>OX596073.1:168118739-169318739 GCA_951394005.1 Protophormia terraenovae | reverse complement strand
AAAGTACTTACTTAGTTCAACAACCAAGTCAAGTAGTTATTCCACAACCAGGTAATGAGTCTAACAAGTGGAAGTCATTACCAAAAACCAAAAATTTTTTTGCTGGGTAATAGGAACAATAAAAAATATGTGGAAACGTCATGGTCAATGCAGCACATCTTAATCACATGTTTTACATCAAAAAGGAAAATCGTAAGTCGTTAGGGTCGAAATTCGAAAGTTCTCTTTTTGGAGCAATCTAATGTATATTCACAATATAATATTAAAAACACAAAAAATTTATCATATACGTGTTGAAAACGATACCATTCAGTGTTAACAGTGAATCTGCTTTGTATGTGTTTAAATTAAAATCATAATGAAAATTAATACCTAATAACTGGCATCAAGTTGAAACCATTTCGGTATTAAATGATTAAATTGTATTATGTACTCTCAAAACACCGACACCGTAAAAACAATATTTTTTTTTATACCCACCATCAAAAAGATGGGGGGTATATTGATTTTGTCATTCCGTGTGTCGAAAAAATCATTTAAGACCCTGGTCGATGGTTCGATTATGAGTCGATCTAGCTATGTCCGTCCGTCTGTCTGTCTGTTGAAAGCAGTATAGGGCTCGAACGGGACAACGTAGGAGGACGAAATTTGGCTCAAATTTACCTTATATAAGGTTTGTTTGGTATTGAAAATGGTCAAAATCGGTTAATAAACAAAAAAGTTATGGGCTTAAAACAAGAAACACAGGGTGTCTGTTGTAGCTTCATTTCATACTTTTCTGCTGATATCTCTTAAACAAAAGGATGTACGGCGACGAAATTTTGTACACATAGTTCAGGGTCGATATAAACTTTGAAACCAAAAATGGGCGTGGTCCACCCACTTTATCGCCCACCTTCCATATAAGGTGAAACATCAACGAAATTTTGTACAAATAGTTTAAGGACCAATGTAAACTCAGAAACAAAAAATGGGCGTAGTCCGCCCACTTTACTAAACCAATGGGCGATTTTTTTATTTATGTATTTATTAATGACTGTTATGTTCAAGTTCTACGCATAAAATAATAAATAATTTCATGTTGGTTTTTAAGAAAATATCTGATATTTTCCAGAATTTTCTAATTAAAAGTTTTATTGTGTTTCGGTCACTTTTTAGCTCGAATAAGTCCACTTGTTTTTAAATTCCGTTTCATTTTATGCTGAGCTTTTAATGTTCTTTAAATTATGTTTTACTAAAGCCCAATATCTTTCAATTGCACAGAGTTTCAGACAATTTGATAGATTAGCCTATTTCGTACAAACACTAAAATTTTGTTTGTGACCACTCTATTGTTTAAGAAGAAGCATGAACAGGCCAAAAATTGCGGATACACTTAAAAAAGGGAGAAGTATTTTCCAAAAGGTACTTATTCACGTATATTTCTGTGTTAGTGGAACATTTTTTATGAATGAAGTGCTTCGTTCCCGCATATGTATATGATTTCTAAAATCATAAACTTTTTTGGGAATTTTGATTTCTTTGATACCCGATATTTTTCTGCCATATTCCCTCTAGCATCTGCAACATAGAATTCCTGGTCAGGAAGTTGAAAAAAGTCAGCCTGTACGAACGTTTCATCGTCTATTATACACTAATCATAATTATGAAAAAACTTCGTCTGAAGTATTTTCACGTTATTTTTTACCTCCAAATTCTTCCTTGCGTTTTTATTAGGATTTTTTATTTTTATTTTTTTTTTTTTTTTGTATTTTATACGTCTTCAGGCTAGATTTCCTTTCAACTTTTTTGATAAAGATTCAAAGCAATTAACTTATTGTGACACTTTTCTTCCATAGATGAGGGGATTTTTTCTCAAAATCCCTTCTATTTTGTCTGAGCCTTACAACCTGAAAAAACTATTTTTCTTCCACTACCAGGTTTTCATTCAGTGACCATGACTTCTTTGTATAATATTATGACCCAAGAAACTGTATTTTGTGACTAACTACCTTCCTAGTAATTTTTTTTACATGACCGATGTAAGATTTCATGAAAAATTTTCGCTATAACTATGAAACTTAGCACATGTTAGTGAGCATAATTACAAATGTAAACCAGTTAACAGAATATAGCTTAAAAGTATGAAATTAAGCTATAACGGACACCCTGTGTTTCTAGTTTTTAGCCCATAACTTTTTTGTTTATTAACCGATTTTGCCCATTTTCAATACCAAACAAACCTTATATAAGATAAATATTTTTCGTCCCTCTACGTTGTACCGTTGGAGCCCTATCCTGCTTTCAACAGACAGACGAATAGACGGATAGACGGACAAACGGACGGACATAGCTAGATCGACTCAAAATCTAACCAGAACCCAGAAAATATATACTTTGTAGGGTCCTAAATATATATAAAAATGTGGATTAGTTGCAATTTAGCGTGATAAAGAATCAGCTTTCACTTTTCTCCTATCACGTACTGATTTTTTTTATGGGCAAGACCCCGCCTTTAGGCAGTCACACTTGTACAACACGAGAACAGTTTGTCCAATTAAGATGTATTAAACTCCAATAGATAGTGGCTTAAATTATCTTTGAGCTGAATTTACATATTTTTTTCTTCAGATAATATTTCCGTAGTTATTGGGAAATTAGTAGCGAAAAAATTAATTTTTTTTTTTTTTTAAATCGTGAAAATTTTTATAAATATAAAATTCTTGAGCGAATAAAAAATATTTTTGACATACCTTGAAGACAATTTTCGTATGCATCTTTTGTAACATTTATCAAAATCGTGTAAACGGTTCTTGAGTTATAGTCTAAATCATGCCCATAAAAAATCCAGACCTGATGGAAAAAAACTGAAAGCAGATTCGTGTTTAGCACATCAAAATGCATCAAGTACAACTATTCGTCTTTGGGGGAGGATCTTTTTGTCGACCAGTGTTATTCATAAAAAAACTGACAATCTTCCCAAGCCAAGAAGATTTTTGCACAATAAAAATGTATTTTGTGTTTGCCAAACTGAAATTATCATCTAATTATCTTCCAAAAGTGACTTCAAAGTATACTTTTGGAAGATCAAAGTACGATAGTAATATACTTTGTTTTTGTAAATTTCTTACACACTTCTGACAATGATCTGGAAGTTACTAAAAAGTGACGTCTGGACAATTAATGCGCAATATCAATGTATTTTGTTTTTGTTAATTTCGAACAATCTTCCGACAATCATCTAGAAGTCACTAAGAAGTGACGTCTGAAAGATTGGCAACAAATTTATCTTCCACATGTTTGAAGGGACTTCTTAGTCCTGGATGTAATTGTGTGTGTCAGAAACGAACCACCACGTAGTCGTGGATGTGGCGATTGCCATTTTACTGACCCTTTGGTAATCGTGGAGATATGCGTGGAGACTTCCTCTTAGGACATGCCCATGTTAAAGTGAATAGTCACATAACTAGTGGTGTCTTAATGTAGTCGGTTAAGTAACTAGTTCGCGCGACTAATTACTGCTGGGAGTATTTGCTTGATGAAGAGTCTGCTGGGTTAAATTAAAAAGTCAAGGTCCTTTATTGTATTTCATTTGCAACATTGAAATGCTCTACGTTTTCTTTTTCTAGAAAACGTATGATTAAGAGCTTCCTTAAGTCTATTCATTTCCCAACAAATTTTATAAATTTTGGCAAAAGTACTATTAACCTCTTCTTTCATTTTACATTTACGTTTACATTTTTGCCAACCAATTTTATTTTATATTTTTCTCCAGAAAACAACA
Organism: Protophormia terraenovae; assembly: GCA_951394005.1. Lineage (NCBI taxonomy): Eukaryota > Metazoa > Arthropoda > Insecta > Diptera > Calliphoridae > Protophormia > Protophormia terraenovae. The sequence continues at coordinate 169,314,976 of OX596073.1, read as the reverse complement.
AAAACTGTAGAAGAGCTAATGATTGAGGAGATTTGTCGTGAAGCCAACAATCTACAAAACAACAAACAAATATATACAGCCTCTTGGAATCCATCTGCCCTCCTCACAGCCTCCTGTACATACGCAACAAACAATTTGCCATTTTTACTGATGCAACCTTTAAAAGTCGAAATGTTGAGTTTGGATCCATACATTGTCATTTATCACAATATACTAAGTGACAATCAACTGAAAGAATTAAAAGATTTTGTTGTCCAAGAGCAAGATGACACGTTTGAGTTTACAAAAATTGGTCAGAAAAAAATGCGTCAAATAAATGGCAAATTACATTATGTAATTGGACACTATGGACAAGAATTGTACAATGATTGGCAAGTAGAACGTTATAATTTTGAAAACTTAATGGAATTAGAGAGAGAGTCAGTAAATTATGGAAACCAAGGACAAGCAAAATTATTATTTAATGTAAGTTAAATTTAAAATGAAAGAGAAAATTATTGTAAAATATTAATTTTATACATTAAACTATTTCTAGTTGCAACAACCTTTAGTGGGTGGTTCTGTGATATTTCCTCAATTGGAATTAGGCATAAATTTACCTCAAGGTTCTCTACTCTATTGGTCTACGCTTAATGAGTTTCATACTTATGACTATAGAACGAAATATCATGTGTGTCCAGTTATTGGAGGCAGTCAACTTAGTAAGTATATTTATTTTATAACTCGGTGAAACCAAAGAAATTTGGCCTTAAAAATTAATTAATACTTAGGAATAATAATTGAGGAATTTTCTAATGTACTTCCGTATCACCGTGAAACCTTTGATTCCTTAAGTTAAGACCAAAAATGTTTGTTTCACAATGTTACATGTTTATTAATTTTTTTCACTTCTCATTAATTATTTTAATATCTTTAATTTTTATTTGCAGCCGCCACCACTTCCATTAAAAATATTTAAGTAAATTATAGTCTAAGTTTAATAAAAAGAAATAAATGTTTATTTATATGTTATCTTTAAATAGTTGGTAAATTCACTTATGCTTAAGTAAAATCTCATTCAAATAAAACAAAAATAATATTTATTTAGTTGTTTATTTTAAAATCTTGTAGTATAAGATATAAGATTTTTTCAGCTGGTGCTTTTGGACAGTTGTCAAACAAATCATTTTCTACAAATTTATATCAAAATCTTTAGTATAGTAAATGTCATGTGCGATGATGGAAGACAATGTGCTAAAATTTATTTAGGCAAAACAAAAAAGAAAACCAAAAAAAAGCTTAGAGGTCTGTTAGTGTCAATAAATAACAAGTTTTGTTTAAAGTAAATGGAAGATTAGGAAAGAAAAAAACATAAAATATGCATACAAACAAATATTTATTATTCACTGTAAATAAGTAATTACTGGCTAATATACACACCCAAATTTCAACTTTTGAACCTAAATGAAAAATACATTTTTTTTTTCCACAATGTTTCAAAATATTGTACCCTACAGTTTGAACATTAGTTTCAGCAGACTATTCATGACAAATATTCAGGATTGAAATTTGTGATGAATATATCCTATTCAAACGAGAGCATTATTACGATGAAAGAAAAAAAAAATGAATTCGATCGATCCTTAATCACCTGTAATACCAAAGTGTCTGCCGGAAAAACGCAGCATTCAAATATTAATTTTTGGTGTCTCTGAACTATCTAATCTGAATATGTCTAAGAATATGGAAAATCATAATTAGTAAAAGTATATTAAATTTGGTCAAATTTCTTTAGACCATAACCCAAAATCCGTAAATTTAACCCTTTCGAAATCTAAGTTACTTATAAACATCTTTGCCTTTAGCACAGGCGCGGATCCACGGGGAGGGAAAAAAGGAAATTTCCCTCCCCAAAATGTAAACACTTAATAACAATTCTATACTAAATCATACATTTTAAAGTAAAAGTTAAGAAAATCGTTCTATTTTCCTCCCCCAAAGGCTTGAGCTGGATCCGCGCCTGCTTTAGCATGATTTTATTTTAAACTATCGTAACTAATTCATATAGAAACACTTCGAATTAGTTAATTGAAAGCTTTAGAATATACAATTATTAAAAAAGATATCATTTATACCCCTCTCAACATAAATATCATCCATGTCAAAACGTCAATGTCAATGAAATTCAAAACTTTACAAATGAATACTCATTTAACTTCTAATAACTTCTTAAAAATATACATAGTAGATTTCTAGTTGTTGCTATATATTAAAGACAAAGATATCACCTTCATAACGATATATACAAAGTTTTTTTATCAAAGGTTCTAAGGTCAAAATTGAACATCAAAAAATCAAAATATTATATCTCAAAAACCGGTATTTTTAAAATTCTTAAAAAATTATATATAATTGACATAACATTTCTCTATATGGATATAAAATTTCAAGTTGGAGCCTTATTTAGTTTTGAAGTTATGGACAAAAATGAAATCCAATTATTGATAACTCCTAAGCTATAGAAAATAAAATGGTAATTTAAGTGTAATTTTAAAAGCAAAGATATTGCCTTTAATATAATATATAGTGTGTTACTTTAGATCGAAAGTTCAAAGGTCAAAATACGACTTACAAAAAATAAACTATTATATCTCCGAAAATGCTCAAAAAAATTACATAATATTATACTTGTGCAAAATTTCATGTTGGAAACTCCTTTAATTTGGAAGTTATGTATCTAATGCGAAAGTATCTGTTTTTGTCCGTTTTGATATGGAATCACTCAAAGATAAAATTTAAGTAAAAATGGAAAAATTAAATAAAAATTCTTATAAATAAAGATTTTAAAAATCAAATAGGCAGTTTAATAAATAAAAGATGAAGTCAAAAATAGAATTAAAATTTGTTAATTTTATCACTTTTTAATGTCCTAAATAAGCCCAAGTTTGTTTATAAGCTACTTCCAATATCTACGGACTCAGATACTCCAGAGACTTAATTCTTTAAAAAAAAAAATTGATTTGAGTCTATGAATTTAAAATTGAAAAATTCAGAATAAAAAATTATTTTTCCGACAATTGGTTTAAGAGCGGGCCTCCAAGGGTTAATATTTAAAGTACTTTTTGTAAAAAATAATATTTAAATTGAAATAAAATTTTTACGAACAAAGATATTCTATGAAATCTTAATATAATGTATATAAAATTGAAAAATTCCTACTTTTTTTGAACCAAAATTACCAAAATCTCAATTCGGGAAAAACATTTTTTAAAAATTTACTTTTTTTTCATTATAAATTCGCTAAAAATTCTTTCCTTAGCAAAATACTCTTTGTGTGTTTTCCCAACATATAGAGGTATTTAACATATATATATATATATATATATATATATATATATATATATATATATATATATATATATATATATATATATATATATTTATTTATTTTTTTTTATTCCAGCTTTGCGATTTAAGAATTTTACAAACAAATAAAAAAACGAGAAAGAAAGATATAGTTGAAAGATTTAGAAAGACATGGAGCCAATTGTGGACCGATACTCATATTACATATAAAGTAAAACAACCCAATAAGTAACAAATTTCAAAAATTCAGGCCTTGGAAAATTTCACCGAAAATGCAAAATTGCACTAAAAATCAAATATTTAACCAAACATCTAATATTTCGTCAAAAATCTAAAATTTCATCAAAAATCCAAAATTTCACCAAAAGTTCGAAATTTTACAAGAAATTTCCCCAATAATTTATAATTTCACCAAAAATCCAAAATCCGATTTCTCTCAATTGAATTATCAGATTTTTTGTTCTATTGTAATCATAAAAAGGGTTTATATGGGAACTATGGTCAATTATGGACCGATCTTTCTGAAATTCAGCACACAGATTTAAACTTATATGAAGCTTATGTGTGCCAAATATCATTAAAATATATTTAAGGGATTTACGATCGTTAAACCCTTTTTTCGAGATGACATTTGTATGGAAATAATAGACCGATCATAACCAGTTTCAATCCTTGGACTATAAGAAGCCTATGTGCCAATTTTCATTACTTTATGTTAAAAATTGCATGTAGTTTCATTGCAAGGTTTACATGGACGGACAAACGGACGGACAATTGGTATAAATTAAGGTGGGTTTTAGACCAAATTATTTGGGTGTTACAACCATCACCACAAATGCCTCCCTCCCCACCTTTGGCGGTGTAGGGTTTAAAAAGATGGTCAGACGGACGGATGGACGGACGGTCATCGTTAAATCGACTCCGAAAGTGACTTTAAGCCGATTGGTATAAATTAAGGTGGTTTTTAGACCAAACTGTTTGGGTGTTATAAACATCATCACAAATGCATAATAACCTACCACCTATGGTGGTGTAGAGTATAAAAATTGTGAGAAATTGACCAACTTAGGATAGGTCTTGTGAAGAGACCGTTGTCCCAAGTTCATTCGGGTTTGTTTTGTTTTGTTTGTTTTTGTTAAAATTTATAATGAAAGCATTAAAAAAATTATAAAGTATTCACCTCAGAAATTGCAACGTTGCTACCCAGCAAAAATTTTTTAGGTACTGGTAAGCAGTGCAAAATTATTCATGCCTGCCGATAGCACATCATTGATGCGCATTTGAGAAAACTATAAAAGGAAGCGAGAAATTTACATTGGGCTCATATTTTTTTTACCGAATTACAACCTGCATCCTCTCTCGCTTACGTGGATGCAGGATTGTAAGCGAATGACTTTCTTCTCCCCATTTTTATTTACAATTTAATACAAAAAGTTCTGCTAAGTTGGATGATGCAATATTTTGAATTGAGTTTATTAGTTGTGGTCGAGCGTTCAAAGTGTTAAGAGGTAAGTTTGTTCGTGAAAGTCGGAAAAAATAATGTACAAAAATTATATTAAAATTGTAAGTAAAATTATTATATTTATTTTAAATAACTATTATATTAACAAAATAATATTATTTATTAAATTAATAAAGCTCTAAATATGTATATTGTTTTTAGTTTTCTTTATAATATACAAGAAATGACATGTTTTGTAACGTATTTTGTGTTTTATTACTTTTTTTTAACTTTCAGTTTGACTTGTTTTGAAGAAATTTTGTGTTTTTGTTTTTATACGATAAGAAAAAAAATACGATTACAGAAAAAACAATGGGTTATTTTTTTTAATATACGGTACGTATAACATAATCTTCTGTTTTTGTGTTAATTTGTTTCTATTAAGTAATATATCTTTTTATTATTATCATTTTTTTGCAGATTAAATAATTAAGGATTACCCCAATAAAAAGGCCAGTTGATGATCTGATTTAAAAAATTGTCGATTTTTCTTTTTAATTTTTTATAAAACAAATCAAATAAAAAATAGTAATAAATAAAAATAATATTTTTTATAAATGCATTATTTAAATATCATGCCTTGAATACAGCTTCTGGGATCTCTAAAAGATGCACATAAAAGAGGCATGAAATCATCACATCTATGATGCCTTAAAATGCGCATAATAAAGGCATGTATGAACCTAATACGTAGCGCAGCAAAGAGCCCTACCAAGTGGGACATCACGAACAAAAATCATGCCTTCTTGAAGCAGGTTTGTAAGGGAGAGTTCTTTTATCTCTCCCTTACAAACCTGCTTCTGGGTATGCAGCAATTTTTGCTGGGTAGACTCTTACAAAGTAAGTTGAGCTAAATTTATTCTATGTGGTTGTTGTTGTGTTTACAGAAATTTTCTGTATGTATAAAAGGTATTCTGAGATGAATACCTTTTAAATGTATATGATAGAAAAAAAAAAGATACTAATTTTATAAGTGAAAAAATATTACCTCCATTTTGGAAAAAAAAAAAAGTTTGTATTTTTTTCAATTTCAGACTAATAAAACTTTTTATCGGATTCATATATTTATACGATTCTTGCTGAAATATTATTATAAAGATGTGAATATTTTAAAAATGTTAGAACCCAAATTAAGCCCATCAATTTGAAAAGAATATAAAAAAAACGAAGACATATTTTGGGAAAATATGTACATTACAGGTTTCCGTTGAATGTTTTTTTGGGATTTCAATGTAAGAAGACCCCTCAAACGATCTATAAATATTTGCTTAATACAAAAAAAATTATTTAAAAATTTTTTAAAATTAGCCTTCTATCCCCTACCAGCGTTTGAAAAATCATGGATCCCATAAAATTTTTAATCGTTATGGGTGTCAAAAAAAGTCATACTTTTAAGCTGATTATGGAACAAAAATTTAAAAAATGTTTTTTTTTTTTTTGTTTCGATAGAAGACTTTTTAAGGCGTTTTGATGAAAATTTGCTTGAAAAATTATCTATTATCACTTACTTCAAAGCAATTTTTTAGTATTTTAGCCATAAAGAGAACAAAATTATAAAACTTTAAAACTTTAAATTTTTCAAGAAAAAATATCGAACATTTTTTTCAAGAATTTTTTAAAACATTTTTTTTTTTTTTTCATAATTGGCTAAAAATTACGAATTTGTTGAAACCCATTTCAATACAAAACTCAATACTATTTTTTTGGATGAAATGTTCTAGACCCGTGACTTTCAATCAGAAGATCAATTAAAAAAAAATAATAATATTTTTCTCATACTAAACAAATTTTTACGCACTCTAATGTACATGAATGCGTATTTTTCCAGATATTTATAAGGACTATTTACTATGATTAAAATTTCATTATAAAAAAATCATAAATGAAATTTTTATGATAAAAAGACACACCCGAAATGACCAATTTTGATCATTTCCCCTGACGCGATAGGGTACTGAACTCCTCTAAATCAACTTGAAAATATCTTATCTCTAGCCATGTTAAATTCTATTCAGATAACTTTAAACGACCACAAATTACAGAACTATTTCCAAACAAAAGCGTTTTGGAACCACTGATAAAACTACCTATCAATTTAAAGCCTATTCAGCACCAAAATTATTTAAAAATCTAATCATAAAAGAAGTTTTCTAAGTGTGAAATAATAAGAAAGAAACTTTTTAACTATTTCAATGTAAAAACCAGTTGAGATCTTACTTAATTCTATTCGAAACTAATATTACTACTAACTTTTAAAAACGCATTAAATTTGTCCAATATAACTAGAATTTTTAAAACAATATCTCTAATTAAGTCTGATCTATTAAAAATAATTCCAACCATAATCGTTATTGTCTCACGTCACAAAAATATAAAAACACCTATAGTATTTTTGCAAAATCCTCAAAGTGTTGGTATAAATCTCAATATAAAATAACAATTTAATTAAATTTAATATTGTACGTGTGTTGTGTGTGCGTTTAAGTTTTGTGCTATTAATAGGCCAACAAACTAACTGGATTAATTAGTATTAAAATCACCTTTATTTTATGATGTCTTAATGTCTTCTGATGAACGTGCTAAAATTGAGTGTTAAGTTGATTTGATCAAATAACAACAACAACAACAATAAAAACAAAACATTTCCCGAATGATTTCGAAGATTAAGATTATTTTATTAATTTTAATTATTTGTTTGTGATTTCAAAGAATAGATTAAATAAAACTTGCTGACCATTTCTTAATAGGATTATATAAAAATTATTGATTTTTTGCAAGAAAGTAGAAAAAGTTGTTTAAGTAAAGCAACAAAGTGAGTATTTTAATTAGGCTTATTTAAAATTTAAAATAAAAATTAGTATACCCTATATTAGGCATTTAAACTTTTTACTTTTACTATAGAATTTAAAATAACTTAAATAAATATTGGAGCCAAAAACTTCACTTAATTAGTACTTAAAGCGAGTCTTGTGTACTTATGTATTAACAACGATTTAATAAATTTGTAGAACTATTTTCTATCATACAATGCACTATTACAAAATCCTAAAAAATTCTTTTTTAAATTATCAACATTCAACTGTAAAATTTCTACCTGTAACTGTTCTCAATCAGAATTTAAGAAGGTAAGATGCTTTATTTATTAAAATAAAATCTGTCTATTGTTTTCAAAGATTTCTTATTTTTATCAATGACTTTTTTTACAATAAATATTCTTTCCATATACAGGTACATATAATATTGAATGTGTTTAAAAATATTATATATTTATTAAAACTGTATGTATTGTTTAAGTCGGTCTTAACCATTAAGAATTTTTTTATTTATTTTTATTGTGCGAGTGAATATGAGTTTTCTGTTGTTCTATCTGTTAACAAAAAAATCGGATACCAACAACAACACTAAACATACAGAAACACAACAACATTTAAAGAACAAGTTAAAATGCATATAAAAAACACGTTCATTATTTATGTTTATTTAATATTTTATGGACATGTAAAATTTTTATTTATTTTAACCCTTAATATGGACTAATAAAATAATTCTGAACTAAATAGAGTATGCTTTTAGGCTAATAAAAGTCTAAAATCGAAAAAAGATTTATTAAAACAACATGAGCCAAATATGTATTAAATTTAAATCTAATAAAATTAGATAAAATGATTATTGGAAATCATAAGTACTTTATATCACAGGCCAATACTAAAACAGTATAGCGAAAAATATATTCCAGATATTGTAGGTATAGTCATTCCAATCACAAGGAACATTTTGGTTTTTCTCCATTACGTTACATTTATAACCTATTGAGGACCAAAGAAAATATACTGAAGAATTTTCTAGGTAATATGTTGAGGAAATTAGTCATTCATATTTTATAGTCAAGACATGCGGCTAAAAAAATGTAATTGACTAGTACTCCAACTTATTACACATAGCCCCTAGAAGTCTTAATAGTTGTAAAAATTAAGAATTTCTCAATTAACCCTCATAAAACCGTTGAAAATGAGGGTAAGGAGTGGATGTGGAGGAGATCAAAAATTGTAACACTTTAAAAATCGCGTTGGCAAAAAATATGACAAAAAACTTCAAATTTAAAAAACAAAGCTAACAAAAAAAAAAAAACTAAAAAGAAATCAAGAAGAATTACGTTTAAGTCCTTATACTTAATATAGTTTGGAAAGTTAAAGTTAAAACATTTTCATGACGTCACAATTTTAAAAGATATACTTTTTTATTTTCAATTTCATGGAGAAATAATTTTTAATTTTTTCTAATACTAAGAAGCACTGTCACTTTGGTGACAGTTTTTTTTTTCTCAATGAGTTAAAAGTGTGACGTGGAGGAAAATTTTCGTTTTGCTTTCTACATATTATAAAACCTAAGGACTAATAATTATGTAGACTTATTCGGGATGTACATTATTTTGCGTTTTTATTGAACTGTGAGTTTATATTGAAGAGAATTCAGTCATTGTAGAACTTTTTATAACCGGACTTCTGTACGCAGAGAAAAAAATTATGACCACAATCTAAGAAAAATATATTATGTTAGGATTATACGGTTGCTGTCAAAATTGTTATGGTCGTCTATATACATCTAACTATATATTTTTTTTTTTTTTTTTTTTCCTAAGCATACATTGATTTATTACTCTTTATTTTATGTAGTATTTTTTAAAGCCGGTTTTGGTTTTCTATACCCAAACAATTCTTTCCAAATCAGAAAAACAAGCTGAGTCAAAATTTTCGATGGTTGGGGCGCATATTAAACTAATTCGCCGGCGGTTAAATTTTCGGCTAGGATTTAGTAAATATTATATTTTACCCCATCGACAAAGTTGAAGTAGTAGAAAAAAAGTGTGGTTTTAAACATTTATTAAGTATTAATTTACTTTAATACTTTCTATAATCTTTAATTCTAAAAAATTTATCATATGTAGGTAAAATAATTACAACAGAGTAGCCCTTCTTCGAATAAACAAGAATAATATGTTTCTTGTTGAATTTGAATAAAAATTTAAAAATTTGATTTTGTATTTCAATCAGGCAGCGGATTTATAACTTATATTTTTATATCTATACCATGCGTTTGTGCTGATATTTGTAAAACCCAAAAATATTGGCCTTGGACCAATCTTAATTTATACCAATCGGCTTAGAATCATTTTCTGAGTCGTCTTAACGATGTCCGTCCATCCGTCTGACCGTCCATGTAAACCTTGTAATCAAACTACAGGTCGCAACTTTGAACAAAAATGAAAATTGGCACACATGTTTCTTACAGTCCGGGGATGAAGCCTATTAAAATTAGTTATAATCGGTCCATTATTTCACCAAGCCTCCATACAAATGTCCTCCCAGAAAAAAATAAAGAACGATCATAAATATCTTAAATATAGCAATATTTTAATGAAATTCGGACATATAAGTTTCATATAAGTCTAAATAAGTGCGTTGATTTTTAGATCGGTTCATAATTGACCATAGCTCCCATATAAACCTTTTCAAAAAATCACCTTATCGGGCATAAATCCCATTAAAATGTTAGTATCAAGTTAATTTTCGACACAAATAATTTTTATATAAAAAAATTGTATAGTGCCAAATTTTACAAAGATCGATCCATAATTTACCATATCTCCCATATAAGACCCTCTTTCGGGAATGAATTCATATATATGTTAGCATCGATGTAATATCTTTTATTTGTATGTTTTATTTTACACTTTATATGAGTATCGGTCCTCAATTGAATCCAAGTTTATTAAAAGATACCTCCCGAATTATAATTTAATTTAGGTTATCATATGGTCGGGCTTGATCGACTATATCTTTGTCTCTCGTTTTCTTTTGTTTTTAAAAAGTTCGCTTATTTAATACTTTAAGCATTATTATTCCATAAAATTCCAACGTGTTCAAATCATTCAACTTCGATTAGGGAGATCTGATTTAGTTAAATTTTATCATATTATGATCTCATTTCCTCATATTATGATTTTTTTCAGTTATATATATTAAAACATTTAATTGGGGTAACCATAATATAGTGAACACAATTTTATTGAAATTAACTAAAAGTAGTTTCCAACTGTTTCTGCAAACATAATATTATTTCTGTGTGTGATAATTATAAAAAAAAAACAAAATTTTCAGAAAACCGGTTTAACATAAAAAATCCACTTAAGCTGTTTTTATTAAAAATACAAATATTTTTAAAACGTTTATTTTTTATCAGTTGATTGGTTGGAAAGATATTTATTTAGTTGATTGGTTGGAATGATAGTGCGCTTAGAGGACATAAGTATCATTTGTAATGGTATATCATATCGCTCTTCTACAATAAGAGTATCATGCAAAAAATTTTTTAGTTTTTAACTGATTTCTAATAAAGCTTCTTCTATCCCTACTTGACCTAAGTACTGAAATTCATTTCATTTAGGTGGGGAAAATATTTCTTGTGACAAACGTCAAAAACTAAATTGACTTTTTATCAAGATTTTGTTAATCACCTAGAAGAAACTCATTAGAAACAAATTAGTTTAAATCAATTTTAAAAAAATATATAAAACTCAATTTTCAGTACGTCTGGTATTATGAAAAAAAACTTAAATAATTAAGCAAATTATTAAAATAAGCAAATTGTTTAAAAATAGAATTTGTCGTAATTTCAAAAAAAATAAAAAAATACATTTTATGTGCAAACAATTTGATTGCTGTAATGAATTAGGTACCGATTAATATTTATATTTTACCTTCAAAAATTTTTGGAGGATTAAGTGATAACGATTGGGAAAAAAATCACGTTCAAGTTCTACATTTCTTGACAATAAACCTTAAGGAAAAATCGGAATTGCTGAAATAGAATAAAAATATACCCTATATTTTGAATATCAATTACGAATAACTTACTAGCTATCATGTAAACCCCTAATGCGGATTTTAATAAAATATATAATAAAAATCTTTCAAATTGCAAAAGAAAAAAATTTTAGTATTTTTGGATCCTATAGATCCGATTCTGAGAGGACTTTGTATATCGCCTTCCAAACTTAAACACGAATATACCTCGGCTACGCTTTTAAATCTAGACATCAGATTAGAATTTACGGATTTCAAATCGGTATCGTAAAAATATTTCAACTGCAGTTAAGCTACACCAATATACATTAAAAAATTTGTTTATAAAAAGTTATAAATTCAAAATCTCCAAAATGTAGTCACTTTATCCTACAACGCATTAAAAGGTTAATATAATACTAAAGAATTAAACAACAAAAACTTACGGCATATAAAACAAAACTGTTGATATAAAAAGATTTTTTGTTGTTGTTGTTGTTATCCGATGCCGGTTGTTGTTATCGTTCAAACAACACTCATTCAACTGCGACAGTTTATTGATGAGCAGTTTTAAAGAATCATTTAATAAAACACAATACAAAATTCATTTCATTTCAAACAAAACATTTTAAAATACATTTTTAATTTAGTTTATAAACTAACTTTGAAGAGGCAACAAGAAAAAAAATCCCCCAAAAAAAAAGTTAATAAAAAAAATTTGCGTGTATTAAAAATCCAAAAATCCAAAAGAAAAAAAAATCGTACTTAATGTTTTAAAATAATTTATTACTTAACGACTGTTTGTCTAGAGTATAATATTGTGGATGTGAGTGTGTAAATTAAATAATATTTAATTAATGCTAACAAATAAAAATAAAAACAAATAATAAAAATAAAAAAAAAAAAGTGAGACACCTCCACAAATATCACTTTCCACAAACAATGAAGTTTAAAACAGTTGTCACTAGCAGCAGCAAGAAAACAATATTTTACTCATTGACAACTTTACAAAAACGGTTTTTACCGTTATGTTCGTTTTCGTCATCGTTGTCATCGTTAATATTTGTATTTATTTTAATTTTTAATTGCTTTAGTGCTGTCAAGTGTAATAAATATGAAAGTGAATTTTATTCCTCGATAGCGGGTCTAGAAAGTTTATTAATGACTGAACAAATACTGGTGGCAGATCTAAAGGATTATGTTGCATCAACTAAACAACAAATTACCCTATTGGAAAAGTGAGTGAAAATTTTAAATAAAATTGAAAGAATAGTATAACAAACACAGTTTTATTTATATAGAGACTTTAAAAACAAATTGTTTATTCAGCTGGAATAAATCCGGATGATTTTAAATAAAAAGAAAAAAAAACTATTTTTTTTTATTACAAAATGAAAAATAAAATTATAAATAGATTCAGCATTATTAATTATAACTCTAATAAATAAATCATCAAAGAAATAAAAATAAGGTATAAAGGTTTAATACTTTAAGCATATATGAGAAAATGTTGATAAATCTATAAAAAATAAAAAATCAATAAAATTCAAACAAGTTAAATATATTCTAATAATTAAAAGTTACCAAAAAGTATAATTCAGTTTGGTTTTTTTTTTAATAAAACAAATTTACGGAAGATAAATAAAATCTTAAATTTAAATCTATTTATGAAATGTTTTTTAGGAGTTAATAAACAATTAAAATTATAAATTAAATATGCAAGAATATTTATGAAATGCAAATATAATTTAGTCACTTATAACATTTACAAAGATGACAAAACAACTTTCTAGATTAAATCATTTCTTTCTGTAGAGATAAATTAAAATAATTAAAGCCTTTTTAAGGAGCTTATATTATTTGAATTTTATGTAAAATAAATAAAAATTCAATTAATAATAGCGACCCAAAATCTATTAAATGATTTTTTAACAAAAGTATCCCAACAAATTAATTGCTTTAAATATTTATCAGAAAAGTTGAATGGAAATCTATCCCGAAGACGTATAAAGTAATCCTAATAGAAATAGCAAGCAAGAATCTGGAGGTAAAAAATAAAGTGAAAGTACTTCAGACGAACTGTTTTCATAATTATGATTAATGTATAATATACGATTAAACGTTCGTACAGACTGACTTTTTTCAACTTCCTGGCCAGAAATTCTATGTTGCAGATGCTAGGGGGAATATGGCAGAAAAATATCATGTATCAAAGAAAATACTGTTCCCTTTCCTATGAAAGTACAGTGTAAAATTCGCCAATTGATTTAGCTTCTATAAGCAGATTTGTATGCTCGGATTTTTTCGTGCGCAGTCCTTATGTTATAAATTCTTATTCATTACTATCGTGTTTATAACCAAAGGTTCGAAAGGCTTAATTCTTTAATTAATTTTTTTAAAATCGAATTATATTTATTATTCTAGTCATTCTTTTAAAGCATTAAAATAATTTAATTCATAGATTTAAATTCCTTGTACTTCATATGAATTGAATTAATTTTGCAATGAATTAATTCCTTAAAGAATTTATTCATCAATTATACAATTCAAACTTAAAAAATATATTGAATCATTCAAATTTTCTTCAATTCAAATCTGTTACAAATTAGCCTTATAAAATATTTTTTTTTTTTTTATTCATTTTGTAAGAGATTAAAAAACAAAATATTACAAATTGAATAAAAGAAAAATATTTTCATTCAATTTGGAGAAAATTTGAATTAACAAAAATTTAATGAATTCTTTATGAATTAATTCAATAAAGAATTAATTCTATTCAAACAAAAGCCTAGAATTAAGCTATTGTATTATATTTTTAAGAATGGTATTGTGGAAAAATTTGTATTTCTTAATTCAAAATTAAGATCTAAAAGAATTAAGCTAAGATTTAATTAATTCTTTCGAAGCTCTGTTTATAACATAGCATAAAACATATAAAACAACTAGAAGTCCGACTCTTTTCATTCGCTCAGAAATAAAAAATTACTCTCTTCACACGTATACATTTGTTCTGTAGAAAAATTTACTAACACATACAAAGAGTTAGGTTTTTTTGACAATTGAGTTAGGTTTTTTGTGAGCAAGTTGGAGTTCTAGTTGTTTTCTATGGCATAAAATCTTATCAATTCCAAAAAAATATATGTTGAAAATATACAAATTTTATAGATGAAAGATCTGTAATAGAGGAAAAGAAAATAAATTATAAACCCTAAAAATGTTACTTCGTTTTGAAGATAATTGGCAAAAACATTCGTTTCATCAAAAATATATTCATCAGAAATATAAAATTACATCTTCTCAGACTCTGAAACATTTTAAACCCCATTTTCCATTTTTAAGACTTCTAATTAACAAGGTTTTATTGTCAACACTAAGACTAGATGTGTTTGTATCACACAGTGCTTTGTTCTCATACAACGATGGGACAAAAATAGAAGAAGTGTCATAGAAATTTTAAATTTGAAATAAATATAAAGTTTTTAAAAAAATTTGTGCAATGACGCGCCTACCTCCTGAAGTTATAAAACTAAATTTTGTCTAAAATAATGGACTGAAATTTACCAAAATTTGTGTCAGTAATTAAAGCTAGATGGCTTATACGTCTGCTAATTTATTTTTTAATAGTAGCAAGGACACGCCTACCTCTCATATATTCTAAAATTAAAAAAAAAATTAATAATAATAATTTTCTTCCAAAATAGTGATCAAAACAGTATCAAAATTTGCATAGCTATTGGAATTTTTTTTTTTATTTAATAGGTCAGACAATATTTTATTTAATAGGAACAAGGGCATATCTACCTCCCTCATTATACCCACCATCAAAAATGATATATTGTGTTTGTTATAGCGCTGTGTAACATATAGAACAAATTATTTAAGACCCCCATAAAGAATATATTTTTTGAGTCCTGGTGAGATTCTAAGTCGATCTAGCTGTGTCCACTCATGTGTCCGTCTGTCCGTATGTCTGCTGAAAGTAGGAAAGCGCTAGAGGGTGTCCGTTGTAACTTCAGTTTATACTTTTCTGTAGATATCTCTTAAACAAAAGCATGTAAGAGAACAAAATTTTTTACAGATAGTTCGAAGATTGATATAAACTCCGAAACCAAAAATAGGCGTGCTTCGCTCACTTTACCGCCCACTCTCGATATAAAGAAAAATTTTGTAGATCGGTTAAAAATTCACATAAATAGTTCAAGGCATAATATAAACTCCCATATAAGGTAAAATTTTAAAAAGTTGGTGTATACATCAGGGTTGGGGGTTAAAGATTACATTTTCTATTAAATTACTTTACATGTAATTATAATTGATATTTTTTTCAATTACAGTTACAATGTAATTGGAAATATTTATATTTAGTTACACTTTTAAATATTTTTAAATAAAATTTTATCGAAATGCTATTAAAAAATCAACATACGATTTTTATTTCCGGTGATTTGTCATACTTTGAACGCCATACAATCATTATTTTTTTTAAAAATTTCTTTCCAATTACTAATTTAAATTTCAAAATCAACAAAAAAGTTTGTATAATTTTCGTAATACTCAATCAAACACAGTAATTTTTGTATTAAAATGTTCTATAATTAGCGCCATCTATGGGATCAGTGTTTTAAAATTTAGTTATTTCCGGGTTTGAGGGCATTTACATATTTAGAAAGTGGGAGGGTTTGGTTGAATATGGAATGTTGCAGTTGCAAAAAGGCGTGAATTTGTTATTAAATAATGGTCCCTGTGTGATCTTGGTATAACCTAGACGAAGTCTTAGAAATTTAATTCGATCAGCTCTACGATTATAATTTTGTGTTAAATGAAGAGGCTATTTGGCAGTATATTTTGCGCCAAAGTCCAAAAATTAATTACCTGATATTTGGGTATGATCTGGTACCAAATCAGTATGATTCGTTAGTTGTTTTTTAAATTTCGAAATAATTCTTATAATTTTTTATACCCACCATCAAAAAGATGGAGGGTATATTGATTTTATCATTCCGTGTGTAACATGTCGAAGGAAACATTTAAAACCCCATAAAGTAAATATTTTCTGGGTCCTGCATCGATTATGAGTCGATCTAGCTATGTCCGTCCGTTTGTCTGTTGAAAGCAGCATAGGGCTCGAACGGAGCAACGTAGGAGGACGAAATTTGGCTCAAATATTTATCTTATATAAGCAAAATCGGTTAATAAACAAAAAAAGTTATGGGCAAAATACTAGAAACACAGGGTATCCGTTGTAGCTTTATTTCATAGTTTTCTGCTGATAACTCTTAAACAAAAGCATGTACTATAATGAAATTTCGTACAAATAGTTCGACGGTCGATATAAACTTGGAAACCAAAAATGGGCGTGGTCCGCCCACTTTACCGCCCACCTCCCATATAAGGTGAAAATCAACGAAGGATTGTACACAAAATTCAAGGACCAATGTAAACTCGGAAACAAAAAATGGGCGTAGTCCGCCCACTTTACCGCCCACCTTTTATATAACGTGAAATTTGAAAAACTTGATGGTGGGTATATAGATTCGGCCGAGCCGAATAAAACATTCACGCTTGTTTTTATTGTAATTTAGCAAAATAAACTATGTTAACATTGAGAGATCTTTGAAAGTGAAGTAAAAATAGGAAATCAAATACTTTGTAATCTAACTTTTTTTTAAAGTTGTGTCAAAAAAAAGGCACTAATTATTTTTTAATCATTGAAACCACAATAAACAATTACATAAACTACAAAGAAAAATTGTATAATTTTTTTTATAATTTGTTTATATCCTTAATTAAATTTAAAAAGTCTTTAGATTTTGAATAAGAAATGCGTGAAAATTTGATAATATTTGAAATAATAATTTTAATTTGCAAAAAAAAAAAAAAAAAAAAAAAAAAGGTATTAAAAACATAAAACCTCTACATTTCATCGAAAAAATTAGTTTTTTAAATTTAAATTAAATTTTGAAATTTTTATTTGTTAAAATTTTCTGCCTTTGGCGCCCTCTAGAAGCTACAAAAAGTAATTATTTACAAAAACAATCTTTTGAAGATATATGAGCTATATTTTTATCTTTTTAAAAACGGTAAATGTTTTATTTTAATATCTGTTTATGGGAAAAAGCACTGCGCAGCGTCTTCAACCAACATTCGGTGGTAAGGACTGCAAACAAGTTGCAATAATTAATTGCACTCTTTGTTTCAGTTTAAAAGTACCAAACAAGTTTGAACCACAATTATACAACATACTTCATCAGCATTATACCGCAACATACTTCATCAACATTCATAGTGTATTTTCTACTTGAGTTCCCTTAGAACCTTAAAAATTATTTTATTTTTCTATTTCTTATAATTATTTTAACAGATGGAAATAAACCACAAACATTTCAATTTGTTACAAACCTAATGATAAAACCAATATACCTCCCTTTTTCTTTTCTAAAGATGATAATAAACATGTCAAAAGTGTTAAAAGAAATGTCATAGAAATTAAAAAAAAAAAAACTGGTAGAACTAGCAATTGTTTTGCACTTTGGCGGCGACTACTTAGTTAATTAATTTAATAGCAATAATTTTTGAACTAAAGAGTATTTAATAAATAAATATACAATAAAATCGATTAGAAAATATTAACCGTTTGTTAATTTTAATGTCAAAGAATCAAACAACGGTGTGAAGAAATCAACAATGGTGTGAATAAATATAGCACCGGTACAATAAACTCTAAACTGTTTAACAGTTTCGTGAAAGTATTTTATTGAAACGTTAATTAATGCAGATACTGTGTATAATATAAACATAAAAATTAGCAAATGAACAAAAATAAATCTCCTCATAAATAAAATTTATTTATTTTCATTTCCTCAAAGTCTCTAATTTATTTGACTTTTTTCATTTTGCTTTAGTTTTGGTTTTACCAAATTGAATACGTGAATTTCGCTAAATGTTATTTTTATGAAAATGAATATTTATTTATTTGTGTTATAGTTGTATGATAGTTTAAAACGTTTTGTTTTATGTTCTATTTTATATCATTTTATATCCGACTAAATTTAACCAGTTTAACGTGATGAGAACTTTGTTTGATTTTTGTTGAAATTTAATTAGTAGGTTTTAAGCAAAAATGTCACTTCTTTTATTGGAAATTTTAGAAAGCTTATTTTATGCATATATGAATTAGTTGTTCACAATGATTGTCTGGCACATATACAAAAAAAAAAATAAATGATATATGACAATAGTTTTTGTTTGAAATAAATGTATCACTTTATTGTATTCTTAAATTGTCAAGATAAGAAAAAGAACTAAATATGAAATTGGAAATCACTTTAAAATTTGTAAAACTAACTTAAATGTAATCTAATTGTAGATAACAAGTTATTACATTTTAAAAATTTACTTCCATATAATAAGAAGTGAGATCGAAAAAATCTTAACAAACATTTCACAATATTTAATTGTTTTTTTTTTTTTTTATAACTAGTTATTAGCAGGGCAAGTTTAAATATGCATGAAAAAAATTAAAATATGCGCTTGAAAAAGCACGAAAAAATAGTATAATATGCACAGAAATAAGCAAAAAAAGCATGAATATGTATAGAAAATCCGACGTATTTATGCATTTTTATATATTGATATGTAAAAAAAATGCATAAATATGCATAAATATGCATTTTTTAACTTTCAATCTCTGATAGATTTCGATTTTTATAAAAATAAAAATATATTAATTTTAAAATTCATTTTGACGCGTCTGAATTTTTTTTCTTTACATTTCTTTCAATTGTAAAACGTACTTAAAATAGTCAAAAAAAAATTCTAGAAATCATTAGATTGAACTCAAAAAAATCGCTAAAAAATTGCGTTTTTGTTAAGAAAACTAATTTTTATTTCCATTATATGCAAGTTTATGCCAAAATTTAAAAAACAAGCATTTTTGTGAAATTCTTTTAAAATACATATGCTAATGCTTACTTTCCAAGCGAAAAGCTTGAAAAACTTGCCCTAGTTATTAGTGTCCGACTGAACGTTCGGGTATGGCTATGGTTTTCGGTAAAAAGCGATGTTCGGTGGGTGTTCGGGGTTCGGCAATTTTTTTGGCCGAACTTTACCGAACACCGAACTTTTTATTAAATCTGAATTTAACATGTATTTAACAGTATAACTGCAATTATAACGAGAGAAAAAGATATAGTCGGTCAGGCCCGACTATATGATACCCTACACCATACAGTATATTTCGGGGAGGTGTCTTTTATTAGACATGGACCCAAATGTGGACCGATACTTATAAGTGTAAAATAAGACATACAAATACAGAATATTACGTTGATGCTGACATTTATATGAATTTATTCACTTTTGGGTGATTCCCGAAAGGGGGCCTTATAAGGGAGCTATGGTAAATTATGGACCGATCTTTATAAAATTTGGTACTATCATTTATGTTTATATAAAACTTATTTGTGTCGAATATTAACTTGATACTAACCTTTTTGTAGAATTTATGGCCGTTAAATTGATTTTTTGGAAAGGGGTTTATATGGGAGCTATGAGTAATTATGGACCGATCTTTTTAAAACTCGGCACACTTATTTAAACTTATATGAAACTTATATGTGCCAAATAATATTAAAATATTGCTATATTTAAGGGATTTATGATCGTTAAACCCTTTTCCGGGAGGACATTTGTATGGGGGCTAGGTGAAATAATGGACCGATCATAACCAATTTCAATAGGCTTCGTCCCTGGACCAAAAAAATGCTGTATACCAAATTTGCAAAATTGGTGCAAAATTGCGACCTGTAGTTTGATTACAAGGTTTACATGGACGGACAGACGGACGGACGGACGGACATCGTTAAATCGACTCAGAAAGTGATTCTAAGCCGATTGGTATAAATTAAGGTGGGTCTTAGACCAATATTTTTGGGTGTTACAAACATCAGTACAAACGCCCTACACCACCTATGGTGGTGTAGGGTATAAAAACCAAAAGTACGTAAAAACGTAAAAAAGGGATGAAAATTAGTTTAATCAAGAAAATTAAATTTATTTGACTACAACTTTAACTTCTCAAAATACAAATATCTTTACATTTCCAAATTCTATTTAATTTGTATGCGTTTAAACAGCGTCTAGAAAGTACTTCCCGGTATTTTTGTTAATAATAAATATTTTTTTGCACATTTTAAGTCCTACAACAAAAAGTTCGTGTTTGGGTTCGGCCTAACTTTGCAAAATTGACCGAAGTTCGGGTACGGGTTCGGTTTGAAAAAGTGCGTTCGGTCGGACTCTACTAGTTATCTTTGAAAAATATGTCAGTTATTATTTTTAATCACCTCCATGAAAAAGGTATACATACATACGTGCTCAAAATATTGAAAAATTTCAAAAAAAAAAATCCAAATTGGTCCTAAAAAGCCAAGAATAGGGCACGTAAACTAAAATCAAATTTCATAAAAAACGTATGTACTGGCAGATTTTTCGCAGCTTCCTTAACAAAATTTTATATTGCTAATACTCGAGGAAAGGTTGATTATAAATTTAGGAACCAAAAGCAGACAAAATTTCCTAAAAAAAATCCTGGTATGGCAAACTTTATGTAATTGTGGTTAAAGAAGAAGTCATTGTAACAAATATACAGCCCACTGTATATTATTGTCACTACAATAAAACAATAACATAAGTAGTTTCTGTGATCTGTAATAAAATATCAATTAAATAAAAAAAATCAAATCACTAATATACAAAAACCAGACGCCTGGCTGAACAACTCAGAAGTGATTCTGAGTCGAAGAATATACTTTAAGGTGGGGGTCCGATGATTTTTTTTGTGCGTTATAAACATCAGCACAAACGCATAATAACCCAACCACCTACACGCAGAGAAAAAACATAGTTACAGCATAATCACTACAACTATTCAATGTTTGTATAGCTATTTTCCATTGATTTGATTTATACCGTGTTCATGATAACGTTTATGATTCTGTTTTATAATTAAATGTTTACCCACAATCAAAATTTTAGTATGGTTGACTGGATTTTTATATTATGTATTTAAATATTTTTATATAAAACCATATTTTATGAAAAATCCAAACATTTTGCCAATTCTACAACTATTTATTTAATTCTATAACCATTCAGTTATTTAAAAAAAATTGGTTAACTCTGTATAGTGTTTATAAAAAACCGACTTTTCAAAAAACCGGTTTAACGGTTAACCGAAAATTGGGTAGAATTAAAAAACCGGTTTTTCGGTTAACCGTCTACTAAAAAACCGGTTAACCGACATTTTAATAATTGCTCTAATTTGAAGCATAATAAAAATATTTTTGGTTAAAAAAAGTGTTTTTCAACTTATTGGTTTAACCATGTACCAAATAATAAGCAGTGCACTGCAGTGTTATTTATAAATCGCGATTGATTTACATCGCAAATTTATAAAAATATTTTTAAAAACAACTTTTTTGACATCTTTTATCCTATAAAGTATTTTTTAAGATTTTTTTTTTTTTTTTTTTCTAGCTTAAAAATAAAATTTTACAAAAAGGAAGCTTTAGACCTAGGATAATGTACTTTATATTATGATTTATATTCTCCGCTTTTAAAGTTTTTCTCTTAAGGAAAAGTTTTTATAAAAAAATGTGATAAAAATATCTGCATAAAATTGGAAAAATAATTAATATTTTTTCTGCTAAAAAGGGATTTGTTTTTAATTTTTAGAAGATTATTAATCATTTAAAAGTAATTTTCTGCACTTATTTAGATCTACTTTTGAAGTCTTTTTTCCCATTATATTATACAAAATCTTATCTTTCACTAAAGCTATACATTAGTAGGTTATTTTTTTCTTTTGGAAAATTTCATTCGCATGAAATTAACGTTTTTGTAAATGGAATGCTTAATTATCTATATATTTATTATACATACAGTTTTAAAATATATTTAGCTTCCAACAAATAAATATATCTATCACCTGACTACTTGTTAACTCAAACAGCAATAATTTTTAGTAGTTTCAAAATATTTTCTTATATTTTAAATTCAGAAAAAAACAACTAAAGGACGAAATTTAGTGATATTTTTAGCAAATTTTTGAAACCGGTTAACCGACACATAGAAACCGGGTAAACCGGTTAACCGAAATTGAATATTTCAAATTAACCGGTTCGCAAATAGCCGAAATTTGAAGAAAAAACCGGTTTTTCGGTTAACCGGTTAACCGGTTTATAAACACTAACTCTGTAACAATTAAGCCAATATTTTTATTTGCTTTTATGTCATATTTTTTTTTTTTTTTTTGCACAACTGTTGAATTTTTGTTTTCTCAAATATATAATATTTGTTTTAGACAATGATTTCATTTCACAAGTATTGAATTTTTTACTTTAATTATATTTTTTTCTGCATAACTATTGAATGCACATTTTTGTGTATCAGTTCAGTAGTTTATTAGTAGACTAATTCTCATTTAGTTTAGATATGAACAAATATAAATTGGCAAGGTTTGTTTATATTCAGTATTATGAATGTACCAAGGTACGGAAAAAATCGGATTTCGAATTCAATTATAAGTTTTTATTCGCTCTTTTTAATATTATTCGTAAACTTAAAAATAGAATTCACTTTTTGGATTAAATTTGTATTCTTTACTTTTTTTAATTTGAGTTACGAAAATAATCTAAAGAACTTTTTTTAAATTTGAATTTGTGAGGAAGATCGCTATTTTACAATTACAAACGGTTTGGTTGCACACAAGGTACAATGATGTGCGCAAAAAAGTGGTTGAAAAAAAGTAAAAAAAGAGGTGCATATACATACATGTAGATATGAGGAAAAAATACTTTTTAGCGGTATGAACTGTCGAATAGAAGAATAAAAAAACTGACTATAAAAAATCCAATGATAAATTTGTATGTTTGTATATATGCAAGTATATCAATTGATTTTTTGTCTGTCATGCAAATAATTATTTTAAAAGTAGCGATCGTAAAAAATATTTACATAAATATGCAAATTGAAAACACACACACTCAATAAACTACTGCCATAATCATTGTGTTGTTGTTTTATTTTAAACAATTAAGCAGTAACAAAGCAAAAATAAAACTGCAACTTTCTTAAACACCCAAGCGCATGTACAAATATTTTAAACATCCACACATCTTTCATTCAACATAATTAAACACATTTTTATACCGTTACACGACTTTAATTCGACTAATTCGTTTCGGGTTAATTCCTGAATAATATTTTTATTTCTGAAAATAAAATTTTCAATCTTCGAACAAATTTAAAAATTAAATTTGCAAACAAAAATAAAATTCGTTCTAAAAATTAGGATTAAATTCGCTGATAAAAATTTTGTTCCGAACGAATCAAAAAAATGAGGATTCTACCTACTTTGGAATGTACCACATATCGTGTACAAATGAATATGAAAACATTGGATTATATATATGATAAAATGGAATTTGTAATTGGAATTTTCAATTACAATTACATGTAATTGTTGTCATTACAAAATTTCAATTACAAATTACCTTCGAAAAGTATAAGATTAAAAAAAAATTATTATATAACGTTAAAAATATACAAAAACATCGTATGTTGAATTTTTTTAATAGCATTTCGGTTAAATTTAATTTTAAAGGATTTAAAAATGTGGTGTAGGGTAGTTTGAAGACATTTTAAGTCAATCGTACACACCGTTCTTAAGTTATGGCCATATTATGGTCGACATATAAAAATCCAGACCTGATGCAAAAACAACTGAAAACAGATTAGTGTTAAGCTAATTGTATTAAGTCCATATATTCGTCTATAAAGGAGGATTTTTTGGAGGACCAGTGTAATTTAATAAATTTGATTAAATTAACAATTAGACAAATAAAATATTTAATTGAATTTTGACTTTTGTAAAGAAAAATAATAATTAATTAATTGAATGAGAATTTTTTCCATTATTTATTGAATTAAATAATCAATTAATTAATTAATTAATTAATTAATTAATTAAGAAAAAAAAAACAAAGAATTCAAATAACACCTATAATTGCAAAAAAAAAAATATTAATACTTATTTCATTGCATAATTCTAAATAAATGTATTCTTTTTTGAATTACAGAGAAATATTAAAAATAGAAATTGAACATGAATTAGCTGCAGCTAATACAGAGAATTATCTCACCAATCCAGTGAATGCATATAAATTAATTAATCGTCTGTATAATGGATGGACCAAATATGAAGAACAAATTGCCGAGGCCTATAGTAAGTATAAAATAACTTTAAAATATGCTTTGCATTTTTAATATTAGAAAGGCAAATGCTATCGTATTAATATGTTGCTCAAAAAGATAAATCATAATCTTAATAAGATTTTCGGAATAACAGAAACGAATTCAATACAAAACACCACTAACTTCTCAATTCAAAATTGTAAATCAACATACATATTAAGTATCTGAAAGTTTTCTAACGTAAATATTAATAAATAAAAATGTATGATTTATTTCAGCATTTTCCAAATAAATTTTTTTATTCTGCTTTTAATTAGAAATATATTTTTCTAGATTTCATACAATTATTACATCACAGAAGAAGTAGTTTAGACTTCCCCTCTGAAGATGATTTTGAAGAATCTGTCTTAGCCTTAGTAAGATTGCAAAAGACTTACAATTTAGAAGTAAGTCAAGTGGCGTCTGGTGTACTAAACGGTATAAAATATGGGTGAGTAATTAAAGCTGAATAAATTTTATTACAAAGAAATCATTTATTAACTATTCTTCTGTTTTGTTTTTAGTCCTGATATGTCCTGGTCTGATTGTTTAATGTTGGGTGAACAACTTATTAGATCTAGAGCCTATAATCAAACTAGACCCTGGATGCAAGAATCGATTAAACGTTTAAATTTTGATTCTTTTAATGTTAACAAAATCTCTTTAGAATTTATGGAAATATTAGCTGATAATCTACTAAAAACTGGTGATATGAGTTCAGCTTTAAAAGTGGTACAAATCATTTTAAATGAAGATCCTATGCGTAAATATAATATTGCAAGAATGTTTGAAAATGCTGAAGTATTACCAGAGACAAGTGTAATAGAGGCGGGGTATCATGTAAGTGTAAATTACTATAATGTTATGAAAAGTTATGGAAATTTCATGTTTTTTGTTATTCTATTTTAGGCCACCGAAGAATTCAAAACCTATGAAAAAGTATGTCGTGAAGAAATTCAACAAACTCCAGCAGAACAGCGCAATCTTCGCTGTCGCTATCATCACAAATGTCCCTTCTGTATATTGGCTCCTTATAAAATTGAAGAACTTAATTTAGATCCTTTAGTTATGATATTCCATGATATGATAACCGATGAAAAAATCAATAAAATCAAAGAACTGGCTATACCCAACATGAAACGTTCTACAGTACGTTCGAGAGGTGACGAATCTGGCAGAAAACGTAATTATCGTATTTCAAAAAATGCCTGGCTACCATACAGTTATCATCCATACATGGAACAAATGCTACGTGATTTACATGATATAACCGGTTTGGACATGACATACAGTGAAGAATTACAAGTGGCTAATTATGGTTTGGGTGGTCACTATGAACCACATTTTGATTTCTTTATGGTAAGTACAAGAGCGAGAGTGAGTGAGAGAGTAAGAGGTGATGCGGTCATAAAAAAATGAATATAAAACCATTTAATGGTCTTCAAATGACATGCAACCTCATTGTAACACATACAAAAAAAGTATAATAATGGAAAGTATATAAAATTTTTTATTCTTTGTTTGTAATTTGTTTGATTTAGGATAAGGTACCAGAAGACCAAGGCAATCGTATATCTACTTCTATTTTTTATGTAAGTATATGTATATAAAAGAATTTACAATTTACATTCATGCACATTGTCATACATATGAGTACAAAGTTTAGATATTGTTCTAAGTATAAACGTACATAAATATGTAGTACATTTGTAGTATGGGTGTGGTAAATACTGCACGCAAAATCCAATTCTTCTATTTTTGCCACTAGATTGATATGAAAGTTTATGCAAAAATTGACAAAATAACAATGTCAGTCAGTCCATTGTATTTATGTGTACTTTAAATGTTCTACAGACCTTCTACAGACAAACATTGTTGTTACCACAATTTCAACATTTCATAAACAGTGGAG
Organism: Protophormia terraenovae; assembly: GCA_951394005.1. Classification (NCBI taxonomy): domain Eukaryota; kingdom Metazoa; phylum Arthropoda; class Insecta; order Diptera; family Calliphoridae; genus Protophormia; species Protophormia terraenovae. The sequence goes on along the minus strand of OX596073.1, from coordinate 169,288,086 downwards.
CTAAAGTTGGTGTGCTAAGGTAAAAAATATGTAAATATTATGATCAAATTGTAAAACTTACAACCACAGAAAAATCAAATGCACATGTACGTGTTGATAACGATACCATTCAGTGTCAATAGTAAATATGATCCATACACAGAAAAAAATATTTTCTAAAAAATGTCGATTAAATTATTAATCAGAATTTTAAAACGATTTCAAATATTTATATAATTAAATAAATTACTCAAAATCCAAGTAAGTTTTGACAAAATAAATTAAAATTTTACATAGAAAAATCTAAAATTTAGTTTGAATTACGAAAAATACGTATTAAAATATTTTATTAATTGAAATTCAACCTATGAAAAAAGTTGTATTTTCAATTATTCAATGTATCACTTATTTTCATTTATATTTGATTATTTTATTATTTGATATAATAAGAAAAATAATTGAAAGCCCATAAATTGTTTTATTTATATTAGAAAACTTAAATATTGATCAATTGAATACATGATAGAACTAAAAAGTAATTAGAATAATCGTTGATATATCGTTTATATAAATTTAATAATTTTTGAGTCAATTTTCAATTTTATATCCATTACAGTGTAATGGATATAAAATCGTCTTTGTATTGTCGAAAATATGTCTCATTTTAGCTAAATAAACGCATATTTGAAAGTCACTTCAAAAAGGATATAATTCAAGTCTAAGAATGTCTAAATGATTAAAAATTGTTATGCATAAGTTGAATTGTATTTAAAACAAATTTAAGCTACTGTCCTAAAATTATTTCTAAAGGACTACTGTACTAAATTATTCACTGGAGTACTGCTGTACTTTCGAAGAGCGAATTGTACTGAAAAAAGTACAATTGTACTGAATTTATCATCCCTGCCCAATACATTTAAAATGGACAGATTTCTGGACAGTTCTTTAGATCGTCTGGTACCATTCAGTTACTTTTTTGTGGTAATTATGAGAAAGAGATCAAGAAAGAAAAAGTATAATTCTTATGTCATTTATTTCCGTACATTTTTCTATTAAAAAGATTATTCATTAATTTAGATTTTTATACTATATTTATCCGATACATTTCCCATAACGTCTGTGATATGGAATTTATGACGAGGATGTTATAAAAAGTACTTTTTTCAAACGTGTATTTCATTTGACCTTCTGTTTTACAATGGGGCCAAACGCAAAATTTTTGGTAATAAATCTATACCTCCTAAACTTCTGGTCGGATCGAATTGAAATGTATTTAAGATTTGTAGAAGAGAACCTAATCTTTCAGAAAACTAATATTGTAGTTACACTATGATAACACGAGATAAGCTTCAGCTTGTCAAAGTTGACTACCTCGAGTATGTAAAAATTTTAAAAAATCATAACTTCTTCAATTTTTATTTTTTTATTTATATTTTGTTACAATACAATTACAAATTATATTCTAACCTAATTTTAACCGAGTGAAACAGGGCAGAGTCTTTGATGGGAATTGAACCCATGAGCAGATCAGCTCACTACCAACTAGCCTACCGGAGCACCTTGCAGATCAAGTCTGTTTTCAAAGATATAAAAAAAGCACTCTCTTAAGTTATCTATTACAGTTAAAAAGATATTTACTGTTGAATTTTTAATTGTTTGCCTTAACTTTATTTTGTTTTTCGGGAATAAGTCCTGAAGTATATTATGGCAAATTTTTTTTTTTAATACATATATCCCAAAATAATATGATTAAAAATTTTTAATTCGTCTAGATGTAAAAAATTTTCAAAGTCAGCACTTTAAAATTAGTACGAAAAATGTTTATTTTTTATTTTTTTTTTTAATCTATATATACAAAAATTAATGTGTGTTTGTTTGTATGTATGTATGTATGTTTGTTTGAAGTCTTGAATTTTTCACATTGTGTTCCTATATGCCTGGAAGGAAAGGTAGGCTACTTTTTGTTTTGAAATTCCATGTGGGCGAGGTGCCACGCCCACTTACTAAATAACTATTAAAAGTAGTATATCTCGGAAATTGGTAATACTAGAGTCTTCAAATTTTGCACGAACAACTTTGACACCTATATGAACATTCTGGAAAAAAAATAGGCCAACTAGCAGTAGGGGGTGTGGCACATCCCACGCCTAATATTGCTTGACAATACCAAATGCCGTAAATTTAGGAAACTATAACAGTTACATTTCCCAAATTTTGTACAATAAACTTAAGTGACAATGTGAACATTTTGTGCAAAAATGGGCGGAAAAAAATAGTGGGCGTGTCATCTCTCATATAAAGTTAATACCAAAATTTTTATATCTGGGAAACTATAAATGTTATAGAGCTCAAATTTTGTACGACTAGCATTAGCTTCAATATGAATATTTTGGACAAAAATTGGTACACTAGCAATAGTGGGCGTGGCACCTCCCATATAAAGAAAATATTAAATTACCATATCTGAGAAAATATAACAGTTAGAGTTCTAAAATTTTGTCGGAGCCACTTTGGTATCAATATTAATATTTAAGAAAAATATGGGCGAACTAGAAGTAGGGGGCATGGTACCTTCCATATGAATTAAATGCAAAAATTCGTATATCTGGGAAACTATTGGAGTTGGAAAGCTAAAATTTTGCACAAAGAATTTTGACATCCATGAAAACATTTGTCTAATAAATAAGCGGATTATGGGGGTATGGTCCCTCCCATAAAAATTAAATACAAAAATTAGTATATCTGGGAAACTATTAGAGCTTGAATTTTCAAATTTTGCACGGGAAACATCTATCTATCGGGGGGTGGCGAAGCATACCGGGTATTAGCTAGTATACATATAAAATATTATTGTTTCACTTTATTCTCAAAGTTTTTTTTAATAAAAAAGTTTTTTCTTTACATATTTTTAAAGACAAGGCTTTTTAAATGTTTAATAAAGAAATTTTATAGTGTTTCTAATAGTGTTGCCTTTAAATTTAAAAAATATGTTACATGTTTTATCCTCAAAAAAAGTAGAGGGTGAACATGATTCACTTTATTAACAGCACACTGAGATATTTAGCGGGAAGAAATGTATGTTTCACTAAATTATGAAAATTTCACAAAAATTCCGATTATTCACCAAAAATCCAAAATTTCACAAAAAAAAACAAAATTTCACCAAAAAAATAAAAATTTCACTTAAAATCCAAAATTTTAAAATTTCACCAAAAAAAATCTAAAATTTCGCCAAAAATCTAAAATTTCGCCAAAAATCTAAAATTTCAACAAAAATTCAAAATTTCACCAAAAATCTCCCCAATAATTTAAAGTTTCATCAAAAATCCGAAATTTCACCAAAAATCCGATTTCTCTCGATTGAATTAAAAATAACACAAATACAGAACTGGTCTTAGATTTTTTGCTCTATTGTAATCATAAAAATGGCACCATTTTATTAGGGTGAAGGTAACCCTTAAAAAATGTTACACAGTAACAAGGTAACATCTTTCTTCAGAAAAGAAAATACTATTAAATAGATTTAGGATTTTCTCCTACATCCAGCAATATTTTATCGATTAATAAGTACAATTTCATGCAAGGTTCTTAAATTTATTGACGATATTTAATCAAAAAATATATTTAGATAGATTTGACACTAAATTGGAAAGAGGAGTGTAGATTTTATAATTCCTTAAGTAATATATCTAAAAAATAACAATCTTTCATTCTTGAAAAGATCAATTTTTGGGAATTCTTCAAAACTAAACAATATTTAATAAATTTTGTGTTTGGCCCCACTGTGCACTCCTATAAATGTAACGTTATATTAGGGAGATTTTATATTTGATAAAAATTTTTCATTTCACCTACTACTAAGGAATTCAAAACAAATACAAAACTTAATTCAAAAGACACAAATTTTGGTCCTGATAAACTATAACACAAGGCAACAAAATCCAAAAAAATTTTGGATGCTTTAAAAACCACTATACAATTTTGATGTATTGTGGTTCTAGTAGTGCAAATATGGTCCAAATTTTAAATTCTAGGAGAGGTTTTTTTTAAAAAATATTTTTTGTAAAATTACAATATTTTTAGACGTTTTCCACATAATTAATGATAACTCAAAAAGTTTTAGTTATAATAAAAAAATTAAACAAAAAATATATTTTTTTCGTGAAAATAGCAAGTTTTTTTGTTTTAAAAAAATCATTAAAAATCGAAAATATCAAAAACTGTTCTGATTTATTGCTTTATCGTAAAGCCACATGTAATAGCAATAAAATGAGATCATATTCTATATATGATCTATCTATCTATGATCATATTCTATATATTTTTTTTTTTTTTAATATTAAAGCAAATAAACATTTTTAAAAAGACGTGATCAACTGAATCAATACATTTAGACTATAACACCCACTACACCTTAAAATTTCTTGAAAAAAATATTCTCCCCATTAAAACAAATACTTCCCTACTACTCCACACACATTTACGTTCTTATGCTAACATGTACTTTATGCTGCTGGTTTCATATTGTTTTCATAAATCATTTTCTCAATTTTTCCTCTCTTTTTTTAATTTTTTGTACTTTCATTTAATCCTGAACAATCTTTACTCACTGTTTGTTTAGTTATCTGATGTGGAACAAGGTGGCGCAACTGCATTTCCATTTTTGAAAATTGCTGTTAAGCCTGCCAAAGGCAATGTATTATTTTGGTATAACTTGCATCGTTCATTGGATGGTGATTATCGTACTAAACATGCTGGTTGTCCAGTATTAAAGGGTTCCAAATGGAGTAAGTTTTACTTATAGTCTATTGTTTATACGTATGTATGTATATTAGTATTATCATAATACTTGAGGCATTATTATGGTTTTGTTCGTAACTCAACTGAATCACTCATACCTTCTTTTGTTTTCCTTTTCTCTTCTTTTTAGTTGGCAACGTTTGGACACATGAACGCAAACAAGAATTGATTAGACCATGTGGCCTGGTTAGAGATCATGAAAGTTCTTTACAATATGAAATTGTTAAATAAAATCAAAATGTCAAATCATTGTGTGATATACTTAATATAAAATATAAATATGTATGTATGTATACTGAGGCATATTTATGGTATGCAAATTAAAAAGTGGGTTAATTGATAAGATATTGTAAGAAAAATTCAATTTTAAAACCAATTAGAAACAGGATGTTATAGGATTATATTAATTAATGAATTAATTGGTTGTTTAATAAACGCTTCCTCATGGGAACGAAACAGCTGAAATGATAATTAAAGAAGGCTTAATTATCATTATTCACAAAAAATTTTAATTGATGAAAACTTTATAAAAGAAAGTTATACACACAAATTGTATTCCTCTTAGTATAAATTTTAAAATGGACTATTTGTATATTGTCTATACTTTTGGTAACTTAACAATTAGCCCATATAACAAAAAATGCCTTATATTTATAGTAAATTATAATGTATTATGATTAAGTGTTTTTCCTTTATTATTTATAAGTTAAAAAGTTAAAATTTTAAGACAATAAAAATCCTTAAATTATTTGTAACACACATGTTTTAATAAGGAGTAAATCTCAAGCAAAAATTGGTTTGTAAATCTTATTAAATGTCAAATATTGATACTTATTTTATACATTACAGAAGAATTAATAGTGAAAATATTATGCTAATAGGCTTTTTTTGCAATTAAAAAAATTTACTTTCTTTTATAAAATGTGAACACCTGCGCATACGTTTTTGGCCGAGCTGGAAACAAATTAATATCAAATCGATCTAATTTCGTTTTGGTTAAATATCGTCAACAAATTAAAATTAAACTCTTTTCTAAAATTCACCATTTTCAACCAGGGTTCAAACCTAAATCAATTTTAAATTTCTTTATTTACCATTTATGAAGCCTTGTCTTCAAATTTTTTTTATTTATTATTATTTTTTTTTTTTTTTTTCTCAATATTCAATAACCTAGCCTCTGGGCCATAAGCGGTTACAAATTTCAACCTAAAATTAATTCTTCTAATTTAATTTAAATAAATATAAGAAATTAGAATAAATAAAAAAATACTAAATTAAAAAAAATGAAATTGAAAAAAGATTCGGCTGTGCCGAATCTTTGATACCCTTCACCATATTACCATATTACCATCTTACTATCTTATCGACATCATATTACCATATTACCGACAAATAATAAAATTTTCGCCTTAACGTATGCTTTCATATTTTCACATATATAAATCTAAATTTTTTTCAAACTACGAAAATTTGAATATGAAAAAAAAAACAATCATAGCAGGCTTTGCTTTTAAAAAATAAACAACAACAATTCCATATTTATTTATTTATTTATTTATTTATTTTTTTATGTGTATATATACAAACTGACTGCATATACAAAGAACAACAACAACACTGTTATTCATTATATTACTTCTGTTGCTAACTAAACTACTTGTCTTATAGGCAAAAACGTCACTAATAGTCATTACAATGCTTAATATACATGTTTGTGTATGTATTTATGTATATTCTTAACAGATATGTTTTATAGCCTGTTTCTCTATGTCGAACGAAAGCTTTCTTTCGCCTTCTAAGCGAACGAAAACTGATTTGGGTTTCTCTAACTCACTTCTATGAGAACAATTAGTCGAACGACAAGTCGAAAGAAAACGTAAGTGTTTTCATATAAAATTGGGTTTCTGTATTTCGAACGATAAGAACAAAAATGTCAAAATCAGTCACTTGCTATTTTGCTTTCGACTGGTTGATTTTTTTAAAGAAAAATAAGAAAAATTCTCAGAAAGACATTGCAAATGTTCCTTAATCATGTTTATTATTCATTTTGATGTATTTGGTATCCATAAATCACGAATTTGTGCCTAAAAAACAATTTCTAAAAAAAATCAAAGAAAATTTTTGTTTTTTAATTTTTTTAAATTATTTTATTTTTTCTTGTTTATTTACTTAGTTGTATCTATGTTTAAACAATTTAGTAGTATTTTTAATATATTTACAAAAAAAAGTTACTATTAAAGAAAAATAAAACAACAACAATACGAAAAGACGTAACTCCATGCGAACGAAAGCGTAGGAAATACAGAAACCCAAATTGATTCGAATTCGTTCGACTTGCTTTCGTTCGCTTAGATTTTCGTTCGACATAGAGAAACAGGCTATTAGTTTTTAAAAATAAACAACAACAATTCCATATCTATTTATTTTTGTACAGACTGCATATACAAAGAACAACAACAACACTGTTATTCATTATATTACTGCTGTTTCTAACTAAACTACTTGTCTATACAAAAAACAAAAAACGTCACTAATAGTCATTACAATGCTTAATATACATGTTTGTATGTGTATTTATATTCTTAACAGATTTGTTTTTGGGCCATAACTCTGTTAATTATAAACGAATTTGGTTTATTAAAAAAAACGAAATTTTATAAAAACATTTATGACTGATCTATATAAAAATAAAAATCTGTAGCTTGAACAAGGGCTTCAAAAATAAAAAAATCGTTTTCCCCGATATCTCAGTTATTACTGAACCGATTTATTTTATTTTTTCAGAACAAAAATTCAGAAAATAATTTCCGAGCCCCCTTTAAAAATTCGAAGTCCCTGGTATATGCAGAAGTTTCAGAAACTGAAAAACAGGTTCCAAAAACCGGTTTTTAAAGCATATCTCCGCCATTTACAAACCGATCCTGCTGATTCAAAAAAACGAAATTTTATAAAAATATTTGTGACCGATCTGTATAAAAATAAAAATCTATAGCTTAAACCAGGGCTTCAAAAAATAAAAAATGCGTTTTGTATGATATCTCAGTTATTATTGAACCGATTTATTTCATTTTTTCAGAACAAAAATTTAGAAAAAAATGTCCGAGACTTCTTTGTAAAAACGAAGTCCCTAGTATATACAGAGGCTTCAGAAACTGGAAAACCGGTTCTAAAAACCGGTTTTTTTTAACATATCTCCACATTGTATGAACCGATCTTGCTGAATTCCAATAGCAAAATTCTCGAAAGCATTTCCGATCGTTTGATATATATATTATATATGTCAGTTATCGGTGGGCTTCATAAACGCCATTTCAACCGACACAGGGACGGACGGACATGGTCCTATCGTCATCATTACTTACAAGGATCCCGAAAATGTAAACTTTTTTGCTCTCCGACGAAAATTGTGGGAATTACAAATGGAATGACAAACTTATATATACCCTTTACACCTTTGGTGAAGGGTATAAAAAAAAAAATGAGAAACAACTAAAAAATAAGATGGCAGAAGGTGGAAGGAACATTTGTAATAGGGGTAGATATGACTTAGCCAATTATCGTGAAAACGATGTGAATATTTGTGTGTCACTAGATGATTTTTCTTTTCCTTCATCGCTGATCTTTGATCTATCAAATTTTGATATTTTCAATTTACATTTGTTCGGAATTAGACGTGATTAATTGTTTATCAATACTATCATATTCCGTGCACGCTTTAAGGCTTATTACTATATATAAGAAAAAAAAAACTTTAAAACCAGTTATAAGTTTACATTTGCTATTACTCTCAGTAACCGTGTGTTAAATTTTGTTGTAATCAAGGACCGTAACAGTTATGACTTTTATCATAAAAGTCCGAAAATAACAGTTATTTGTGATTTTTATTTTGTTTAAATTTATAAATTAATGATTTGATAAATTTAAAAAATATAAATCATAAAAATATGATTTTTCAGTTTATAACTATTTATTTCTGCTCAAAAAAATAAAAATCACAAAACAACTGTTATTTTCGGACCCACAAAGTGAAAAAAGTTGCTACACAGAATAAAGTCAACAATCACCAAATATATTAGAAAATAATAAATTCAATTAAAAACTTTTTTAAACTTGCACCTCTCACCAAATGGTTATATCAATTACTAAAAACTGAAAAAAAAATTAAAAAACGGAAAAATTTTTCCAATTTTTAACCCATTAATTTAATTTTTATAAGCCGAATTATTACATTCACTCATTTTTTCGTGCGCTTTTTCTCCAGGAACGTCGTTATCAGCTACGAGGCGCTTATTAGTTTAGATCTTTCACTATACAGACTCTCTAGTATTAATAGAATTCCAAAAAAGATCATTTAGTGATTTTCCCATGCACTGATTTTGGGTCGGCTTTCTTAATTGAGTTTTTATTTATTTCACATAAATTTAATCAAACATATTAATTTTGGTTTGTTTTTTCAATTGTTGGAAAAGAATTATGTCCACATCACTTGGCGAATTTACCACATGGATTAGGTCACTTCAGAAATGCACAAAAGAAATTAACGTAACAGGAAGATAGTCAGGATTAAAAGAGCATAAATAAAAGCCAACATATCTAGGTTTTTATTACTAAAAAAAAAGTTTACTGATATTGTTTACGTTTTTGAAAATACTGCACTTTAAACAAAAAAGTGGCGAATGCTCCCCCTTCTAACTTACTATATTTTTGTAAAAAAAAATATCGTCCATTCCATGAAAGAACGCCCGAAAAAGAGTATTTTTTTACTTGATGGCTTTCAATTTCGATAATAATTTTTATACACAAACACCATTAAGCTTTTTATCAATTTCAGTTTTCAGTTTCGGAAAATTGCAAAAACTCGCGATTTTATTTCGCTTTTTTACTTTCTCAGCTTTGAATAGCAATATCTCTGAGAAGGCTTTGTAAATTTTAATGATTTAAACTGCCTTTGAATTTCACATATAGCGGCTTTACGACGAACATATTAAAAATAAGAAAGATTTTTTAAAAATGCATTTTAATGCAATTACATTTTTTAAATGCATTTTTCTTTAAATATGCTATTTAAAATTTTAAATTTTTTAACATATTTGAAAAGTTAAGAATCTTTACCTTAAAATAAAAGTGTAAAATTTTTGGGACGCGAAAATCTTATATGCATAATCCAATTTTTATAAAAACATGTTCCCAATTTTTCATATAAAAATTAAATTATTTCTTGTTTTTGGAATTTTCTTTAAAATTTTTATAAAAGTTAACAAATTATAAAAAGAATGTAATTTTAAATATTCATGTCTCTTGAAGTTATTGATGGATTTCTGTAATTTAAAAAGTATTCAAAAGGCTATTGTATTTTTTTGGTGTAATTTAGTCAGCATTTCCAAAATTTCCTTTTCGTTCCATAATATTTTAAAAATATTAATGCAGTATATAGATGCATTTTTGTTAATTGCGAATTTATTAAATATTAATTTTTCAAAAGTGTGTTTTAAAATGCTTTGTTTATTATAACTTGAAACAATAATTAGTCTGGTATATAAAGGTTTACTATTTTTAACAAATTTTTAAAAAGTAACACAATACATTTTTTTAACAAAATATGTAAAGCTACTCATAATACCAGAAAAATATAATTTTTATATGAAAACGAGAAAAAAGGTATAGTCGGTCAATACCGACCATATAATACCCTACACCATTGTGTATGACCATAAAAATTCGGGAAGGAGACCTATATTAGATCGCGTTGATACTAAATGTAAAATAAAATATACAAATACAGAATAATGTGTTGATACTAACATCTACTTCATTTTATGCACTTTAGGGCGATTCTCGGAAGTGGGTTCATATGGGAGCTATGGTAAATTATGGACCGATTCTAATAAAATTTGGCAATGTTGTTTCTACTTATATAAAACGTATTTGTGTGGAATATTAACTTGATACTAACTTTAGTATGGGATTTATGCACGTTAAAGTGATTTTCGGAACAGGGGTTTGTATGGGAGCTATAGTTAATCGTGGACCGATCTTCATAAAATTTGATACAAAGATTGATACTTGTACAAATATATTTACGAAATTTCATTAAAATACTCTTATTTCTAAGGCATTTTTTTGTGTTGAAACTCAATTCCGGGGAGACATTTGTATGGGGGGTAGGTGAAATAATGGACCGATCATAACCAATTTCAATAGACTTCGTCCTTGTATCAAGGAGCCCCACCTGCCAAATTTCATTGAATTATCTTCAAAATTGCGACCTGTACTTTGTGCACAAGGTTTACATGGACAGCCAGCCGTCCAGCCAGACGGACGGACGGACATCGTTAGATCGATTAAAAAGTAATTCTGAGTCGATTGGTATACTTTAAGATGGGTGTTGGATAACGTTTTCTATGCGTTACAAACATCAGCACAAACGCATAATACCCCAACCACCTATGAAGGTGTAGGGTATAAAAAATTAAATTAGTTGAAGAAAAGGAGAAATTGTGCATATTATATGTGTGCGTCCCAAAAATTTGAGATTTTTATTATAATGTAAATATTCCATGCTTTCCAAATATGTAAAAAATATTTAAAGCAAAATGCATTTGAAAAATGCATTTTTAAAAAACATTTTTTATTTGTAAAATATGCATGTTTAAGCTGATATAATTACAATTCAAACGCCGTTTAAATAATAGATTTCCCCAAAGCCTTCCCAAAAATATTGCTATTTAAAGTTGTATATTTACGAGAATCTATTAGACATCTATAGGCCATTTACGTGCAACATTTTATAAAAATCGAAAGACACTTGGTAAATTTTGGCAGTTGCTAGACAGTCGTAAGAATGTGGTTTTACTTTCAGTAGATTTTTCAAAAGCTTTTGACAGGGTATTGCACTCCAGATTACTTCATAAACTGCTGTATAATTTTGGTTTTTCCTATTCCTCGTGTAGTTTGATTCGATCTTACCTCAGTGATAGATACCAATATGTATCGGTTGGTACTTCCGAGTCGCGAATCAAACGGATCATTAGTGGTGTCCCACGGGGATCGGTTATTGGACCCCTATTATTTATGCTTTACATCAATGACCTTTTGCTTGAAGTTGATGGAATTTCTTGTTTTCCTTTTGTTTATGCAGATGATGTACAGTTTGCTTGTTATACTGATGCTGATTTTTTAGATGTTTTGGAAAATGTTGTAAATTATGTCATAAGCAGAGTTATGTCATGGGCTTCAGACAATGGTTTCTGTGTGAATCCTAACAAAACGAAGTTGATGGGGTTTGGGTTTGATACTAGTAACGTTAAGATTCAGATTGATACTGTTCCTGTAGAATTTGTTGGTAAAATGAAATGTCTTGGTCTTGTAATGGACAATTTATTAAATTTTTCACCACATATTGATTTTTTATCTTCCCGTGTGTCTTTTCTGTTGAAAAGATTATACTCGTTAAATATTTATTTACCCTGTGCTATAAAGAGAAGGGTTGCTACAGCTATTCTGATGCCGCATATATTATATTGCACTGAAGTTATTTCTAGTGCTGGGTGTTACACACTGGGGAAATATAGACTCATATTTAACAGAATTATTCGTTACATTTTTAGTTTGAAAAGGCGAGATCATATATCGCAACATATACTTAGCTTTCTTGGATTGTCTTTTGTTAGCTTTATCAATATTAGGCTCTTACTATTTTTTTATAAATCTGTCTTAAGAGGTTGCCCGGGATATATTGTGGACAAATTTCATTTTTCCCGCTCCACGAGAAATCCACAGATAATTTTTCCTATTAGACGATTGAATACATTTGGTAAATCATTTCAGGTACGAGTCTCAAGGATTTGGAATTCCTTGCCACTTGAACTAAGAAAATTTTCTTATTCGGTTTCGGTTTTTAAATCGAAATCAATTGAATATGTGAACACTCAAGATCATGAAATTTTGTAGAAGCACAATTTTTAATTTTTTAATATATTTGATTATATGATGCTCCAGCTTTCATTATGGTTAAATCAGATATTGATTGATCTCATTTTAATACAAATTGTTACCATTATTTATTATTAATGTTAGTTAATAATTATTTATTTTTGTTATTTACATTTACTTTTTTTATTTTTTACTTTTTATTGAAATTGTTATTATTTTTAGTAGCTTTGATTAGCCATATAAGGCCCCAATGGGCTCGGTTATGTAAATGAAGAATTAAAAAAAAAAAAAAAAATTTTGGGCGTTCTTTCATGGAATGGACGATATACATTTTTCATACTACTAAGTGCTGACTTTGAATATTTTTCATAACTAGACGAACTGAGATAATCCAAAAAAAAAATCAGCATATTGTTTCGGAATATATTACAAATTATAGAATATTTCTTTAAAAATTGTTCCTTCATATACCTCAGGTCTTATTTCAAAAAAAACGCAATAAATTCCAGACAAAAAATCAAAAATTCAAATGTAAATATATTTTTAACTGTAAGATATAACTTGGGTAATTAAGATTAGTTATCTTACCAAGCGCTTCATAGAAATATAAAAATCATTGAAATCGGACTTAATTTGTAGAAGTTACGATTATTTTAAACTTTTACATACTCTATAATTTCGCGTTTACATAAGTAAATAGGAAGATATATAATTTTTTGAAATTTTCATTTAAAAATTTGTTTTTTGGTAAGAAATGTGAGTCATCACAAATTGAGGTACTTTTTCTATTTAAACGCTTATTTACGAAGATTCTTTTGGATTTTCATATAAAAATGTTACTTTTAGCTTAGTGATGACAAATGCAGGACCTTTTTCCATTTAAAAGCTTATTTACGAATATATCGAGGGTTAAAAATTGTTGATGATTTGGTAAAAAAAATGAGTGATAACAAATCGTGGCCATTTTCCATTAAAATTATTTTTCTCATTTTCATACAAAATTTCAGTTTTTTGTTAAGAAACTCTGGTGATCACAAAACAGGCCTTCTCCTTTTACTTTTCTTTAAATACAAAATCGTAGCTATACATTTTTTTCTGGCAAACCTAGACTCATTATTTGATTAATTTCTATTTACTGCCAAAATCAATACATCATCACGAAGCAATTTATATAAATGTATTTTAAACACAAGAAATAATTAAATATAATTTATTTGTGGAGATCACTTGAAGTGATATATCGCTTGACAAAGAACTTAATATTCCTTATAAGAAATTAGCTATTTAATTTTGATTAAGAGAAATCTAAAATCTAGTTAAAATACGACATATACGAAGTGATACATTTATTATCAACTATTTAATTATACATCAAACCTGTTGAAATTGCATTATCACTTAATGAAATCTAAGTAGAAATAATTAAATAGAAAAAGAGTGTCATTGCTAAGAAATATACGAGATAATAATAAAAAAAATTAAAAAAAAAAACACCAAAAACTTATAAATTAAATGCTGTCAATTATAAAAGGCTTTGAAAAAAATAAATGGTCATTAAGAGATCATAAAATTCAACAATGCAATAAACAAAAAAACTGTGATAAAATTTAAAAAAAAGTATATAATAAATAGTTTATAAAGATGTTGTAGATTTTGAGGTTATATTTTGCACAAGTAAATAATTACATTTAACAATTTTTGTTAAAACTCTTTGATGTATCATAGAAGACGTTTAGGAGTACATACATACATATATATTATATCTAGTATTGAATGAACTGTTTTGCAATTTTGAAACAGGTATTAATTTTTATTGTTTTTAATAAATTTTTCTAGGCTTCATATAAAAATGTTTATTTATGACAACATAAAAGTTAATTATTTAGAATAAAATTTTTGTTTTTTTCGTTTTTGCAAAACAAATAATAAATACAAATTTTAATTTGGCATTTAGTTATTTTGAAACTATGTAGGTACACTGCTTGTTTAAAAAATAATTAAAATAATTTTATTATATTTGAAATATAAAACGGGATTTATTTAAGTGTTATACATATAAAATTCAAAAAGCGTCTAGATTACAAAATACAATTGCGACGACAAACTGCAAAAAAATTGGTGAAATTTACTTCAAATAAATTTCTAATTTTGTAGTAAGAAGTTGAAAGTTTAAACTTTTATTTATATCGAAGAATTTTTAAGATTTTGAGAAATATAAGTGATAAAAAATCACAACTTAGCTTGATTATTTTAATTCATATTGACATATAAGGACTGCGCACGAAAAAGTCCGTGCATGCTATTGGGCTTATAACTTTTGATGTGGTGAAAAATTAATAATTCTGTTAACATACTTTGTATTTGCCATTATGTTCACTTGCCATGTTAATAGCAAGATTTGTTTTTCTTAAAATGGAAGTTTAACAAAAAACATCTAAACACACAATTCAAATTTTTCATGAAATCTTGTATTGGTCATATAAAATAATTGTAAAGAAAGCTGTTGTGCCGCAAAATACAGTTTCTTGGGTCATCATATTATACAAAGAAGTCATGACAACTGAATGGTAACCTGGTAATGGAAGACAAATATTATATTCAGCCTGTAGGTCCTACAGCCGCCGCCGCTTAATTTTTCAAGCCGTGGCCGCTGCCGACATGTATCGGCTTAAACGGCTGAGCCGGTTCAAGGTAAGCCGCCGATACAATCGGCTGCGCCAAAGATAAAAAATGCTATTTTATAATTTTTGTACTTTTGGACTTCAGACCCATTTTTGACTAAATTTTTTTTTTCTGTCATAATGTACTTTTAGAACACACTTTAATTTTTTATTTTTTATAATACATTGAATACACTACTGCCACCTATACGTATGTTTACCGCACTAAAATTTTTTTATTTTTTGCGCCCAAAAAAATTTTGGTTTTTCTAGGAAAAAACGGCAAGCCGACATATAAGCCGCCGCCGGTACTGTCTTGTGTAAGCCGCCACCGCCGAACAAAATTTGCCGTGCAGCCGCCGCTGAAAATTTCGCCTCGGTTTGGTTTTCTGCTGTAGGACTAATGCAAAACAGAAAGGATTTTGAGAGAAATTTACCTCATCTATGGAAGAAAAGTGTGACAAAAAGTTAATTGCATTGAATCTTTATGAGAAAATTTGAAAAGAAGTCTAGTTTAAAGACTTATAGTATAAGAAATAAAATCCTAATATAAACGCAAGCAAGAATTTGGACGTAAAAAATAACATGAAGGTACTTCGAACGAATTTTTTTCAGAAATTTTATTTCTGTATAGTAGACGATGAGACGTTCGTACAGGGTGACTTTTTTCAACATCCTAGCCAGGAATTCTATGTAGCAAATGCTAGAGGGATTATGGCAAAAAATGTTCGTGCATCAAAGAAATCAAAATTCCCAAGAAAGTTTTTGATTTGGGAAGTCATACGTATATGCAGGAATGAAGCACTTCATTATTAAAAAATGGTTGCATTAACACAGAAATATACGTGAATTAGTGCCTTTGGAATAGACTTTTCCCTTTCCTAATTAAATTCAGTGTATCCGCTGTTTTCTGGCCTGTTTCCGCTTTTTCTCATTACAACAACAAAACAATGGAGTTGTAACAAAGAAATTGTAAGGGTTTGTACAGAAAGAGGCTAATCCATCAAATTGTCCGAAAATCCGTGCAATTGAAAGATATTGGACTTTAGTAAAAAGATATTGGACTCTAGTTTAAAAATAAGTGGACTTATTCGAGCAAAAAAGTGACCGAAACACAATAAAACCTTTAATTAAAATAATTCCGGAAAATATCGTGCGCAGTCCTTAATTTTGTCTATTTTTATTGGGTATCCAACTTTATTACGAAAATTTAAATTTCAAAATTGTATTAATTGCCACTTTTGATACATTTTACCCCAACTTCGAAACTATTTGATTTGAAATAGAATTGAAACTTATTATTATCGCTGCTAATGTGTTTACGGGTCGTACTTATAATCTTAGCCCACATACTTACTTAGTAGGTACATGTACAATTAAAATCAAAAACAAGTAAAAAAAATATTTAAACTGTAAAAAAACAACAAATTTTTGCGTACTTGTAGCGTAACGAATAAACAAATGAATAGCGGGAAAGGAAAATATCATATTGTCTTAACAGTTAAAGTGTAAACGAAGAGTATGAAGCTCATGAGTTCGCTCATGTGTGAGTTAACGTTTTTGTTTTGTTTTTTTTTTAGCATTAAATTTTGTATGAAATATTAAATAATAAACAGTATTTCTTTAAGCCGGTATACTTGTCCGTACAAAGAAAAAGATGAAAACAATTGCTAACACACTAAACGGTAACATTGAAGAAAAAAAGCTTAGTTTACATAGAAACACAGAAACGTTAAGACGTGATTATAGCTTAAAATTAAGCAAGCGCTAACATTCACATACACTCTAAAGGACATGTTAAGAAATTTATTCAAATTTATAATTTCTATCATTTACACCCTACTACTGGTGCATAGCAATACATCAACATGGGCGGTAGAGATAGAAAATGAATATTTTTCCTCAATTGCGGGTTTGGAAAATTTATTCAAAACGGAAGTGCAACTGTTAGCGGAAATGCAAAATTATATTTATAATTTGCAACAACATATTGATGTGTTGCAAAGGTAATCAAACAAGCGAGAAAAAACAACCAAACAAACGTTTAAAACAATATGAAATAAATTTACCAAACAATTTACAAATTAATTGATTGATTTCCCCCCCAAAATGTGGTTAATTAATTTATACTGTCAATTCATGCAGCTCGCGGAAATTCGCATGTCTACAAAAATATACATAAATATGTAGTTGCATGCAACATGAAATGTTCAATTTTATGGGTTATGTGGTGTATTCGTGAGTGTACTTTATATTTTGTGAATTCTGTTAATTTATAGACATTTCAATCATTTAAGTGTGTGTTAACAAGATTATTGAATTTTAAACAAAGGACTTTAATTTGTAAAGTAAATTACATATGTATATGTTAGCAATTATTGCTCATGTAGTTACAACAAGTACCTACTCTTTAGTGTTAAGTGCAACATGAAAACTAATTAGCACCAATTCAAATAAGAAAATTTCTAATTGAAAATATGTAACTTAAATTGTTTAAATATGTTTATAATAATTTTGCACACATACACACATATAGATATGTATTTTAAGGTGTGAGTGTGTTTCTTTAAAATATAAATATATAATAATATGATATTTATTAATAACGATTTCAATAATTAATTCATTTATAAAAATCTCAATTAAATCGTGTTTTATTATTTTCATATTAATTTTTTTGTTTGTTCGTTCGCAGAAGCGTCATATAATGAATTTTTTATTAATATATTATTTAAATTACTGTGCATTGGATTATTAAATTCTCGAAATTAAAACCCTCATATGGAATTTTTAAGCACAAAACTTTTTAATAACTTGTGAATAATTTAAGTCAGTAAAATTATGTTGTGGTTCTACAACTTATAAATAGTTAAAAAAAATTTTGAACTGTTAACTAGGCAATTAATTGATTAAATAAACTAGAATTCATTCATAATTTTTTTCAAATACATAATAAAACAAAATTTATTTTTAAAGAATTAAATATGGTCATAGATTAAGTTTTTGCTGATTTTTTATGGGGAGGGTTTATTGACTTAAACTCTCCCCATCTTTTTTTTTAACTTTAAAAAAAGATTTTTCCTTGCTGAAAAACCATTGGTATCTCCGAATTAAAATTTTGAGTTTAAAATGTAATCGTAGTTTTAAAAGTAATTAAATAATATTTGTCAAGAAATATTTGGCTTTGATTTGGATTGCACTATAATCTATAGGGTTTTATAGATGGAACAAAAAGTCGACTTTTCGATTTTTCGACTTTTTTATACCCACAATCAAAAAGATGGGGGGTATAATGATTTTGTCATTCCGTGTATAATATGTAGAAGGAATCGTTTAAGACCCCACAAAGTATATATTTTCTGAGTCCTGGTTAGATTCTGAGTCGATCGGAGACGGATGTAGTTACTTTTCAATGACATCAACATACTGTCTACATTATATAGAAGTAGTTTAGTGACTACTTATTTATAATCTGTTATGTAATTACTTTTTAATCTAAATTGTTATTAATATATAAAATTTTCCTATATCTTTTTTAGTCGTTTTCATTATTATTTTATATAGATTTCTTTTTAAATAAAGCAAAACAATAAGCTAAATCAACCCTAATTTTAATTCCTCAATAATACTTTTATTTTTTCTTAATAATTTTTTAGTTTTTTCTAGATCGAAAAAAAATCCTCAAAGTTTTTATACCCTACACCACCATAGGTGGGGAGGGTATTATGCGTTTGTGCTAATGTTTGTAAAACCCAAAAATATTGGTCTAAGACCCACCTTTATTTATACCAATCGGCTTAGAATCACTTTCTGAGTCGATTTAACGATGTCCTTCCTTCCGTCCGTCTGACCGTCCGTCCGTCCACGTAAACCATGTAATCAAATTACAGGTCGGAATTTTGAAATTAGCGAATTACATTTGTTAAATATATATGTAGAGGATTGAGCCATTCT
Organism: Protophormia terraenovae; assembly: GCA_951394005.1. Classification (NCBI taxonomy): domain Eukaryota; kingdom Metazoa; phylum Arthropoda; class Insecta; order Diptera; family Calliphoridae; genus Protophormia; species Protophormia terraenovae. The sequence continues at coordinate 169,268,761 of OX596073.1, read as the reverse complement.
GTATATTCTCTGTAAGTATCGCGCTGCGACTCTCCATAGTTTCTGAGTTATCGCGAACCACTTGATGAAATTATCTGTAATTTTGAGTTAATCTTAGTTTTGTACCAAATATTAAATTCGAAGAGGTAAGGTCCAAAAATGTAATTTTTCGTGTTGGTTTTAAATGGAATGACTCTATTTTTTATGGACTTTTGAAGCATATATTTCCTCAAAAAACCTTATTTAAACTCTATTTTTTATTACTGATTAGAAGTGACTTTTAGTTATTTTAACAAATTTTTAAACCTCCTTTTAGTATTAAAAAAACTAACATAAAAACACACTAATTTATTTCTTAATGCTTCAAGCAAACAAAAGTCGGTTTCATTTTAGTTATGATAATATTCTAACAAGTGTCAAAACCGTAAAATTGTGTATCTCGATACTACCCAGCAAAAATTGTATATGAAATTATAATATAAAAATAACACAACTACTATGAATTATTTATGTAAATTATTTTCACTCAAAAAAAAAGAAATTGTAATTTGTACATAATACTTCTGGGAATTTTAATAAAAACGTAGGAATTTAAAACAAGCGCGAATGTTATATTCGGCCCGGCCGAATCTATATATCCACCATCAACTTTTTCAAATTTCACGTTATATGGGAGGGGGCGGGAAAGTGCGCGGACCACGCCCATTTTTTGTTTCCGAGTTTACATTGGTCCTTGAACTATTTGGGCACAATTTCGTTGATTCTCACCTTATATGGGAGGTGGGCGGTAAAGTGGGCGGACCACGCCCATTTTTGGTTTCCGAGTTTATATCGATCCCCGAACTATACTTACAAAATTTCGTTGTCGTACATGCTTTTGTTGAAGAAATATCATCAGAAAAGTATAAAACGGACACCCTGTGTTTCTAGTTTTTAGCCCATAACTTTTTTGTTTATTAACCGATTTTGCCCATTTTCAATCCCAAACAAACCTTATATAAGACAAACATCGAGCCCTATCCTGCTTTCAACAGACGGACAGACGGACGGACATAGCTAGATCGACTCAGAATCTAACCAGGACCCAGAAAATATATACTTTGTGGGGTCTTAGATGATTCCTTCGACATGTTATACACGGAATGACAAAATCAATATACCCCCCATCCTTTTGATGGTGGGTATAATAAGTACTTTTTTCACCTTAAATAATAAATAAAGTACTTGTTGGGTATTACCAATTTTAATTCATTTTAAAAATTTTAAATACATTTAAATGAAAAAAAAAAAAAAAATAAAGAGTAAAAAAACCAGTATATATATAATTTGAAATTTAATAATATTAATAAATTTAATTGACGGTTAACATTGTTCTAAATATTTAATAAAAAAACGAAATTAAGTTCTATTATTTTTGTTTATAATTGAAAAATTATTTTAGGAATGAATTTCATCACGGGTTGTCGAATCAGTTACCATTTAACTGTTAATGATATACCTGTTTGAAGGGTAATAAATATAAGTTAAAACTTTTGTTAAATGTTTTATTTAAGTGTGGATTTATTAACTTGTTATGAGTTTTTGATATAAATACTTTTTTATATTTAAATCTGCATTAACAATCAAATGAATAAGAAACATTTCGCACCCAATTATACGAGTCGATTGATAATAGATGACGCCATTTTTATTATAAACTCTTCATAAAATATTTGCTTAATGAGAGCACAGAATAAGTTTAATTTTCATTTCCTTCGCACCCAACTGCTATTTTGTCCAATTACTAATTTAAAGATTTTATATTACATTTAATTGTCTGAGACATTTTAAAAACAATTTCAATGCATAATAATAATTTTTATATCCAACAATTCTCTTAAAACTCTTGGCTTTTATATAATTGAATTAAGTATTTATTCATTAGTTTAAAAACTTTTTGTGTCACTTTATTTAACAATTTTTGGTTTTCTCTTTTGTTTTGCTGAACTTTTCTTTAGTGAAATCAATTTTATACATCAAGAACACTATGATGCCTCAAAAGATCTTGAGGGTTATCTTAACAATCCCATAAATGCGTATCGTTTGATAAAACGTCTCTATACAGATTGGCCAACATTTGAAGAGTCTGTCACGGTTGAGACTACACGTACGGGTAAGCAAATACATAGATAAACTTTTGCCAAAAATTTTAGACGACATACAAACAATTTTTATCTATGTATGTATATATTTCCTTTTAGATTATTTAGAAAATTTGGAAGCATTAAAACAAAATCTTAGTTTTCCCACACAAAATGATATGGTTGGTTCGACATTGGCCTTGGTACGTTTACAGGAAACATATCAATTAGATGTCTCACAAGTGGCTAGTGGTATATTAAATGGTGTAAAATATGGGTGAGTATGTATGTAGTGCGATGTACATATGAAGTTGGCAACAAAACATGATGATTTATTGCTATTAATCTGTAAATTGTGTGTATAATTTTGTTAAATTTTCAAAAACAATGTAAAATAATTTGTTTTTGTTTATTTAGTTCCTCTATGTCATGGCAAGATTGTTATTTAGTTGGTGAATATTTATTTGCCATGCAAGATTATAATCATACCATACCCTGGCTTAAACAGTCTACTAAAATGTTAATGTCTGGTGATTTTGATGATGTCGAGATGACTTTGGAATTTTTAGAGATAATTGCCGAATATCATAAGACATTAGGTAAGTAAGTACTTAAGTAAGTTAATGCGATCAAAGTTAATTGAGTTTATTAAGATAAAAAATATGTCATAAATATATTTTTGTAAAAACTTGTGGAAACATAAAATTAATAAAGTTTTAAAAGTTTATAAACAAATTTTTTATAAAACCCAGTTAACATTTTAGAACATCCCAGCAAAAAAATGATGAAGTTCTTTCACAACTTCAAAAGTGGAACAAAGTGGATATTTAAAACTTTTTTGGAAGTTCTTAATAATTACTTCCAAAAAAGTAAAAATAAACGAATTTTTAGCGGGAAAAAATTTTAATAATTTCTAACAAAATTTAAATTTTAAAAATTTCAAAGCATTTTTATTATTATTTAACAAGTCAAAAACTGAATTTTTATTAAAAAATTGCATAAACATAGTTTTAAGAGAAGTGCTTCCAAAGAAATAAACAAGTAGTATAAAAGAATAACATTCTACCAATGACAACCATGGGTTAAAAAAAGAACTTATGCAGTTCTTTTTGACCACTATGTACTTCCTTCCAATGACAACACAATGTTAAAATCATGACTTTTTCAGTTCTTTTTTTTGCTGGGATGTTGAACAAGAACAGGCAATTTTCATGCGTTCTAGAACTAGTTGTAGAAATAGCATATTTTTTCTTGGAAAATTTTGTTTTCTAACACTTTTGATAAATTCGAAATTTTATAAAAAATTTCCATTATCTTAAAATAACTTTCAAATCATTTACTTCATTTAAAGTGAATATCTTTTAGGAGATTTTGATTCAGCCTTGGAGCTTATTAATTACATACTCAGCCAAGATGAAACAAGACAAACAGCTTTAGAAACTAAAGCATATTTGGAAGAAGTCATAAGTGAAGGTAAAAAAGAAGGATTAATGTATGATAACCCCAGACCGCAAAATCTATATCATGTAATGTACCCAAAATAAAAATCAAAAAACAAGGTTCACAAATTAAATTCTAATTCATACTCTTTCAGAACACCAATGAATATAAACTTTATGAAAAAGTTTGTCGTTCAGAATTTGAATCTCAGCCAAACAACCCACCGAATAGTCATCTCTACTGTAGACTTTACACCAACAATAATCCATATCGTCTATTACAACCTTTTAAACTCGAAGAATTATCTGTGGATCCCTATATAGTATTTGTACATGATGTCTTAAGTTATCATCAAATGGAGGTAATTAAAAATATTGCACAACCTCATATGCAAAGATCTACAGTATTTACTACCGATGGTAATAATTCGGAAGTAACACAATATCGTACAAGTAAAACAGCTTGGTTTAAATATGCTTATCACATATATACAATACAGTGGCTACAACATGTTCAAGATTTAACGGGATTAAATACAGATAATGCTGAAGATTTGCAAATAGCAAATTATGGTTTGGGTGGCCATTTTGAACCACATTATGATTTTTTTACGGTAACAGTAAAACAACAAAAAATTAAATATTTTTGATTCCTTTATACTTAATTAAATTTCATTGTAGAATCAAAATATTAAAATCGATAAGGAAGGAAATCGTATTTCTACTGCAATATTTTATGTAGGTATTTAATTTTATTTAATATGTAGTTCGCTTAGTTTTTTAATATTTCTCCAATTATCTTTAGCTTGCTGATGTGGAAGAAGGTGGTGGCACTGCTTTTCCATTTCTTAATATTTTAGTGAAACCTCGTAAGGGAGCCATGTTATTTTGGTATAATTTACATGCCTCGGGTGATAGGGACTATCGTACTAAACATGCTGCTTGTCCTGTGTTAAAAGGTTCAAAATGGAGTAAGTTTATTGGAAAAATAATAGTTTGCATTAAAATTTAAATATATATATTTTTTTTCTTTTAGTTGCCAATGTTTGGTTAAGAGAATTGGATCAGTTCAAAGCCCGTCCCTGTGATCTAACAACAGACCATGAAGTATCTTTAATGTATAAAGATTATGATTGATAATAAAAACAAAACAAAGAAAAAGAAGTACTGAATACTTATATTTATTAAGAAAATTCTTCTTTGGTTTTTCAAATAGCTCAAAATTTAAATATTTTGGAAAAATCGGCAGGATTAAAGTAAAATTTTATAAACGACTATTTCCCTATGTCTGTCTGTCTGCCCATATAAACCTAGCAATCGAACTACGACCTGCAGTTTTGAAAATAGTTTAATGAAATTTGGCACACATGCCATTAATGGTTCACCTAATTTATCAAGGAGGATAGGGGCTTAACGACAAAAACAAATAATTTTATAATTTACCATAGCTCCCATATAAACCCCACTTCTCATAGAAAAATGCCGAAAATATCAATACGAGAGAAACTTCTTTCAAAAATTTACTTCTTTCATTGAAATCGTCACTTTGGCGCTATAAGAAGTGTCCATCAGAAAATTGGTTGTTTGCATTACATATCACAGTGGGTCAGTGGGTCACAGTGAACATTTTTGGAAATAAATCTGTAACTTCTAATCGGCTGGTTGGACTTGCGTTGGATTTTGTATAGGCTAAGCAGAGGAGAGTACAATGTTAAATTTAAAAAGGGAACCCAACAGATCCCACAGGCATGAAGCTAAAGGAGCTTTCTAATCCCATTTCAAATATTTTTAGATATTCTTGTATAAGTCTTGCAAAAAACATGCTTGTGTGTACTATTTATCTTTTATAGTTTTGGAGTTATTTGCTTTTGAAATTTTAAGTACCTCAATTTTGTTCCAGATTTTTTCATATATATATATATATATACCACTATTTCCGACCTACTTTTTTTAAAGAACAAAATTATCTATTAAATAAGGAAATTTGAAATCGATATCTCTACCGAGTTAAAAAATAAATGATTTTGGATTTGAAATTTGCAAAAACGATAATTTTTTGTGTTTTTTTTTTTACCGAAAAAGTGTATACAATCTTTTTTCTCTAAATTAAAATTTCCTTTAAAAACATACAATAATTATATAATTTTCTGAAAAGTAAGATGACTTTAAATTAGAAAACAATCCTAATAGCCCAAGCGGCCAAGGTACACACTCTCCCGCATTTGACCCATTTTATATGAAAGTTTTGACTTTAGTCTATATTTTTTAAAATCCCAAAGCACGAATCTGCAAACGGAATGCCGTTTAGGAATCTATAATATGTTATAAAAAAATATTTAATCAAAATCTACGGAACTTTTTTGGAAATTGTGGGATTCCTTTTACAAACATTTTAAAGTCATTTTCACTTTCCTATTTTATACGATAAATTCTACGTTCACCGTAAAAGATAGATATATAGTTTATACATTACATAAGAAATAGTGGAGAAAATATTATGTTAATATGCTTTTTTATGCAATTAAAAAAAGTCGTTTAAAAAATTTACTTTTTTCATGAAATCTGCTCTCCTGCATTCATTTTTGGCCGGGCGGGAAGCAGTTTAGTGTCAAATCGTTCTAAATCTATATCTTGATAAAGCATTGTCAATAAATTTAAAAAAGCTCACGTGACATTTTTTTTATTAATCGATAAAAATTTAACCTTTTTCAAAATTGACCATTTTCGACCAATGCCTGATGTCGGGAGCAAACATAAATTAATTCAAAATTTCGTTATTAAACATTTTTGAAGCTTTATCTTTTGCAATATATAAAGAAAAAAAATTTTTCGTTTACGGAACTTTGAAAAAAAAGTAAAAGAATTGTACTATATTTTTGTAAAAAATACCAGTTTTTCATACTAATTTCAGACGAATTCAGATAATCCAACAATTTTTTCACCATGTTATTTTGAAATATATAGCAAATTATTTTTATATTTTTAAAAAATTGTTACCTCATATATTTCCGGACTTATTGCAGAAAAACGAAAGAAAGTCGAGGCAAAAAATCAAAAATTCAAAATTCAAAAGTGAATATCTTTTTAACTGTAAGAGATAACTTAGATAAGAAATATAAAAAGCTTTAAAATCGGACTTCATTTCTAGAAGTTACAATTTTTTTTAAACTTTTACATACTCGAGGTAGTCAAATTTGACACCCTGTAACTTATCTTGTGTTATCACAGGGTAACAATGAAATGATTTTTCTGAAAGCTTAAATCCTTCTCTGCAACTCTTGCATACATTTCAATGTAATGCGAGCGGTAGTTTTGGAGATACAGATTTATTACCAAAAAATTTGCGTTTGACCCCACTGTGCAACATCTTTAAAAAATAAAGGAAACATTGGATAAAAAAAAATTAAATTGGGTGTAAAAATAAAACAGGTATTACAATAGATTAAAACAATTCATACAGGATAATTTTTACTTATTTATTTGTTTAATCTTACAGAATTAATTCCAATTTAGCTTTAAACTATATTTTTACAACATAAGAAATCAGTCTTTATGAATATTTAAAAATATTCCTTAATTACGATGCAAATATCAGTATTTGGTACAAGGTTTTTGAAATAAAATGCTATTTTTAAAGTCGGTTTTTGACTGAAAAAACCGGTTTTTAGAAAACCGAGTCAATCACCCTAGTATATATATAACGTCTTCCTAGAAAACTGCAAAAATTAAAAAAAAAAATGTTTGAATAAATTTATTAGAATTCTTTCTTCTTAGTCGATAGGTTTTTAATAAATCTGAAATATAATTGCCTGGTAACATACATATATAAGTCATTTGAAAATTTAAAGGATAATATAAGGAACATTTATACGTTTTTTTTTTTTTTTTCTTTTTTTTTTTTTTTTTCTATAAAGTAATTTATAATGAAATAACCGGAAAAAATGTCAATCAAATTTTTGCAGCACAAAAACCAACGTAACAAAAAAATTAGTGGTTATTCACAGTTCAATGACTGTTGGACAAATATTTGTTTACCTTCTTTTCTTATATTATTCTTTTGAATTTACATGATTTGCAAAAAAGTGTACCTCCAGACATTTATATTTTATATGAAGTACTTACTTCAGAAAAATAACAGAGATAAAAACAAACAGCAGCATACCCACCACTTTTTATATGTAGTAGCTTCAGGTGATTCTGATTTTAGGGTTATTAGATTGTACAATACTTTAAAATAGTTATTAAAAAATATTAATAAACTTTCTAATACTTCATACAAAAAGTAATTATAAGGTTGATTACTTTTGGTCGAATGAGGGTTTTAAAAATTCATATAAAATGGAAATATTAGAAAAAAATATTTTAATTAATTCCAAAAGTACTTTATATAAACATGTAATGTAATAATATTCATGTACAAGATTTACACCACATAATCCAAGGGCATGCATCTATTTATAAATAAAATATTATACAATTTATCATAAATGTTAAAACAACTTGTAGATTAATTAATTCTCAAAAATTTTCTTAATTAATTAGTTTATAAATATGTATGTATGTTTGTATAACATTCATACATATGCACTTAATTATTAACAGTATGTATTATATAAATATATATGTATTTCATTGGAAATGCACCTACTATGTATGTATGTATGTACTACTTATTTGTTTAGACATATTTCCTGCCACAATATGTGGCATTGAGATTATGTATATACATATGTGTGTGTGTGTTTAAGTGCATGTATGCTGGTTTGTATGTACAAAACCAATTAATTGTGAAATAATATTATTTAAGATATTAGATAAGATTTTATTTTTGAGCTTAGAAAATATTTACAAAGTATATTTACATTTTAATATAATTTCATAGAAATTTGTCAGATAGTGTCACCCACTTGATTAATTTCATGCAACTTGTATTGATTTTGCAACTTAATAATTTAAATTAACTTAAGTTTGCAATTTAATTGTAAATTATAGCAGAATAAATAATGTCAGTAACCTATAGGATTTAGTTCATAATTAAAATTAAACACTTTTACTTGAACTTTAAAATAAATTGTTTATTAATTATTCATTATTTGTTTTAAGATTTATAACATCTAGCTATTATGACAATATATGAGCTCGGTATATATAATTACCTTATACAACAAATGAGGAACACATTTTTCTCCACAGCAAAAAAAAGGACTGAAAAAGTCATGATTTTAACATTATGTTGTCATTGGAAGGAAGTACTTAATGGTGAAAAAGAGCTGCAGAGGTTCTTTTTTTAACCCATGGTTGTCATTGGTAGCATGTTTTTCTTTTATACTTTTTGCTCATTGATTTTGAAGTATTTCACTTAAAACCAGAGACCGGATTTTAATACTAAAAAAACAATCTTTTTATTTTTATTTCAATCGAAAAACAATCCTTAATGTTCAAAAAATAATAAAAATCCATCATGATTTTTATTATTTTCATCAATATTTTAATTTTTTTCATCATGATGAAAATAAAAACATAAATATCTTTTGTGATATTTATTTCAGAAGTTGAAAATTATTTTGAACTTTTTTCATCGGATGGAAAAAATTCTAAACAACAACAATTTCATTTGAATAAAAAAATATTTTGAAAACAAAACAAAAGTATGAATAAAAAAAACAATCATTTTAAATTTTTTTCGAACTGATATTTATCGTTAAAGATATTTATCGTTAAAGATATTTATTTTTTTCATCATTGATGGATATTTATTTTAAAAATAAAAATCCCTCACATATTTTTTTCAACAAATGAAAAAATATTTTGAACATTAAAGATATTTATTTTGATTGAAAAATAAAAATAAAACGTTTTCGGGTGCTTGCTTAAAACTATGTTTATAAACATTTTAAATAAATTTCTGTTTTAGCTTAACTTAAAGATAATAAAAACGCGATTAAATTGTTAATTAATTTCTCTGGAATGATTTCTATTTGAATTTGTTGACTAAACAACACTTTGGACTGCACTAATCTTTTAGCTGCATAAAAAATCTTCCACAGATCTTGCGTCTAAGTATTAGACCACATGGTTAAAAAATATTAAGCAAACATTTTAAAGAATGACGTTTAACACAATCCTTCAAAAATTTTAAAATATATTTCACATTTTGTACATGCAAAATCGTTGAATTAAAGAAGATATTTTTTTATGTATAACGAAATTTCTGTGCTCTTTTATAACCTATTAACCTAAAAATACCAAAATTACAAGATTTTTAAGAAAAGGACATAGTTTTTTCGCTAGAATTCAAATACAGTCATTATTACATCTTTTCTCTGCCCAAAATTTTTTGGAACTGTGCGGTTTGAAATGTATACCTTGACAGTATGCCGAGTTGCGCGACGTTGTGTATCCAGTCATAGTGTATATATGTATATCCAATATTGTTTTAAATTAAATAAAGTACTTTACTTTTTTAATATGATAAATTTTGTTAATTTCAGGTAGAAAGCAACGTATTTATATGAAATTATAAATTGTTTCTTGTATAAAAACTGAAATAAAAAATGTACCTGTATTGAATAAGCTTTTCAGTGAACAGTGCTATATTGCTTAGCCTGTAAATTCTTTAAATGCTTTCAATGGACTTTGAGTATAGTATATATTAAACCTTAGAAACTATATAACCTATCTATGTAGACAAATCCGTTTTTATAACCTGTTACCTATTTATTTTCAATAATATCGGAACGAAGTTTTAAGCTGAAGTCCTTTTACATGCATTGAAAAGTAATAATTTTTTAAATTTTGCTTCCAAAATAAATTTGTTTACCTTAATTAAGCAGTATTCTATAATTTCTATTATAAAACAAAGTTACTACCCATTCTTCTTATTCCAAATAAACTAAAAATTTATTGCATTATAATTCTTATTAAAAAAAAACTATAAGTAAAAGAAAAAATATATGTGTAAATTATGCTGTATACATATATTTTTACTATAAAACTGTCATTTACTTAAAAAAATAGAAATAAATTTTAAAATTTTGTGTAATTCTTTACAATTGGAAATTTTGTTACATTTGATATGCACACTTTCATATAGAGAACATACAATATTTTTCTCGTTTTTGCGAAAGGAAACAAAATCAAATCTTCTCCAAATGTTTGTTAGTACCCAAATGTGTTAATAATGTTACGAAATTAGTTTTGTGCTATATTTAATATTTTAAAAAATAATTCAACATTTAGGATAACTTTAATTTTGTTGCTTATGTTCTGCACAGCACTGTATGTACGTTATCTATTTTATTTAAGGGATATTCAGGACGAAATACTTTTTTCGCTCAATTTTGTTTTTAATTGGCGGGATTAACATTGTGCCTAATTTTTTTAAATAAAATTTTATAATTCTTTAATTTTTTTTTTTTTTTACAAATTTATCTATATTATGTCAAGATTTCAATAAGATATCTTTATTGGTTTAAATTTTATTTCAATTTCAAACTTAAAACTTTATTTTTCAATAAAAACGATGCAGAAATCTATGTTTTTAACACCTTTGATTTATACATATTCACAATAAGTGTTCAGAAGTAATAATGCAATTGTAATAAACACTATCTTTGACTAAATGCTGGGGCTTCGAGTTCCCAAAAAAATAGACACGTAATTAGGGCAATTCAAATACATTTTTAGAGGCAAATTACATTATATTTATAAAATTGTAAACTGTCAAATGTACAATCACTAAAAAAATATAAGTTTTCATGCTCTTCTGTCAATTAAATTGAATTGAAAATGTTCTAAATTGTAAAGACATTAAGTAATGAATTATATTTTAACAAGATTAAACTGATCGATTTAAGGAACTGATCTTAAATTTTTTTCTCCTTAATTTTATTGTAATAACTTTAGTCTGAATAAAATAATTTAATGATTTAATATCGAATCTTATTCTTCGTTTTAAATACATATATACAAATTATAATATTTGAGTTTTGCACAAAATAAAAATTAAATAAATAACAAAATAATACTTTCTGATCCATCCCTGATCAGAAAGTATTAAAATAAAATTAAACAGCATATTACAATATGATAAAAACTCACCTTTATTAAACTTACAGATTTCAACAGCACAAATAAATCCATTCTTAATAAGATGCATTATATTAAACCACTATATCAAACACAAATTAAAAAAAATGAAGAAGCTCATTTAAATTTACACAGGCCATATATTTTTAAACTTTTTTTTTTTCAAAAACAACATTGCATTTTATACTTTTATTGCTTTTACCTATAAAACTATTTTCTTCTTTCAAACAACTTTACATTTTATTTATTTATGCATTTCCAATATAATTAATTTCACACAGAGCTTCCTTCTTATTTTCTAATACATTTTTTTTTCTTTGCAAACAACAACAAATATTATAACACAACAGCTAAAAAAACTAGAGCACACACACTTAAACACACAATTACATTTATTTATGCAAAAAAAAAACAACAAAACCACTTGCTGCTAATATAAAAGAAATAACAAGAAGATACACACTAAAAAACACAACAATTTTATTGACTGCACTTTTTTATACATAATTTTTCCACTTGACTTAATTCTTGTAAACACATTTTTTTTACCATTTAATTTTAAACATTTTACTAAAGAGTAAACTTTTTACTTTTTTTATCGATTAATTCTATTTTTTAATTAATTTCTACCAATTAAAACCTGTAAATTTATAATTCTTAACGACACAATAAAAACGCGGCATAAATTGCAGAAGAACTCATAAAACTAAAGAGAATTGTCAAAAAATTTTGTTTTATTTTAATATGATTGATTGACTAGTTTTGAAAGGGGGACAGTGGGAGACAAAGTGGAGTGCATTCTAGTGAGATGTTAGTAATGTTACTCTCTTGGTTTTTTTTTAAGTTTTGTGTATGCATGTGTAAAAATGTATGTATGTAAATAAGTATGTCTTAAGAACTCCTTAACTAAATTGTTTTTTTTTTTTTTTTTTTAATTTTTCAATACTTTTGTTTTTTATTTTTTTATACTAATGTACATATGTATATGAAGTTGTATGAAATATAAAAGCAAATATTATTTTTTGTTTTTTGGTATGACACTATTAGAAAGGTACAAACAAAGCAGAATTGTCAAAATGTTTGCTACACTTAAGGAATGATTGTCTATTTAGTGCTAGAGGGGTAGAGAGTAGAACAAATGGTGTGCACTAAGTTTATTAATAAGTTAGTAATGTTTTTCCTTACAGGGATGTAAAAGTTGATACTATAGTACTTTTTTGTTACAGTTTAGCATTCCCTCGAGACATTTAATACTGTCAAACAATTATATTCCATAATTTGAATTAAAATTTATTTTGGAGATAAATATATAATTTTCGAATAGAAACCTTTGTTTTTTTTAAAGCTTTGATTTAAATTTACAATTGGTGTTCGGAAATACAAAATGAAATTGTATATCTAATTAAATGCTATTTCTTCGAGTTCACAAAAACTTATACATGTAATTAGGACAATTTAAATAAGTTTATAGGAAAAACTACATTATAGAAATATTTGAGCAATAGGTTTAATAAAAATAAAATTGTTAACTCTAAAGTATATTTACATATGTGCAATCATTACTAAAAACTACAAGTTTCTATGCTCTGTAAATCAAATTGAAGTGAAAATGTTCTGAATTTCGCAGATCAGATAATGAATTACATTTAAACAAAACTAAGGTTGAAGTTCTCGATTTTAAGGAATTGATCTTGGACGACTTTTTTCTCCTAATTTCTATTTTTTTATATTTTAATTTTCTAGTCCTGGTTTTTTCCTTGTTTGGTAAATCGTTTTAAATATGTGTTCCTTTAGCAAAATTTATTTATTCATTTATTTTTTTATTTTGTTATTGTAATTTTGTGTTTTCTAATGCTGCATTTTAGTGAATCATTTACGCTTTTTTCTTTGTTATTTAATTGTAATTTTTTTTGCTTGTTTTACATTTATGAACTTGTACTAAATGTGTTTTTTATTGTTGGTTTTATTGTTTTTGCAAATAACATTTGCATATGTTTTGTTGTTTATATTTTATGTTACAGGCATGGCAAATTTGTATTTTGAAATTGTATGGATAAGGGTCAAATGCAAGTCAAAAAATGTAGATCTTTTCTGTAAAAAAGTATGTCAGTGTGTATATCGAACTTTTTTTTTTACCATGATGTATTAAAAAGGACCACTAGGGGACCGAAATTTTTCGAAAAATTTTTAATTACATTTTTTCATAACAAAATAAAATTACAAATATTTTGTTACACTTTTAGAGACACAACTCGAATTTTTTGGATAAATTGTACTACACCCGTAATTAATATTTTCCCGAAAAAAATATACTCAACCCGAAAATAAATTCACATATTGTTTAATTGAATCATATAATCAATAATTTTTTAACCCTACTTCTCTATTTCTCTTGTTGATTTATTTCAAAATTATCTAATGTCAAGTTAATTAAAACAAAAACTAGTTTTTAAATTTATTTCTTTTATTTTACTGTTCAATAACTACTGCTTTAAAATTACATATTAAATTAAAAAAAGTCTGAAACTATTTAATTTATTTTACTAATTTACTATCATTTTTCAAACCACAGGGTCTTCGGAATTCTTGATATCCCGAATGGGTCCAAATATTTGCGACTAAGTAATAAAATTATGATTATTATTATTTGTATACAATCGATATAAACTTAGATTCAACTTACTTTTTTTACTGCCCCTCAAAACTGGACAACCAGCATGTAATGTTCTTTCATCTTTATGTAAAGATTTGTGTAAATTGTACCACATAATCATGGCACCTTTAACCGGTTTGGAATATATATCTAAATTCGGAAATACCGTGTAACCGCCTTCTTCAACATCGGAAAGCTAAAAGTAAATAACATTTTACATTAAGGTACTGTTAATGAAATAAGCATTGCAAATTTAATAATAAAAACAAAACTAAATGGACTTTCGGATACTTTAGTAATAATAAAATGTAGATATATAATAATAATATCAGGTGTGTGATGAAAACCGATCGTTTTCAAATCGAATCGGTTTGAAAAGATGTGATGAATTTGGAGCGATTTCAAAAGTCATTTTTCAACAATAATCTATTTTTTATTAAGAATATAAAACTCATGTAAAAAATAACAATAATACATCACACATTTTTACGATTGAAAATCGATTCGCTTTCGAAATCGTTTTCCATCACATACCTGTATATAAACAAATCTTTTTAAATTCCTTTCTATTAATAACTTTATTAATTTCACTTATTTTAATTTCATTATTCATAAAACTTACATAAAACATAGTGGTAGAAATACGATTTCCCACATAACTAGTTTTATATTCATCCTAAAATTAAAAACAAAAAAAAAAACTATAACAGAAGAAAACTTTAATTTAATTTAAAATTTATATACATATATATATATATATATATATATATATATATATATATATATATATATATATATATATATATATATATATATATATATATATATATTTAAATAAAACTTACCCTCAAATAATCATAATGTGGTGCATATTGTCCCCCTATTCCATAATTAGCCACTTGCATAATCTCCGCATTAGTCATATTTAAACCGGATATAGTATTAACTAATTTATACATTTTTCCAACAATTACGGATTTTTTCGGATCAAGCCATGTTTGCTGACTAACCCGTGTCTCCAGTATAATCCTGCCAGTACCATTTACTACAGAGGATCTTTCTAATTTATTTTCGGTTTCGCTTAATATTTGTTCTATTTGAGCATCATTCAAAAGATTATGATATAAAGTAACAGGTGGATTTAACAATAGAGGTTCTATTTGTAAGGGGGACAAAGTGAAAAATGGATGTAATTTTGATTCCAATTTACAATTAAGCTGTTGAAATTTTAGTTTCCTTTCTCCTCGACACAAGCGAGCATAACTTGTTTCAGACTCAGTTGATGGTTCAGATATTACATTCATTTCCGATTCAGCATTTAATAAAAGATGTCTAGTTATTTTAGAGTTACTCTCTGGATCTTTGTCTAATATATCATCTAAATATTCTATAGCTATTTCGGATTCACCAATACTTTGATAAGACAATGACAAATATTCTTTGATGTGTTTAGTGTAGAGAGATTTTATATCGTTTGATTCTTTACTGTCTTGTAGTTTTAATAGAGATAATTCAAGCCAATCGATGACTTGATGAAAATGTGAATCATCGAATAAAGTGGTGCCAATTTCAAGACAATCTCGCCAATTAAGAGGGTTACTAAAAATTAACATTTTAAAAACCATTAACAAGATGTGCTTATAAACAAATTTATAATTTAATTTGCAAACCACTTTTAAACTCACCCATATTTTTCCCCATTGGCCATTTGATCAGCACTTAATTTATAAATAGTCTGCAAACGTTCTAATCCTCGTATGGCACCTTTCAATTCATTTTCATCCGGTAGTTGAAAATCTTTTTCAAATTGGGTCAATGATTCTTCTATATCTATAAATACAAATTAAAGGAAACGTTAGTTAAATTTTATTTTTGTATAAATATTTAATTAATAAAATAAAGCTGATATATACATACATAAATATTTGAAAAAGTATCCTTTTACATATATAAGTGTGAGTGTGTGTGTACATCCATATACAAAATAATACTCATATTTCCATAATAAATACTCACCCATTTTAACATCATTAAATTTGAGAAATTCAAATAAATCCTTCCAATCGTTAACCATGCGTTTGATTAATGTAAAGGCATTGATGGGATTCTCTATATAATCCGCAACATCCTCTTTAGCCAGCTCGTGATGAAATTTTACATCTTGTATAAACCTGGTTGAAGGGATGGGGAGTGGTAAGTTCATATGTAAAAATAAAATTTTGTAAAAAAAAAAAAAAAAACAAGGAAACAGAGATAATTTGCCTCTCGTATTGGTCATAGAATGATATTGTAATATGAGGAATTTTGTTTTAGTTATAAATAAAAATCAATCAAATTTTTTCTTCACCATATTGTTGGATAGAAGGTTGTTCGACATTTAATCAATTTTTATTTTTTTAATAATAAAAGGTAGGAAAATAATTCACTTCGTTATAGTGTTTGTAACGTTTTGTGCGGTAAAATATATAAAATGTATTTTATGATTTTTTTAATTCTTTGTAATTTGTAAATGAGTATCTTTACTAATTTGTGAATAAAATCAAAATTTATACATTGATTTAAATGAAATATGTCTTGTTTTATTTGCAACAAATTTATTTTTAGGATTAAAGAATACAAATTTACATTTTTGGAATTTAATAAAAAATTAATGTGACTATAACTTGAAGGCAATTTAAATTTAATTTTTTAGATATTTTGTAGATATGGTGCAACCTCGTAAATTTTACAAATATGGATTTATTACGAGAACCAAAGTCAATTCAAAACAAGAAGAAAGGTTTAGTGATCAAGCCTGACAATATGATACCCTATACCATTGAGTTTGTGCATTAAAATGATTTCCGAAATTTTCGGAAATGGACCTAATATGGGACCTATGGCCATTTATGACTATTTATGGACCGTTTCTTACATAAACTTATTTGCATCGAATATCAACTTTATTTTATACTAATATTTATGTGGGATTTATGCACATTAAAATGATTTTAGAAAGTCGGCCTAATATGGGAGCTATACCTTATTGTAGACCGATCTTCCAGAAATATTGCACTCCTATTAAACTTTTTATAAAACTTTTTCGTACCAAATGTTATTGAAATAATGATATAAATTAGATATTAACTTATAAGAGTTAAAACCCTATTCCGGGGAGTATTTGTATGAGGGCGATGTGAAATAATATACCGATCATGACCAATTAATAGCATTTGTCGTTATACCAAAATAAACATTTGTGACAAATTTTGTTCACAATGTTTACATGAACATACAGACAGACGAACGGAAATTGTTAAATCGACTCAGAATCATTTTCTGAGTCGATTGATATACTTTAAGGAAGGTGTAAGATTTTTTTTCTGTGCGTTACAAACATCAGCACAAACGCATAATATTTCATAATATTGTGCATGTGAATGGACTGAGAAATCCCGTGCCGCAGAATTAGCGTATATGTATGTTATTTATTATAGAGGCTTACGGAAAATACTTATAAACTGTTTTATTAAATATAAGTGTTAATTTTAGATAAAATGACTTTGTTACAATCTCAAAAAGGGGCTAACAATACTTTTTGAATTTATGCCAGAAAAAAATGGATTTTAGAACAGTCAAGTCAATGGTTCAACGAATAAGAAATCTTTCGAGAATAAACAGTACGCTTTTGATTTTTATTCTCGCTTAATGTTGCCAATTCAGCGAGTTAAACAAATCATTTGTCGACAGAGATTTGGGAATTTCCATAAAATAAACGGATTTCTCATATACATATTTATTATGGTTTTATAGTTGGAACAAAGATTCGATTTTTCCTTTTTACGACTTTTTCAATTTTTTCGACTATATTTTCATCATTTTCCTACTATTTTCGACTTTGTCTGACTATTTCGACTATTTGTAACTTTTTCCTAACATTTTCTACTTTTTCGGACTTTTTGACTATATGGAAATAATTAAGTCGATTTTTCGACAATTCTCAAATCAAAAAGTCGATTATTCGAAAGTCGATTTCATTCACAGTTAAGTGAAAATACCCATGTATACCTACAATTGAGTGGAAATACACTGCACAGTGGGGCAGAATCGAAATTTTTTAGAAATAAATTTGTAACTTTTGATCGGCTAGATGCATTTGCATGAAATTTGGTACAGGCATAGCAAAGGAGTGTATAATGTTAAGTTTGGAAGGGAGGACCGACCAGACCCCTAAGGGACGGAGCTAAAGGGGCTCAAAGTTGGGTACCTCTGACATGAAAATTTTTTAATCGCTTGCCAAATTTTCTCTTCCAATTTCAAATATTTTTATACATTATTGTAGGCACTGATAAGACCTACAAAAAACATTCTTGCATGTCCTATTTATCTCTTACAGTTTTTGAGTTATTTGCATTTGAATTTTTAAGTACCTCAATTTTGCATGTTCTTGGTCCAGTTTTTTTTTCATATATATTCTAGTATTTCCGACCGATTTAATTTTTTTTTCTTTAGCTAATTAAAGAACAAAATTATCTATTTTTTTAAGTCGATATCTTTACCGAGTCCAAAAATAAACGACTTTGAATTTGAAAATTGCAAAAATTACGACTTTTTGTATTTTTTTGGCCGAAAAAGTATTTACACTCTTTTTTCTCTAAAATAAAATTTTCTTAAAAAACATATAAAATTATATACTTTTCTGAAAGGTATCTTTACAGAGAAGACTTTAAAATAAAAAGTGAGCCCAATAACTCAAGTGGTCAAGGTACCACCCTCACGAATTTGACCCATTTTATATGAAAGTTTTAACATTAGTCTCTATTTTCTCAAATCCCAAAGCACAAATCGGTAAACGGAATACAATTTAAGAATCTGTAATATGTTGTTAAAATTTTTCAATCAAAATCTACGGGACTTCGGAAAAATGTGGATTTTATGGCTGAAAAAGTGAAAAACCCCAATCTTTTTTCAATTTCATTTTCTATAACGTGTAAATTTCTTTAAAGGCATGACTATGACTATGACCCCGCCAGAGTAACAAGCCGAGGCAAAATTTTCAGCTGGTATATAGTAAATATTACATTGTGCCGCCCGGGTGCTCTCCATTTACAAAAAAACTTGAAGTAGTTGAAATAGAAGTGAGGATTTTATCATTTGATAATTATTAATTCACTTTTATACATTATATTATCCTGAATTCTAATAAATTTATCATATGTAAGTAAAATTATAATGATAGATGGAGCCACTGCATTCATTTCTTCGAATAAGATAGAAAAATATGTTTCTTGTTGAATTTTAATAAAAATATAAAAATTTCGGCGGCTGATTTTGAGCCGATGAAACTGGCGGCGGCGCATGAAGTAGAAAATTGCCTGGCAGCGGCAAAAAAAAACTATTGAGCATAAAAAATATATCTTTTTATTGACAATTTCTAATAAATTTTCTTTTCATACAAACTTTTAAATTTATTTTTATAAAATTATCTTAAATTTTAAGGTTGATTCTCTTTTAAAATATTTTTTATAAAAATTGGAAATTTTATATTTCAAAATGTGGATTTTATATTTCAATTCCGGGACATTAGGCAAACAATAATTAGGCAATACTGTTGTAGAAATATTAATCCATAGAAAACAACTCCAACTTGCTCTAGAAAAACCTAATTCAGCTGTCAAAAAAAACTAACTCCTTAAATGTGTTAGTAGAATTTTCCAAGGTTGGAAACCGAAACGAATAACGGTATCGGTATCGGTATTCAATTTAATTTTATTTCGATAACAGTATCGGTAACGGTATTTTAAATTATATCGGTATCGGTATACCGGTACCGAAACTAAAATGCCGGTAAATACCGTTATTATTAAAAAAACTGAAAAAAAAAATCTTAAAAAAGTTAAATTTTTAAATCATTTTTAATTAAATTTCACAAAAAACTTATTAAATTATACATTGGTATATTTTATTTAATAAATTTCTTTTGAAATTTTTTGAAATATAAATATTTTTCGTTGGAGAACTTCATACAATTTTTACAAATGACAACAAAGCATTATGGAATATTAAACTCGACTTTTTAAAGATAAATTGGTATCATTTTTTTCAGTAAAGTGTTAACACAATTTTTATTTACCATAATTTTTTTATTCAGACAGAAATCGTTCAATTAATTTTGCAAACATTTTTCATAAAAAGCTAATTTTTTTCTACAAAACAGAAAAAAACAAAAAACATAAAAAAATTTTTGTATTTATATAGAAAATATAATTCCCCAAAGAGTTTTTAGGTTATATAACTGTTTAGATAATAGTACAGTGTTGTCAACTTTTTCGAAGCAAAACGCGCCGGCCATCACTTAAAAACGCGCTAAAAAGCGCTAAAAAGCGCTAAATTATATTTGAATAAAATTTGTTTTTATCTTTTAGTTAAATATGTATTTTTTATTAAGAGCAAAACAACTTATTACATATATATTTGTTATTTTAATTTCATGTGCAAATATTTGGTAGTAATATGCAATATTGAACATTAACGTTTTATAAAAACAATATTTAAGGACAAAGAGAGGTTATACATTTGATAATAACTTTTAGTTAAAAGCTTTTAAAATTAAAAATATGTTAAATGAAAGTATGAAAGTCTCAGGCCTAGCATTATACTGCTCACTCAGTGGCCAAATCCTGTTTTAAAACTTTTTCTGTTTTTCATCTCTTTTACTAAGTATGAAAATAAAATAAATAGAAATATAGAATACATATCATTTTACATTTACAGGAGAAGGAAAATACCGAATAAAACCTAAGAAACTTTTAATTCAAAACAAGTACCGAAACTAATTCTAACTTTTACTTCTGGACTTTTCTACGCCTTAGTAAGTTATCTTAGATAGGGATTTTTTCAGTAATTTAAAATTTGAATAAATTAATGCTATAATTGGTACTTTAAATAACAAAAATTAATATTTCAATAGATTTCTGAAAAAAAAACTAAACTAAAAAAAATATGTTTTTTAAAGTTCTTCATCTGGCAGGATTATTTTTAGATAATTGGAAATTTGAGATAATGTTTTTGACGGGGAAGGCTTGTTACAAAGACCACTTTTGGAAATAATTAGATATTGCAATTTTTCATTTTCATTCCATCCATCTTTGTTTGGAACATTTGAGTCACAATTTAAAATAAGAGCTTTCCAACACAATAACATATAGTATTTTGATATGTGAATGTTTCACAAAAATTATTTTCATAAAAAATTCTATAAAATAAATAAAATACGCCTTTTTCTATATTAAGTATATATAATAATAAAAAAATAAAGTTTCTACATTTCAAATTCAGAAAAATTTTTAAAACATGATTAAAATCTGCAACTATAACAAACCGAATACAAAACGCGCCTTTTCAAGAAAAAGCGCTGATGTAAACAAATGCGACTTTTGGGTTTCTGAAAAGCGC
This sequence comes from Protophormia terraenovae, assembly GCA_951394005.1. Lineage (NCBI taxonomy): Eukaryota > Metazoa > Arthropoda > Insecta > Diptera > Calliphoridae > Protophormia > Protophormia terraenovae. Next base: position 169,247,048 of record OX596073.1, on the reverse strand, counting down.
TGAATCTAGCGTGAAAAGCGCTAAATTGGCAACGCAGTAATAGTAAGACCTAATGTGTCAATTACGGATGAAAAATTTTGTATAGGAGAAATAGTGTTCCAACAAGAAAGTACTTATTAGGTCCCTAACTCCTCATTATCCCATTTAATTAATAATTCTTAAAGTAGTGGCCGATGAACGTCTTTTCCGAATCCGTTTGAGCTAATTTAAATGTGAGTTCAAATGGTATAAAATTGTTTGTAGCTTCAATAGGGTGGTCCATCAACATTATTGAAAATAATTAAACGTAATATTTAAACGTACTTAAATTATGAAATAATATTTTCGAAAAATGTCAACTTCCTATGATGATTGGAATATGGTCTAACATTACTATCTTTTTCTCTTAACTTTCTTAATGTTTTTTTCCAAATTTCTAGAGATTAATTCCGGATGTTGTCCATACCAATGACAAATTTATATCGTATATTTAAAATGCTTACAAAATCCTTTCAATCAGTTTTTTTTTTTTTTTTTTTCATATTTAATTTTTTGTTAAAATTTATGCAGTTTACTTTCATTTAAGTGCTTTTAAAATTCCCGGGAATCACGGACAAAATTACCGGAATGCGAGACATGAAAAATCGCAAATTTTCCGGGAAATCTAGGGATGCATTGTCTAAAGATAGCCCAAGTTGTAACTTTCTGAGGAAAATTTTTTGGTCTTTTGGAGAAACCAAAATTAAGGAGAGAATCTTCATAGAAGCAAATATCAAACAGTTAACTAAGAATCTATCATTAATTTCAACAGTACGTTCATGGGCCACATATGATAAATAATTGATAGCATATCTTAAGTTTAAATGACCATATCTAAGATAATACATTCACACAAGCTTTAAGGCATTTAAACCTCTTTAAAATTATATTTATTGCAAATGATACAACAAAGAAACAAACAATAAAAATCCTCTTTAAAACAAAATTCTATAAATATTACATTAAATAAACTCTTATTATTAAATATAATTTTATCACTTTTCATAGAATAGAACTAGAAGTTTATGTGAGAGCCACCCTATACTAAATTTTGAAAAAATTTACTCATTTTCTTAAAAACACAAAAACAAAATATATGTGACTACATGTATTTTATTGGTGTATGAATTAGGTTTTTGACAATTGAATTAGGTTTTTTTCTCTCACATAAATATCTAGTTGTTAATCTATGTCACTTTTATTTCAAGTGAATTATATGAGAAATTACTATTACAATACCATATTATGCTGAAAAAATTGTATTTTTAAAATACCGAAACTAAAATACCGGTATATACCGGTACAGAGGGAAACGATTTTTGAATACCGGTATTTTTTAACAAAATAATAATTTCGGTATCGGTATCAGTTACGGTAACCAAGTTTAAACGGTATTTAATCGGTATCGGTATTTATAACGGTATCGGTTTCCAACCTTGGAATTTTCTACAGAACTAATTGATCCGTGTGTATTTTTTTCTGCTGAGCGAATGAAAAGAGTTGGATTTCTAGTTGTTTTCTATGCATTAATCTCTAATCTAAACACTATCTCAAATTACTGAAATAGAAAGCTTAAAAATGTATAAAGATTCAAAATTCAAAGAACTATCTAAAACATTAAACTATCTCTAAAATATAAAAGACATTTTTAGTAATTTAAGCCTTTAAACCTTTCAATAAAATACAAAAAAAAAAAAAAAACTTTGTTCAGCTGATTTACCATCTTTCTAAATTTTAGACCAATTTTTCAAAAAGTCCCTAAGTTTAAAGCGAATACTGTACTGTTATAACATAACAGCATCAATAAATGCAAAATTGTATTAAAATTTTTTTACATTTTAGGGTGTTTTTGAAATCGATTTAGTATGAAGCTGCATATTACAACGTATGTATATCCAACTAACAAAAACCAAAGTTGTTAGTCTCTTAAATATATCGACATTAAAACATTAACAATATTTCTATCTTTATCCTACAGAACTTTGTTGCTGCTTGTGTTGGTTGTTCCTTGTTTGTAGCTTTAAACATTTCGTATTGAGTTTTTAGGTCATTTAATCAATGGTGTGGAAAATGTTTTTAATTCAATTTTCTTTTTTTTTTTTTTTTCATTTTTTTTTTTTTTTCTTTTTTTGTTTCCTTTGCAATTTAATGTTTCTATAGCCAGGTAATGTTTATAACAAAAAAAAAAAAAAAAAAAACAACTTTGGACTTCTCTTCATTTTCATTATCCTGTTTTTTTAAATTTTATTTTTGTTATTGTTGTTGTAGTTTTAGTATTTACCTTTGAACAATATCCATATCCCGTTTTTGTAGTTTCAAATATTGTCTATAGTTTTGTATGAGTGTTGCTTCCATGTTGCCTAATATTTTCAAACTATCCACCGATGAATAGAATTCTCCATTGGCCATTAGACAGCAATGGGATAAAGTGCAGAATATCCACCACAGACAACAAAAATACGATAATGATATTAATAATCTTGTTCTTACTTTTGTTCTTGTTGTTGGTTTTGCTGTATTTAACCTCATATTAAAAGTTTTTGCTTTTGTTGTTCTAACGATAATTAGAATTGGTTTTAAAAAAGTTTTTTCCTTTTCAATGGACTTTGAGAAGAATGAATGGATGTTTTGTGGTTTGAATAAATGTCAACAGGCTACTTTTACTTTCTAGTTACCGTTGGCTAGAGTAGATGATAGTAGATTTCAATATTGGTTTTTGTACGGAACGTATGTATGTGTGTAGTACTCGTATGATGTTATTTTGGTAACTAAATTGAATCTATTGAAATTTCATTATAACACACTTTTTGTCTTTTTTTAAATTTGTTTGAAATCCATCATGTATTCAGAACTTTGGATTTAGAGAGAATGTTTTTAGAGAACACTTGTTTTGACTTCAACACAGCAATAGCAACAACTATAAAAACAATTATTAAATAAGAATGAAAAATATTTTTTTTTTTTTTTTTTTTCAATTTATCTAGTGAACATATAAAAGATACACACGATTATGTATCTTTAAAATTAAACAGGCTGTACAAATATTGTATTAAGAGTATTGCTTGTGTTTCAATTTAAGTCTTATTTACAGTTTTATTTGTTGTGAAAACAATGAGAGTTAGTTTCATGTTTTTTTTTTTCCTTTTTTAATATTGTATAATATTTTGTTTATTGGAATTTTATGAAACTGATATTTTATTAAAGAGTAATATGTGCTCAAATAAGTAAGTTCTTATAACTATGCTTCAATAAGATTAAAAAAAAAATATTCTAGAATTTTAATTCTAAGCTATCGTTTACAAAAATAATTTTTTTTAAAATTTCACAATACAAATTTATATGTGTAAATATGGAAGGGACTTCGAAGCAACTTGAAAACAAAATATTATAAAAATACACCCAATGTAAATATGCTCTAAGACTGACAGAATTTGAAAACTGGAATTCCAATTAAATTCTTCTAAAGAAAATTCTTAGCGGTCCTTAAGTATGCTAAATATTTTTATGTTATTTTAAATTCTATTTTTAATTTACTTCAATTATGCGACAACTGTTATTTAAAGAAATATTTGATAGATTCTTAAGATTTATCAAACCGACTTTTGAATAATCGAACAATAATCTAGTCGAACTCGTCTTTTTGTTTTGAAAATTTTTGAAAAATCTACTATTATTGCCAGATAGTCGAAAATAGTCGGGCAAAGTCGGAAAAAGTCAAATATAACAACGTGTGACAGTCATTAAAAAATCGATATATGCACGAAACTAAAGAACACATTTAATAAAATTACGGACTCCATTTTTCTCCTGAACGTAAATTTTTTTCTTAAAAGGACTTCATAGGTTCAAAGAACACATTAAAAAAAAAAAAATTAAAAATATTTACGAATATTATATCAACCCAATATAGATGTCTAATGAAATCCAAGAATCCTCACAATGTACAAATATTTTTTTCTTAAGTGTTGCTGCACAAAAATTTAGGAAACTATAATTTTTAAAATTACCATCTATTTTCAAATACATATCAACCAGCTACAATCATTCTCACACGTGATAAAATCGTTTTATGAATAAAATTAGAAATCATCCATGACAAAACTCTGTACGCAGTTTTTCTCTAGAACATACAATTTTCTCTTGAAAGGACTTCAAAGCTTTCGAAAGATGTGAATTTTTAAGAATACTATAAAATATTTCCAAAGGAAGTACAATTTTTCCAAATTTAGAAGTCCTTTTGTGAAAAAATTTGCGTCTTTGAGGTAAACTGAATACGCGGTTTTATTATGTGTGGACTTTTTGTTTGATACATACATCTATTCTATTATGTCTGAGAAAATTTTTGGGAAATTGTTACACAGTGTAGTCTGAAAGAGTCGGTAAAAGTTGAAAATAGTCGTATCAAGCGCGAATGTTATATTCGGCTGGGCCGAATCTATATACCCACATCAACTTTTCCAATTATTACGTTATATGGATGGTGGGCGGACCACGCCCATTTTTGGTTTCCAAGTTTATATCGACCCTCAAACTGTCTGCACAAAATTTCGTTGTCGTAGATGCTTTTTTGAAGAGATATTAGCAGAAACGTATGAAAGCAAAAAGCTTAAAAGATGATATCAGCAAAAAAGCTACAACGGACACCCTGTGTTTTTAGTTTTTAGCCCATAATTTTTTTGTTTATTAATCCATTTTCAATACCAAACAATTCTTATATAAGATAAATATTTTTAATTAAATTCCGTCCCCATTCGAGCCCTATCCTGCTTTCAACATACAGATAGACGGACGGACATAGCTAGATCGACTCAGAATTTAACCAATGATTCTTTTGACATGTTACACACGGAATGACAAAATAATTCCCGCTTTCAAACGTAGCCGTATAGTATATTTTAATAACACCATCTATATAATTAATAGGCAAACGCATTTCCTGTAATCCCTTTTACGCTCACACTAAACATGTGACTTTTATACCATTAAAAAGATATTTTTTCAAAGATGTGCAGAATATAAATTTTACTAAAATCCGTTCAGTATTTAAGAAGTTATAAGCGGTAAAAGTTACTACTCATACATTCACTAAAAAACTGTATATATTTGTATACTTTTTTTTTAATTTCAATACTATAGGGGTAGCGAAGCACCACAGGTGTACTCTCGTTTTCATTAAGTTCCCACCATTATCCCCAACAAAATAAAAATTAAAACACTCTTTATTTTTTTTAACATTAGTTCATTAACATTTCAAATTTATTGGTTTCATCTTCATTTCAAAAATTTATTACGACAAACTACATACAATAAATGTTTGCTTAACACGTACAAAAAAATTAAAATCTAAAATTATTTATATTGGCAAATTTAAGTGATTTTTAAATTAAAAAAAAGCTACAAAAGAAATTCAATTAAAATTCGTTTTCTTTTTGGCAAAATTAAAAGAAATAATAAAATTCCTTATGAATGAATTTATTTATTTAAATTTATTAAAGCAATTCGTATAATAAATGTTGTTAAAACAACAGTTGCACATGAGTTTCAAACGAAAAATAATGTCTAAGAAAATGTTTAATAAAAAGAATTAGTTAAATTTATTTGAAGCAATCAAATATAATTTAAATTTATTTGTATATTTTCTAGAAAAAAAAAAAAACTACTTAAGATTTCAAGATGTTTTGTATCAAAAATTATTAGTAAAAAATGAATGAATATAAAAAGGATATTTAAAATGTATTCATGCAGAAACTTAATAAGATTTATAAAGCCTTAAATGAGAGTGATAGGGAGAGAGAAATAGTGTTTAATGAATAAATTTATTTTAGAAAATATTTAAAATTAAACAATAAGAATAATTGCACTATATAGCAAATTCGCCATGATCAGGTTCTAAATCACAAGGACGTCTAAATTCTTGAAGACGTTCATGAATCCATTTATTGGAAACTAAAAAAAAAGACAAAGAAACAAAATAGAAATATATTATTAATATAGGGAAAATAATTTTCTGCATTTCTTTTTTTCTTACCCCATTTTGAACCAGTAAGTACCGGGCAGGCAGCATGTCTTGTTCTATAATCACCTTCACCAGATCTATGTAAATTATACCAGAAAGCTGCTGTTCCCTTTTTGGGCCAAAGTGCGGTGTTAATAGCAGTGAAAACAGTAGCACCACCTTGTTCAACATCACTCATCTATGAAAAATATAAAAATTTTAATTGAGGTTATTTTTATTGACTTAAAGGATTTTGAAGTTCGAGACTTACATAAAATAATACAGTGGCTATGCGATTGCCAGAATTAAGTCCTTGGAATGCTCTTACTTCTTCACGCTGTAATATAAAACAAACAAAAAATCATATTAATTTTTTAAATTAAAATAACTTTAAAAAATTTTAATTCATTTTATAAATATTATAGTTGCAACAACTTTTTTTGTTTGGCCTCTGAGGAAATGTTAAAAATATCTACATAAATAACAATGAAACGGTTAGTATTCTTTGTTTTTTTTTTTTTTTTTTTGCCACTAGAGAAACTTTTTAATTTATATTAAAAATAGTAAGTGGATGTAAATAAAATGTTTCACAACTATGTATTATATTCGCAGTGGGTTAGAAAATCTCTTTGCTTAACATTTGCATAATACTAGTCCCTACATTTAATGTATGTTTTATAATTTGTTGGTGGTTTTTGAAAATCCTAATTAAGTGAAATTATATTAACGTATGGGCAAAAAAATATGGAAAATCGTAAAATATGAAAAATAAATATGTAAAAGTGGATATTGATTTGTATGTTTATTTTTTAATTATATACAAAACTAATTAATTATATATTAACAAAATAATATTGACTCAATATCTTTTTTCCTTTTAAATTTTTTTCGCACTTCATGAATTCCCTTTGTTCGATGAATTTGACCAAATATTTCAGTTTTTTGGTTGAGAAATCTAAACTTTTGCACTGCGTTCGTTTTTGTGAACCTTTCACTATAAACTTACATAAAAATTATGTGAAGATCTATGTTGAGGAGTCATGGGTGGCCGGCTTTTTGCCCGCAAAATTCATTTTTTTTTTTTCACTTCAAAATTACGCTTATTACTTTAACGTAGTGTAACAGCGTGTAATATAGAAAAAGAATGATTTTATTATTTTGATTATATATTTTGATTAGTTTTTTAAAATCTGGAATACATTATTTATTAAAAACTTCGATATTTTGGGCAAATTCGCCATTCTCGCAAATGTTTCTTAAATCCAAATTTTTCCAAAACCGCCAATCGCAATCAAAATAGTAGAAAAAAATGTTTTTCAAAAATATTTGGATATGAGTGTTGCTTTTAATTAAGAAGACTCTAATAATTATTTTTATAGACATTTTTTGCCCTCTACTTTGAAATTCGACTTATTACACAATTTTAAAATTCATGTTAGGTAATTTTTCTTCATAAAATTTACAATTTAATTCAAGCAGATATATTCCTTCGAGTTAATTTTTCAATGAGTAACATGGAAATATTTTTTTAAGAACAACATGGAAATGCTCTAATATTTTCCAAAAGAATTTTTTTTTTGTAAACGTTATAATTATTATTTTATATTGCCTTAAAATTTTTCCATATTTTTTTGCCCAGTCGTTATTTTCTTTTCAGATATACATATGAGTATTCTATTTATTAACTGATATTAGATGTTTATCATATTTGTGAACGTATTCTGGATAACATTTGCATTTTAAAAACTATCTTCTTACGAAGAATAAAGTCACTACAGAGATATTTTAACAATGCACGGTGGTGCAGAATCGAAAAGTTTTGGAAATAAAAAAAATAAAATTTTACATAGCCATAGCAGAGGAGTCTATTTTTAAGTTTAGAAGGGGGACCCTACATACCCCTCTGGAGCGGAGTTATGGGGGCTCAAATTAGAGACACAGACAAATTTTAAATTCTAGCCAATTTTTTGTTTTTTAGCCGATTTTAAATACTTGTATAGTTTTACATTTGAAATTGGCATTTGAAATTTTTTTTACCTCTTGGTCAAGTTTCCTTCATATATAACATACATTTTTTAAACGTATTTATTACATTCTTTGTTATTAGTTATAGAACAAAATTATCTCAAAAATAAATAATTTTGAATTGGAAAATTTGCAAAAATTAACAAACAGAGTGACAGAAGGACGGATATCAGAATTCTTAAAATTCTTAAAATAATTTCTTTTACATTTCGATTCATATACAATATTGATATTAATTTTGACCCTTTTAATCCAAATGTGGACGGACATAAATAACGCCAAAAAATTGTGAATTCTAGAAATGGATTTGTTTTTACTTATTAATAAATAAAACAAGTAAAAGCGCTATATTCGGCTGTGCCGAATCTTATATACCCTTCACCATCGTTGAGATGGAATTAGATTTGGTTTTATCCATATATATTAGGGTGGCCCTCATTACAAAAAGTGTCCAGATTTTTATTCTCACCCCCCTGGAAATGTTTGAATAGTCCAAAAACTAAGATATGCCAACTTTTGAACTGATTTAAGAAAATTAAGAGGTGGCTCAAAGCAATCAAATTCTTAAAAAATTATGACTTTAGAAAAGTTATTTCCTTTCATCGATCATAAATAATTAATTTTAAGTGCAATTTTCTGGGTTTATATCTTTTTGAATTCCACAGTTTATGAGCCTAAAATAAGATTGGATTGGATAACTAATAACATAATAGTTATTAAAATAAAATTTCCGTAAAATACGTAATTTTCGGGCAAATAGACCCCGAAAAATAAGATTTCAACCAGAATTTGAAGAGAGAAACGAAACTTGGCATGTAGTTCCCTATTGACGTTTTATATATCCTGCAAATAATTTTATTATCCAAAATTGTTGTAATAGCAAAAAATACGTAGGTCTGATAAATGAAAAACAAGAGATTTTTGTGAAAATTGTGGAAATTACAAACGGAATGACAAACTTATATATACCCTTTCCCCTGTGGTGAAGGGTATTAAAATATAATGTGATCATTAAAATCTTGATATCACCTATACCTGAATTAAGCATAACTTTCGACACTTTTAATCCCAATGTATAGACAGACGAAAATTAACATTCAGCCAAAAAAAACATCTTAAAATTCTAATAAAAATGAAAAAAAAAAAAATCTTCCCTAAATTGTCTTTACCAGGTCAAAAGTTTGTTCGACAATATCGATTTTTTATACGAAATTTATCTGATTTTTTACTTTGAGAGTCTTTAAACCAGCATTTTTAAGTTTTCTGTTAAAATGTACAGAGAAATTTCAAAAATAAATCACATTCCATCCAGAGATGTAGATGTCTTCCTAAAGTTTATAATACTTTGTCTGTGATCCTATGTCAGTAATATTGTTTTACAGTTGGAACAAAAAGTCGACTTTCTAACTATTGGTCCGACTAATTCTGACTTTTTTGACCATTCGACTTTCTGGCAATAATAAAGTCGATTTTTCTACAATTTTTACCTAGTCGGAAAATAATTTTTTTTTCAGTTATCAGGCTTCCTTTGGGTTATCAAGAACTTTTTTTCCAGCTGATAAAACTGAATTTTCCTAACCACTCCTAGCTATTGTTTTTATCTGTAGAACACTAGCAGTGATTTATAATAATCAAACTTACCCTAGCAAAATCAAAATGAGGCTCATAATGACCACCAATACCATAATTGACAACTTGCAATTCTTCAGCTGTTAACATATCAAGACCAGTCATATCTTCTGTTCTCTGTACAATATTCTGTATAATGGGATGTTCTTCAGTTCTTAACCAAGCCGATTTACTAATACGATAATTAGCCGTTTCCAATTCACCGGTAAGAGCATTTTGTACAGTAGCTCTGCGGAATCTAGGGCGGGCCATTTTTTTAATAATCTCTATTTCATTATCAAAAATAACATCATGATAAACCACAATATAGGGATCTTTGGAGGCTTCTTCCAATTTTAGAGGACCAATTTTTAAAAAGGGAACATTATTATCAACATAACGACATCTCAAAGGTCTCAATTGACTGGGTGTGGGTTTAAGTTTACCCTGACACAACAATTCATAGGCTTTGCGTTCGGTTTGATCAAACACAGTAAAGGGTTCTGCTTTAGAAATGGGCTGTTGAAAGAAGAATAACAAAAAAAATTCATAGTTATTAAAATTTATTTTAATTAAATAACATGTTTTATTATTTTGCTTTTAATACTCACCAAATCGGATTTAGGTGTTTCATCTGTGCCATCGTCACCTTTAACCTTTTTTCTTACCGACAATTCTTTTAATTCTTTTTCATAATAAACTTTATTACCAGTGGCACGTTCATGATTTGGTATCAGTTGCAACAATTCATTTGTCATAGAAAGGGCACTTTCAACGTTTCCTATATATATCGCAATTAACGTCATAGGAGAGGGAGAGAGTGAAAAATTAATAAAAAAAAAATGGACAAAAATATAAAATACGGGTAAAAATAAATAAATTTTTTTTCTCCATAATATGGAAAAACTCAGTTTATAAATGAAAGCTTTGTGACGTTATAAAGCACAATATTAGTATGTATTTATGTACATAGGTATATGTGTTATTAAGGTGGTGGGCGTTTGTTTGTTTAAATAATGTTAAGTGTGTGTGTGTGTGTAAGTATGAGGTAAATATTGCAGAACTTAGTGCAGGTGGAAAATGTAAATGTATGATGTAATTAATTTTATTCTCTGTTGTAAATATAATGAAAGTGATAAATTGCAAAAAGTAAGAAGACACCTTCTCTACTATGGGTAACTACTAGTAGATTCAGTACCATTACATATAGTTACTATGATGTACTTGTTGTAGTTTATTTTTTGTAATTGCGGTTGTCTTTACTGTTTTGTTATTGTTATTTTGCTTGCAATTAGTATGTTGCAAATATAAAATTGTCTTTTCTGTAGCACATACTGTGTGTGCTTGTCGGACTGGCTGTTTATGTTCATAAATTTCGGACCCTGATGATTAAATATGACATTGACATTAATGAATACTGTGTTGTTCTGATTAAATTGAAAAAAATTTTATTATAATTTATGTTTAAATATAATGTAAATAAGTTATACATTAAGACAAAAGGAAGACTCAATTTGTATTGAATTTAATGAATTAAGCCCATAAAAGAAATATTTTCAAATATTGTTATAGAGTTTTTCTAAAAATATGAGTACCAATAGCAAAAAGAAGAGGAAAAGAAGTAAAAAAAGGAGTCAAGAATGTTTAAATTAGGCGAAAATGACATCCACTTCAAATCGATAAAATAAGACATAAGGTGATATTAAAATGCTATAATATAAATTTGTTAATATCGTTAATCTTTTTGTACCACTCCCCAGTCTACATAAACCTTAAATGGGGCATCTCTCAGTGAGTAACTAGTGAGATATTTTCGAGTTAATTTGGAGGATTACAATACCCTAGCAGGTCAGAAGGTTAGTGGGTGGACCTCCAAATTTGGTCATCTCGGATTTTTTTTTTAAATCGTCAAACTTTTATTTTTGACTTATTTGGAAAGAAATTTAAAATATATATAATCCTTGTAAATCTCTACGTAAGAATTGGGTCAAATTTTTTCAGACCATGACCCGAAATCCATAAAATTAAAAAATAATGTAAATATTTAAATTGAAATAAAATTTAAACGAACAAATTTATCCTATTGCAATTTTAAAATAATGTAAATAAACATGTCCTAAAATTAAACAATTCTCATTTTTTGTACCAAAATTACCAAAATATCAATACGGAAAAAACATACATATTTTAAAAATTCAATTCCATCATTCAAAACGTCACCGTGTCATTATAAATGGAGTCCGTCAGAAAATGCTTAGTTAAAAAAAATGGAAAATTTAAAAATTTTGTATAGGGCTTGCGTCAATATTCTTTAGAATTTTATAAGGAATCTAGTGGATATTATAAAACAAATTTAGGACCCAAATTAAAAACCCATCAAATTTAAAAGAGTATAAAACAAGCGCGAATATTATATTCGGCTAGGCCGAATCTATACACCCACCATCAACTTTCTCAAATTATACGTTATATGAGAGGTGGGCGGTAAAGTGGGCGAACCACACCCATTTTCTGTTTCCGAGTTTACATTGGTCCTTGAACTATTTGTACAAAATTTCGTTGATTTTTCAGCTTATATGGGAGGTGGGCAGTAAAGTGGGCGGACCACTCCCATTTCTAGTATTTTGCCCATAACTTATTTTGTTTATTAACCGATTTTGCTCATTTTCAATACCAGAAAATCCTTGTATAAGATAAATTTTTGAGGCAAATTTCCCACTAGGTTGTCCCGTTCGAGCAATATCCTGCTTTCAACCGACGGACGGACATAGCTAGATCGACTCAGAATCTAACCAGGACCCAGAAAATATATATTTTATGGAGTCTTAAATGATTCATTCGACATGTTGCACACGGAATGACAAAATCAATATACACCCATCTTTTTGATGGTGGGTATAAAAACAAAGCCAAAAATTATTGAAAAATTTATAAATTTGTTATAATTTATTCGGACTCAAGTTCATTGAATAATTTTAGTAGAATACATTGCAAAAATCGGCAGAATGGAATGCATTTTCTAGTCAGCCACGACCGTCATCGGCACTCTTCCTCTCTTGACGTTCGTGGCTGACTAGAAAATGCATTCCATTCTGCCCAGTGTCCAATAAACTTTTACAATGTATTCTTCTAAAATTATTCAATGAACATGAGCCCGAATAAATTAACAAAATTCTAAAACTCTATAAAAGTTCAACAAAAATTACAAATCTAGTGACAAATGTATTTCGATCTAAATATCTCCTAAATGAAAAAAGATAACCTTTTGACCATTTTTTTAAGGACATTCGAGATGAGCAACTTTGAATCAGAGGGGTTTGATAATGATGCGAAGAATATTTTCTGATTATCATTTCTGATATCACAGTTTATTGGTCATTTTTTAAAGATTCAGTCGGTCATTAAAGTTAGAATAATAGGTGTAGCAAACATATCTTCTTTGATTTTTGTTATTTTGCGTCTAAGTGCTTTGAAGTAGTTGCTGATAAGGAAAGGTTCAATGTTAATATGTGGTTTGAAATTATTTTGTGAACCTAGATATAGTTAAAAGGACACGTGTTGTTGTCCGCCACAAATGATATCAAATGGTGTATTAATGAAATCAATAAAATCGTTGATATCATCACTGAATTATATTTTGTATTGCTTTTGAGTATGATCCGAAGAAGATTTTCTAATTATCCCTCCCTTCACAGTTTATTGGACATTTTTTAAAGATTCACTCGGTCATTAAAGTTAGAATAATAGGTGTAGCAAACATATCTTCTTTGATTTTTGTTATTTTGCGTCTAAGTGCTTTGAAGTAGTTCCTGATAAGGAAAGGTTCAATGTTAAGAAGTAGTTTGAAAGTATTTTGTGAACTTAGATGTAGTTAAAAGGATGCGTGTTGCTGTCCGCCACAAATGATATCAAATGGTGTATTAATGAAATCAATAAAATCGTTGATATCATCACTGAATTATATTATGTACTGCTTTTGAGTATGAGGAATAGTGACTCATTTTTTGTCCCGTTTACATTGACATTTGATGAAATCCATCATTAAGAATCGTCTTCAACTACAAAAAGTAGTTATGACAGCGTATTTCCCCAATACGTGAGAAATCGAAAACTTTAGAAACGAATGCAATAGTTGAATTGAGCACCCCTAATTACGTTAAAATCATTCCTCATCTGATCAGGTCCAAAAGTTAACACGAATTTATAAAATTCATGTTAATTCATTATAAAGTGGGTTTCGGAAGTGGGTTATATGGTCAATTATGGGCCGATCTTCATAAAATTTGACACTGTGATTTCTGCTTTCAGGATTTATGTCAAACATATGTTAATACTATTATTATTACGGTAATTAATTTGTATCGGGGATAGGTAAAATAATGGATCATAACCAGTATCTATAGGCTTGGTTTAAGTATCTAAAAATTTCTTCAAAATTGCTATCTGTATTTTCTCCTAAAGTTTACAGCCAGACGAGCGAACAGACTTCGTTAAACCACTTTAGAAACTGATTCTGAGTCGAGTTGGTATACTCTAATATGGGGTCTGGTCTGAAGATTTATTCTGTGTGTTGCAAATTCAGGATAAACTACCTATGCTGGTGTAGGGTATAAATATGTATAACGTTTAGTACGATATCTATTCAATTATATAAAAACAATGGAAATTCAAAATTGGACGAATGTAGAAAATATCAAGAAACTGTTTCGGTTTTAATATTTTATAATGAAGTAAACTTTTATTTTGGATGAAAACATGAAGAAATGTTTTTCTGGACCACCCTAATTCGCAAACTTTTAGTTTCATACTATTTATAATAGTATGTACAAAAAGTCTTCGATGTGATGTAGAAAAATAAAACGCAAAAACTATAATAAAATACTTTTAATGCTCATTAAAAAGTCATTGGTCAAACTAAACACAAAATATGTTTCTCTCTTTGTTGTGCTAATATAATTTATTTTTATTTATTTGTTTTTCCTATACAACAAGACTAAAAGTCTTATAATTAAAGTATAGGATAAGTAAATCGTATAGTAGTAACAAGTTAGACAATATAAACATTACATTTAATAATAAAGATAATAATAAGAATATAAAAATATAAAATATATAATAAAAATATTGAAGCAAATAATGAAAGTTCAAACAATAGATCAAAAATTTAAATGCTTTGACTAAAGAAGGCGAAAATTGTTTTCCTAAATTGGGTTGCTCTATTTAAGAATTGGATATGCGATGGTCTTATGGAAAAAAAAACTAAAAATAAACAAACCTTTAACAATTTTCATTAAAACTGTGTGAAATTGGAAAAAAAAATAATTAAATAATTTTAATATTCTCCCAAATAGAAAAAAAAACACCAAAACCAAAATAATCCTGCAGCAAAAGATAAAAATATTTAATTTGAAACACATACATATGTATATTTATATAAAACAAGCTAAATAAATAAAACTGTTTTACTTTTATCTAAGATCGTAAAATTTTCCAAAAGAATTGTGAAATTAAAACCTTTTCCGAATTAAGCAAACGATTTTTTTTAATATTCAAACATTTAATTTGAAACAATTCATAATTGGCAAACTTTAACACTTCATTGGCTATGAGGACTAGATCAAAACTGATTTAAATTATTTTCCGTTTTAATATGGGAAATAATTTTAAACAAATTTCTTTCCATGAAAACATTTTTTCTTTAAAGTTACCAAAATTGACAAAATTTCTATTTTTCTTTTCATAAGAAAACAATCTACCAGAACAAATACAATTTCCAAATGGTTGGTTTTTAATACAAGAGAGATATAATGGCCATGATATGAATGTGCCATGTATAGCATATATGTATGTCCAGGATATTTAGACATACAAATAGATCAAAAACAAGAAAATGAAAGGAAAGAGTTTTCAGTAAATAAATTTTGTTATAACAAAAAGGTATGTAAATCTGTGTTTTTTTGTTTTTTTCATATAAGAACAAATAGTTTTTATAACTGTATGAGTACAAAATCGTCTAAATGTATATGAATACATACATTTGTATGTATATTAGGGTATCCAATCGATTAACCGTCATTCGGTTATCCGATTAATTTTGGTCGATTAACTGTTCGAATAATTTAAAATTGCCTATTTTCGAATAACGAATAAACCGAATAATTTGTATCGAATAACCGATTAACCGAAATTTGGTTTCTTTGGAGTTAAAAATTTAGAAATTTTTTATTTTTAAGATAAATTTATGTCAACCACATCTTCTTTTTAATATCTATTCTATTCCAGAAAAAATAAAATTACATTATCTTGCAATTAGCATCAAAAGATACTATAAAAATATTCAAAAGAATTGTTCTGCTATAAAACGTTGAGATTTGGTTATTATTTTTTCAAATACTTGTTGCAAAAAAGATCTGTTATGGTAATAATTTTCTATATAAAAAATATGTTGGTTAATATAAAAATTAAAATTAAATTCCTTTTCGTCAATAAAAACGAGAGAAAAAGATATAGTCGGTCAAGCCCGACCATATGATACCCTACACCATTGTGTACATTATAATTCGGGGAGGGGTCTTGACTTGGAGTCAAATGTGGACCGATACTCATAAGTGTAAAATAAAACATAAGAATACAGAATATTACGTTGATGCTGACATGTATATGAATTTATTCACTTTTGGGTGATTCACGAAAGAGGGCCTTATATGGTAGCTTTGGTAAATTATGGACCGATCTTTGTAAAATTTGGCGCTATCAATTATGTTCATATAAAATTTATTTGTGTCGAATATTAACTTGATACTAACATTTTAATGGGATATATGCCCGTTAAAGTGATTTTCTGAAAAGGGGTTTATATGGGAGCTATGGTTAATTATGGACCGATCTTTTTAAAAATCGGCATACTTATTTAGACTTACATAAAACTTATACGTTCCAAATTTCATTAAAATATTGCTATATTTAAGGGATTTATGATCGTTAAACCCTTTTCCGGGAGGACATTTGTATGGGGGCTAGGTGAAATAATGGACCGATCATAACCAATTTCAATAGGTTTCGTCCCTGGACTATAAGAAACCTGTGTACCAAATTTCATTAATTTTGGTTCAAAATTGCGACCTGTAGTTTGATTACAAGGTTTACATGGACGGACGGACGGACATCGTTAAATCGACTCAGAAAGTGATTCTAAGCCGATTGGTATAAATTAAGGTGGGTCTTAGACCAATATTTTTGGGTGTTACAAACATCAGCACAAACACATAATACCCTCCCCACCTATGGTGGTGTAGGGTATAATGAATTTGGACATTCAATGAAATTTTGCATGAAGTCGTGAACATGACTTCTTTCTCACTGAATAGGTATCAAAAAAGAGAACAAGTCTAATAACAAGTCTATGTTAAATTCAGTGTTGTCAACTTTTTTGAAACAAAACGCGCCGGCCATCACTTAAAAACGCGATAAATTATATTTGAATAAAATTTGTTTTTATCTTTTAGTTAAATATGTATTTTTTGTTAAGAGCAAAACAGCTTATTACAGATATATTTGTTATTTTAAGAAGGAAAATACCGAATAAAACCTAAGAAACTTTTAATTCAAAACAAATACCGAAACTAATTCTAACTTTTATTTCTGAACTTTTCTACGCCTTAGTAAGTTATCTTAGATAGGGATTTTTTTCAGTAATTTAAAATTTGAATAAATTAATGCTATAATTGGTGCTTTAAATAACAAAAATTAATATTTCAATAGATTTCTAAACAAAAAAAAAAAAAAACTAAACTAAAAAAAAATATGTCTTTTAAAGTTCTTCATCTGTCAGGATTATTTTTAGATAATTGGAAATTTGAGATAATGTTTTTGACGGCGAAGGCTTCTTACAAAGACCACTTTTGGAAATAATTAGATATTGCAATTTTTCATTTTCATTCCATCCATCTTTGTTTGGAACATTTGAGTCACAATTTAAAATAAGAGCTTTCAAACACAATAACATATACTATTTTGATATGTGAATGTTTCACAAAAATTATTTTCATAAAAAATTCTATAAAATAAATAAAATACGCCTTTTTCTATATTAAGTATATATAATAACAAAAAAAAAATAAAATAAAGTTTCTACATTTCAAATTCAGAAAAATTTAGAAAACATGATTAAAATCTGCAACTAAAACAAACCGAATACAAAACGCTCCAATTTAGCGCCTTTTCAAGAAAAAGCGCTGATGTAAAAAAATTCGACTTTTGGGTTGCTGAAAAGAGCTAAATTGGCAACGCTGGTTAAATTCATCGAAATAATCCAACTTTGTATTACTTCTGGATTACAAGTTTAGAATCTTATTTACTTCTTTGGATATTCTTTTTTATTGAGACAGACAGTTCATTTGATAAAATGCGACATAAAAATATTAAAATTTTACAAATACTTGATCTTGTAACAATAGAAATTCCAAAAATATAGTTTTAAGTAAAGTAAATTCAGAGTTATATAAAACCCAAATTATAATAGCGCGTAGTCAGCAACATTATCAGCAAAAAATATCAGCTGATCACTGTCAGCACAACATGTTGCTGCCGTTATAATTACAATTCAGCGTAGGCAGCCACAATTTACAACCACAATCTAGCTTTGTTCTACTTGTGTATTTTAGCCTCTCATTTACTTGCTCACTCTCTTTGTCGCGCTCCCAAACTGAATGCAGCGCAGTGAATTTAGAAACAGGGCTAAATGAAACAGCACTGCAAACTGCCGCTGACCAAATGTAATCAACACCATAACAAACAGTGCATTCTAAATGATCAGCTGATTATGGCACTATTTCAATCAATTAAATATTATAATTACTTTTATTTATATGTCTAATATGTATTACTGAGACTATTCGGTTAATCGAATAATTTGCCATTAATCGGTTATTAACCGATCAACTTTTAACCTCGAATAATTATTTGTCGAATAAACCGATTAATATGAAAACCCAAATAATTAGATACCCTAATGTATATATAATAGTATAGGTATTTTCATACATCTACATATACATACATAAACAAACATGCTCTTTAGCAATGACCTATTTTTAGTAGTACGTAGTTGAAATAAAATACGAGTAGAAAATTCCCTTTTTTATGTTGCAACTAAAGTATTACAACACCCAAGGAGAAATGTTAAACAAGAGATAAATAAAATGAAAATATAAAATACATAGTAAATCAAAATTTATCAGATACAAAACGAACAAATAATCAGGTACACAATTAAAAAGAAAATATATCTAAATCTTCAAATTAAAGGGAATAAATAGGAACTTGCTGGTAAGTCAAACTTTGGGATATGAATACTTAGTTTTAATTGAACCTTATTAATTATTTAACTTTTTCAGTTTACCTATTATAGGGTATTTAAACTATTCTATATACATATATGTACATACGTGTGGGTGCATATAAATTTCCAGGCAAAAATAAATATTTATTTCGGGTTGTTGTTTTTTTAATGTTTCGTATTGCTGTTGCAAAATTTTCATGTTTTTGTGGTTGTAGTTATATTTTTTTAAGTGCAACAAAATATGGCATCATTTAATTTTAAAGTTTATTCTAGTATTAGTTATACATACATAACTATTTTTCCTATAAAAAGGAGTTGTGCAAAATTGTATGTTTATGATATGTGAGAAGTTATAAAATGGATTTTGAAATATGTTTTTATTTTTATAAAAATATGTGGGTGATAGAAGTGAAAAAGTAGAGGACAGTGGCTCAGTCGTTAGAAAATAAAAGGAAAATAAACAAGCGCGAATGTTTTATACGGCTCAGTCGAATCTATATACCCACCATCAACTTTTTCAAATTTTTTGTTATATGGGAGATGGGCGGTAAAGTGGGCGTACCACGCCCATTTTTTGTTTCCGAGTTTACATTGGTTCTTGATCTATTTGTACGAAATTTCGATGAAGTATAACCTTATATGGGAAGTGGGAGGACCACGCCCATTTTTGGTTTCCAAGTTTAGATCGACCCCCGAACTATCCGTACATGCTTTTGTTTGAGAGATATTAGCAGAAAAGTATGAAATGAAGCTACAACGGACACCCTGAGTTTCTAGTTTTTAACTCATAACTTTTTTGTTTATTAACCGAATTTGCCCATTTTTCAATACCAAACAAATCTTATATAAGATAAATATTTGAGCCAAATTTCGTCCCTCTACGTTGCCCGTTCGAGCCCTATCCTGCTTTCAACAGACAGACAGACGGACGGACATGGCTAGATCGACTCAGAATCGAACCGGGACCCAGAAAATATATACTTTATGGGGTCTTAAATGATTCCTTTGACATGTTACACACGGAATAACAAAATCAATATACCCCCATATTTTTGATGGTCGGTATAAAAAATAATTAGTCTGCTACAAATCATTAAACAAAGAACACGAGTTTGAATGGTAAGGTTTCAGGTTGCATTTAAAGCTCGTCCCTCGTGTAAAAATTGATATTGATTTAAGAATATCTAAAGAAATACGCTATACGATGCTATATAATAAAAAAAACGAGAATGATATGAGTGAATACCGGACCCAGAAATGGTTTGCTTGATTTCTTTCTGAAAATTTCGATGACAAAGATGTGCCTCTGAAAAAGTGATTAAAATATTCCAACTGGTGGAGTTAGATCGGCACGCAAGCTGTCAGGATATAGCAGAAGTACTAAAAACCAACCACATGACAATTTGGCATCATTTGAAAAACGCTGGCTACTCAAAGAAGCTCGATGTTTGAGTGTCGTTACATGAATTTTATTGAATTAATTACCACTAGTGAAACTCTGTTAATACGCAACGAAATTGAACCATTTATAAAGCGGATAGTTATGGGCGTTTCATTACGAAAATGTTGGGCGAAAACAAATAATTTTTAAAGGCCGGTGTCGCTCCACAAACGATTTCAAAGACTGATTTGACGGCAAATAAGGTTATGTTAAATGTTTGGTGGGTTTGGAAGGAAAATTATCTATTATGAGCTGCTATTAGCCGTTGAAACGATCAATTCTAAATTCTAATGTTCACAACTCAACCATTTGAATGAAGCAATCAAGAAAGAGTGAGAATTGGCTTACAGAAAGATGTGGTGTTCCATCATAACAATGGTAGACCACACACAATTTTGAGAACCCGCCAAAAATTTACTGCATTTTTGCCGTCTGACTACCATTTGTTCCGGTTCCTACAAAACTCTCTTGATAGAAAAAAGAGTCAAATGATTTTCCGCACTAGACCAAACATAAATTACAAAAATTCTAATGCAAAGGAATTATGAAGCGACAAATGGCAAAAGATCATAGATAATAATGGCGAATATGTATTGCTTGATTAAAATTGATTTTCAATTAAGAAAATTTTTCAAATAACTGCGGATATTCAAAATAATCAAAATTACAGTAATAGACCATTACCTCAGTACCAGTTGAGTGCCAATTGACACCTAAGTTGAGAACCAGTTGACACCACTACGCTTACCAATATGCCTGCTAATTTTATAAAATACAAATAAATATAATTTTATAAAAAAATGTGTAAAAATTAAACAATTACCGATTTTAAATCAAATTTGTATTATATTAATCGACACTGAACATGTTCTCTTGGACCAGTCCTGTGACCTCTCCCAAAGTGCTAATTAGCCACCTCCAATGACAACTCCATGTAAAAAGGTTCCTTCCATAAAAAGTTCAGCTGATTTAATTGGAAGCAATAGATTAAAATTCTCAAGGCAGCCATAGGAGGGAACGTCTTAGACATACGTGGTGTCGACAGTTGGTTATAGAAATATAAAAAGCCAACAAATCGAGGAACAAACTTAAAGTTATGGTAACAGTGGTATATAACTTTGTGAACTAACTGAAGCCAATGTCATTGTGTCTCTTTTTCAAACGATTATTGTAACCATTTTTATATTATTGACCCTTCGGAAACGAGCTTTTAATTAAATTTAATTACAGAAAGCCAAATTCTATTACTTATTTGCTAACCTATTCAAGTTTTTCCATTTTCATATATTATTTTAAACATTTGTTTAAGAATTTATTTTACCCATTATCCCACTGTTAATAACGGATAATAAACATGACACAGTTGTTTGTAGAAACATGCAAGTCTCGTTGGAAAAATATAGCTTAAGTATTAATATCAATCATTAAATGGATAAACATCCTTTTAACAGCTTTCACTGACAGCCAATGACTGACTGAAAACATCAACTGCGTTATCAACAACAATATAAAACTTTTAACGCCAAACAAACAGGGTTATAAAAGAATGCAATATTTACCCAATAACTTAATTTTAAGTAAATTCACTGTCAAAAAAATTTTATATTATAACATTTACTTAAAAGTTAATTCTACATAACCTTCTTTTACAAATTTATCACTTTCCTCATGTAAAAATATTAATTACGATTTAATACAATTAAATTATGCAATTGTTATAGTTTTAAACTAAGTCATATTTCATAAAATGTGTTAGAAAGCATTGTTGTTGTCTTTTTTTTTCTATGGGTTTGTGTTTGTTTATGAAAGTATGAGTTATTGCTCATGTAATTCAATTATAATTTAATGTAATAATTTGTAAAATTTATTAAATTAATAAAAATATAAAAAAGTACTAAACTTACCTTGCTTGTATGTTGAAAATGCTAAATATTCTAAAATATCAGCTTTTGTAAATGTCAATGTACGATTTCTGGGTTCTTCTAACATTCTAGTCATGGCTTCATTCATCCATAAAACGGTATGATAATAATCATGATTGACATATGACTGACGTCCCAATTCGAAACAATCATCAGATGACATTTCCGTACTAAAATGTAGCATACAAAGCAAAAGGGTGAAAAGTTAATATAAAATTAAATTAATAAAGATTAAAAAAAAAAAAAATAATAATAATATTAGTTGTTTTATTATTATTATTATTATTTTTTTTTAATTTATATCTATCGAATATATACTTCGAATAAAACTGAATAACTTTTAAATTTTAGTTTAGACACATAAATCTTATTACCATTTAAAATAAAATTGAAATTATGATGCCATCAGTAAATTTTGAGAAAAAATTTATTATTTTTTTAATTTATATTTTAAAATTAAAAATCAGTTTTTTTTTAATTTAAGTTTTTTTCAGTTTTTAATTCTCTAATTAAGTTGCTTAACAAAAACTAAATGTTTTATTTTGACTTACCTATATTGTATACCATTTAGCTCTCCTCTGGCCAAACTTGATGTATCTAAATTGTAAGTATCTTGTAAACGCATTAAGGCCACTGCCGCTCCATTCAAATCCTCATCGGAAGGGAATTTTAAAATGTTGCGATAATTTGTTATATTGTTAAGGAAATCTATAAAAATTTATCTATTAGTTATGTTTGAATATATTTTATATATTTCACTTTTGAAATTTACCTCCTCCTACATCATGGGCCATAAGATTTTCCACTTGTTTCCAATCTGTGGTTAAACGTTTTGTAAGTAAATAGGCATTGATGGGATTTGAAACATAATTTGTAATATCAACAGCTGCTTCAGCATGTTCTCTTTGGTATTCAAGCATTTTACTGAAAAAAAAAACGAAGAAAATAAATGTTAAATTAGATCTCTTTTATAATTTTTAATAAAAAATATATTTGTTTAAGAGTTAATGATAAAAAAAAATATTCCTCCCAAGGACAAACTAAATTTAGTGGACAATTAAGTAAAAAACTTTTGTAAGAAGACATAGTGCTTCGTCGAAGTGCTGTTACTTCCGATCTTCATAGAACCTATAATTTATTCAATTACTTTCCTTATATGGCATTTCATGATAATTATGGGTATAGTTAGGTACATATGTATATTTTAAAAACAATATTGATGCTATTTAAAAGTAAATTCTTTGATTCGATTATTTATTTTTTTTTTTTTTTATGTTTTTCTCTCAAATTTGCTATTCTGCAACTACTGACATAAATATTCAAATCTAATTAAAGCTGCCACAACATTTAAATATACAACGGGTCAAAAATCCATTTTAGGAAATATTTCTATTGTGTTTGTTTGTACCTTTTGGACAGCTAAACTGCTGAACCGATTTACTTAGTGTCATCCTGTGAACTCGAAAATTAAAATAGACTATATTTTTTTTTCGACAGGAGCCGGGAGTTGGTACCCCCATACTAAGAAAAAATTAATTATTAGCTAAACTAAAGAACTATTTCCGACAAATATCTTCCTTATTATCCTTTATAATTGAAATGAAAATTTAAAGTATAGCATCAGGGGGAATATTAACCCCCATACATAGAAAAATACTACTTATAGGATAACTAAAATAAGAATTACTAAACTTGGAATAAAAATGGCCGGATAGGACCGGGGAATATGGTACCCCCTATACAACGAAAATATAAAATATTATATATCTTAAGAACTCCTACAGCAAAAGTTAAAAAATTTTGTTTAAATAACTCTCTCATCAACCTTCATAATTTAAAATGAAAATGGAACGGGTAGGAATAGTGCTCCCCCTACAAAGAACATATTGTTAAAGAGATAACTAAATAAGTATTATAGTAATAGCCCTCAAATTATGTGGAAATTAATTTCTTATCATATTGCATTAATGAAATGAAAATAGGACGGATAGACCCAGGGGGAAGGGTAGCGCTCATACGTAGCAAATATTTTATATGTTCGCATAACTAAAGGAGTAATTTAATGAAACCTTTTAAAAGTTGAACATATTATTTTCATATCAAATTTTGAATAGAGCAGATAGGTCGTGAGGGATTATAAAGTAAAAATTAGTTATCATACCGGAAGCGACGCGCCCTGGAATAAGCTAATAATTTTATAATAAAATTTTATACAAACAATACAAATATATGACATAATCATTTATAAATAAACAACAATTAATAATGAGTTTTAAGTCGGCTTAGAATCACTTTTTGAGTCGATTTAACGATGTCTGTCCGTCCATTTGACCGTCTGTTCGTACGTGTAAACCTTGTAATAAAACTACAGGTCGCAATTTTGAAAATAAATTAATGAAATTTGGCAAACTGGTTTCTTATAGTTCAGGTACGATCCATTATTTCACCTAGTCCCATACAAATGTCCTCCAGGAAAAGGGATTTAGAAAAATTTTAAATTTTTCCTTGTATTTTTTTTTAAGAGCTGTTCATTAAAAAAAATTGTGTCATTTAGAATTAATTAGAAAAAATTAATTAATTGTATTAATAAATAAAATAATTAAATTTAGTTAATAATTTTATTAAAAAATAATTTGAAATATTTTTTTTTTTTTCGTGTATATAAAAGTAAATATATGAAGACTATTTTAAGGAATTACTGACAACCGAGTGTTTAAATCACTATCTTTGTAGACAATAATAATGAATAATACATATTAAATTCTTTTATTAATTGAAATTTAAACTGCGAAAAAAGAAAATTTGATATTCTATTATTTAAATTATGACTTATTTTTATTCATATTTGAAATAAATTATAAATATTAATCAGAAAAATAATTGAAAGCCAATGAATTGTTTTATTTTTAGTAAAACATATTATAAAATTTGAATTTTGATACAATAAAAAAAGTAATGGAAATAGTTTTTATCTTTGATAAATCGTTTAATAGACCATATTTTCCTGTGTAATAATTACTCTAGCTTCGTATTAAAAAAATGATACACAGCGACTACAAAAAGTTACACGGGATCTGCTGTTTATTCTACTGATACATAGAGTAGGTTTATAGCTAAATAAAGCAAACTTGTGAGTGCTAAAGTCAGCAGAATATTAAGTACCGAATCCAAAACTTTTTAGATAAATTAAATAAAAAGATTTAAATTAAGTTAAATCAAGTAAAAAGTTATAGCCGTTCATATAATACAAAATACGCAATTAAGTGATAGTCTCGATGTTCTGAAAAGAATCTTATTTATACCAACAAAATGTATTCTTTAATGATAAATTAAAGTTTTACTTAAAAAGATATAAATGCCTGTTTCAATTACGAAAAATAAATATTAAATTATTTTATTAATTGAACTTCAAAATAAGAATAAAAATTGTATATTCAATTACACAAATTATCACTTAAAAAACATTACATTCTTTTGTTTTTGATAACCTAATTAATTATTTAATTAATTATTTAATTAATAAAATAACTTTATATCTGATAAATTGTTTTACTTTTAGTAAAAATATTAAAAAAATAATAAACTGTGAACGCTTAATTAATTGATACAATTAAAAATGTAATTTTGATTACATAAAAAAAGTTTCGTATTATTGCGAATATTGATTTTTTGGCCGATTTGTAGCTTCGGTTCGGTGTCGGCCGAAAAAACATGGTTTCAGTCGGCCTCTAATGATTTCCTAAAAAACAAATATATTTCGTTTCATTTCAATTTAAAATATACAACATTATTTATTTATTTATAAATATTATACAACATGCTTAAAATTATAATTAGAAGTCTAAAATACAATATTTATTTATTAAATTAAAATAAAACATATTAATAACTTACTTAGTATGCATATAAATATTATTTATTATTATCTTTATTATTAATTATTATTATCTTTTTAAATACAACCTTTAACTGCACCATAATTTACACTTATACAACAATTATTTAAATTAAACCCTACTACTAATAATTAAAATTAATTTATATACAGTCTTTGAAATCGAAAAAAATTCGGAGAGTTACTTAAATATTATTATAATAATTTGTTTTATTTTTGGTATTTTAGCCGTTATGACATGTGTTATTAAATTATTAAAATAAAAAATTTAAAAAAAAAAATAATAATAATAATTAAACCAAAAAATTATTTAACAAAAAAAAAATTAAATAAATTAAAAATTACAGCTACTAAATTATTAATAAAACTTAATTACACCACATCAACACGATTATCTGGTGGTGGACGATAACACCACAAAGTACCTATAACACCTAAACCAATGAAGAACATAGTAAATGTAGATAGGCCCAAAATAATACCAGTGGTGACATCGTGTAAAGGTAAACCGGGATAAGGATCAAATACTAGAATCACTAGAAGGCCACAACATTTTAGCAAACAAAACATGGTTACTAAAATATAGCCTGAAGTATAACTACGATTCGGTAACCATTCACAGTGACGTGATCGAAAGCCTAAGAAACCTAGGCCAACACCACTAATAGCAGCTACTAAACTGAATTGTAGATAAAAGGATTTACCCATCTAAAAAAAAAGAAAGGAAACAATATTTTAGTATATTTTATTTCGCTGTTATTTTGACAAATAGAAAAGCGATTACATTAAAAGCGAAAGGCAGCAAGTGGCGAGTTATTAACGGAATTTGGTATTAGTTTTAGACTCAATTTAAATTTTTAAAGAAAACTTGTTTAAATATCTGATACATAAGTCTACCATAAATTTTTCTTTCCCTAATTTTTTTTTTCTAAAGAAGTTTTGGCAACACAGAAATTTAGAGTCATTATAAAATTTATATGGTAACACTGGAAATGAATTTTCATAACATAGTGTCTACATTAGACAAATTTTTATCAAGACAAACGTCAAAATCAGTGCGAATCTATACAAGGCAATCTCAGTTAAACAGCTGATTATTATTTTTGGTTGTTACAGCTGTTAAACTGATATAAAAAACATTACTGAATTCGCCATATTGTTGTCTTTGCGCAACTGTTGCCAACTTCCATAAATTCGCATTCATTTTGACGTTTGTCTTGATAAAAATTTATCTAATCTAGACACTATTTAAAACTGTTATACAGCCCAGTATTGCTATTTATTGTATTTATAACAGCAGCATAATTAAATTATGAAATCCTCACAAACATTTCGGGGAAAATTTTCTGTTTAATAAAATTTTTGATTTCTTTCATAAATGTTATAAAATTAAGGTGTATTTAAATATTTTTTTATAGACAATGTATGTATATTTCAAAAAGTTTACTGATATTTTTCGAAATTAAAAAAAAAAAAAAAAAAAAATTCTAAAGAAAAACTTTTCCACTTCCATTAAATTTGTTGCCTATCGCTTTAATTGTAAATCCTTTTACTTATAAACAAAAATACTTACATGAGCAATCATATACACAATAAGCGCCGAATTCATAGAACTACCCAGTACTAGCATAAGCGATACTATGGCCAATGTTATCGTGGCATTGGCAATTTTCTGAGGATAAGAATTATTGTTACGTGACTTTTGTTGTATACTGCTGCAATCTTCATCTTCCTCATCCAACTGAGGATGTATACGAGATCCCGCTAGTCTTGGTTGTATAACAGCCATTGTGCGATCATTTTGTAGAGGTGTTACCGGATTTACCGTCTCATAGTGCAGTCTTTGTGGGGATAATTGAGAATTTTTACGTGGCATTATGGGTGGCGGTGGTGGTGGGGCTGATTGGGCAACATTTTGTAATTGATGATTTTGTTGAGCATAATGCATTCTTAAATCCCTTTGAGAAGTATACATTTGTCGGGGTGTGGTATGCTGGGAACGTGACATGGGTTTAACGGGTGTTTTACGAGGAGGTGTGGAAAGTAATTCATGTAGCATTTTTGTGGCTTGAGGATTTTTAAGAGGAGTATTGGGATAAGAACATAAATTAGCCATGGAGGCTCCTTTTTGTGGTGTAGAGGTACGCATGGGGGTGCGAGAGTGTTCATAACCCCGGGGCAAAAAGTTTTCACTGCGATTTAAGTCCGTATTGCTAAGACAAGTTTCTTCTTCCTCATTATGTTGCTCATAATCCTCCTCATCCTCGGCCGGTATCATGGCATAACGATGAGCTTTACCATTATGCATTTGTATGATTTCATGATTATCATCTACTAATTCCTCATCTTCGGCTGTAGGTACCATTTGATATCTTTGATTGGAGTTTTTGTCTACAATCAAAAAAGTTTTACTGCCAAAATCACTAGAAAAGGCATGTTTTATTTTGGGTTGCTGTAAATTTTGATTTGAACTTGATTGACGATTTTGTAAAGATATTTTGCGTTTAGGTGGTAGTTTTGGTTGATCTAATATGGGAGGCAAACTGGCATAAGGCGCTGCTGAAGGATCTTCATGAAAAGAATGAGGTTCTTCTTGTTCTAATTGCTGATGTGAAGAATAACGATCCAAATCATCTTGAGATTTGGCATAACGTCTGGCTGCTACTAAAGGTGAAGGCGATGCAAGATTATTAGCTTGAGCTAAAGTTGGTCCAGGAACTATGGCATAACGATTATTTTGATTGCTAGGCAACTCTTCTACAGG
The DNA here is from genome assembly GCA_951394005.1 of Protophormia terraenovae. Lineage (NCBI taxonomy): Eukaryota > Metazoa > Arthropoda > Insecta > Diptera > Calliphoridae > Protophormia > Protophormia terraenovae. The sequence goes on along the minus strand of OX596073.1, from coordinate 169,218,040 downwards.
CACTAAAGCATAACGGCCAGAACCCGATCTTGTTTCAAATGATTCATTTAAACGATTTGAATTTTGAGACTTAATAGGACGAGCTGCTGGTTGCTGTATATACTGGGTATGTTGTATTTGCTGCAATTGCTGTTGCTGTAAACGTTGCTGATGTACAGCTGGTGTTGTATCAGTTATAGACTTTTTAATGGCCACCGAACGCGTGGACATGCTTCGTTGCATACGCAATGGACCTTCGCGCGGATCATAACGCGTGGTATTCGAATTAAAATTCATTTGTAAACTACGATTATAAATGGATTCAACATTTTCTTTGTTTGCAGAGGGCACGGGATAAAATTCACTATTTTGGCAAAAAGCCGGATTTGTATAATTATGTTTAGACATTTTTATTAATTTATTATTTTTATTTATTCACTTTTGCACTTTAAGTAACATAAATATGTTTTTATTTTTTTAATTCTTATTTTAAAATTATAAAATAGTTTTCTTTAATTTCCTTTTTTTTTAATGAGACGTGTTCACTCTCCGAATTATATTTCAAGACTGATTTACAAATTGCAGTTGTTAAAGGCAATTCACTTCAAAACTCAGCCAACAAAATGTTCAACTCAAAACAAGAACAGAAAAAAATATCAGTTGCAGACGGACTGAACTGAACTGAACTGACAAATAAGCAAAAACAAAAAATACGTTAAAAATTCATCCATGTATATCATCAGTAGCCTTAGAGCTCAGCTCAAATAAATTTTTCTTCCCCCTTAGAGTTTAGTTATTTTATTTTTTTTTATTTCAAGATACCAGTACAACATGCAACATTCAATATAAACTATATGTACACATATACACACCAAAACACATAATAAATACACGTGTAATAAGGTTGGCGCGTTCCGCTTAAGGAAACATCTGCTCCTTATGGATAGACTCAGCAAAAACAACCAAAATATTCTACATACTCGCACTAACAACTAACTCATTTCATTTGAAACACTGTTAAGTCGTTGACTCGTGTTATACTCGTATTTAGTTGAAATGAGGGTTGAAATTTATAAAAATTATTATTTTATATCTTTTGTAGAAAAAAAAAAAAAACGCAAACGCAGCCGGCTTTTATTAACTTTATTTTCAGAAAATAATTTCATATGCCATTATTGCTATATAAAAGACTTTATATAGTTGAACAAACAACTGAAAATAATAATATTTCTCCTTTTTTTTATAAAAAGACCGTTACTTTTTTTGCTGAAACAAGCCACCAACCACCCCTTTTTTTGGAAAATAAATAAGATTGATTCTAGAAATAAATATAACTAAATGACCCCCCACATTATTCGATTGATTCGTAGCACCTTGTTAGTATTAAAAATCCCTTATATACTTTATGTTGTTATGAATGAAGTTTTAAGTCAGTTCTCTTAGTTTTTTAGTTTTATTATATCAATAGTGTTCTTTGAAAAATAATTTCTTTACTATCTTGTTCCTTTCTTTCCCTGGAATATCTTATTTCATTTTTAAAGTTTGATTTATTTTGTAAATAGTTTTGTTTTAAATTAAATCAGTTTTATAATGTGGGTGTTGGCTGACAATTTACGTTGTAATTTGAATACAGGACTTTTACGTAGAGTGATAATAAATCTTTCAGAATGGTGTGTTTTTCAAAATAAATCAAATAGCATCTTTAAAAAAGTTCCCATAATACATAAGAGGAATCAAATTTAAGTTTACACTTCTCAAATGAGGTAAAACAAAACTATTTCCCAGCAAAAGTGACTAAATATATTTTCGGATGCAAAACTAAAATTATGGATTTTGTTTAAAAGACAAGAACCAATTTTTTAATCCTTTTTTGAGGAAAAAAATGTTTAAGAGTCTATGCTTAAATTTAAAATCAAATATAACATAGGGCAACATTGATTTTGTGATTTGGAATTGCTAAATAATTTTTTTTAATAAAATAATTCCTATTTCTGCAAAAAAAAAAAATATATATTACGCAGATTAAAAACTATTAAGTGATATAGTCTGTCAAGACCAACCTTATGATACCCTACACCATTATTTGGAAAGGGGACTTATATTGGACCTGTGACCATTTATAAACCAATATTTTTACTAAGTGTAAAGTAAAATATACAAATACAGAAGAAAGTGTTGACACTAACATCTATATGATCTTATGTACCTTTAAGTGATTTCCGGAAGTGGATTTATATGGGAGCTATTATGCACGCAAAGAAAAAATATGGTGAATAGCAACCATAATGGTTGAATTTTATAGTTGTTTGTAAATTATATTATAATTAGAAGTAGCACCATAATATGGTTCAATCGCAATAAAAATATTGTTGATCTGTTGTTTATGTACTTGATTCAAGTATATAGCAATATGTAATATGGTTAAGCAATAATATGTTAATATGTTTTTTAAATAAAATATATTCAACAATAAGAATGTTTGCGATAGAAACATTTCTTTTGGGTTTTCTCTGCGTGTGGACCGATACTCATTTCTACTTGTATAAAGTTTAATTGTGTCGAATATTAACTTGATACTAATATTTCTCTGAGATTTATGCACATTAAAGAGATTTTCGGCAGAGGGGTTTATATAGAAACTATAATCAATTATGGACCGATCTTAATGCAATTTAGTGCACATATTTTATTAAATTATTTGCTGTATTAAAAGTATTTATGCGTGTTAAATCCTATACCGGAAGGACATTTGAAGGGGGGCCTAGGTGAAATAATGGACCGATTATATCCAATAGGCTCGTACAAATTTCAAATTGCGACCTGTACTTTATCCAACTATCTATGATGGTGTAGGATGTAAAAAAGGAAATTACAGTTTTATTAATAACTTTAATCCAATTTTTAAGAAATTTGATTAAGCAAAATCGGATATACCACAATATGTGGAGCAACCTCCTTAATTAAAAATGTATATCTCGAAAATTAAAGTCAATTCAAAAAAGTAATTAATAGTATTTGATCAGCTTCAATTACTTTTTAGAAGAGAAAGAACAAAAAAATAAAAGACAATGCTATAGGCATCGGCATAGACTATTCCCGAGCAGGTGTATTTCCCTCAATATCACCAGCTCCAAGAACATTAAGGTCCCCCCGCTGCCGCTCATTTTCAGGACTGAGCCTCATCAAGAGGGCCTCATATTTTCCGCCAAGCTTTATCATCTTTTTTCATAAGATCTTCCGTGATCTTCTTCACCTGGCCGACCTATCCATCACCATAAACCGACGTGGTGGGCTTCTTTATATGGTGCCCCGTTCTACGCGTCTTTTCGGCAGCTTTGCCAGTGGAAGAAACAGCATCCTTTTTCTATATATAGCAAAACATTTACAACCGATTTTATTATATTAAAAAATAAAATTGTCTATCGAACAAAGAAAATTTTGAGTCGTTACCTTTATTGAGTCAAAAGTTGAACAATCTTGAATTGGAAAGTTTGCAGAAGTTAACAAAAAGACAGGCAGATGGACGGACATTAGAATTCTCTCAAAAAAACTTAAAATTCGAAAAAAGAAAATTTTTTCACTTCTTAATTAATATGAAAACTAAATGTAAGTGATAAAATTTTGATATCACCTTTCCCTGAATTGCCATTTTCAACCCATTTAACCTAAATGTATAAACGGACAGACATTGCCATTCTGCCAAAAAATATTTTAAAATTCTAAAAGTGCGTTTTTTTTTTACTGACTAATAAATAGAAAAAATATAACGTGAACATCAAAATTTGGATATCACCTTTTCCTGCATTAATCATCATTTTCGTTCCATTTAACCCAAATGTATAGATGGACGAACGATCATTGACATTCAGCCTAAAAAAATAATATAATTCTAAAAATGCATTTTTGTACTTGCTAATAAATAGGAAAATTAAATGTGATCACTAAAATGTTAATACCACCCTTTCCTGAATTATGCATAATATATAAACGACGGACGGACATATCGTTCTGCAAAAAAAAATCTTAAAATTCTAAAACTGATTTGTTTTACCTCGTAATCAATAAAAAAATAAAACGTGATCATTAAATTATTGATATCACCTTTTTCTAATTTAATCGCCATTTTCGACCCCTTTTATCCCAAATTATTTTTGGCATATTCAACTGCGAGTACCTCGCGTAGCAAACACGTGATTATAGGTGACTTTTAGCAGTAAGTATAAGGCACCAAGGCGATGCAATATGCTAAAATTTCGAGGATAAATAATTTCTTCATATAATTTTCCTAGAGTACCAATTACATATAGTGCTGATTTGTTGTTTGCCAAACAAATTTATATTTTATGGTTACATTACTACAAAGAAATATTTGTGAGTTTCAGTCAAATGTTTCCCTAGTGTGACTGTACCTTAAAACCTTAATGTTCACATTAAAAAAATATATATTTGATTTGATTTTTTTTTTTTTTCAAAATTGTTATCTCTTATTAAACTATATCAATTTCCAACGTTTAACCTTTAAATTTTTAAATATGTAGCTTAAATTAATCCTAAACTGTTTATTCAAATAATTATGTTTGCTTAAGATAAGTTTATAATTCCTACAAAAAATAACTCTTACATAGCAGAGTACTCACACAAAAAATACAATTATGAAAATATTTTAATTAGTTAGTAGCACAACAACAAATATTTTTATTTTGAAAGGTGTTCAAGGATACAAAAATTCCTTCTTTGTTTAATATTCTAGACAAACAATAAGAACAAGTTCTTATCTTGGCATAATAATATTTTTGTTTATATAAAAGCAGCATAAATATTTTCCATTAGTAAAGCATATGTATAAATATACCTTGAAACATATGTATGTTAGTCCTTTGTATATAAGCGCTGGTATACAAAAAGAAATATGTAATACATTTAATTTCCCCTGCCAGAAAAATTTAAAGGAAACAGGATATACCTACGTACATATGTGCAAGCACATATACACACTCACACATGATTAAATAACTTGATATCACAACAATAATAACAACAACTATAGAAAACTTAATAATAACTACCACATACTCTTTTAAATACAAAGAAAAACGGATGTGGTAGGAACCAAAATACGAATATCAAAAATATCAGTAATAAAATAAAAAATTAAAAAAAAAATACATTTAAATTAAAATCTTTTAAATTATATGAACATAAGAGTACAAAATAAAAACGACAAAATATCAAAAAGATATTAAAGGATCATTTGTTTTATTGTTGTTGTAATTATTGTGGAGAATATATATACATAAATAAGATAAGGAGATTGAGTGTATATTTGTATTGTGGTGGCTGCTGCTTGCTGTTAGTATTTTTGTTGTTGTTTTAGTAAAGACAGGATCCAAACAGCTGTCAGCTGCTTTAAAACTATTGTCTTTTTGTCTGTTATATTTTTTTATACATTGATATACAATGTTTTTGTCCTTTTCGTCTCCATCACTATATTTTTGTTTTACTTTTTTTTTTTTTTTCTTTATATTGAGTATGTAACAGCCTACATTTGTTTCCTTTTTTTATATTTCTGAGTTGCATGTTTTGTTTAGTTTGATTATTTAGATGAATGCGATGATGATGATGCTTTTGTTGTGGCTCGTGCCATATAACTATAAAAATTAGTATTTTAACATCATTAAATTGTTTACAAAACGACCTACTCTACACACTAGCAGCTGCTTGAAGTAATGAAATCTTTTTCAGTTTTTAATATTTAATTAAAAATAATATTTAAAAAATACATGAACGAATACATATAAGGGATACCAAACTGGACTTGATCTTGAAAATACCGGGATTATATAATTTAAAATTTATCGGGATCCCGGGATTTTACAGAATTTATATTTCATATAAAAAAAATAAATTTTATATACATTAGAGTGTCCCGAGAATAGCGTTTTTCGAAAATTCGATGTAGGAAACGATGCGCAAAAATTAGCTGAATATGAGAAAAATATTAAAAAAAAAAATTTTAAATTGGTCTTCAGTTCCCTACCAGCGATTTTAAAATCATGGGTCCCATACATTTTGGTCAAAAAAGTTTTGATTTTTTAATCGAAACGGGTATCAAAAAATTCGTAATTTTATGCTGGTTATGGAAAAAATATTTTAAAAAATTTTCCAATGGGATTTTCGTTCGCTAGAAGACTTTTTAAGGTATGTTGATGAACAATTTTTTTAAAAAATGTGGAAAATTAGATATTATCAACAGTTCTTACTACAATGCAATTTTTAAAAATTTTAGCCTTAAAAGGAACAAAATTATAAAATTCTTATCTATTTTTTAAGAAAAATATCAAAATTTTTTTTGCATGATGTACTTAAATGACAAAATTTTTGTGAACATTTTTTAAAATATTTTTTCTATAATTGGCTTAAGATTACGAATTTTTTGATACCAATTTCAAGACTAAACTCAATACTATTTTTTGGACGAAATGTTTTAAACCCGTGACATTCAATCGCTGGTAGGGAACTGAAGATCAATTTAAAAAAAAAATTTTAATATTTTTGCCATATTCAGCTAATTTTTACGCATCGTTTGAGGGGTATTCCTACAAAATTTTTGTCTACGAGACACTCTAATATACATGTTTCAATTAATGAAATTCATTCGTATTTTTAAAAGCAGAACATAACATTCTTATCTATTTAATAGATTTTTTAAATATTTTTAAAAAAATTCTATAAATGTTTTAATGTTCTGTCTTGACTTAAGTTCATTTTTTGAATTGTATTTATGTCAATAAATCCCAAAATTGAAATTACGGGATTTTTTCGACCAATCCCGGAATCCCAAAAAATTCCAGGATTTTCGGGTTTGAGATTCGAATCCCTAATCTATATGCTTATGAATGTAAAGACATTTTATAATATAATTAGTTTTTAATTCGTGTTCGATTATCCTTTTAAAAGGACTTTCAAAATCCAATAATAATATTTATTTTATAAATTATTTTAAAATATGTTACTTCCTTAATAGTTTCAATATGGATATCAAATAATGGAATAGGATTCAAAAATTGTTGTAACTTTTCGCAGCCTTATAAAGTCAAAAATGTTTTTCATATATTTTATCCTTATAAATATTTTAAACATATTTCAATGTGCTCAGCAAAAATTCGGCGCTCTAGCCAACTGATCTTAGTAAATGGAATATTTATAGGTAAACAATAATGTTTCATTACCAAGTAATTACTCAAATAAGTAGTTGCCATTACCGAAATCCTTACTGGGGTAATTTCTGAATATAAATGTTTGTTCTTTTAGGTTGAAAAGTTCAAATTTTATAAAATTTTGTTTTGTCAGTGTTTAAGTAAATTTTGTTTCCTAAATATTTTGCATCTTTTGGCAATCATAACCACACTCCTTTTTTTATGCCCAATCCTATTGATAATGGTTGAATTCAGTTCATTACTCCAGAAAAAAATGCTTTAGTGATCATAATACTATCGGCAAAATGCATACATTAAAGTTTTAAGAACTTGGGAGCTTAATTGACCACAATTTCTATATTATAGTCAATTATTTCAATGTGTATAAGTACCATAAGTACTTTAGTGTGGAAATAAAATTTAACATAATTATTTTGTTGTAATTACATATCCGTAAAATTTTGCAAGGGTCAACCTATAATTGATCACAACTTCTAGAGTTGTGACAAATTGAACTAAATAGTTCATTTCAACGATCAAAGTCAAAATAATGAAATGATGATTGCACTCTTACAACAGCTGATTTAAAAATACAACAACAATACGCAGTAACTTATTTGTGTTAAACAAAAAGCTAAACTAAGTGCGTGTTGTTTTTGTAGTTGTTGAAAAAAGTGCTACCATATGTTTCACTAATTCACTAAAATTACCAATTTAGTTCAAATCGGCAGAACTCAAATAACTCCCAAATCTAGAATATCACCAACTCTAGAATATTTTATTTTATGATTTAATTCTCAACAATTTAATTTTATATAACTATAAACCGCATTACCAAAGTTTAAGAGTATCAGATCATAATTGAATATAGTTGCCATATAGATTCACTTCAGAAAATCACTTTAATAGGTATAAATAAATTTCAATTAAAAGTCAGATTTAGAATAAAATTGGGCATAAAAACGTTTAATATAAATATTTAGGAAGGTAGATTAATAGAATAGCGACATTTAAACAGCTGAGAATTTGTTTGTTTACATTTTTTGCTTACTTTTGTGTTATTTAGTCTTATTAGTTTTTTTATTACATGAAATGTCAAATGTGTTTTAGTTTTTCTAAACAAAAATGTTAAATGTCAAGTTTAAAGTAGTCAATGCAAAAACCAATATGTATATGGGTTTTTTGGTGTTGTAGTTGTTGTAGAGTTGTAGTACCTTACTTTTTGCACCATGGTTCTTAGCATGCAGCATGAAGTTTAACCAGGATCGATCCATACATGATCATTAAATCTATTTAGTATATACCTGTAAGGAACTGTCCCGAAAATCACTAAAGGAAGGAATTACTTTAAATTTAAATACCAAGGCTTTGAATTTTATACTTAATAACAATTTTGAAATAACTCCTAATCTAAAATCTTTTTCTTATGGAATAGTCGTTATCAAACATACATTATTCATTTTGAATACGGCTGTTAATGTTTGAAGGTCTTTTTTTACTTTTATTTGTATAATTTAAACAGAAAGTTATTCGTTATAATGCCAAAATTTGTATCTTTCATTTCGCACTATAATATCAAATATATAATATCTTTTAAAGTCCTTTAGATGGAATGTTTATTTTTCCTTATAAAAACTGAAATTGAAGTTATACTATATTAAGTCTCAATTTTCACATGTATATGGAGTTGTAATTCCTTTTAAAGATTTCATTATTTTAACACTCTGCAAATGAGCAACACTATAACACAAACATACACAAACACCTAAATAAAAGAAGAAAAAATATTTCAGTTAATAGTCTTAATTGTTGTGTCAGTTTTTATTACAATTATTTGCCATGTTTTTCTTATATTTAAGTAGTTGGCTGTTGCTGCTTTTAAGACTATTGTTATAATTTAACTAAGATCCCTTAAGCGGACAATTGTACTCCTGGTTGGTAGATTGTCTGGCTGTCCAGCATATGTTCTTCGGCTAGTGGTTATAGTAGAATACAAACAGACAACAAACATCTTACACATCTACTCTGATGCATCAATAAGAAAAAAAAAAAATACAATACTTAAATGGAAATAAAAAGACTCAAGTACAATAAATTGTAAATAAATTAAAAATTAAGGAAAAATAAAGCTGAAAATGTTTACTATAAAGAAGTGCACAGTTTTTTAAAACTTTCAGCAAATATTTAATTGACATATGCATTTAAAAATTATAATTTTATTTAAATGTTTTTATTTTGTTAAAAAAAATTTAACAAATTATTGTTATTTTTTTATTTAATTATTTCTAATTTTTTAACCTTTAATGATTTAAGGTTAAAACAAATAAAGTTTTGTGGCTAAAACTATAGTTGTGGTATTTGTTACTTTTTTCTAGTTGATAATATATTGTGTGGTTAGTTTTATAAATTCCAATTAACTCTGTGTTTGATATGTGAGAATCAATTGTAAATATTTTACAAATAGAAAAATATTGTAAAAATGTTGCAGAAATTATAACAATTTTTTATAAATAATTTTTTTTATTAAAAATAGTAACTTTAAAAAGTTTAATAATTTAACACCTTATGTTAAAATATAAATGGCATAACATGATTTTTCAATAGCATTTAATACAAATATTTAAAAATGTTTTAAATAAAAGATATATTCCAAACAATAGTTTACTTTCTTTTCTATTAAAGGTGACACTCTAAAGAGTTTTCTTTAATTGAAATCCAATAATTATTGAATCCTTTTTCAAACAAACATCCTGCATAATTAAAAGAAATTATTCTGTTTTTCGTGTGTATGTATGCTGGCGAAACAAACGTGTATTTAAGATGTCACCCCAACAGCTGTTTCTTTAACCAAAAAGAAAACCATATGTACATAACCAATATCCGATCATATGTAGCACGTGTTACATATGGTTATGAATTTAACAAAAGTATTTTTGTTGCCTTAATTGCGTTTACCTGGAGCAGGTATAAAGAATAAGGAAATTAACTAATTTTAAATATTTTCTAGCTACTTTCGAATGAATACGAAAAATTAATGAAAATATTTCTTCTAGTGATGATAAAGTTATGTTCTATAAGTAAACTTTTGGTTGATTAGTGCGAATGTTAATAAATTATAGCTTTTATTAGTTATTTTTTGTTTGATTTTGGTCCAATCTGATACTAATGGAGTAGAACCTTATTTTGATTCTAAATTCGTTTTAAGGAATGTTTTTGAGTTGTGAATTGTGAGAGAACTAATACATAGAAAACAACAGAGAAATTTTTAAAAAATGACACCTAGGTTTCAATTAATTAGATTTAAAATTACGAATAAAATCTAATTAACAGATATACAGATGGACGGACATACATTAGTCTAAGTTGTAGCGTCCTAGATCGTTATAAAGTTGTTCAAGAAGTATTGTAACATTGTGTCAACGAGGCAATTAAAAGTTAATAAGTTATAAAATTTTAGATAAGGTACATATTTGTTTCACATTTCAGCTTTTAACTAAATAAATACTTGAGTAATATTACACTGAAGTTGTTTAAAATTTGAAAACACATAATTTTCATAATTTTTAGTAAATTTATACATTGGATTTATGTATAGATCAATAAAATAACAATTTATATAAGTAATTAACACCTACTATTATGTTATAATTAATAACCTATAATTATGTTATTTTTCAACTTTGGCTACCACTAAAATATTTTTAACTATAAATCAACATTTAATTAACAAAAAATCTACGCTATTTCATATGAATATAATTATCGAATAAACTTTAAGGCGACATTAATAAATACCTTAATAATCAGGGTAAGTTTTTATATGCACAAAAAAAAAAAATTGAAATACGCGCTTGAAAAAGCACGAAAAAATGTTATAATATGCACAGAAATATGCCAAAATAGCATGAATATGTATATAAAAACCAACGAATTTATGCATTCTTATATATTAATGTGTAGAAAATATGCACAAATATGCATTTTTTAACTTTCAATCTCTAATAGATTTCGATGTTTATAAAAATATAACTATTTTAATTTTAAGTATCATATTTGACGCTTCTGATTTTTTTCTTTACAATATTTACAATGTACTCAAAATTCTCACAAAAATATTTTTAGAAATCATTTGATTGAACTCCAAAAAAATTACATAAAGAGTGTGTTTTTGTTAAGAAAACTAACTTTTGTATCCATTATATGCAAATTTATGCAAAGATTTATAATATAAGCATTTTTTGTAAAATTCTTTTGAAATATGCAAATGCTTACTTTCCTAGCGAAAAGCTTGAAAAACTTGCCCTGTTAATAATATTGACATAAATTATTTTCTATTATTATGTTAATATCTTAGTGAAAAAAAAAAACAACAACAATAGATAGATTCAATACATCATTATTGCACAATTATTAGCATAATTTATTATCTATTTGCAAAATACAAGAATATACAATTGTCATTATTGACGGCTGATAAATGATTTCATTACTATATTTTAACTCGTTCTTTTTTTTTAGTTAAAATTTAATTAAAAACAAGTTTGAGTTTATAACAAATAAAAAATAAGTAATAAAAAAAAATGTATAGTTTACTTACGTTTTTAAATAATCCAACTTTTGTTGTTCTACCTTAATAAAACCCTCTAAATTACTAATTAATACAGATTCAGTCTCTAATAGCTCTTCCATATCCGCTAAAGCGGTATAGACTTCTGTGTTGATGGATTTAATGGTGCATAATAGGAAAATTAAAGCGAGTAATGGCTGGGAAAAATGTATCTTCTTTCGTCGCAGTTGCAGCATTTTGTCTGTAGTTATTTGTTAGTTTTGATGGCAGAAGGATTAAACTGAAACTAGATCAGAAGAAAAAAAAACATAAAAATATTAAATTAATTATATTAAAAAAAAATAAAAAAAATCAAAAATTAGATAACTAATGTCAAAAAAATACTTTCAAATATGTACTTTCTTTTTTGAAGAGTCATCGCTCTTTGAATACGGATGTGCTCACTTAAAATATCCGTTTGTTTTCATAAGATTTATAAATTTAAATTACATTTAAATTTATTTTATAACAAATTAGAAAAAAATAACATGTGTCAATTATTTTAAATGGGTTTATATCGTAAATTTAAAATAAATTTTCTAATTTATTTCTTCATAAAAATAATACAATTTATTTGTATTAACAGTTCTCCTGGAGCAAAATAAAACAAAAGAAATCGATTAAAATTTAAATGTAAATTTCTAAAAAAAAAGTTATTGTCTTCTAAAAATAATAATATTACAAATTAATTGTATTTTGTTCTTGTTCATCTGCTTAAACTGGTTGTAATCGCTTTTCTATTAAGATGTTCCAAATATTAGATAATTTAATATAAGAGTCTCTAAAACTTTTTTAGTCCGGTTAAAGATTTTAGTACCGATATAATTAGCATTTAATTAAAAATATATTGAAACATTAGAATTTTATTAAACTTGTATTTTAAGCTGGTTTTTATTTTAATTTTTTTTGATTTCATCTGAAATGGTTTGCAAATTTTAAATATGATAAATTTTTTATGTTTTCTAAAGATTTGGAGATAATACCATGATGGCATATTAAAGGCTATAAAAAAGAAATTCAAACATCACGAAAGAAATAATAAATTCAAATTAAAACGTGTTATGGTGTGCTATAAAATTAATGGATCAACATAAGAAGAATTTGGGTGAGATTTTGTTATATGGCGATCTTAGAATAAAGATTTTTGAAAGAAAAGATTTTTTGTTATCTTTTGGAATATTATGATATTTTTAGGAAGAAAACTGAATTAAATAAATTAAAATTTGGTTTTAGATTAACCAACTAATACTAAAAAAGCTTAATAAAACAGAATAAGAGAAGATAGTACATTTTAGTAGATGTGAGTATTATAAAATACTAGCTTATGACGGTGAGCTTCGTTACCGCTTTTGATGTGATAACTAATATTTACGAGGGCGGATCAATATTTTCGTGCCTTTTCGAACTTCCCTCGTAGTTATATGAAATGCAACACTGTTCCCATCAAGTACCACCTGTTAATAGACTAATTTTGAGCAAGTGTCGTCATTTACTTTGCGTATAACAGCTGTTCAAAACATACAACCTCGTGTATTTTTCTAAAAATGGAAAAAAGTGAATTTCGAGTGCTCATTAAACATTATTTTTGGCGAAAAAAAACCGTTAATCAAACCAACGAAAAGCTCTGCACCATCGATTTCAATGGTAAAAAAGTTTTAAAAAAGAGTAAAAGTGCGTGAGATTGTTGATGCCATAGGCATTTCATATGGCAGTGTGGTTTCGATTTTAAATGATCAGTTGGGTTTAAGAAAGTTGTCAGCAAGATGGGTGCCGCGTTTGCTCTCAATTGACCATAAACGTAAACGTGTAACATCTTCAAAGGATTGTTTGGAGTTGTTTAACCGCAATCCGAATGAGTTTGTGCGGCGTTTTGTAACTGTGGATGAAACATGGACTCCGGAGACCAAGCAGGAGTCTAAACAATGGGTTTCTCCGTGTGAACCTGCTCCGAAGAAGGCCAAGGTAAGTTTGTCGGCCAATAAGGTGATGGCAACAGTTTTTTGGATTGCACGCGGGAAAACAATAAATGGCGAATATTATGCTAACTTATTAGACCGATTTAATAAGGATTTGAAAAGAAAACGACCCCATATGACCATGAAATATAATGCACGGGTGCACACGCGTGCAGTCTCAATGGCAAAACTCTATGAATTGGGCCACGAATTGGTACCTCATCCGCTATATTCTCCGAAGTTAGCCCCTAGTGACTACTTCCTATCCAAATGGCTCGGTGGAAAGAAATTCAGCTCCAACGATGAAATTATTGACCAAACAAATGCCTATTTTAAGGACCTCAAAAAATCCTATTTTTTGGAAGGGATACAAAAACTGGAGAAACGTTGGACTAAGTGTATTAAGTTAAAAGGAGATTATGTTGAAAAATAAATTTTTGTTTTGCAAAAAACACTGTGTTTCATTCAAAAAGTCACGGACTTATTGATCCGCCCTCGTATTAATCGACACATGTCCTCTTGGACCAGTCCTGTGACCTACCCTGTTACCTGTCCCAAGGTAATTAGCCACCTGCAATGACAACCCCATGTAAAAGTGACAGGTTCCTTTAATATAAAGTTCCGGAATTGGGACCGGTTACTAGCACTGAGAACCTGTCACGTGACAAGATTTGAACCGTTTCACTTTACTCTAGGGATATTAAACTCAAGAACCATTATTTGGTCCCTAAATGCATAAATTGCCATTACAGATTAATGATAAAAGAATAATCCACAAACGATTCAGGTCATTGAATTGAAAATTGTGTTTAAAAAATTCAAAATGATAACTTTAAGGTATTAAGCAAAATTTTAATTCTCTTAAATATTTATTTAAATTTATGGGACTAATATTTAAAATTGTGTTAACAATATAATTTAAAAGCTTAAATAAAATATCAAATACTCGTGTCTGATTAATAATAACACACCTTTTTATTTTTTAGCAAAATAACAGTTTAATTTTTTTTATTTATTTATTCATTCATACTTAAATCATTCTAAACCGATTAGATTAAGTTCAAAAAACTCTCTCAATTAAATATGATTTAAAACTGTAACGGTTATTACTATTATTATTATTATTTATATTATGCAAATTATAGGTCGGTTCCCCCATTTTTACACATAAAAGAAATACTGTGTTTTCAAAATTTTTAACAGTGTTTTCATATGCAAATTTCTTTACATACATTTTAACTCTTTGAAAAACTAGAAGCTGTGGAAAAATGTATTTTAGTTTTGTTTTATTTTATTATAAAAATATAAGTTATAAAGGTGGCCTACAAATATAAAACACTAGAATTTAAAAATTTAACTATTATGCACATTATTTTTTATTCCGTTCATTTGTTTGTTTTGCTTTTTTATGTAAATTTTTTTTACAATATTTTTAGGTTTTTTGTTTGCAGATTGCAAAATAATGAATGTGAAATGAATGCGTAGGCATTGTGTTTAAAAAAATGCTTAATTTTATTGCTATATTTGTAGATTTTATTGCAACTATAAAAGATTTTATTTTACACTTATTTTTGCATAAATTAAAAATTTAACTGTTTTTTGTAACTGTCATCATTAGTTTTTTTATCTTTATTGTTGGAAATGCGTAAACAGTTCAGTGAACTTGAATTTTATTTTATATCCGTAATAAGCAAAAAAAAAATGTAGGACAAAAAAATATGCTGATTTTAGGAAAAAAAAAAGACAAAAGTAATTGACGACAACCTGTCTGCTTTAAATACATTATTTTATTGATTTTATAAAAATAATCAATATATTGGAAAAAATTTAAAGAAATAATTAAATTAATTTGGCGAAAATGCTTTTAAAAAAAGTATTTTATTGATATTTAGTACTTAAAAGACAAAAGTATTACTAGAACTTTAAACAAATAATTCGTAATGAAATTTTAACAATATTTTCTTCTACATTAGCAAACAGTACAGAGCAAAACAAAAACAACAAAATGGTATTTTAATTGAAAATAAATTAATAAATTAATTAAGATTTTGTTTCTTATATATTTTTAATTAATTCTAAATCTTTTTATTGTAAATTCTTGTAATTTTTAGCATCAATCTCTTTTTAATTAAATATTTTTTTATCTTCTCCTCTAAATTCCCTAAAATCTATATCCATAATCACTGTTTTGCAAGTTTTTTAAACTTTACTAGCATTTAAAACTAAATGCTATAAATTACGAGCAACTCAAATAAAACAAAACTAATAGATAATTTAACTATTTCTAAAAATTTGCTTAAAAAATTATATACAAAACAACCTGTCTATGCTTTCTCTATTGTTTTATTGTTTTCAAAAGATTTTATTATGATAACACCTATTTGTCTAAATTAATACATTGTTAAAACAAATCATTTAAAAACAATTTTGTTGGTTAATCATTTAGAACTCTGTTTGATAATATTCAAACCAGCGATGAATAGAAACTATGAAAACCGGTACATTAACCTTTTTTAACATTTAAAATAAAAAATTAATAGCAGCATTTTTTGGTAAGCTTTAAATTGTTCTAAAAAAAGGTGTTAAAATAATTTTTTATCAAATTAATTTAAATAATTTCAAATTGATAACAATTTAATTAAAAATAGAAAA
The DNA here is from genome assembly GCA_951394005.1 of Protophormia terraenovae. NCBI lineage: Eukaryota > Metazoa > Arthropoda > Insecta > Diptera > Calliphoridae > Protophormia > Protophormia terraenovae. The sequence goes on along the minus strand of OX596073.1, from coordinate 169,201,652 downwards.
TTACCGTGAAAATTATATTGATTACAAAACGTCTGTTATATTCAGTGTTGCCAGAAGATGTAATTGGTAAAGTGCTAAAACACCCAACAAATTATGCTAAAATGTTCTACAGCAGCAAATGACAATGCTAAATTGTTTTGTAAAGAAAAATTTTTATTTTTATTGCCCTTATTTTTTGTAAAATATAGTTCAAATGACAACTCATAAAAATCTTTTCTTCAGAGTTAAGGGTAATATTGGGAAATAAAGTAAAAATAGGGCTTATATTTTAAAACTGACAACTAATAACGTCAAATTTACTAAGAAATTTAAAAAAAAAAAAAAAATCAAAAGGTATTTACTTAAAAATTACTGTAAAAAAGTGCTAAAAAGCATTTAGCATATTTTTATAAATTGCCAGTGCATTTTAGTCTCTTCAAATGCTAAATCTAGCACTGAAAGTGCTAAAAGGGCAACACTGGTTATATTACCCTCTTTATAATATAACTTTCCGGTTTATCCAATATTTCCGTCTGGTATTATAATTATTTTTAAAATAACTTTAATTTATAAAAAAAAAAAAATTCTTTTTAAAAATGCAAATGTTCCATTTACTTAATAGAGACTTTAAATTTAAAATACATTTCAATTGCAAAGTGCTTTAAAAAGTTTATAGCAAATTTTTCTATATTTTCTAAATAAATAAAATTTAGGTAATTAAACACAAAAGAAACCAGTTAATTCTTAATTATATATGGACTGCGTAAAAAAATTTGGTGCATACATTTTAATACATTAAAATGTTTTATATTTTCTGAAATATCTTTTATTATTACTTTCTTTAATTCTATTTGATTTTTTATTCAGCTTTAAAAAATCTTTATATATTTTTTTACTATGACCCAATATAATTACAATGGACAGAGTTCTTCACCGTTAAGTGGATTGGCTTCTTTTAGTACATAACAGCTCCAATTGTTTCATACCACTTAATAAGTTTTTTGTTGTAATAATGCAAAGAGAGATCAGTTCAAAAAATTAGAAATCGTTGTGTTTTCTAATAACCCTGCGGGAAATTGGTGGCAATTACAGGAATGGACCGGTACCTCAGTACCAGTTGAGCACTAATTGATACCTAACTCGTCACCAAATTTCCAGTTGAGAACCACTACACTACAGTTGAGTGCAAAATTGAGACAATTTAAAATTTCTTGGATTGAGAGTAAATTTCTAATATGCTTGTTAGGAGCAGTGTTGCCAGCTCTGGTGCCTATGAAATGGCTAGATTAGACAAATAAAATAGCTAGAAATGGCCAACTCTTAAAAACAATTAAAAAAAATTGTGATATACGTTATTTACGTATACATTTAAGAAGTCTTTAATTAATACGTGTATTTTTATTTAAACTTTAATTTGAAATTGCTATTTTATTTTCATATATTTATATAATATTTATCAAGTATAAACATATAATTATGCGTAAAGATATTAAAAAAAAAATGTGTACATGTCTATAAAAATGGTATATCAACCCAGGTCTCTCTATTCGGTTTAATTTTTTTGTAAGAAGCATTTGTTCCGATTTGTTTTACATTCATATTGGGTGGTTTATAATTATAAAATTTACTTTTGATTTTTACTCCACAAGCTTCTAATATCCAAATCTTTAAATCATTATGTTCCTTATATTCAGACCGAAACTTTTGCCGGTATTGTGAATGATTTAATTTTAAAAACATATCGTTTATAATTAGGGCCTGATTCTGCACAATATAAAAATTGTTTGAAAATAAAATTTATATTGAAATTACTATTTTTTTCAAATATATTTTTTTTTCAAACTTGAAACAAACCACAAAATTTCAAATTTCTTTTGTTATTAAATCAGACTTTTCTTTTTAATGCCACTTTGCGTTTTTCTTTGGTGAACATACAGCAATAAAAAAAATACTTGTATTTTAATGTATAAATTTTATTAATAAAGTTGTAATTGCAATACACACAACAAAATCTATCGGCCGCACAGTAGCGTCACATAAGCGGTCAACTAACTCAGACTTTAGTTAGGAAAATACGTACAAAAAAAATATATAGCTGCTTAAGTTGCACAACCTCTTTAACTAATATTGCTTGTGCGTGTAAAAGTGAGAGACTATCTCCCTTTCAGAGAGCGACTGTTAAAATTTTGAATTGTTGTTAGGGAGCATTACTACATTAACGGCAGGGCTGCCAGATGTGGCGATTTTTCGCCAAACGTGGCGATTTTTAATTGCTCTTGGCGACTGAATTTTCCGTTTTGCGACATGGCGAATTTTTTGGCGATTTTTAACAAGGTGGCGATTTATTAGGCTAATTTTTAAAATTTCATTATATAGGTATTCGCATAGTAAAACTATTTCGTTTTCTTACTAGTCAACGTTTATTTTTAGTATTTTTCTATCCAAAACGGTGGTTTTCAACAAGGGGTCCATACACAGATTGTTAGGTGGTCGCCAAGACCTTTTGCTTGAACATAAAATTAAAAGTATTTCTTTAAACAGATAACAAACGTATGTATATTAATTTCTCCATACTTATAAAATAAAGTTGCAAAAAATATAGAGTAAAAATTCTAAATGGTTTTTATTATCATTCTGGCAATTTTTGCAAATTGCAAAAAATATTTAATGATATTTCTTCCTTGGAATAAGACATTTAGTAGCAATTTTAAAATCCATTTTTAAATACAAAGGTTTTATCATAAATTTATAATTAATTGAAATCAAATGTTTTTACTATTTTCTTAAATATAGCCTGATTTATCAAAAGCATTTGGTATCAAATTGAGAATAAGCCATTAATTTTTATCTTTAAGTATTAATTTATTTTTTGGATTAAGAATTATTTAGGAATAACATTTGATATGAAATTGAGAAAGTATCACTTTTTTTGAAATGAATATTCATTTTTATTCAAACTTGTAATTAAACATACGTATTTCCAGAAATACCATTAAATTATCAAAATTAAAGACACGAAGCAAGAGTTTGTAAAAATCCCTGATTTAAGTCGGGGATCACACACAGCAATTTTTCCTGCTACAATTCTAAATTCGTAGGAAAGAGAAGAGAAGGGAATACTAAACATTTGCAAAAACCTCTCTCGTCTTCGAACTCAAAATTGCAATAAGAAGAGTTACTGTTTATGAACCCCGAATAACGAAATAAAGATCCTTAATTTATAAATATCTTCAATAAATGTTTGACAATTTGTTTTCCATCATCTTTCAAATATTAATGTTAAGATTTTATAGGCCATAATGTAAAGAAAACGTTCATTAATAAATTAATTCTTCAAAACAATTTATAAGTTTATTAGGACAAATATTCATTATATAATTTTAGAATTATTCTGTTAAAAAATATAATAAATTTCAATAAATGTTTAAAATTGTTGACCTAAAATTGAGCTATGTATGTTAGAAAAGTATATTGAAATTATAATTATTTTTTTAATTCAAATTATTATTAGCTACTGAAATTATCATTGACTTTGTTGATGCTGAATTTACATTTTAAAATTAAGTAAAATTTTAAGCACTAAATATTTTAGTTGTTTTTAGTTTTTCTTAAAAAAAATATATAAAATTTAATTTTGGCGATTTTTGGCGATTTCTGATTAACAATTTGGCGACAGAGGCTCAAAAAAATCTGACAACCCTGATTAACGGTAGAGTAATGGAGCCTTAACACAGGCTTTAAGAGCGAATTACTTGGTTGCTTATGTGACGTTTCCTGCCGCGAAGGAAACAGCTGATCGTTCTTCCAATAAATGTTCTCTTGGACCAGTCCTGTGGCCTAACCTCTGACCTATCCCAATGTGCCACTTCCAATGACAACCTCATGCAAAAGTGAGGTCGGTCGCTAACGTGACTAGTTTCAAGCCGTTTCTCTTTCCTCTAGGGAATAGAAAGGAATATTTTCTAACATCATTTATTTGCGTATATTTGTCTGTGAAAAGTGTCATTTGTTATGAGTGAAATGTTTTTTCCTCACATATACAAATGTCTTGTCAGACCAATAGTTTATTTTGATATTTTACACGTTATTTATTTGATATATTTCCCATAACAACTGTGATGTGGTGGAATTCATGGCCGGGTTAGTTTACAAAGTTTTCCAGTATGTACTTTTTATCACTCTATAAGCAGTATTCATAATTTTGCCTTCTCATTTTACCTATTAGGAACTCTTTCTTTCTGATCTTCACGTCAACTTTTTTACTTTTCTAATAAATAAGAGATTTTAAAATAAAATATCACATTATATCCAGTGATGTCAACTATTACGTACATAAACGCATAGAAATTTGGAAACAAATTGCAAGGAAAGGCTAAATTAAATGAAATTGAAAAAAGATTCGGCTGTGCCGAATCTTTGATACCCTTCACCATATTACCATCTTACCATCTTATCGACATCATATTACCATATTACCGACAATTAATAAAATTTTCGCCTTAACGTATGCTTGCATATTTTCTAAATCTAAATTTTTTTCAAACTACGAAAATTTGAATATGAAAAAAAAACAATCATAACAGGCTTTGCTTTTAAAAAAGAAACAACAACAATTCCATATATATTTATTTTTGTATGTACAAACTGACTGAATACACAAAGAACAACAACAACACTGTTATTCATTATATTACTGCTGTTGCTAACTAAACTACTTGTCTATACAAAAAACAAAAAACGTCACTAATAGTCATTACAATGCTTAATATACATGTTTGTGTATGTATTTATGTATATTCTTAACAGATATGTTTTAGTTTTTAAAAATAAACAACTACAATTCCATATCTATTTATTTTTGTACAGACTAGTCTCCTGCGCAAGATGATTTGAAAAGCAAACACACTTGAATTTCAAGTGTGTGTTTCATAGCCAACATGTGCAAAAACAACAATAAATACTGTTCGTACTGTTCGCTGCCCGAAGCAAAGCAAGTGTGTACTGTGTATGAGCGACTGCAAATCCGTGCGTTCAAATCATTTATCGTAAACAAGTGGTGCAAGTGGTGTGGCAAAAAAAAGCAAATCATACAAGACGTTGAGAAATGATTTAAAGATTTCAAGTGGGCTTAATGATTTGTTTGTTTTTTGTAATACGTAGTTGCTGTGTGTGGCAAAAAAATCTTCATAATGTGTAAAAAGTGGTTGTTTATAAATATTCTTGCATACACACACATATATACAGTATGTCTATATTTTATTGTTGGTTCTTCTTTTCTAAATAAATGTAAAAGGGTGAATTCATAAAGTTATTAAAAAATACTCTTTATTAAGAGTTAAAAAAGTAAAAAAATTAAAGTTGACATTTGAAACTGTCAGTTACATATGTAAGTTAGAAAATTTTTATCTTTAGTATTTATTTATATTTTAAATAAAGTTAGTCTTATAATTAATTGTATGTTTATAAAAAATTTTAAAATTGTACTTATTTATATTATGATAGATTTTATTGCATTTAATTTATATTTACTAAGTAATCATTCTATTTTAAAACTAAAAGGAAATAATTGTTATAACTAGTAGCATTAATAATTTATTTGATCGTAAATAACAATAAGTTTATAAACAATACTTTTAAACGACTGTTTTACTTACGAAATTACTTTATACAGTCATGAACGCACACACACACATATAATTTTAATAAAAAAGAAAACACAATTTTTTTCCTTATTGAAGCAAACAAGTGGTCAAAAGGCTTGTATTTTTTTATACAAGCCTTTGAGAGGCTTGTTTGGTCGCTATCATAGCACACTCATGATTTGTTCATAAAGTTGAAGCACACACGCAGTATTTGTATGGTTTTAAGTGCCTGCAGAACAGTATTTATTACTCCGCACACACACTGATAACAACACTTGAAAAATATCAAGTGGCTTGTACAGCCTTATAAGACACAGTTTGCAGGGCTCTAGTACAGACTGCATATACAAAGAACAACAACAAAAACACTGTTATTCATCATATTACTGCTGTTGATAACTACACTATTTGTCTATACAAAAAACAAAAAACGTCACTAATAGTCATTACAATGCTTAATATACATGTTTGTTGGTGTATTTATATTCTTAACAGATTTGTTTTTGGGCCATAACTCTGTTGATTATGAACGAATTTGGTTTATTAAAAAAACCGAAATTTTATAAAAATATTTATGACTGATCTATATAAAAATAAAAATCTGTAGCTTGAACAAGGGCTTCAAAAATAAAAAATTCGTTTTCCCCGATATCTCAGTTATTACTGAACCGATTTATTTAATTTTTTCAGAAAATAATTTTCGAGCCCCCTTTAAAAATTCGAAGTCCCTGGTATATGCAGAGGCTTCAGAAACTAAAAAACCGGTTCTAAAAACCGGTTTTTAAAGCATATCTCCACCATTTATAAACCGATCTTCCTGATTCAAAAAACTGAAATTTTATAAAAATATTTGTAACCGATATGTATAAAAATAAAAATCTATAGCTTAAACCAAGGCTTCAAAAAATAAAAAATGCGTTTTGTCCGATATCTCAGTTATTACTGAACCGATTTATTTCATTATTTCAGAACAAAAATTCAGAAAAAAATGTCCGAGAATTCTTTGTAAAAACGAAGTCCGTAGTGTATAAGGAGGCTTCAGAAACTGGAAAACAGGTTCAAAAAACCGGTTTTTTGAACATATCTCCGCATTGTATGAACCTATCTTGCTGAATTCCAATAGCAAAATTCTCGAAAGCATTTCCGATCGTTTGACATACATATTATATATGTCAGTTATCGGTGGGCTTCATAAACGCCATTTCAACCGACACACGGACGGACGGACATGGTCCAATTGTCATCGCTTCTTACAAGGATTCCGAAAATATAAACTTTTTTGCTCTCCGACGAAAATTGTGGAAATTACAAACGGAATGACAAACTTATATATACCCTTTACACCTGTGGTGAAGGGTATAAAAAGGAAACAGTTTTATGGTACAATCAAGACATGTTTTGTGAAAAAGCTCAAAAACGGATTAAAATTATTTCTTTTGAAAAATAAAAACAATATTTTTACCATAAATCAACCATTTGGAAATGCATCTCAAAACATTAATAGCAAACTGAATAAAATTAAATACAGTTTATTTTTAAGAACATGGATCCAAAATTATTCAGTTATTTCAACACTAATTTTAATTGTTAAAGACAGTTTTTTTAATAAAAAGTTTCTTTACGAAATGTTAAAATCACTGGAAAGATAAGGTCTAGTTTTTTCACATTGCTCGAAAATTATATTGAAAAATTATCAAATAAAAGAAAAAATTTAGCTTTACTCCATTAAAATATTTTTACATTTTTTTTTTTTTTTTAAGTAAAAAAGAGCAAAAAGGACTAAAAGAAAATTGTTAAAAGTGCTAAATTTTTTTAGTTTCGGATTAAAAAATATTTTTGGCCCTTTTTCGGCAAAATCTAGCCGAAAAAGGGCCAAGTTGGCATCACTGCTTCTATAAATAGATGTAGAGATGAACTCTTTGTATTTTTATAACAGTTATTAGCTTTAAAGTGTGCACGAATTTTTTTGTGTGCAGTCCTTATTTGAATTTATAAAATTATACAATTTTATTGTTTCTATTTATAATTAAATTTTTTAATTAACAAAATGTTAATTATTTTTATCTAATAATATTAATTTTATACTTTTTTATATTATGATTTCTATTTACGTCATAATCCATCAAGAATAAATTATAATTAATTTTTTATAATTTACTCTAACAGTTTTTATAAAAAAGTTAACAGTGTTTTCAAAGCATTTGAAAAATAATAATAAAATGTTGATAAAATTCAAATATTAAGCAATATATTAAATGAACAGCAAAACAAATATATCCAAACCTTTAGAGCACTCTTGCCCTTCGAGAAACTATTATTTTATGTCTAGATATAAACTACTTCTTACTTAACTCCAATAATAAGTATGTAATTAAATAAAATCTCAATCTTAAAACATTAAAATCTAAAAGCTTTTACTAACTAAATAGTAATTTCGTAGAATTAAAAAAAAACCCAACAATAAAATCGTAATTACATTTTAGTCAAAAGAAAAAATAAAAATTACCCGCTGTTTTAAAACCCCTGAAGTTTTAATTTTTATAATAAATATAAACACAAGTGGAATCAAATGAAAAGTGTTATTAAAATAAAATTGTAAATATTAAATAAAAATCCATTAAATGTCACATAATTTTTAAGCAAATATAGAAAAAAATAAAATGTACATGTATTGATTATCATTTAGTAAAATCGTGAATATCATCATATCATCTTTAAATCATTTATGCAGTAGAAATAAAAATAAAAAAAAACAAAGTATTAAATATATAAATTTTATGCAATTTTTGGTTTTGTAGTCAGTTTTCCGATGTATTTCATATGTTTTTATATTTTTTATTTAATTCTACCTACATCATTACAAAAATATATACAAACAATTACATTTATGAGTGATGTTTGTCATAACAAAAAAATCAACTTATGTTTAAATTATTAAAGCGATATGTAGTTGTAAAATAATATTTTTGCAAATGTTTGCTAAAAACGCAACCAAATAATCGGTTAACCAAAAACAAATAGAAAAATGTTAAAAGTAAGCAAATATTTTAAATTTAAAAATTTCCAAAATCGTAAATAAAAATAGAACTCAAAGTATCTGGCAAAATATTTTTTAGATTTTTATAAAGACAATACAATACCTTTAACATTATATAGTAATACATTTTAGCATTCAGGTACTCTAAAACAATATTCGCATAATTATTGACTCTATAAAAATGCAAAAAATAAAAATAATAATTACCACTCTGATATACGTTTGACTTGAGTAATTGAAATGAGCAAATGAATGACTGAATGAATTAGTTTCACTCAGTTAGTTTTGTAAGCTTTTATGAGGAATAAATAAAAATAAATGTTTGAAAAATAATTTTCATTATAAAAAGCTAAACGAAAAAACATTATTGTTTGTAATAAATTTTAAAAAAATTTAGCTGTGTAAGCATAGTGAAATTCTAGTAAATATGAGAGGTGTTAAGTAATTATCAACTACTATTGCAACATATTATTTCTTATTAAATATTTAAACACTTAAAGAAGTATGTAATATGAATTTACGAAATTTATTGACACATCATGAGGTAAATAAAGATGTGTTGTAAAATGTACACTAGGGTGGTTCAACAGTCACTGTATGAAGAAAACCAAAGTGTATCACACATTTAAAGGCACCTAAAATTATGAAAAGAGACATTATTATGGATATATATGTCAAATTATAACTTCCAACGATGATTGGACTAGGATGCTACACGACCATTTATGTTTTTTCCAAAACAAATCTTAAAAAAAAATCCTAATCAAAATTAATGATTTATACATCAAACGATAGCTAATAAAAAATTATTATATTTCGTAATTTTTCCAAAAAAGTTAATATGAACGAAAAAAAGTTCAATTTATATAACATTTGTTAGTAAAATTTTACCTTTTATTTCTACGTAATTTTTTTATGAATAATTTTTATTAAAATTACGATTTTATCCTCCTATTAGCTATTTTCGAAAAATAAAAAAAATATGGTTCAATTTACTTTTCTTTAGCTATCGTTTGATATATAATAAAACTAAAGATTTACAGCCGTATTCACAAAAAAATAATGTATACATGATAATGAGTTACTAACTTTTTGTATGTAAATTTCCATAAGAAAAAGTTAGTAACTCGTTATCAAACCTACATTAATTTTTTTGAATACGGCTGTTATTCTAGAATAACTGAAGTAAACGGCCGTGTGGCACCCTGTTTCAATATGTTCTAAATAATGTCCCCTTTCCAAATTTTAGATACGTTTAAATGTAGATCGTAAAAAAGAATTTGGGACCACCCTAATGTACATTTTTTTTTTTTTTTGTAATTTTAAGTAATATTGAAATCATCAAAATATTCTTTTGCTAAAAAAAATAATAAAATATCATTGAAAATAATAATTGAAAGAAACTGCAATTTTGTTATATTATTGAAAAGTCAAGGTTAGTAAGTTAAGTGGTTAAGTGACACATAAGAACTTATGATATTTTACGAAGGTTATTACGATACCATTACAGCAAGAAATTTTTTGTTAAATAATTTTATAAGCTGCTCAAATTAGGTCCATGGTAATTACTATCGGAAATCTTTTTAGATATAAAAAAGAAAAATATTGTGTTGTTTTGACCCAGTACTACATATTTTAAGATTAATTTTGACTGATTTTTCGCTTATAAAAAGTTAATATATGTTTAGTATGAAAATATTATACTTAATTAAAAAACTAAATATTGAAATTCAGGTCAAAAACAACAGTAATTATAGACTAATAATGTATTCACATTCATAACTTATTACGTTTTATAAATTTTAAAAATAAATAAGGTATTGACATTTTTTAGAAATTGAATGAAATTTAAATTGCGATCCAAAATATTTTCTATACAATCCTTAAATTCACTATACAAAAATTTCTAGTCGGAAAAGATCTTATACGTTCTTTGGATTTTTCTCAAAATACCTTATTCGACATGAGTCCAAAATCTCATTGTACTCGCTCAGAGGTTTCATCGTAATATACATTTTAATGAAAAAAAACTCAATTCCCTTAACGCTCTTTTTAAATACTTTTTGCAATAGCTTAAATGACCGCCTGAAAATTTATTGAACCTTTCGAAATTTGGACTAAATACATCAGCTGCTTTGTCATCATTTGCTGTCAGTGAACCAAATTAATCTACATTTTCATGCCATCAAGAATAATTTTTAAAAATAGCCCCTACCCGAAATGTATAAGGACACAAAAAGCATGCATTGGGCCTAACAAAATTTGCATATCTTGTATTGTAGTAGTTACAATACAATAGGAAAATTTATAATTCTCATTTAGTTTATGTTAATTTAAACATAAATAGTCAAGATTAAGACAACACATTTGAGCAAGAACTGAAGTACCAATCTTGTTATACTTTGCTTTTAGGGATCAAAGTATCACCAGACACGACCGAAGTTCTTTCTACCGTACCATAGTTAGTAGTTAGCGGATCGTAGTAGTACCGTAGTTAACCGATTGAGAGCTGAAGAATTTATCTCATCGGATTATATGTTGAAGGCCGAACCTTGTAGCTAGCCGACAGATTTTATTTTGTTAACAGACCTGAGAACTAACTTTGCCAACACTATTCTTTCCTCTAATAGCTAAGTACCATTTCGTCGTTGTTCTTGTTACGAAGGAACAAGGAAGCTCTGTGGTAAAGGAAGCAGACTTTGAAGTAGCTGGACAGAATGAGTATATCCCAGCTGGAAACACAACTGCATTACAATCTTAGTATTATTGCATGTTTCAGAGTTTTAAAAGATATAGTTTTGCATATTTTACACTTGAGAGCATAAGTTTGCATTTTTGCAATAAAAAGCATAATTTTAGATAGCAACATTGCATATTTTGTACTCTTTGATATATTATCTTGCCATGAACGTTTTACCAAGTTTTAACAGATCAAAATAGATGGCACTCTTCTGATGCCGAATTTCTGTCAATTAAAATCGGCCAATTTCCAAAGTCGCTGCTTGATCTACTACCAACGATTGTGGAAGCATTTCTTGCGTTTGACAAGAGTCTTGATCGAATAAATCCTCCAGTTTTTCATCTTAAATATTTTTCGCTGATTGGGATGCTTTTTCAAAATTGTCAGTTTTAAATCGTTTAAACCACTATAAACAGGTTGCTCAGCTGACACATAATCCCCAAAAACTTCCACCAAAAAATATGACTTTCAGCAACGGTTTTAGTAACAAAATATTCTTTTTTTGGAAAGAAACCTTTAATATTCAAAGCTTTAAAAAATCATGTTGTTTACGTTGCATAGAGAAAAGGCAACCCTCTCAAAACGTGACAGGTTTTTTTAAGGGCTAGTGTCTGGTTCTAGTTCCAGAACTTTATATGGGAGGAACCTATCACTTTTACATGGGATTGTGCTTGGAGGTGGCTAATTAGCAGCTTGGGACAGGTCATAGGGCTGGTCCAATAAAGAGGACATGTTCAGAATCGTTTAATATAATAAACATTTTATTTTTGTATCTTTTGTTTTTTAATGTATTTTTATTTTTATTAAATTATATTTATTTTTATTTTATAATTTTTCGTCAATGTCGATGGCGGCACCCCGAAGCGAAACCACGTTCTTCTTACGTTTTATAGCCTTCAACACTAAACACTCAGCCACAGATTATTATTTCGCGTGAGTTACTAAATGCGGACTTAAAATGCCTGTTAGAAATAGATCTTCAACTGATATTTAGTGAGTGTGGTGGTATCAACTAATTCTCAACTAGAACTTTAGTGACTAGTAAGGTGTCAATTGGTACTTAAACGGTGCTGAAGGACGCGTTCATTACTGAATTGCCACAATTTTCCCGCAGGGTTTCAACAGAATGATACATACTAAATAAGAAAGCGTAATGACAGTATTTTCATACACAGAAAAAAGTCACCAATTAACAAATATATATGAAAATAATTCATTCAATTATAAACTTGTTTAAATTTGCACCTCTCACCAAAATGATTATATCAATTACTAAAAACAATAAAAAATACAAAACAGAAAAAAATTCCCAATGAATAAATTAATTAAATCAATCAAGTAGATGATTGAATGAATTAAAGATGTTAAAATCATACAAAAAATTATTTTTATTTTATTTTTTCTTGAATATATTTATTAAATTTTGCTGCAAAATTAAACAACTGAGTTAATTGAAAAAAAGACGGTAATAATTTTTTCTGTGTAGTTGTCAAAATACACAGACCGCTTAGGAAGAATACTATAAACGCAATCTAATGTAAAACGATGGAAACTAATGCAAACACCCAATAAATTTGTATTTTGTATAATTTTTGTAATCAAAATCAAGTACTTTTTTTTTGGAAAAATGTCAAGGTCGGTATTAATACTAGTTCTATAGAAGTATTGAATAGTGAGAACCATTAAAGGCCCTTACGTCGTTTCTTATTTTTTATATCTTGTTGGAAAGGTATGATGTATTGATAATGTTTGTATTACTATTTTTCTTCCAGTAATTGTTAATTACATGTTTTTTGTCAAAACTTGTTTTACCATAGCAGCTATAATTTTTTTTTTTTTTTTTTTTTTTTTTTTTTTTTTTGAAGTCCCATGATGCAGCACTCTAGAGCACCTATTTAGCTAACCCTTTTATTGCTGGTAAAATAATTATAAAAACATTTCAAAATCCATGCAGTCATGCAGCACATTAATCGCATAAGTGTGCACATACTATAAGTATCTATAAGATTGCGGTAAGCGGTTTTTGGTTTTAATGTTTTTTTTTTTTTTCTGTATTTTGTGGTAATTAGTATTTTGCAAATTAATGATTTAATAATCATTTTATTTATTAAATAATAAATAACTAAATTATTTCGTAAGGGTATAAGGAAGTGTAATACGATATGGGTAATTATATTTACATAATTATAAAATACCTAAATTCAAATAGTTATATTTAAATAGTTATACATACAAGTACACAGAAAAAAATGTTTTTGATAGAATTTCAACAAAATTTATAATCTGGATTTTTAAAATTTTTGTAAATATTTAAATAATTAAATAAAATAGTCAAAATCTAACAATTTAAATTAAATTTTTACATAGATAAATCTAGAATGCAATTTCAATAACGAATAATAGGTATTCAATTAATTTATTAATTGAAATTTGACCTATGAAAAAAATTATATATTAAATTTTTCAAATTATCACTTATTTATATTTGATTAATTTATTATTTGATACATTAAGAAAAAATAATGAAATTCGATAAATTGTTTTAGTAAAATATATCAGAAAATTTTAATTTTGATCAATTAAAAACTAATTTGGTTACTTTTTATCTTTAATAAATTGTTTCATAGACCATATTTTTTCTGTGTATATATTATATGAAAACAAATATGTATGTACTTAATAACAAATATATTATACACATAATAAGTATACTTAACTACAACTAAGGTAATTTAAATTTGTCTGCAATTGAAAAACGAAATTGTGAGATTAAAATACTATTTAAAAGCAGAAAACAATGTATATATTCTTTGACATGATGGTTATATTTAACCTTTAATTTAAAAACTATGTAAGCAATAAGTTTGCCTGATGTTTAAAATTTAAAAATGTTATACTCTGTCTTGGAGAATTTCAAAAAATCTATTAAGGGTATTCGTGTTAACAAGAAATAAACAAAAAAATTCATTTAAAGTTTATATTTTTTGACATTTTCTTAGTCAAATTTTATTTTAAATCCATTTTCTTAAAACTGGATTTTGCTACTTTCTATGACTACTTTTATTATTGATATTTGATGTTATTTTAATGGCCTGAATGTTTATCTTTTTTTGTTTAGTTTATAGGCATTTAACATTTTGTTAAAGTTACAATGTATTTTATTTTTTTATTTCTTTTCAGCTCAAACTACAACGTGCTGCAAATGACAATAAAGTTAAAAAAAAATAATAATGCCGGAAAATTTAAGACGAAAATGTTGACGATGCATGGATGCTTCTAGTGGTGCTTAAACAAGCATTTAAACATCATCATCAGCAAATAGTATTTTACATGAACAGTTGTTAGTATTTTTTTTTTAGATTTTTGGGCACAAAATTTAAAACATTTTTTCAAATGCTTTTCAATCAAGTATAAAAGTTAAACTTTAACAGATTTTTTCTCAAAAAAAAAAAAAAAAAGAACTATGTGTGTATGTAAATAAAAAATCGTGGTTTAAATTTATGTTTTTTGGTAGAAAATTTATGAAACGATAAATAAATCTTACTGACCTCGTAATAAATTAAAGTTGGTGAAAAAAGTATATTTAAACTAAATAAAACCTTTAATAAGCGTGTCTGCTGAAAGAGGTACCAACCACCACTACTGACCCAGTTATGATTTTATATATAAATATTTACTTCCTACTTCGTGTTTAATATATAATTATTTTAAAAGCTTTTTTTTCTAAAAATATATTTGTAATTGTATTCTTTTTTTTTTTTTTTAAATTTTATAAACGAAAATTACAAATTCAGCAAAATTAAATAACCAAGTATAAAGAAAACAATAAACAATTGCAGAATGTGTTCCATTTTTTTTTTTTTTTTTGTAATTTTGATTATTGTGTATTGTGGTAAAGTATTTCAAATTAAGTGTAGTTTAATAAATGTAGAGCAAAGAAAATATTAATTGATTTAATCATATAAATTAAACATGTCATTATACGACTTATTAATGATAATTAAATAAAAAGTCTAGCAAACACAAATCCATAATCAATATAATATCAAATGTCACATAAAACCTGTCAAATCACAATCACACTAAAAGCTTCGTTACTCTACCGTAAATGTAAAAACTTAAGGCTCCATTACTCTACCGTAAATGTAAATGTAAAAACGTAAATGTAAAAGGAAACGTAAGTGGATGATTACTCTAAAAACGTAAATGTAGCCAATACTTTGTTGTTGTTTTGTACACATGAATATCGGTGATGCCAATTACACATATTTCAAGTGGATCAAATTCAAATTGAAAATCTCTAAATTTATTGGTTTGTATTTCAGCGATTTGTATACAAAACGAAATTTGTGCTTTTATGACAAAAATTTTGAACTTTAAATTAAATATTCGACTCTACGTCTTATTTACATTATTTCAACAATTTTTTAGTGAAGAAAACAGCAAAAATAATTGTCCAATTTATAAACCTATTACAGCGATTTTTTACGCAGATTTTGTATATTGAAATAAAAAGCTGTCAACACTGTTGTTACAGCTGTCACGTAAAAACGTAGAGCGACCTAATTTGATTAGGTTGCTACGTTACATTTACGTTTTTTAGTACACATACACACATAACTCTCATAAGCAAAACGTGTCAGCTGATTCGCTACATTTACGGTAGAGTAATGGAGCCTTTAAATGTGAACGAAACGTAAGTGGATGGTTACTTAAAAAATGTAAATGTAGCAAGTACACCAAACAACAAATTACTTCGTATCCAAAAATATTGTTCTTTTATAACAAAAACAATATTAATTTTAAATTACTGCTTTAGCTTTACGCTTTATTTAAATTATTTTAAGATTTTTTTTTTGCTGAAGGAAGCTGCAAGACAAATTGTCCTATTAATTCACTTTGCAACGATTTTTTACGGAGATTTAGTGTATGAAATAAAAAGCTGTCAACACTTACAGCTGTCATGAAAAAACGTAGAGCTACCTAATTTGATTACGTTACATGGTTCATCAAGCGATCCATTGAACTTAAACAATACACAATGGCTGCCTTTCTGAACATAGAAGGCGCGTTTAACAATGTCACGACTATGGCGATACAGAGAGCTTTGAACGAACTGGTCTCAATGATAGAGACACGAGTCGTCATTGCGAATTTAGGCAAGAGTGTTAAGACCAAACAAGTTATGCGTGGAACTCCACAAGGAGGTGTGATTTCTCAGCTGTTGTGGCTTATTGTCATTCATACTATCCTGTATGAATTGCACACCAAGAGAGTGAAAGTCATGGCTTATGTGGACGATGTGGTGATACTAGTATCAGAACTGTTTCTGACCATGATAAGCGATATCATGTCAACTGCTTTGACTCACTGGGCCAAAGAATGTGGACTAGGAGTGAATCCGGGCAAGAGAATGCTGGTACTTTTCAACACAAAGACTAATATTCCAAGCCTCGTACTACCACGTTTAGAAAACTGTGAACTTTACCTTGTGTGAAAATGCAAAATATTTGGGCATTATTTTGGACTCCAAACTTTCATGGAAGCTAAACATTCAACATAGGGTAAGTAAGATTACTAAACCTAACGAAGATATTTAGTGTCAAATGGAGCTTGAGTGATGTCTCTGCTGTTGTGGCTTATTGTCATTAATACCATCCTGTATGAATTGCACTCCAAGGGAGTGAAAGTCGTGGTTTATGTGGACGATGTGGTGATACTAGTATCAGAACTGTTTCTGAATATGATAAGCGATATCATGTCAACTACATATATATTGCACCTAACACCCATAGACCAACACATTATTGAATTATCAGTCAATAGTACGATAAGATTATGTGCAACGGAGAGCTGGAGATCAAGAACATATAGGCACGCGAGGATATATAGTCTACCGACTATATGACATGCCAGATGTACTTCAGAAATACATATCATTAAAGTCCAGAAGTGAATGGAGAAGGGTAAATCTTCTTGAACAATATGGAACGCTGATGGCTCAAAGATGAACTGCGGTGTCGGCCCTGGTGTCTTCTCTAACGAACATTGGACTCCCTGATGAGGCAAGCATATTCCAAGCGGAAATACTAGCGGTCAGAGAGGCGTGTAAACTAATTCGCGATAGAAATATTCAAGGGAATATTGGCTTATTCGTCGACAGCCAGGCGACGAATATTATATTCTAGTCAGACAGTGTAAAGAGGAACATTTAGGACTAAGTCGACTGTATGACATTACTATAGTCTGGGTTACTGCGCATAGGGATCACTATGGTAATGAACAGGCAGACGAATTAGCCCGGGCAGGCTCTGCTTTGAATGCCTCCTTATCGGTTTCTGTCGCAATCCCGTTAGGATCAGTCAAAAGCAGAATTCAAAAATACTATCTCGAAAAGGCGAAAAATAGATGGCGAAATCTGGACAAATATAGAGTCGCGAAGGAAATGTGACCTACATACAACGAGAAACGCTAAACGCAAGACATCTCGAGACTAATAGCGTTGTTTACAGGTCACAGGACGATCGGTGAACATGCAAGCAGACTTGATCCCCCTTACAATGAATACGGTCGTGGTTGTGGCAATCACGAGAAGGAGGAGACAGTACATAAATTTCTGGGAAGGTGCCAATTAGACAACCTCGATGAGATATCTGACACTAGACTCAGTGACATTATTAAATATCTCAATGGTACTGGCTGGATCTAATTAATTTATGTTCTCATTTTTCTTCCCTACACTTTTATTTCATTACAGACTCAATCCAACTCATTCACCTGGCGAGCAGTGTGGTCTCATCAAAACGGAATCTAAGAGTCTAATTGATAGCCCACGTAAACCAACCAACCCAACGTTACATTTACGTTTGTTAGTACACATACATACATAACTCTCATAAGCAAAACGTGTCAGCTGATTCGCTACATTTACATTTACGGTAGGGTAACGGAGCCTAAATTCACTTTTTAAGAACTTAGACCCTTAATTAGAAAAAAAAAATAATATTCTTTTTTTAATCTTTATTAACCAAAAACTGTTTTAAAATTTTATTTTCAACTTTAAACATAAATCGTGTTTTAACCAAACACGATTATCTCGAAAATTTATTACAATATAACATTTTTAAATAAAATTATTTATTTAAATTCAGGTCTATAAAACTTTATATCAATATAAATTTCATTCACTAATTAAAACAAATTTAAAGACGAAACGGGTTTAAAATACATCATCACCAACTTGAATTATTAAAAACTTAATTATAAAAATTTAAAAAAATAAATCATAATATTACCAAAAAAAAAATCACATGCTTGTGGTAAAAAGCAAAAACAATAACAAACCTATACAATTAACACAATTTTTAAAACATAATTAAATAAATTATAAGAGAATAATTAAAACTAACAAATAGCAGCACATGCTGCTGAAAAATAAATAAATACCACATAAATACATATGTAAATATGTATGTAAGTTGATAGCAACAGTGGCAACAAAATACTTAAATTTAATTTGTAAAATTGCTAACAGCATATTTCAGGAAAATTGCTCTTTGCCATTAGCAAAAAATAGCAAATAAAGTAATAAAAAATGGCATTTAAACTTGTCTCTGAGCTCATGTGGTGAATGAAGATGATTAAAATAATATGAAAAACAAAATTTTTGTAGCAGTCTCATAATAAACTCGTAAAAGACTTGTTAATTTTTAAAGAAAATTTATGATTTTCAGGTTTTTTATTTACAGACTTTAATTATATAAATAATTTTATTTAATAGTAGTAGCGTAACTAATTATATTTTTAGGCTAACAAATACATAGTTTAATATTTTAATGAGTGCAGCATATTATTTATGTTAAAAATCATGTGGAATTTTTATTTATTTTAATTCTATTACAAATTTTCAGTTTATTAATTTCCCAGCTATCATACATTCATTGTTTTAACGGAAACAATACAAAATTAATTTGACAGTTTTCTATTGTTTGTTTATTTATTTGCTTTTGCCAACCATATGAGTTATTTAAAATTTGACACATGTCACTTGTGACATTTAAACAACACTTTAGATAACCTTTAATTATTTATTATTATTTCAATTGAATCATCTTAGTGAATAAATACAAAATTAAATAATGGAGAATTGCTGGGGACCAATATTTGGAGTTATAATGAAAGTAGTTTTAAAGTTCCATAACTAAATTGTAGATTTTTTTTATTTACTGAATCTACCTTTATTATGTCTTACAGTAAGTATTCAAATTTTAAAAATCAAAATTAAAGATATCTACTCTCTGAGGAGAGATAAGATGTAAGACAAACCTCTCATTAGCGGGGTGCACTTCAGCCAGAAGTCTAACGAGTGGATTAGGATGACTTTAAAGTTTCTATATATATTTTTCACTGAATTTTTTAAATTCTTCCATTACTAGTGATATCTCTAAGTCCCTAGTGTATAATATCAATATTACTGCCAATACCCCATGATTGGATGCCATAAGTAAAAATTGGTTTTAATGCAGTTTTATTCAGGATGACTTTATTGTCAATGCTTAGTCTTGGTTGACTGTTTATTAACCACACGCTGAGAAAAAATATGGTTCAGGTGACCATAAACTAAGAGCAACATACTATGATTGTAGTATATGATTCCAGGTTACCATAAGTATATTTGTACGTAATCATTATTCCGATTCCATTTAATAATTTTTTCATCATTTAATGATTCGGTTTAATCATATTTATAACTTTTTTTATAATATTTCTTCCGATTTCACAATGTTTTTATCATTTAATAATCCCATTTTATCATATATATAAACGAATTTAATCATTTAATAGTCCCATTTTATCATCTATATAAATCAATTTTATCATATATATAATCCCATTGTATAATTTAGAGACATACATATATAGAAGCCGCAGAACAAAACATACTTTTTGAATTTTTTCACATGTTGTTTTTTTTTAATATTTTTTGGTAATCAAATAGTTTAAGTCTACCAGAAAAGAATTGTTAACTCTAATTTTAATAAAAATTTGTTATCCTTAAAACACAAAAAAATTTAACACTTTTCCAAAAACACACAGCTATTCCGTTTGCCTACTAACAAACTACTGAACTTATACACAAAAATGTGTTTTCAATAGTTATGCAGAAAATAAATATGATTAACGATAAAAATACAATAGTTGTGTGAAATCAAATTATAGTCAAAAACAAATATTTTATATTTGAGAAAAACATAAACATTTTCAAACATTCAACAGTTATGCAAAACAAAATATGACTTAAAATCAAACAAAAATATTGGCCAAATGGTTGTAGAATTAACTAAATTTGTAAAATTAACTTAATGGTTGTAGAATTAACTTATTAGTTGTAGAATTGACAAGGTGATTGGATTTTTCATATATATGATTTCATATAAACATATTTAAATACGTATTGTAATTCAGTGAACCATATTAAAATTTTGATTGTGGGTAATCATTAAATGATTAAACAGAATCATAAACGTTGCTATCATGAACACAGTATATTTAAATCAACGAAAAACGACTATGTAATCATTGAATAGTTGTGGTGATCATGCTGTAACCATGTTTTTTCTCTGCGTGCAGTGAAGGCTAGAAGCTTTCAACTTCATATAAAGTCTCTTGGTTTCTATGTGTCGACGCCTATCCAAATGAATACCAAGGTAAGTGACATGATCTGTCTGTGGTATACTTATACTATTAAGTGTGACAGGTGAACAGCTGTTGAATGATTAAATAAAAAATAATACATTATGCAGAAAATGAAATTATAACTTCAAATTGTGTCTTAATAGATAATTTTCAATAAATTCTATTTTCAGGAAATTTGTTAGAAAGTTTTTCTTGAAAGAAAGTTTTTTATATACTTATTTATTTTTAATAGATAAATTGTTTTTTAAAAGAAAATGTTCTATACATTTCTTGTTATTAGAAAAATTTCAATAAATTATCTTCTAATAGAAAATACATTTTATTTATTTTATACAAAGTTTCTCTTAAAAGAAAAATATGAGATAAAATTTTTCTTTAAAGAAAATTTGAAATAAACATTTTAGATTAATTTTCTATTATAAAAAATCTGCTCTAAAAAAATATAGGAAAAATATATATTTTTTTCTACATTTTTTCTTAATATAAAACATTATTTTAACTTAAATTATTTTTTTTTTTTTTTTTTTCAATAAAAAATTTCAAAATAGTTTTCTTTAAATACAAAATTTCGATAAAATTTCCTTTATTAGAAAATTTTCTCTAAATAAAATTTATTATATAAAAAAATTAAAAATTAAAAATTTTCTAAAAATAAAAAGTTTTGATAAGAGAAAATTTTCCAATATAATGAGTTTTATCTAAATCGTATATTTAATGAAAACTAATCTGAATTTTTTCTATTACAAAATATTTTTTTAAAAATAAAATTGATTTTAATAAAAAAAATTTCATAAAATTGTATTTTAATAAAAATATTTTAGAATAGAAAATGTTTCGATAGATTTTTTTTAATAAAAATATTACGATAATTTCTTTTTAGTAGAAAAATTTTGATTCTTTTTTTAAGTAGACAATTTCAATAATTGTTCTCTTCAATAAATTGTCTCCTAATAAAAAATTTACGATAAATTTTCTCTTAATACAATATTTAAGTTTAATAAATTTTGATTAATTTTCTCTTTATAGAAAATGTTTTCGAAATTGTCTCTCATTTTTGATAAATCTTCACTTACCAGGGATGATAAATTCAGTACAATTCGCTCTTCAAAAGTACAGCAGTACTCCAGTGATTAATTTAGTACAATTATAAAATATTTCATTGATTTGAAAAAAAAAATTCTTTAGAAAATTGTTGAATTCCTTTAGAATTTTTTTTTTTTTTTTGGAATAGTAGCTAAAATTGTTTTACACAACAATTTTTAATAATTTAACTCTTCGTAGACCTGAATGACATTTTTTCGACAAAATAAAGATGCTTTACTTAACATTGAAAGGTTTGTTATATGACCTTTTCTTCTTTACTTCGAAACTTTTATTAAAATTTTCCAAACTTTACTTTTAAGTCAAAGCTCATGCAAATCCCATCATTAGTATTAGATGTATCCATTTTTTCAATGGATTCAGGTATACTCTCTGTCGTTACATTTTCATTTAACACCTTTATATATAATTTATCTCGGTATCGTCAAACGTTTATCTAACAATTTTCCATGTCCAGCTTGAAAGATACTTTAAATCTCGAAAAATAGTTAATTCATTTTTTTTACTCTTTAAAATATTAATGCTGCTAATTTTTAGAAATCAAAGGAAATTTTCCCAATATATTCTGTTAAAGAAATATTGTAAAGTTTTGAAGAAGAGAAGTTTATAACATTTTAGTACAATTACGGTACAAAAAGTACAATTTTATATTAAATTTAGTACAATACTAAAAATCTCTTTTATCATCCCTATCACTTATCATTTCTTAAGTTGAAAGTAAGTTCTCGATAAATTTTCTTTTAATAAAAAAAATTACTGTTAAATTTTATAATTCTTTTTTTTAAAGATATCATTTAATCAAAAATGTTTTTTACAAAAATTAATTTCCCATATGAAATTATATATAAAGCAGTTAATAAAACTAACCTCAACTTATATACATATATATTATATTGTTTATTTATTTATTTTATTATTTTTTGATTCACATCCGATGTTCAAGATTTACCAACTAATTTAAAAATATACAATTAAAATATCATTAAGTAGTTATTTGAGTAGGTTTGTTCGTTTCACTATTGACGTTTCCTTAATGACATACTAACACTTTTTATACATAAATACACGAGTCGAAGTTGCAATTAAATAAGTAGCAAAATCTATCAAATTGAAATGGCAAAAAAAATACAACAAAAAACCCATAAAAGCTAAATATAAAAATGTATAAAAAATAATTCATTAAAAGGTTATTTTATTCAACTATGGGATGTATTAAACATTTTTTACCTTGAAATGTAATAAGAGGAATATATACTTCAAACTGGTTTTTGTTTATTTTCTTTCTTTAATGCAAAAAAAAAACGAATTGATAAAAAATACGATATTGAAGAAAAAAATGATCGATTAGCGCATCTTTATAATTTTTTTTTATTTAGTATTAAATTTAGCAGCAGTCATTAAATAAAAAGATTAAATATGTTTAAAATTGGATAAGGGAAAAAGTAAATTCCTTTTAAGGATTTACTCAGTAATATTAAGATAAAATATTTCCTAATTTGGTTTTTTAATAAGGAAAATATTTTTAACTTTTTATAAATCACAGCTGACATTTTATTGAATTTTGTTGGATGCTATTTTCTCTTACAAAACGTTGCAAGATCAAACAACGCAATTAGGTTTGTTTGAAAAACAATTGTTTATAAAAATTTTACCAAATATTTGCTTTAAAGATATAAAATTAAAAACTATTAAAAAAAATTTAAATGTTTAAAATTTTATTTCTACTTACTTTTCCAAGAAACTATGAAATTGAATTTCTCCCTTAACCAACAATTTTGGAGACACATCTTCAAAGAGCAAAAAAAAAAAAAATACTTGTTTGAAAAATAACTACAAGTACCGGTTATACTTTACTTGCAACCATATAAATATTATACAATTAACATTAAATATGTAAAAACATATTTCTACAACTACAAAGTTGAAATATTTGCTACTAAAAATGAAAAGTTTAAGACCACAAACCGTTACGCGTGATATGTATGTAACCATTTATCGGTGTTAAAGTCAAATATAAAAGAAGAAAAAACTAATAAAACGAGTTAAGAAGATGGATGAATAAATGATGTTATTATGACCATGTGTAAGGCTACGTTTTAAATCACTAGACCGGCAGACGGACCTGACTGACAAGGCAACACTTTCATTTTATTTATTGTGTGATCAAGTTTTTTTCTGGGAATGTAAACAACATTAGTAGTAACCAGTTTTCATTGATAATTTCTTTTTTTTAATTTTTTTCAATCATATTTAAATCAGACATTATTAAATTTAATACATGTATTTTTTGCAACATCACCTTGTTATAATTATTGCAATGAGATTAATAAATCTTTAATTAGGGTGTTTTGTTTTTTTACTTTTATTAGCATATAAATGTTTGACATAAATATTAATATTCAGACATTTATTGAATTCTGTTAATAAATAACACCCAAGTGTTAATTCAAATTTGAAGATTAATTATCTTAATTATTTTTAAAACAAATTTATTACAATTAAATCAAAGTAATTTTTAAGACATCTTTTAGAAAATAGAGTAAAAGTAGGCCTTTGGTCCTAAATTTACTCTTACATCGATAGATTTACAAAAATTCTTTATTTAAAAATTATTTTGTTAACGATTGCCTTTAATTAATTTTTTACTGTCCTTACTTTCAATTTAAACTTTTACGAGTATTAGAAATTTCAAGCTTTTTACGCAAATCTTAAACAGATTCTGATTGAACAAATTAAAACAGGTTGTTTCAATGATATAAATTTCGTTGACACTTAATTGAAGTCATATTTTTTTAGCAATATCAAATTACTTTATTATCAACTGTCATATTAAGTGAGTGCAAAATATAAAGTATAACGTTTAAAAAGTTTCAAATGTTCAACTTTACAAATCGTCACCTTAAATGCAAAAGGCCCTAACAAACAACAAAACTTGGTCGTAAATATTTCAATGTTACAAATTTTGTTCTAACTTGACCTATCTGAAAAACGAGCTTGATTTCCAAAAAAGAACTTGATAGTCGACTTCCTCCAATAATCTTTTACTTTTTATATGAAACCTATATAAAAGTAGTAAATATATATTGTCGGTAAAATAAGAATATTGCTTTTAAAATGTTTGCGAAAATAAGAGTTTATGTAGTAGCATATCCTTTTAGGCCATGAAAAAATATTAAGAAATGCGGTATTAGATTTTTGCAGTTGTTATTTGAAAAAATAAGTATATGGCACAGATTTTTTATATTGAGTCAGTACAAATATTTCAATATCAATTAATATTGCTTTTGACCACTTATTCAGGGCATTAAAAAAAATACTACATCGTAAGGAAGTTTTTAATTTAGTCTGGAGAAAATAGTCGATGTATAAAATTGTGTAAACAGTTTGTTCTGTTTAAATTTAAACAGTCCTTTTTTGTCAAATGATTCGAATATTTCATATTTAAATGATTTTAATATTAAATAAAATTCAATCATTGTATTGTGTAGTTCCATACAAGTTTCACTTTCAGGGTATAATAAAGTAAAAAACTTTGTATCCTATAAAATACAAAAATATTTTTCGGTCTTATCTCTATCTAAATTTAAAATGTTCTTAATAGCTACAAATTATTTTCAATTTGACAAATTACATTTGAACTTGTAATTTGACAAAATTCTAAAATATCTTGACAATCAAGTTCATTCAAATCCGTCTGGCAACCCCATGGTGGAATGAGTACAAGGTGAAATTGTAAAATCAGCTGATTATTTTTTGCTTAATTTTGTGGTGTAAGACTGAAATGTCAATTTTTTTTTTAAGTTTATATGTGTTGGTTTGTTTACAATCAAAAGCCAATATTTTCGGTGGTGAAATTTGTAATATTAATAAAGAAAAATGCTATTTATAAAAAGGAAGTGTAAAATGGAAATGTAACATATCTTATTGTACAAAAAAAACTATAAAATACAATTTATTCATATTAATTTTCAAATTCAGCAATCATTGTTTACAATTTGCACGTGTTTTTCTACTTCTCTTTTGTTTGACGTTTCAGTCTCATTTCCAACGAAAAAAAATAACTGTTATTATTGCATTGTTGTAGTTGTTGCCTTTATGCATACACCTTGTTAAAGTAATTCCGTCATGGGCAACCCAACATTTGACAAATATCACTGGTCTGCTAAAAAAAAAAAGAACAAAAATTTTTTTCCTGCTTTAAGCCAAAATAAGTAGAGTAGCATTATTTTGATGAGCCTAATAAGAATCTATTCTCAGTTTTTTACACCACATGAATCATTATATTCCACCTATGTTTGTTAAAAGAATGATTTAATCAAAATTACGAGACCACTTTATTTATAAAAAAAATAATAATAATAATAATAATATTTGCAATCGTTTGGAAGAGAAAATAGCGTCAAACACAATTTATTAAAATGACAGCTGTGAATATTTTCTTAATTAAAAAAGAAAATATGAGTTATTTTATAGGGATAACACCTTTTTGTCATATATTCGACTAGTCTGAGCGATTTGATTGTCAATAGTATTCAAGAAGTTACGATTTTTTGTAACTTTTATATACTAGAGGTGATTAACTTTGACACCCTGTAGCTTATCTGGTATTAATACAGGGTGATAACGAATTGATTTTTCTGAAAGCTTAGATCATCCTCTATAATATCCTCAATTCAATCCGACCAATAGTAAACGAGATACAGATTTATTACCTTTACTTCAGCGATTAGCCCCACTGTGTGATAGTTGAATTGAAAATTAAATGAGTCTAAACTATTTAATTAGGCAATTAGAAAATCTAAAGATAAATAAAAGTAATTTTCCATCTAGAAAAAATATACACTTTTTCGACGATCGCTTAATATTCTAAAATTAGTATTTTCACTTTAAGGACAATATGAATCCTATTCCCACAATTCCTATTAGACCAATTGAATAAAACATACCACCAAAGGAAAATTTCAAACATCCGGCAACTTTAATTTATCTAACAAGAATTAAGGGTTGTTTTTGGTTTGAAAAATTCTTATAGGAAAACAAAAAGGAAACGAGAATCAACACCACAAAACAAAAAGGCGAAAAAACATACTTGTTCATATATTCCACGCACTTCATTCTTTAAGAAATATAATAACAAAACACGAAATAAGAAAATATGAGTAAAAAAGAAAGACAAACATATATATATACATACACACAAACAATATTAGATTATATTTTATAAAAATAAAAACATCCTAAATGAGTATTTTTTATAGAATTTAATTGATACTAAAAATATCAACACACAAAGTCGTACTTTATATAAATACATATCATACACACATATGTATGTACCCTGTAGCACAGACAAGTACTTTGTGTAAGTGTCTGTAGTAGTACTTTTATGATTTTGAGTTTCCTACATATAAATAAGTAAATATTACGGTCTACGTGACCATACATTAATAGAAATTTGAATTGAGCTTAATAACTTAGAACTAACATTATGTATGAATGACGTGCCCACCAGGGATGGAATTTAAAAAGAAATTTTATATAAGTCAAATTAAATAAAAAAATGTAGAGTAAAACTTTAAATTATATTTTGAATGCATAATTTACTACTATTATAGATAGAGGTTTCAAGTAAAATATTCCCAAATTACTCGTTTCTTATTTAATAAAGTTCAAATAATAATTTTACAACTTCCATCCCTGATCTAAACACTTGCATATAGGCTCGCTTGTTTTGAAATTAAAGAGTTCATTCTAAAAGATAACAGAGTTCTGTGTATTTTAAAGAACAATAACAGAATGATATTTATTTTTAAATATTATAACACACAAAATTAAAGAACTAAAGATCAAATAAATCTGAGATTATCATTTGTTAAAAAGGGAAATGAATGAATATAAACCAAAAGTTAAAATATTTAAATGTATGTATTTCTATGAAAAAATCAGCTCAACAAAAGTGGTCAAAAGGCTTGTATTTTTTTATACAAGCCTTTGAGAGGCTTGTTTGGTCGCTATCATAGCACACTCATGATTTGTTCATAAAGTTGAAGCACACACGCAGTATTTGTATGGTTTTAAGTGCCTGCAGAACAGTATTTATTACTCCGCACACACACTGATAACAACACTTGAAAAATATCAAGTGGCTTGTACAGCCTTATAAGACACAGTTTGCAGGGCTCTATTAGCAATAGAAAACGACTGGTATAATAAGACTAAAAATAATCAATTAATAGTCAATAAAAGTTTTAAATGAGCAGTTGCTACTAGTAATAATTTGAATATTGCTTTGATTTTGATAAATATTTATGTTATTTGAAAATTTCACAGACTACTAATATATTATTGCATATTTAAAACTTTGAGCTCATTTACATTGGGGATTTTCCCTGGAAAAAATTTCTGCAACTTTTACGTTTGTAGGCAAGAGGTGTAGAGAAGCAAGCGGGGTAAGAAAAGTTGCATGTCGTCGCAAAGCCAAAAAATTTCATGAAATTTTTTCAAATTTATTTAAAATTTTTGTGATTTGTTGTTTTTTGTCAAACATTTTTGAAAAAATTTCACAACACATATTTATATGTGTAAATGCAGAAGGGATTTGGAAGCAACTTCAAAACAAAATATCATTAAAAAATGCTGCGATAATCCCCAATGTAAATAGGCTCTTTCTCATACATTTGGTGAAATCTCACCAACATTATAGGATATTTCTTTACTTCTGACTTAAAAATTTAAAAGACGGATTAATATTCCAAGCGAAAATCAAACCAAATTTTTCTAATGGTTTTATATTTACTAAGTAATGACCATTGGTTACTTTGAAACATAATACCATTACCATAAATAAAAGCAAATGAGAATTTAAAGTCTTGTACAAAACCCATCATTATTTCTCCATTGTTTAAACAAATTTATTTATTTATCCCAAACATTGACATTTTTTAATTAAAAATATAAATCAACTATTTTATTACAAAAGAACCAAACAAAAATAAAACAATTGTTTATTTACAACAATGAAATAAAATCAAAATATAATAAAAGAAAAAACGTGTTACAAAAATATTGATAAAAAAGTAATAAATTCCTTTACAACTCAGGTTACAATTTTAAGTCTACAATTTATTTTAAATGACAAAATAGAGATCTTTACAACTAAGAGGACATTTATAGTAAGATCTTTTTGAAATTGTGTTTTATGACAACTGGTTACTGACCTTTTTTTAATGGCAAAACAAAATAATACAATCAGATAATACCCACATTTGTATTTCTAAATGAGGACTGCATGTGGTTGGTAGGGTACACAAATGAGGAATATACATCAGTGATCATTTGATTAGGGTTAATGTAAAATAAGTATTTACTATTTAAGAAACATAATACAAAACAGTTAGAATCAACTGATTTAAAAGGGGTATTTTTCAATTTGAAGTTTAAACTTAAGCTTTATGTTTCAATAACATAATAAAGATCAAAATTGTTCTTAAAATTTAATATTTATTGAAAAAAAAAATATTTTAACAAATATAATATGTAATAAAACTTAATTTTTTTTTTTTTTTTTAAATTTTTAATTTACACTTTTATAATAGTAAAGATCAGGACAATATTCAAAATCATAAAAAAATATAAATTTTAATATTGAAATTTTATGAATATAAAAAAATAGAGTAAAATAATATTGTAACCTAAAACTAAATATCACTAAATCACTAATTGTAACTAGAAAACGAGGCTCCTAAGAAATAAGTGCGAAACTTATAAATAAGAATTGAAGAATTGAGGGGAATAAAGAGATTATAGAATAAAGGTAATGTACTTGAAGTTATTAAATAAGAAATTAATTAGCTAACATATTGTAGAATATGCGACGAGAATGTATAACCAGTGATGCCAACTATTACTAACATAAACGCATAGAAATGCGTTAAATTTAAATAAACAAAAGTTTTGTGGTACAATCAAGCCATGTTAAATGAAAATGCGCAAATTTAAATACAAATTATTATAAATCATGGGTCCAAAATTTGTCATTTTTCAACTCAAACAGTTTTAACTGTTGAATACAATTTTTTTAATAAAATAAAGTTTCTTTACAAATTGTTAAGATCTCTGCAAAATAGGCACTAGTCTTTTGCATTTATTGAAAAAATAGATTGAGAACTTAGTACAGAATTTGTCAAGTACAAGTAAAAATTTAGCAAAATTAAAATTTTTTTCAGATAACATTTTATTATATTATAAGAAAAAGAATTCAATACATTATGTTGCCTCAGCTCCTTATACGCTTTATAGAGGCCATTAAAAAAATTGTTCATTAAAAAAAAGGTAAAAAAGGGTTTAAAGAAAAATGTCTTAGTCTTAGTTAGGTCTTAGTTGGCATTACTGTATATAAATATGAAATGACTCTCCCGACTAGTGTTGCCAGGTGGGCTGTATTCGGCTGGATTTTCCAGCTTTTTTTTTTTTGTCTGTCCAATGTCAAAAAAAATATTTGTCCATCTAAATATATTAATTTTTGAAAAACAAATCAAAATCTATAAATCTGCAAAAAACAATAAATTGCAAAGTGGATACATGCACAACTAATTTGAAAGTGAAAATTATAATTTTTATTAATTATATTCTATATTTAATTTTTACTAATTATTATCTTAACTATTAAATTATTTATGAAGGCTTCGAAAAACTTTTTTCGTTGGAATTGAAAAATAGAATAAAATCTCAGTATATCAGTATATAAATTTTGAGTAAAATAATTAGAAAATTCCTATGTACTTTCTCAGGAGAGCAAAAAGAAAAGAAAAAATAATTTATAGTTTAAATTAAATACAAATTTTAAAATTATAAAAAAATAATATACAGCAAATGTCCAGTTTTTTGTGAATCTCGATATGGCCACTCTACTTTCGACTGTCTATTCCAATTTAAAGCGTTAATGACCAGGTCAAATCTTAATAAAGTGCCGAAACATTTTAATAATACACATCCTGGGAAACAATATTAAAAAAGAGATAGTAATTTAATCTTACGTCTTGAAAATCGACTGGTTGGGGTGCTATTCAGTGCGAAGCTAGCAAAAAATAATTACACCATTATATTCACCTGTTCGACTTCGAGACAAATTTTACCTCTATTATATACGTCCAATTACGGTGATAGACGATTAAGGAGTATTTCATCGTTTCCAACCATAGATTCGAAAGAATTAATTAAATGTTAGCTTAATTCCCTTAAATCTTAATTCTGAATTAAGAAATACTAATTTTTCATTCCATAATACCATTCTCAAAAATATAATTCAATAGCTTAATTCAAAGGGTTTTGTTTGAATAGAATTAATTCCTTATTGTATTAATTCATAAAGATTTCATTCAAATTTTGTTAATTCAAATTTTCTCCAAATTGAATGAAAATATTTTTCTTTCATTCAATTTGTAATATTTTGTTTTTTAATCTTTTACAAAATAAATTAAAAAATATTTTCTAAAGCTAATTTGTAATAGATTTGAATTGAAGAAAATTTGAATGATTCTATATATTTTTTAAGCTTGAATTGTATAATTGTTGAATGAATTCTTTAAGAAATTATTTCATTACAGATTTAATTATATTCATATTAAGTACAAAGAATTTAATTCTATGAATTAAATTAATTTTAATGCTTTAAAAGAATGACTAAGATAACAAATTTAATTCGAATAAAAAAAAATGAATTAAAGAATTAAGCCTTTCGAATCTTTGTTTCCAACAAATCATTGGCCTCTATGTTACTTAAACTATAAGATTACATCTCTGTTTACTGAAGATTTTGTCTAAACGAGATGTCAATAGAACATATTTTCAGTTAAGGCACAGAATTGCGAACCTTCAATAAAATGATAGAATGATAGATTCGTTCTTACAAAACTTTTTGATATGACATTCTTAGGAAAGTACGATTTTTAAAGAGCAATTATTTTCAAACAATTTCACTCAATAATTTTTACATTATTATTTTCAGCATTAAAAGTACTTTTAATGGTAAAAAAAACAATTAAATCGGAGCTGAATCAGAGCAGAATTAAGCCGAAATATCTAGAAACTTTATGCTAATTCTCTGTAGTATACTTGTGACATGATGCTGCAGTAAGTATAATACATAATACTTTATTTTAGAGTAATATAGTGAATTATTGATAATAATGTCTCAGCGTCCACTACTGATTATAATAGCAACAAAAACATTTACCGAAGAAAAATTAAAAAAATGACGTGTACACTAAATGAAAGACTAAAAAATATTATATGTATATACAAAAATACATATGGAAAATAATGGACTATATAAATATGGAGGCACCAGAAAACCAAAAAGAAAAAAAACAAACACATTTCGAGAATTTTCGTAGTTTGTATGAAATTTGACCCGGTTTTTTTAGAAGAAAAGAAAAAGAGGCTGTTTTAAACTAAACAAATTAACGACGGTTTTTACAATAAAAAAATATATTAAAAGATAAGAAATTAAACTTAATACGGCTTCCATTATATTACTATCATTACTATAAGAAATTCAACTAGAAACTGTTGATTGAAAACAAATACATAATATTAATACTAAAAGATATTTTTATAGAAACATCATAGAGATTCTAAAAAAAAAATTATTACTTTTATTTTTTATTTTTTTACAAAAAAGGATAAAAATATATTTCAAAACTAGTAGGTACTTACTAATTTGAATTTGTCCAATAAAGAATTTTTTAAAGAAATTTGCAACAATTATCTTGAGTTATTTTTAATTAATAAAGAAAAACTGAACATCAATTTTCCAGTAACATTCTCTTAATGGCAATATTCTTTAATAGGTATGCACATACATATGTGTTAGTATATGCGTATGTTTTTGTTATTATTTTCTTTTCGTTCGCTTTTCTTTGCGACAACGGCAGGCAAAATGCGCAAAGGAGAAAATAAAAAAAATAAAAACAAACTTAATAAATACAATACATAAATATGTAAAAATAAATGAAAATAATGCAAACACAACAAAAGTTTTGCTTAGAAACAACAAGCAAACAGACAATAACATAAACGATAATAATTTGAAACAAATTAAATTGTTTGCTACTCTTTGGTTACGCACGTTTGTCGTCTTTAATTTATATCTTTAAACTTTTTTCATTTATACATACTGTTATATACACTTATAAAACAACAACAAATATCATACAATATACACATTAAAATTATTGGAAATGCACTCACTGTAATAAATTTTTGTTGGCACCCAGTTCTGGTTAAAATTAAAATAACGTGACTTCTTTTTTGTTTCTTTTATTTCATTAATTTTTGTTTTATTAAATTAAAAAACTTATTGTATCACTTAAGGATTTTTTTTCGTTTATCCTTTTCTTTGCACAGATTTCTTTTCTTTTGTTTATTTTACACCAATTTCTATTTTATTTTTATTCTGTATCTTTTTGTTTTGTTTTTCGTATTTCTGTCAATTCAGTACGTTCAAAATTCTGCGTCCGCGCTTTAAGAATAACAGTTTTATACTGATGTTAATTCGTTATTTGCTTTATGTAGATAAATACACACACTCAACGAAAATTGAATAAAATATCCCATTCACAGTTATACACTCACAATCTTTTAAATACTTTTGTTTTGCTTCGTTTTTGTTATTGTGTATCTGTATCTTTTTGTTTATTTTTATTATTTTTTTTTTTTTGTCTTTCTGTTTCGATTTTAATCAGTGCTGTCAACATTTTTGAAGAAAGAAACGTAAAAAAAGCTGAATAAATTGTACATACAATTATTTACAATTTGTGTATTTATGTACAATTTATTTATTAAATACTAAACATTTTCCACTAAAAAAATGTTCTTTATACATATGAGGAGTCGCAGATCAAAACCTACTTTTTTCATTATTTGAATTTGTTAGGAAATTGAGAATAAGTTTTTTCATTCCCTTACAAAGCAGTTTGAATCTGGAATTAGTAAAGCGTACTGCTTTCCATAAAATGCATCGAATGACATCAATTTACCACAACAAATCTTAGGATGTGTGAGATCAAAGGACTTTTAAATGTAAAAAGTACATTTTGTTAAAAAAATTTATGAAAAATTTACAATTTCTTTGTATTTTAAATGAAATATTTTTCAAGAATTTGTTAATGATCTTAAAATACTATTCACAAAAATTCTGTACCAAAAAAAGTTATCCTCAAAGTTTTGTCTGGTAGACTTCAACCTATTGAATACAAAAATAACAAAAAAGACATTTCTGAAAAAATGCTAAAAAGTACGTTTTGTTCTGCGTCACCTCATATGTACACTAGAGATGACAAAATTAAAAAAAAGGTTTAATTAAACTTTTATTTATATATATACAAAATTTATAACTGTAAAATTGCATTAAAAAGCTCTCAATACCTTAAACTTTGTAATAGCATATATAAGTAGTGTATGAAATATTACTTATGATTTAAAGTAATTTATAGAGTTCAATGACTCCCTCATTTATCAGCACAGATTTTTATGAAATTTTTATTATTTAATACAATATATGGACATAATTTACTTCTAATTTACTTTTTAAGGAAAATTAATAATAATGAATGTTTCTTCATAGTTATAACCCTTTTATACATAAGCATTTGGAAATCTATTCTGTTTACGATTTAATTTTGTTCACATTTCAGGATTTTGTTTGACAAATGAGAAGAAAAACAATTACATAAATAATGAAATTATTTACAATGATTTGCAAATAGTTTTGTTGTCTAATTTAAAATTATTGAGAACTAAATTACATGTATAAATTTAATTTTTATTATTATTATTATTTTTTTTTACAAGAAACATTTAAAAAAAAAAAAAATTAATTTGTGGCTAAATTATAAAATTTAATGAAATTTCAACGAAATTTTGTATTGGAAATCTAATAAAAATTTAAAAGCTCTTAATAATAAGAAATGATAAATGCGCTAACAATTTAATAAAAAAACTAGTTTTATCTTAAAAAAACTATACGTCCAAAGTAAATAAAAAAAAACCAATTAGTTGGCATCACTTAATTTTATTTAATTTTTATTTGTGAACTCTTACCAGTGGTGCCAGATAAAATTTAAGAAAAATCCCCCTGCTTAGTTAAAAAATCCCTTTTTTCAGAAAAAATGTCCCTCCATTTTTCCTCCTCCTTAAAATCGCTATTCTTTAACAAAAAATAAAAAATTTTAGTAAAAATGCATTGGAATTTACATAAATATAGTTTTTCTTTCTAATACAATAAAAAATATACGAAATATATTTAAAAAAATAACGAAAACACTGAAAATATCCATTCGGCAAATTAAGATTTCTTTGTTTAAATGAGTGTGTATGATAATATTGCATTTTTTCCTTATTTATTTAAAATTTTTGTCGCTTTTTGAGATAAATTTATACATAACAAAAATTAAAATTCCCTCCCTTTTTCACTTCGGCTAAAATTTGCCTTAAAAATTCCCTCAAAAAGGGAAAATTGCCGCAATCTGACATCACTGACTCTCAGTCTTTTTGGGGTAAATTTGCTAGATAAGGCTATTTATTCCGAAACTGGGGATTTTAACTATTATATTTAAAAAAAGTGATTTATAGGTTCCATGATCACATATCCAAAATGACTGATAAATTCCGTGCTGCAGAAAAAAGTTTTATTTAGTAGCCCTGTGTAATTTTTTTACCGAAAATTTTCCACAAATGTTATTTTTATAAAAATTGTTTGATAAATTTTAACTTTATAGAAAAATATATTTTTTAGGCACATTATACGAAAGATTTATTCCAAATTTTATAATTAATCTGAGACAGAACCTATTTTATTAAAGGATAAATTTTTGAACTCTAAAACTCAATAGTGTTGAGTTATTGATTCCAGCGTTGTATGTTTTAAGAACACAGTATTTAAAGAAACATAAAATAGTGAAGGCTGAGAGGTCCATAAGTTAGCTGAAGGATTTCAAAAAATTCCTTTTTAAAAATCTTATTTTTGAAAAAAAAAAAAAATCTTTATTAAAGTGGATAGATATAATTTTTATGATTTGATTTAAAATGAAATTTCCAAAACAAAATCTCAACTGATTAATAAAATAATCAAAAGCGTAAACTCAATAAAAATATTTTGCATTGTTCACAAATTTATGATTCATAAAAATTATTCTTTTTCAAAAGACGTTCCGAAAACAAGGCAAAATAAAAGATTGGGAAAAAATAAGTCATATTTTCATATATACTCAAAGATGCATTATTATTTTGGAACCTGTTATTATTTGGGTAAAAATTACAAAACAATAATTCTGCAAATGTCTTATATTTTTATAAAAAAAATTAAATCTTTCCACGGTCTCAAAAAACTGAAAAAATGGGATAAACTTTTAATATGGCAATATTAGAGAATCAGTTTATTAAAAAGATATAAATATATTTTTTTTTTTTTAGCTGCCAATACTTTATGCGCCAGGCTAATACTTGTTTGCTTAGCAATATTTTGGCTAAAATGGTATTTGCCCAAGAAGTGGAAAGAGTTAAAAATTAACCACAAATATGGTAAATTCTTTGCAAAAATATAAATAAGCAATTGTATCATGTTGGATTTTAATTTTACTTCAAAAGTTTAAAGAAATTGATTTTTTATAAATTTTTTTTTTTAGATTTTTTAAATCCCGGAAGAGTTCTAAAAAGAAAATCTTCGAAAAAAGTCTAAAATGTGAAACCTAAATTTTCCCGGAGGCGGCGGCATTTAAAAATAATTGGTGGCTCGACTCTGGCACATGTTAAGGTGCCAATATGCATAATATGCCAGCTCATTTAGCATAGACATAAACCTACATCAATATCATTGTGAATGGTTGTTGTTTGTGTTATCAGTTTAACATTTTTTTCGTTATTTTGGTAACACTACTGTATCAGAATCTCTGATGTAGAAATCAACACTCATGTGTGGTGATTGCTGCATTCTATAGCAGGAATTTGCTAAAGGCAGTTGTGAATGGTTAATTTTTGCGCTAGATTTTATTATTAATTTCAAAAACCTTTTGTAAACGGAAATCGATAAATTAGATAAAATGATTATATTAGAGATGATAGTATAGTATATGAAAAAACAAAAACACATTTAGAGCGATAGGCGGCATTTATTTAAGCAAATTTAATATGATATCTTGTTGGTTTTATTCGACATTTTTTCCAAAAAATAAAATAATATAGTATTTACTAACATATGAAACATATATTGAAAATATATTTAATTTAAATTATCATTTCTTTATGAAAAATCTGTTTTATTAGAAATTAAGAAATTTCTAAATTAAATCGAGAAAGTCATTAAATAAAACAGCTTTTATATATATATTTGTATAACTATAATTTATTTACATAATTATAAAAATAAAGCTTTAAATAAGTAGGAATTATAAATTAACGCACTTTATTCATAAAAATATTTTTTTCTGTTTCAACAAGCGTTTTTGTTATCTTATCTTTATAACTTTTATTTTTTGAATAAAGTTTTTTTTTTTGGTTGTATATAGTTTTTAAATAGAATATTAAGTTATTCTAATAATTTATATACAAAATATTAACAAAAAATATTCATATGTATATAATAAATATTGGAAAAAAATTGCTAAAACAATTTCTTTTTATAAAAATAGTTTTGTGATTTCATTTTATCTTTAAATATTTACACCCTGAAACATAAAGTCTGTGACTAGACCAAACAGCACAAACAATACTAAAACCTTAAGAGAAATGTCTCCACTCTATTATTCTCTTCTTCATTCATCAGTTGTTGTTTTATTTTATATATATTAAATACATTTTGTACCTTAGTCCTCTATCACTGTAAATGAATGTGTTTGGCCTTCGTAGGGAAAGATGCCACCTAAAATGTATTTGTAATTGCCAAAGTGGCGTATACGGTATTCACCGGGTAAAGTGTTAGGACCAATGGTCCAGTGTATGTGAACATCACTGAAACCTAAAATCAAATGAGTACGTTCCCAAATGAATCTGGAAGAAAACAAAAAATTAAATTAATTTTAATTTATTATTTTATAAGTTAGTTTGTGTACATACTTGGTATCCCAACTAGCATCAGTGTGCACAACTTTCCATCTTTCTTCGTTGATTTTACGTTCTACCGCGAGATAAGTCTTTTCATGGAACAGATTGTTACGTGGATTGCCTGATACAAAAGTGACCTCGACGGTATCATTTATTTTATATTGTTTTAAGGGTTGTTTTTTTACATAACCAAAATCCTTGTCCAAAGGATGACCATCAAATATTACCCCTGTATTCATGGACAACATACGATCATTCATATAGGGTGGATTTGGTCCCGGATCTACAATTTCTCCTCTTAACATGGCCTTAGTTAAACGTTCAAAAACATCCATATAAATGGTATGAGTATTGGGTCCAAATATCGTGGAAGCTGCCTCATAACGTTGAGCTTGATATTCTTCTGGTGTAGTTATATAACTAGAGTAGAGATTTGAGAGTCCTGCCAATATAACATCAACATCTTTGCCACCCGTAGCGGCTGCAACAGCTCTTACTTTATTACGTAAACGTCTGCCAGCCATAGTGGTAAATTCTCCTGGGACAGCGGTAATCATTAAATCACCAATTTGTACTATTTGTGTGGGTACAATTTTAGGTTGCCATTCATAAGGGAAAGTGGCCTGAAGGAAATGTTATGTGTGATACTTAATAGAATTCAATTTTATTTGAAATTTCAAACTTACCCTGCCGGTAGCCAAGAGTATGGGTTTAGGTGAATGACATGAAATATCATCTTGTGTAGGTGGCACAATAAAATCACGCACTAAATTCCACATGGCATTTTCTGTTAGTGTGCCCTGTTCAAAATTAAAAGCACCGGGTCCATCTGTAGTACCCGCTGCAAAACTATAACCCATGGCCGGTTGACAACCACGAATTTTATCAATTTTACGCTGTAGTGGATTGTAGGTGCTGCCATTATAATTGGGCATATCAACAAATTGATGAATGTAATTTAAATCTCCGGTTATTTCACGACCATTATTATCTTCTTCGCTAGCTTCATTGAGTAAGCGCTAAGGAAAGAAATAGGGTGTGATATTTTTTATTTTTTTTTATAATGAAATAAGTGTGTAATCGATGGCATGGGTATGTGAAATACTTACATATGTATGTACTAGGGTGGCCCTCTTTTGTATGTAAAAATTAAGGGTATTTAAATTTTCAGTCTTACCCCCTAGAAATGCTCGAATACCCCAAAAACCATATAATGCAAAGTTTTAGATTGATTGGAATAAATTTAGAGGTGGCTCAAAGCGATTGAAATATTAAATATTTTAGTTTTTTTATTCTGTCCAACCATAAATTTTTTTTCGGTTTCACCTTTTTGAATTCTTCAGTTTATTACCTTTTTAAAATTACCAAAATGAAGAAAATTGAACAACTAATAATATCACAGTTATTAAAATTAAATTAGGTAAAACGCGTAATTTTCGACCAAATACAACCCAGTAAAATAAGATTTCATCCAAAACTTTAGAGAGAGAAACGAAACTTGGTATATAGTTTTGTCTTGGTATCAAAATCTCTTGTTTTGCATATATTTCACCTACATATTTTTTGCTATTACAACAATTTTGGATAAAGAAATTATTTATAGAATATATAAAATGTCAATAGGAAACTACATGCCAAGTTTCGTTTCTCTCCTTCAAATTTTGGTTGAAATTTTATTTTTCGGGGCCTATTTGCCCGAAAATGACGTGTTTTTCGGCAGTTTTATTTTAATAACTATTATGTTATTAGTTATCCAATCTTCTTGATTTTAGAAATTTCAGAAAGCTCATAATATGAGGAATTCAACAAGACATAAAGGACTTAAATTAAAGCCAATATATTTAAGTCTTTAGTACAAAATAATGTTTACAGTTAACGTTTACGGTTATGAGTAGAGAGTACTTTAAAAAAAAGTGGCGAATGTTGTTTTATTATTGGATTATGATGAATATTAAAAAAAAGATAATATATATTCATATCTTTCAAATAAAATTCACAAATACCTTATCCTAAAAATTTAATAAAAAATATAATCGTTTTTGTTTACACTTTTTAAAATTAAATATCCATAGAGATCTCACAAATTAGGGGAATTTTTTAATTATTTTATTTACTATGTTAGTAACTAAGTTGTATTTAAAAAGTTAAAACCTGTGACATACTTTAAATGTCGTTATCTAAAACGCTCATCTGTAATTATTTTAAAGTTTAAATTTATTATTGTTATAATAGTCAACAAATTTAACTAAATTGTTATTTAGAATTGTTCTTAGGAAAAAAAACTACCCAACAATATATTATAATAGAACATACATACAAAAACATTAAAAACATTTAAAAAATACTTTTGGGTTAATCAAGTCTACTTTGGAATGTTTATAATTTAATAAAGATTTTTGTCGACACTTTAAAGTTCAATCTATTAACAACTTTATTATCGAAACTTTTTTAATACAATCTTTGAAAAATATATTAATGTTTATTTTTTCAAATTTGTGTAATTTTTATTGTTTACATATTACATTTATTAAAGGCACAGGTAAAAGACAGTAAAGAATCTTTAAATTTGAAACTTTAAAAATCTAGTTTCAATATATTTTTAATATGCATACATATGTAATTTATTTTCTGAGTTATATGTAGATGTATGCATGAAATGTGTAATAAATGATAAATATTTAAAATCTCTACTTACCAAAGCTCCTTCAGCCAAACGTTCACCTATAATCTTAGTACTTTCAAACATATCTTTACCGGGACCAGAGGCAAAACATTCACCTTCTTTGGCAGGACATTTGGAAGTTAATAAATCACAAGGATTACCGGTTATTGAACATTTGGGACCCAAAATATTGGGTGAAACATCACCCAAATTCGAAGAACAAAAAGCTCCAACAAATTTACCCTAAAAACAGAACCATCAATTAATACTTTATTAAATACAAAATAAATCAAGTATGACTTACCTTTCCTGGTACCTTATTGGCATTATATTCCTTTTCCAAAAGTAGGGAGGCATAACCCACATTATCACTGGATACCAATTTATTGGTATTATTCATAGAAGTGGCATGAACAGCATACCAATTAAATGCACCCATAATATTATTTTCCTCATCGACAAAACGCAATTGTGTCAATTCCTTGTCAACATCATGTTCATATTGAGCACGTTCCTCGGCGGGGTTACGTAAGTAGGAAGTAGGAGAACGATTGATATTGGCATTAAGCACAACAGTACGTGAAAGATAGATTTTGCCTTCTACCATGTTATCAGTAGCCCTTTTAATACTCTATATATGTAATTAAAATATAAATAGTCAAGAATATTAATTTAATTCATATTTAATTTAAAGTGCAACAACTTACCAAATAAATACCATTAGCCATGGCCTCAAATGTTTGGGGAACAAAACCCAATATGGATATATCATATAAAAGATGCATTAGAAAACCTCCAGGAGCTCCATGTGTATGGGTACCACTAATTACAACGTTTTCATTGCTGTAAATATCACCATAACGTGCTTTCAAACGTTTAATTACCTATAATTAAAATGTATAATTTTTTAATGTTAGATTTTCAGTTAACATTTAACATTTGGAACACGAACAAAATAATTAAAATTAAAATTATTTTAATTTATATGTTTACATGTTGTAAATGTATTCATTTAATTACCTCACGCTTAACACCATGACCCATCATACCGGCATCTACCGACACAAATGCGATACGTTTATTATTTTCATCTTCTACAACAAAAGCACGAGCAAATTGTCTCAAATGGATGCCTCGACCAACTTGTTTGATACTAGCATAACCCATCTAAAAGATAAATAAAGTAGATTTTTTTATTTTAAATATGTAATTAGTAATTTTAAAGTTTAAGTAATTAATTAGAGTGGAACGGAGGGCAAATATTTCGACACCTCTTTTGGCTTTAAGCAGTCAAAAACAAATCTCCACATCAAAGAATTAATTCAAATTAAAATCTCTTTATACCAACTAAGGAAGATATAATACTTACAAAATTAATTTCCACTGGAGGTCCTGTAATATCAGCTCGTCCCAAACCTATTTGATATGCTTCCGTCGTTGGCCATACCAAAGATGAAAGGCATAATAATGCCAATACACAGGATATACTTTTAAATTTGTAATTCATTTCTTCCAAAGATCTTTTAACAAATCATAAGGAAAGATATAAAAAAAATTCCGTCGTACAAAGTTAAAACTGTTAAAGAAACAAAGAAAAACAAATTATTATTAGTATTTAAAAGAAATGCATTGCTATAGAAAGAAAAAACTTTAGAGTTGTTGAAAAGTAATAAGTCACAAATAAGTTGTACAGTGAAGGTTAAAAATAAAAACACTTTTTATTTATATTTTTAAAGAATGACAAGATTCTTTGTCTATCGAGTATAAATTATTTAAAGAAACCATCCATCAAAATTCTTTGCGATGGCAATCGAACTTTTAAAGGAGCACTTCGGAGTGGCTTCGAAAGTTGTCTTAAACCAAAGTTAGACGGAAAGTGGGGATGCAAAAATATAAATTTTGTTTTTGTTTAAAATTTAAATCTTTATTTTGTTATGCCCTTAGTTGCGAAATTATAATTTTCT
This sequence comes from Protophormia terraenovae, assembly GCA_951394005.1. Taxonomy (NCBI): domain Eukaryota; kingdom Metazoa; phylum Arthropoda; class Insecta; order Diptera; family Calliphoridae; genus Protophormia; species Protophormia terraenovae. The sequence goes on along the minus strand of OX596073.1, from coordinate 169,158,733 downwards.
AATCATTTTTTCTCTTTCCAGATTTTTCTAAAGTAGAAATTTAAAGTTTGGCTTACTTATAAAACTTTTCGTCGTACAAATCCTAACGGATCCAGATTTTTAAATCCCTATAAGGGAGCGGAAATAATCATATTTATGTCTAATTTTTTCACTTCCCAGACCTTTCTGAAGTCTTCTAACGTGGTAAAAAATTATTTATAAAACTTTTCACGCTACAAATCCTAATGGAGACTAATTTTTATTAGAGAGCGGGGATACCTAAATTTATATATAATTTCCTAAGCAATTTCTCTCTCTAAAGCTTTCTGAAGCTCCCAGACCACGTGGAAAACAACGAAGAAAAATTCAGCTTACTTATAAAACTATTCAACCTATTTGAAATTTCTATCAGGGAACGGAAACACTCGGATTTTATATTTAATTTCCTAAACATGTTTTCTCTTTCCATAGCTTTTTCAAAGATGACATAGAGAATTAAAATTCGGTTTGCTTATAAGACTATTCATCCTTCAAATTTTAATAGACCCAGATTTTGAAATTTCTATCAGGGAGCGGAGATGCGCGGATTTATATATATCATTTCCTAAGCATGTACTCTCTTTTCATAGCTTTCTGAAGATCCCATTTGGCTTAGTTATAAATCTATTCGTCCTACAAATCCTAACACAGCCAGATTTTTGTCAGGGAGCGGATTTATTTAAAAATTAAATTTCGTAAACTGATTTTGTATTTCGATCAGGGAGCGAATTTGTCCTGATTAATTTTTTTGAAAGCGTCTTTTATTTTGAATTTGAACATTTTACCTTTTAATACTTTATACATTAATCACCATCAAATTCTACAAATTCTAACGGAATCAAATCTTTAAATTTCGATTAGGGAGAGGAAAAGCATCAAAAAGTTGTTCATATATTTTTTAAAAGATTTTTGGAATTTTTTGCATTATTTTATTATATTGAAATTTTTCCTGGTATTGGCAGGCTATAAATTAAAAATAGAGCTTATAATTACGAATGCATCTCGTTTTTACTTTTGACATAAATTATATCCTCGTTTATCTTGCCTTAATCAAAATTATTATTATTTTCTTTTACTATTTTTTTAACCCTTAAGCCCAAATTACATTAGCGCGTAGTCAGCAACAGTAACATCAAAAAAAGAATAGCATGTTGCTGCCCATATAATCACTCTCTAGCCCAAATTACAATAGCGCGTAATCAGCAACAGTATCAGAAATTATCAGCTGTTCACTGTCAGAATAACATGTTGCTGCCCATATAATTACATTAAAGCGTACGCAGCAAAAATTTACTTTCACCATCTTGCTTTATTCTACTTGTGTATTTTAGCCTCTCATTTATTTGCTCACTCTCTTTGTCTCGCTCTCAATCTGAAAGCAGCGCAATGAATTTAGAAACAGGGCTAAATGAAACAGCACTGCAAACTGCTGCTGACCAAATGTAATCAACTATAACAAACAGTGCTTTCTAAATTATCAGCTGATTATGTCAGCACACACTTCTGCTGTCTACGCGCTATTGTAATTTGGGCTTCTTTGTCTCGCTCTCAAAAACACTGCTGCTGACTACGCGCTATTGTAATTTGAGCTTTACTGTTTTCTTCTAAGTTTCAAATAAAAAAATAGCAGTTTATTATTGTTGACGTTGTTGTTTGTTTTTGTTGAACTGATATATCAAAAACAATGAACAATTATAATGAAAGCATGAGAATTATTTGCATTTGTAAACAAAGAACAAAGAGGTTTAATGAACTTTATATTTAATTTTTTCTAGCCGCAACAAATAGATTCACAAGAAAAAGAATTTTATCAATGAATTTCCAGTATTAATGGATAAATTATTATCAATTAAGTATGTTTATGATTTTATAATTTATCATTAAATAATATACGAATTATTTAAACACTTGCTATGCAATTTAAATTTTTTAATCTAGTGTACTTTTTTGTTTAAATATAGACTTTTATAAAATTCACACTAACAAAATTTGACTTTCAAGAAGTTATATGGTAAGCAAGTATGAAAAAATGTCATAGATTCGTCTTAGTCCTAATTAGAGGTTAAACTGAGTTTTTTTTTATATTTATAATATTTCAGAATGAATTACGAGAAAAAATTTTATTTTACCAATATATGTAGACATTTTTTTGATTTTAGTTCATTTAACTTATAAATTGATGAAGTCACATTTATTTTTTTATTTTTTTGCTCCATATACATATGTATTTTTATTTAACATTTGTTATCAATCAAATAGTAGTAAGTAAACAGTTACTGAAACTTGTTTTTACAAGTGTGACCTTGAAATCATAAACAATCAATGATTGGTTAGCAAGAGTCCGCAAAAAATCTTGCAACATGAATTTGCTTTAACAAAAGCAAATGTTAAATCATTAACATCTGAGAAGAAAGAGTATTATGTTAAACAATGGCTATACGAAAGATTCCTTTGTTCAGAGACTAGATAAAAAAAATTAAATTTAAATTAAATTTTACAGTTGTCTTATGATATAATATTTACATACTTATATGTGGTTTTTAAATTCGCTGCATACAATGAAGTAAAATTGATAGAAGATGTTTAAGATATCATATTAGGTTTCTTAGTTTAGTTTCTAATATCTCAGAAAATCGTGTTTGCACATAAATCTATTTCACATGATAAAACTTTATCGAAATGATTCGAACTCTTTTTATCACATTTTCTATTGTTCTTGCGGAAAACTCTGGTCAGATATTTTCTTTGAGACTCCAAAGTTTATGATTTGTTTATATACACTCGTGAAGCCAAAAACGGCAAAGGTATATTAAATTCGAGGGTCCTTCACCATAATAGATCTAATCCTCGAATGAAACAAAATATGTATATTTTAATACAAAATTTTTGATAAACAATAATCAGAGAGTTTTGTCCGCAAAAGTACACACAAAATCAAGTATTTTGAATGTTTTTTTTGAGCAAAAATAACTTTTATTTTTGATTTTTATTTTTTCGAGCAGAAATACCGGTTATATTTTGATTTTTATTTTTTCGGGCAAAAATAACTGTTTTTTTGATTTATATTTTTCGAGCAGAAATAAAAGTTATTTCTTGACATTTACTACAGAACAAAATCACCAAAATAAAAAAATAATACTCCAAAAATAAAAAAAATAGACAAAATATTTTTATTTACAAATTATACAAAGGCGAAAAGCGAAAAAAATATACTCCAAAATGAAATAAATGCAAAAAATATTTAAAAAATCCAAAATTAAAAGAAAAAAAATAATAATTTATTAAAAACACTAGAACAGTTCACAATTATTAACAACAAATTTAACAAATTTTAAGTTTCAGAAAATAACTTTTATTTCTGCTCAAAAAATAAAAATAAAATATGCGCGAATGTTATATTCGGCCCGGCCGAATCTATATACCCACCATCAACTTTTTCAAATTTTACGTTATATGGGAGGGGGCGGTAAAGTAGGCGGACCACGCCCATTTTTGGTTTCCGAGTTTATATCGATCCCCGAACTATACATAAAAAATTTTGTTGTCGTACATGCTTTTATTAAAGAAATATCAGCAGAAAAGTAAAAAAGTGATGGTGGGTATAAAAATAACCGGTATTTCTGCTCGAAAAAATAAAAATCACAAAATAACGGTTATTTTTGCTCGAAAAAATAAAAATCATTTCATCACATTTTCATCACATTTTCGTTGATTTTCACCTTATATGGGAGGTGGGCGGTAAAGTCGGCGGACCACGCCCATTTTTGGTTTCCGAGTTTATATCGATCCCCGAACTATACATAAAAAATTTTGTTGTCGTACATGCTTTTATTAAAGAAATATCAGCAGAAAAGTAAAAAAGTGATGGTGGGTATAAAAATAACCGGTATTTCTGCTCGAAAAAATAAAAATCACAAAATAACGGTTATTTTTGCTCGAAAAAATAAAAATCAAAAATAAAAGTTATTTTTGCTCAAAAAATAAAAAGCGAAAAATAACCGGTATTTCTGCTCAAAATAATAAAAATCACAAAATAACTTTTATTTCTGCTCAAAAAAATAAAAATCAAAAAATAACTTTTATTTCTGCTCAAAAAAATAAAAATCAAAATTTTAAAAAGCATATCATTTTTTGAAAGTAGACTCTATACAGATCACAATGATGTATTTGAATCAGTTTTCCGACATTTGGTTGCTACTACTTTTTTTGTTTAAAAATTCAAAAATAACAATTATTTTCGGTCCCTGGTTCTTAGTAATGATTGCTTGTGATGAACGATTTCTTCAAACTCTTAATATGTTTACAATTAACGCACGAAAGATGGTTGATCCGAAATATATTGAAGAAATGTATGGATTTCAAAGTTCTCAGAAAAATTGGGGCGTTAAATTCTATATTGTTATTTATGTAGTTTTAATAAATCTTACTGATCATTAATAAAGCATTACCATTGAATTATTATTATTATTATTTTTTAATCATACAGTTACTTATTTTATGTATATTTTTATGCTACTTAATTGCAATTTTAAACACAAAAACGTTAAATTTACTTAATACTTATATGTTTCTAATCTTTTTTTTAAACACAAAATGCGTACAAATTTACAAATTACATACTGCAAGTATTTTTACCCTCATTATAGTAGGAGTTAAGTTACCTACTATAAATGGAGTGAATGGAGTAAATTTAAATGAAAATTTATTAGAGTGTAAGAGGGAGACCGAAAACATCACTTGGGGACAAAATATAATCCCTAGAGCATACTAAAAACCGTCCAATCGCAGAGAATATGCACAGAAGTCTCGTCCTGCATTTCACAAAATCTACATTGTTTTGTTACCACATTGCATAGGACAAGGTTTCCCAAATGGGAGTCCGTAGCGACATTCCAGGGGGCCCGCGAGACAGATTGAAAATTTTTATGAAACCTTCATAATGATATCCATGGGATTTTAAAGAAAAATATGCTGAAAAGATTATAAAAATAAAAGACAGAACTAGACATTTTCCTTTTTGTGTAAAAACAAGAAGAACTAGATTCAATAAATGCTTTTATGTGTAAAATTGCTTTATGGAAAGGACGTCTTTAATCCCCCTCTACCAAAATATTTCTCATTTTTACTTCTGAATGATATCTTGGATTCATCTGATTCAAATAATTGAAAAGTATAAAATATACTTGGAATCAATTTACAATAATATTTCCCGAGAATAAACAATAGAATGTATTTTGGTTTAAAATATTACAAAGTTTACATGTTGGTTAGAAATGAATCGTTGAAATGTTTGCACAGTTTGTATCTATATATATTTATAAAAAAAATGTTTCCAATCCGAAGCAAAGGCATATCGTTCACATTGTTTCAGCTTTTTATTAAAAGGTCTCACACTGGTATAGTGCGCACTATACGAAAATATCTATATTAAACTTGGGAACAAAGTCGGGTTCAAAACATATTTTTTAAATGGCAAATTTTTGTAATTAAAATAGTTAAAAGTTTTGTAAATATCCCCCATACAAATGATCTTCATTATAGCACGAAGATTGATCCATATTTCATATATCTCCAAAAGTTTGAGCCTGGTAACGAAATTTTTCACAAATAAGTTTCGACTGTGGACATATCAAAACGAAATTGTAAGATTTAATTTACTGTTTACATTCATGAACTAACTACAACATTATATTTACTATTTTATTAATCAGAATTATACGCAGACACTTATAAATTTTGCTATGGTTCCCGAATGGCGGTCCGTAGCGAATACATGTTAACTTTTATAAGACTCCTACAAATATACCATTAGACTCATAAGAACTCTATTTATATGCATATGTGGGCTTCACATTGTGGGGTTTAAGGATGTTTGCCTACTTTATCTATATTTTGTTGAAATTAACTGGATCATAATTTACCATAACTTTCACATAAAATCCACTTCCGAAATGTAAATATTTCTTATAAAGGTATAAATGTTTCCTTTAATTTCAAAGCATAAATAAATTTTTTTAAATATCTTGAATTTTACATACAAATCAAATTCACAATTTAACTAACTTTTTAATACTGTTAATACAAATATTTTAATGTTAGTCCAACATTAACTGGAAGTTAGAAAAGTTATTTTTAAATTCTTAAACCATACTTTGTGTAACGGGCATTAATATTTTGTAATTGCTTATGTACCTTTAAAGGTTTAAAGATTTTATATTTTTATTAAATAAATGAATTTTGGTAACGTAATTTAATTTAAAATAAATATTTTATTTTTACCATACTAAAAATGTGCCAAGGGGTCCGCGAAAAAAAAATCCTAAAAAGGTCCGTGAAGCATGAAGAGCTGGAAACTCCTGGCCTAGGATAATAATCCCGTATGTACTCTTAAATAACTTTTATTCAGAGTTAGCAACTGTTTTTTTTTTTACTTCTGTTCAGTGTAATGAACCGCTTAGCTTGAGTCCGGATATCGACTCCCAATGATGGATAAATTGTGATTTTACCCACAATCTGATCCTTTCTCTGGCATAACAAAAAAGGGCGCCCTGTCCCACCATTCGCCAGACAATCTACACATTCATTACCAGCATGGCCTTTATGCCCAGCTCCTGTGTTATCATCTATATGTTTGGAACCATCCGTGAATCAAACATAATATGCGTTTTCACGTCACCAAGATTGGTTCTGCCATAGGTTACTGCTGGTATTTAGACTACGGTTGTTACTAATTAAAAATGACATTTTACAAAAAAAAAAAAAAAAAAAATAGAAACTAGATTTATTAAGAATCTGTTTGATCCAAAGTTTTTTTGTTTAGGTATGAAGATATATTGGGTTTAAATTTCATGTATTTTGAACAAATTTCTGGAAAAAACTGCAACAAATTTTAAAATTTTGAATCGGAGATGGTGAGGTTTGTTGAGAGTGTTTTATCGAAGATTTGTGGCATTTTTTGTTATGTGTTGTTAAAAGCTCTTCGAAATGAAAATACATATATCAAAACAAAGTTAGTAAAAACATTTACTGCATTTGCAATCGCATACCCAAACTCCAATAAAAAAGAGCCAAAATTGAAAGGATTGAAAATGACAGTAGTAGCGTTCGTTTACTCAAAAATTTGTACCGTCCAGTAATAGCTTTTACTGGATTCGCGTACCCAATATCCAGTAAAGTAAGAAAACACTTAGGGAAAAAATGACGGCTAATAAACTGAGTATTTACAAATTTTATTTGTGTTATTTCTGCTTGAAAGTACAGTAAATCTTACAGTTGCAAAAAATAAACAAAAATTTTTGAAAAATTAAAAAAAAAAATTATATATATTTGTATTAAAATTTTACTAGAATTACATTAAAAATTAAAAATATTTATAACAAAATGAAAAGTTTTTGTTCACATAACTCTGTTGTGTTTTGTTGGTGTTTTATGTTCGTTTGTAGTGGTTAGTTTACAGGAAAAGTACAAGAATGGACCTAGTTTATAAACTTAGTATACTAAATATATTTACAAAATTTAGTAGACTTTTTCTTGCTTTTAAAGTCCAGTATGATCATATGGTTGTAAACAACAAAAACTATACAAAGGTAAACAATAAAAGGAAAAAGTTTGGAAAAATTCTAAAAAAAGAATTTATTTATTTTTACATAAAATTTTTTTTAAAATTGCATTAAAAAACAATAAATATATTTATAACAAAGAAAAAATGTAGTTGTTATTCACTTAAGTGCATATTGTATTTCTGTAAAAACTGTGATGGTTTTTGTTGTTGATTAATGTTTATTTGTTTGGAATCAACTATCGTGGTTATCTTACTGGTTATTACAAATTTTCCATTCAGTTGTTTACAATACTTTTTAGTATTATTTTTTATTTTTTGAGTCTAATCTAAAATTTACTCATTAAATATTTCACTGGATATGCAATATGTAAACATTGGAACTACAGTGAAATCATCAGCTAGAACTTAAAAGACTTAGGGCTAGATAAGTTTAATTATTATAGGCGTCATATTTTTTGCCACTAGCTATATAATAAATAAATCAATAACAATCTGCCATCAATAACAATTGCAAAATTATCAAATGAAAAACGTGATTACTCACATGTCTCATTATAAACAAACAAAGCAGACCATTTAACAAAAATAAATATATATTAGCTACTCTTATTAAAAACTAATATTTATTTTAAATAATTAAATAAATAAAAGGTACGTACCCAGCAAAAACTTGGTAATGGCATGTAGTTACGGATGTAGTTACTTTTCAATGACAACAACATACCGTTTACATTACATAGAAGTAGTTTAGTGACTACTTATTTATAACCCGACATGTAATTACTTATTTGTGATCAGTGTTTTCGAAAATATACTTTTTATTGGCTTTTTATTCAGTTTACCAATTAACATATTTAACAATGAAACAAATACGTAATGAGACAAATTTTAAATTCATTTTTGATCTGAAATAGTTTTTAAAATTTTAAATTTTTCCTTATTATTAAATTTTTTAAATAAAAATTTATAAAATCTTTTCATCCCATATATCATATACAAATATGATATATTTAATAAATTTGTCTATTTTTACTATATTTCGTATAAAAGGTTTGAATACTGGATAAATTGTTGTCTTAGATTAAAAGTGTTTGTTGTTAATTTACTCTTTTATAAAAAAAAATAAAAAAATCGTAATATTAAAAAAAATATTTGACAACATATTTAAAATAAAAATTCTTGACATTTAAAAATAAATCAAATAAATTAAATATGAAAATATTTTTACAATTCTCAATAATTTGTTTATTATCCTTGTTAAATTATGGTAAGTGTCAAAATATAATTTCAAAATATCATAAAAATTTTATTGCTCTTTTTATAAAATTTTTTTTTTTAAGAAAAAATTTTCCCTGATTTACATATTTTCTAGAGTTGTTTTACATAAAGGTAAGAATATTTCATTCATTACATTGAGATAACACTTAAAATGGATTAAATTCTTAAACATTTCCAATTTGGGGCTTATGCGTGAAGATTAATTCCGTAGCAGATCCTAAGACGAAAGTACTCCAAGCAATAGTGTACCATAATTCTGTTTACATGAGGGCAAACAGGATACAACCACGGTCTGGATTTTAACTCACCTGCGGCACGGACCGAAAGTTGGAAGGTTATGGCATGTATGTATTTTAATTGAAGCATTAATCATATATCTATTTATTTCAAACCTTATTTATTGCATGATTTCTTTTTAATATTTTTAATAAAATTAAAAAAAAAAAAAAAAAAAAACCCGCAACTAATTCCTCTTGTTTTAACTTTTAATGATTTCAGTAATACTTTAAAATCAATGAGTTATTGAACGACTTAAAAGTAATTAGTTCTTCTATTGACATCTAAATAATGACATGATGTAAGTAGTTGCCTCTAATGTCATCACCGTGTTAAAATAATGGGTTATTCAGCCAATGTGTAAGTAGTGTAAAGCCATTATATTAGCTTCTTAACTCATTACATGGCAACCAAAGTTTTTGCAGGGTAGTTTTAAATTTACTTTGAAAATGAAAAATAAGTATAATATTTTTTTATACTTGAAAATTTGAAAAAATTTTATAATTTTTTGTTATTCAAGCCTTTTGAGGCTGAATATTTTTATTTTTTGGAGTTTTTGTTGAATAAAATAATAAAAATATTTATTTTAAATGTTCCCAGCAAAAACTTGGTAATGACATGTAGTTACGGATGTAGTTACTTTGTAATGAGAACAACATACTGTCTGCATTACATAGAAGTTGTTTAGTAACTAATTATTTATGATCAGATTTTTTAAAATATTAATTTTTATTGATGTTACCAATATACAGTTACCAATTCATATATTTGAAGAAGGTATACATAAATGAAAGGCAAAATTTGCGTATGAATCAATTTGTAATCTAAAATAGTTTATTTTTATTACATTTATTTTAATTACATTTTTGGTTGTTGTTAAGTTTTTTAAATTAAAATTTAAAAATCTTTTTACAACTGCAAAAAAATATTTTATATCCTGACTTTTCATTACTTATTTATAACCTAAAATATAACTAGTTCCTATTGTTATTACTTATCATGACTTCAGTAATGCTTTAAAATCAATGCGCTGTTTAACAGCTTGGAAGTAATTAGTTATTGTAATGACATCTAAGTAATGTATAGAGTAAGTAGTTGCCTCTAATGTCATCACCGTGTTAAAATAATGAGTTATTCAGCTAACGTGTAAGTAGTGGAGAGCCATTATATTAGCTACTTAACTCATTACATGGCAACCAAAGTTTTTGCTGGGTAAAAATAACTTATATAAATAAAAAAAAAAAAAAAATCAAACAAATTTAAATAAGGAAATAGGAAACTAATATTCAATTTTTTATTTCCTCAAAGAGAAGATCTGTTCTGAAATTTTAAAACAAGAATATTTAAAGAACTTTTAATAAAAAATATTTAAAAATATTCTTTAATTGTTTCAGAATGTTCCTATAAAAATTTTAGTTTTAATATTGCAAACATGTAATTTGTTTATAAACAAAACGACACAAGTGGAATTGAATAAAATAACAAAAATTAAATTATCTAGTAACTACAAAAACAAGCATTAAACTTATTTAAACTTCAGCTTAATATTGTTACACTATTTGCATATTAAATTATTAAATTTTTTATTTATTTTTCTTTTTTTATGTTTAATACTTAATACTCGTACCAAAGTATAAGGCGGCTTAATGACATTGAAAGTGAGTTTTTTATTTGTTGTTCAACTTGTACGGGCTCCATATGTATAACAAAAAATTTTATAAAAATAAAAATACAAGCAAAAAAATCATTTTAAAATAAAAATATTTTACATAAAGAATTGCACTCTAGGTGAGTAATAAAATAAAAAATTAAAACTATTTTAGCAGTAAATAATAATAATAATTTATCAAAAGGTTAATAAAAGGTAAAAGCATTTGAGTGCACAAAACAAATATTTCCTTTTATTCTCACTTTTTTACGTTTTTTTTAGAAATAAAAAACATGTGGATAAATGAATTACTGAATGAATGGATGATCTGGGGAGTAAAATGTTTGTTTAAAGGTGGCAAACATGATCAGTATGTATTGTCGCTTTAAATGATTAAAAAAACGACAAAAAAAAAAAAAATAAATAAAATAAATAAATAAATTTACTTGGCAAAGCTTGTATGATTGTATGGCTGAATGTACTCGTACTTTTCATTTTTATCATTAAATTAAGTCTTCTTTTGTTATTTAATTTTATGTCTTTGCTATATTATTTGGCTTTTCTAGAATTACACGAGCATAGTGTGTTAAGAATTATTTTTAGATTGACCAAATATATTTTTATAACTTAGTAACCCAAAAGTTTTGTCGCTTACGAAAATACAGCAATGGCTTGAATATATGAAGAAATTAAAAAAAATCTCGAAATTGTTTGAAACCTATTTTAAGTGTCTTGTATTGCAAAAATTTGTTTTAAAATTGGGTAAAGTGTTGATGGCTCTTTGTAGATCTTACAAAATAACTAAGAAATCCGAAATTTTCATTCATCATTCGCTTAAAATCCTCACAGGAATAAAACAAAATCATGTAAAAAAACTGAGTTGAGACTTTCGAGGATTTTTAGATTCATTTTAGTTTTTCACTGACAATAAACAACTTTTTGATTTAAACCAATAACCAGTCGAAAGACAACACTTAGAAAATTCCTTCGATGTATAATAAGTTTACTATCCGTTGAAAAGTTATGCGGTGTTAAAAAATTAAACTAAAAATTAAAGATTTTTGAAATTTTTAAATTAAAAAAAAAACTGCAAAATATAATGGAAATGAATTTAAATTTAGAGGGCAAAATTTAAAAGACGAAGAGATAACCTACATTTTATTGTATGTCTCTTTGATGTCAGGAACCAGATATGGGATAGAATCTTCACAAACTGTCATATAATTAGCGTAAATATTTATAAAGATATGTTTTTATGCCCCCATCGAAAATATGGTGGGTATATTGATTATATCATTCTGTGTGTAAAATGTCGAAAAAATTATTTAAGACCCCATAAAGTATATATTTTCTGGGTCCTGGTTAGATTCTGAGTCGATCTAGCTATGTCCGTCCCTCTGTCTATCTGTTGAAAACAGGATAGGGCTCGAACGGAACCAACTAGGAGAATGAAATTTGGCTCAAATATTTATCTTATATAAGGTTTATTTGGTATTGAAAATGGGCAAAATCGGTTCATAAAAAAAGTTATGATCGATATAAACTCGAAAACCGAAAACGAAATTTTGTACAAATAGTTCAAGGACTAATTTAAACTCGGTAACAAATAATGGGCGTGGTTCGCCCACATCCCATTTAACGTTAAATTTGAAATGCTGGTTGTGGGTATATAGATTCGGCCAAGCCAAATATAACATTATTTTACTGACAAATTCCACTTTTATAGAAATTGACCAAAATATCGCTAAACCGGATTTATTAATAAATGACACGTTCGAGTCAAACTGGTGTTAACGAATTTTGAAATGCAAAAAGTTTTATGCAATTTTGAAAATTTTGTTCCGAATTTTTTTAGTATAAGATATGATTTTAGATCATCGAAAAAATACCTTTAAAGAATCATCTTAATGATTAAAATTGATGTTAAGAAAAAAATTAAAGAAACGTCATTTAAATCAGAAAAAGCTTAATACTAAAATTTAGATGACATAAAAATATTTTAAGGACTTATAATGGACCAAAAAACATATTCTTAACCTCAAATATTAATCCGTATTAAGTTAAAATTTTTAAATTATAAAATCAATTGTAAAATTAATTATCAAATAAGAAACAAGTTAAAAATTTAGCTAATATGTAGAAACAGTCAGTCCAGTCAGAAGTGTAAATTAAGTACAATGTAGGTCCAGAAACACTTCCCTGTAGGACACCTGGTTTTATTTAAAATTCTTCTGTCACAAATTCGTTATATTTTACTATAAATAAACGGTCAGATAAATAGGACTACACCAATTTGTGGGTACATGGTGGTAGTAAACATTTAATGTTATATATTAGGCCCTTGTACCAAAATTTGTCAAAAGCTTGCGAGATATTCAAAAAGATAGCTGAACAATACTTAATACTGAACAACACAAAACATTTCCTGATCTCTCCAGTTAGACGATTCACTTGTTCTATGGTTCCATGTTTGTCATGAAAACCAAACTGGTGAACTGGGATGATATTTCTATCGTTCAAGAATAGCAAAAATTTTTTATGAATACTTTTTTGAACAGCTTCGACAAACAATATAGTAGAATAATAGGTATATAAGGAGATGGTATAGTAGAATCCTTTCCTGGCTTTGGTATAATTTTGATCTGAGAAGTTTTTCACATTTTTGGAAAACTCTTAGTTTTAAGATCGCATTGAAAATTATTGAAAGTTAGATAATGCTACATTCGGTAGGTTTTTAATCATGGATGGTGTTATTGAATCATATCCAGGTGATTTTTTAACATTTATATTTTCCATGATAAATGTATTAATATCCTCTGGACTAACTACAATTATATCATCATTATTTAGTGTAGTGTCAGGTGTCTCTCCCAATACACAATCATTTGTTTGGGGTTTCAACTAAATTCCATGAATTCAAATAGAGTGCAAATAAAATGGCATTATCTTCTGAACAACGCGGCCAGGTACCGTCAGTCTTCCTTAAAGGATTTTGTGTCTCTACCGGTGGCTTAATATCTTTCCTTTCCATCGATAGGAAAAAATTGGTATATTTATATTTGTTAAACTTTCAATGTAGTTTCTACTCTGGCGATCCTCTTCTAATTGAAGGGCTTTTCTTAGTTTTTTAAGTGCTATAGACAGTCTCAGCTTTGCAGCTGGTGATTTGGTTTGTTGCCATTCCACATAAACTGTCTAATATAATTATATCAAAAACCCTCTACTGGTTTAAAGATTTCAAACATAAATTGCAAGAACTGAACACTCATAAGCCAACTTGGAACTGAATAAAACATCTTGGAACCAGAATTGTATAAATATTATTGAGACCATGTAAGCTAGAATTCACCAGGAGCATGAAATAAGAGCAGCTAGTAGTCACAAACGTCTAAGTTTTTGTAATGATTTCTATAGTCAGGATTAAATAAGTTGTATAATAAAGGCGAGAGCTGATTTGATGTGGTTGAATGGAAATCAATGTAGAGAAGAGTCTTTTAGGTTATGCTCTTTATATAATCTATATAAACTCAACATTTCATTGGTAGATGCCACATTTGTAAACATATTCGGATGCACTGTTTCGGTAAAATAATATTAACTGATGCAGAAATCATCCTAATACTTAATGGTGATGAAGATATTTGTTGGATAAGCTTTGAAATATAGATCATATAGACCTTATAAATGAATTTAATTATAAATATTACAGGTTCGTAAACCAAGCTAATTATTTCTTTATTGTAAGATTTAATATGTATATAAAAATACTTATTGTAGACCATGATTAGTACGAAAAAAAAGAAGAATATAATCTAATCTGCCTTTCTAATGGTATATAATATGACCATCTTATTAAATCCTTAAGGTAAAAAATTTGCAACAAATTTTAAAAATTATTGATATACCGAAATTAAAAAATTTTTTTATTTTCAAAAAAAGCTTCTTCAGCGAAGCCGGTGTTCGACATACATAGAGGAGAAAGTCCCTGAGACCGGCCGCAGGCCGTCTTACACGGATAAAACTTTATTAATGTTAAAAATAAAATATTTTTATTTTAACTGGGCCAGAGATCTTAATTTGTTTCAATATTTATTACTTATATGTTGTAAGTTCTTAAAAAATTATATGAAAAAAGTTATATTTAAAAAGAACTGTTTAAAAGAACTGTGGGACATTTTTGACCACTCTTTCGTGTAATAAATCATATACATATAATATTATTTAAAGAAATTATTTTTGTAGTTTTTATTGTAAATTTGTTGTCTATATTATAATTGTAGTTTTAAAACATTTTTTTTAAAAAACTTACCGGCTTAGGTTTTTTAAAATCGTTTTTAATAATAATAAATCCTTTCAAAAAGATGCCAGCACTGAATCAATAAATAAAATTCTTGAAAATCTCAAATAAAAGAACACTTGAAGTATTTATAAACCTTAAAAAATATAAGATAAATTTTATTTGTAAAGAAAAATATTCCTTTTATTTGTATTTTTTTTTTTATTCTATTTTTTTTTTTTTTTTAAATAGTAATTTTATATTTTTATTTTGCACCTTTTTTTATGTCTCTGTATTTTCCTTTGCAAAACTATTTCCACAACTAATTTTAATAAAAAAAGATTTACACAATATAGTAATTCATTTATTTAAAATCACAAAAAAGACAACAAAAATACTTAAAAAAAATAGAAACTGATGTCAAATCCACATTTATCACACGTTATTTATCAATTACAATTTGAATGAACATGATGCTGAAACTAATAATGATAATAATGATGATATTCATTGTACATTTGTCGTTAGTGTTGTGTTTTTACGCTTGGTCAACGAAAATTAATAATAAATAAATACTCTATGTAGGTACTATAATTTTATATTAATGATGATCTTGATTTTTTATTTCTTTTTTATAATTTTCAAATTAAATCAATTTGATTTAATATGGACTTGTCGTTTTGAATTATTTAAGTTTTAATTAACACCCTCTCTGCTTTAAATTCAATATTTAAATCGTATCAATGTTATTTTATTCGTACACTGTAAAAAAATTAGCAGGTGTTTTTATATTTTTTCATCGGTTTAATAGCAATTGCACCCAGTTTATTATTATTTTTTTTATTTTATTTTTTCACAAAGTGAGAGCGAATTTAAGTTTAACAAGCGTGAACTATTGGAAGACGTGCCAACTTCTTGTACGACTTTTACAAAACTGACCGTTGATTATTTCGTTTATATTTCCAGCAATATTTTATATTATTTATTTTCGTTATTTGTGTGCATGTAGCACACTCAGGTCTTTTTGTTTTCTTTATTTTATTTTTTGCTTTTGTTGATTTTGTCATACTCCCATGCTCAGAGAGTAGAGCAACGATTGTGATAACAGTGATGCCAGAAATAAAATATCATTCGAATCTAATGTGATTTATTAATTAATGATAGATGATGATAAATCTAAATGTAATTAAAATTTAGAACAAGGTTTTAGAGATAGGTTATTCTTCTTAAAAGTAAAATTTTATATGTTTCATTTCATAATAATTTCCACCATATGGCAACACTAATTGTGATATGATCATTTTAAAATTTAAATGAATCACTCTCAAACACTTAATTCTCTTTATACCAATACAAATCGTTGTTATTGTATGTTTTTGTTATCAGTATATTTGGGGTTCTTTGTTTATGCCAAGGGGGACGCATAATAATGTTCTCCACATATCATGTAATTGAGTAAATATTTACAATGTTACACCCATACAAACTCATGTAAACAAAAGAAAAAATGCTGACTTTGATTTTGTTTTTTTTTTCTGTGTTATTTGTTGCATTTTTGTTGTTCTTTTAGTGGTTTTTATTACCATTAATTTATATATTTTATTTTTTGTTTTGGTTTTTTGCTGCTTTTGTTGATTTATTTAATTCATAGCATTTGCTGTTTTTTTTTTTCGTTAACGCTTTTTTAAGCCAAGTTTTTCAAGCAGTTACTTTAGCGGTAGTAGTAATTCATCCACATCTATTTAGTCTTATTGTCTGTATGTCTGTCTGTCACTTTTGTTTAGTCATTTCTTCTTTGCCGTTGCTTAATTTTATTTCGATTGGTTTTTTTCTTTTATTTGTAATTTTATCAAAGTGTGCCAAAGTCAAGTTGTAAAATGTGATTTTGTTAACGTCTTTATTGAATTTAGTTTAATTTTTTGCTTAATTTGCAAATATCTTTGTAACATCTCTTTTTTACCTTTATTGGTATTTTTTGCATTTATTTTATAAGGTGTTTAATTTTAGTGGTTTAATCTTTCGATAGTATTTAATAATTGTTTTAATCTATTAATAAATTAGTTATTTGTTTTATCAAATTATGAATTTGATAGAAATTTAATTTTATTGACTTCTTTAAACTACTGGAATTGCTAAGTGCAAGTGTTTTTGTTATTGGCAATAAAATATTTTTGGATATGGGTGTTTCTATAAATTTTGAAAAATGTGTATACATACATATGTATGTGTGCTCAGTAGAGGTATAAAATATTATTATACAAATCAAGGAATTTAATTTCTAAAACCTTTAAGATATTTGTTCGAAATTTTATAATTTTTAGAAATATTTAAATAATTTGTTTGTGCAAGTTATTAGAGAGCCAATTTGCCGTTATATTTATTAAAGTAAATCTAACATTCTTCCCTCAACACTTCTTAGCATTATCTGGAATACCTCGACGATATTCAGATTATCCAGAAGCCTAAACTATGTAAGTAAAAATTGTATATCGAGGCCTATGTGCAAAACACCAATTGTTCTGAAAAGCATAACAAGAGTTTCTTTAATTTTTTAATATTTTGCAATCCGATCTACGATTTATTAACAATACGACCACTTAACCTCACACATAAGAATACATCTTTGAAGGCCATTATTCGCAAAGTTATAGTAGATACGCTTCTATCTTATATTCAGGGCAAGTTTTTCAAGCTTTTCGCTTGGAAAGTAAGCATTTGCATATTTCAAAAGAATTTTACAAAAAATGCTTATATTTTAAATCTTTGCATATAATGGATACAAAAGTTAGTTTTCTTAACAAAAACAGAATTTTTTTGTGATTTTTTGGAGTTCAATCAAATTATTTCTAAAAATTTTTTTTGTGAGTATTTTGAGTGCATTGTAAATATTGTAAAGAAAAAAATCTAAAGCGTCAAATATGATACTTAAAATTAAAATAGTTATATTTTTATAAACATCGAAATCTATTAAAGATTGAAAGTTAAAAAATGCATATTTGTGCATATTTTCTACACATTAATACATAAGAATGCATAAATTCGTTGGTTTTTTTATACATATTCATGCTATTTTTGCATATTTCTGTGCATATTATACCATTTTTTCGTGCTTTTTCAAGCGCATATTTAAATTTTTTTGTGCATATAAAAACTTGCCCTGCTTATATTATAAAAATTGTTATAAAATGTTCAGATAGCCTGAGGGTCGATATAAACTCAAAAACACATAAGGTAAAAAAAATTAAAAATGGGCGGTGTTCGCTCACACCCCATAACATAACGTAAGATTTGAAAAAGTTGATGATGGGTATATAGATTCGGCCAAGCCGTATATAACATTATCGTTTATTGTTCATCATACCTTATAAATCAATTAAAAACATGCAGATATTTATACCCTACACCACCAAAGGTGGTTGGGGTATTATGCGTTTGTGCAGAAATTGTAACGCAGATACGATGTCCGTCCGTCTGGTCGGCAGGCTAGCTGACCAGCTGTCCATGTCAAGCTTGTGCGCAAAGTACAGGTCGCAATTTTGAAGATAATTAGATGAAATTTGGTACTTTTTTGGAAATTTGTTTTTTTTCAACACAAGGACGAAGCCTATTGAATTTGGTTATGATCGTCCCATTATTTCACCTAGCCCCCATACAAATGTCCTCCCGGAATAGAGTTTTAACACTTATAGAAGCCTTAAAAATAGGAATATTTTAATGAAATTTAGTACAAATAAGTTTTATATCAGCAAATTTCATGAAGATCGGTCCATAACTGACCATAGCTCCCATATAAACTCCTCTCCCGAAAATCACTTACGTGCATAAATCCCATACAAATGTTACTATTATGTTAATATTTAACACAAGTAAGTTGTATATAAGTAAAAACAAAATTATGTGGATCGAAAAGATGTAGGGTATCATTCGGGCTTGACCGACTATATCATCTTCTGTCGTTTTTTTTTTAATTATTAAGACACAAAAACAAATGTTTGACGTCAACTTTTTATTTTTTTTAAGGGCAGATAGCTCTTATAGGAAGACTCCTCAAACGATGGTAATTTATGAGCTGAATATGGAAACAAATATTTGAAAAATCTTGAGCTCTCCAAAAAAAAAAAACTTAGTACTAATTTCTCCTCTCTTTTCAACGAACTCAAAATTGCTGTGTGTGAATCCCGACAAAAACGATTTAATATGTAAATTAAAAAAACTTTTGATTGCAATTCTAGATAATTGTTTATTTTATTTTTTCAATTGGAACTTTTTTTTTATTTTCCTCGAGAAATTTTTACTTTTTTCTAAAAAATCTTCGCCCTGATAGCTTTTTTAAATTTGACAATTTCGAAAATGAAAAATATTTTACTAGAAATTATGTAGAATTTTGTTCTAAAACTAACACATAACTTGTTTTCGTATTATAAGAGGCCAAAGTTCAAAAAGTGAATTTTAGATAAAAATTAATTGGAAACACTGAAAAACATAGTTTAATTTTTAAATCTTATTAGAAATAAAAACACTTCTGTATATCTTTTTTATTTGTTTATACTTGTATATTAAAAATAATAAAATTGCAGAATTTAAATAACAATATATAATAAAAACTTACTGCGTTCTTTATAAGCAAAATAAATTATTTATTATTATTATTATTTTTTTTTTTTTTCACACGCACTTCTGAACCCCTAAAGACCAACTGAAAGCCAAATATATTAAAATTTTTAAACAAACAAATACAAAATTATACAATTTAACACTGCATAATGGACAAGTTCAAGAGGTTTAAATCCTACCACCCGTAAAGCAAATAATATCAATACAAAGATAAAGACACAAATAATCCGATTAAAAATTATTTAGATTAGAAAACAAAGTTTATTGTAGTTGTTGTAAGGTACATAAAAATAAAAAAACTATAATAAAAAATGGAAAAACTTATCAAGAAGCCAGGTAAAATGAAAACTGATAAAGAAAATGAAATTAAAAAAAAAATGCAAAAAATAAAAGAATGTTTTAGAAAAATGTTGTTCCAAATGTAGGTAAAATATACATATAGTTGTAAATTAGTTGTTTACAATGTATTTGAAATTGATTTTCAGAAATAATTAGTTTGTAAACCGATATCAATGCAAATGCAAAATTAAACAAATGGGTGAATAATAAATAACATTGAGTTTGTTATTAGAATAAGTTATTAAAATGCTCTAAATCTTTAGACAGAAATTATAATAAAAAGCTGGCTTCAATATCTCAAAAGTATCAAAAATTGCTAATAGCAACGCTAGAAAAAAAATTTGGAACCAAAAGAGTCCTAAACTATTAAGATAAATTCCTTTAAAAAATGGGTGACGAACTGGTAGCATTTTAACAAATTTCTGATGAGGAATTTGGAATAGCAGATGTTAGGGAATTGTAGTAGATATAAATCATGTTAATAAATCAAGTTTAAGTGTAAAAACGAATCAAAAACAGAACAAAAGCTTTTATGGATAGTATTTCAGAAAAAAATTATTTATATAAGAATTACTTTTTTCTTGCAAACCTAAAATCATGATACAAAAAACATTATGCCAAAAATTCTTTAATAATAAATTTTTTAGTGTGCATTCCTTACATATGTATATAGTACATTATTTAATTCAAAACCTTTCAGTTTACAAAATAAATCATTTTAAATAATTTCTAATAAAGGGGGTTTTACACTATTATACCTTGTATTAATACCAGAGTTTCAATTTCTATAATACATATCAAAAAATGTATTAAGGAAAGTATGATCATATGTCATATTTTTTATTATCTTTATTAAAATATTTTTCAAAAACTTAATAACGGAAAACTGAACAAAATTTAATAAAAATAAAACTACGAAAGAAAAAGTTTGCCGAAATTTGCATTAAGAGATGCAAATATGTTTTAAAAATTTAAAGATTTCATCATACAAACTATTGAAGGTATTTACACCATTATACATTTAAAAATATTATTTATGTTAATACAAAGTATTATAATGTAAAAATCCCTTAAATAATATTCTAAAAAATCATTTCCATCTATCTTAATTAATTAATTTTAATATTTTTTATAAAAAACCTTACTCACCACGAATTCTTCCATAATACGCTTTTATCCAACAAAAACCGTTAAAATAAACGTTTCACCTGAATAAAGCAGCGCCCCCTAGTTAATTTCCTTTAAAGTTGTCAAATCAACCGCAATCTCCAAAACAACCGCTGTAGAATACCCCATCATTATTTTGACAATTCTCTTTTACTTGAATTTTGCATTTCTTGTTGTTTTGTTTTGATCTCTCTACTACATAATGAGTAATTATTGTAACTGTTGTTAAAAATACTAAGAAAAATAAATAAAAAAATATTTACAATTACAACAAAAATATAAACAATAAATTATTATTAATCTAATAATAAATAACGAATGATAATTGTAAAATTTTTGCAAGATTAAAAACAAATCGTGGAAAATGTCTTCGAAAGCCATAAATTACATGGGCATGAGTATAGTGGAGCCCCAGGAAAGAATGCGTTATTTGGTTAACTATGGTAATATGATTGAAGTGGATCCTAAACAATCTATAAATCGGTGAGATATAAAACCAAACAAATTGAATTGATTTTAAAATAATTTTAAAATAAGACAAAATATTTGCATAACATTAACCTTGTTAGCATGTCTTTTTGTGCAGTTGTTATTTCTTTTGTAGTCTGAAGAAAAAAATAACAGCAAAGGATCCAAGCAAAGTAGCTAACAAATAAATAAACAAGGTCACTTAAGTGTGACCTTATAATGAGGTTATATTGCAAATCCTTTTTGTCTATATATATATTAAACAGAAGGTTACACTCCTGTTGATATGTGTGTATAGTAGATACTAGTTAATACTATAAATATCTAAGTATATATAAGTAATGTATTATTTCTTATGTTTAATTATTTATATTTACATATTTTCTACTCAGTTACTACCGTTCTGGCACCGAAATGTTACGTATGGCCCAAGTCTATTTGGCCGAAGGAAATCATGAAAATGCCTTTATACTCTATATGAAATATTTAACATTGTTTGTGGAAAAGATACGTTCCCATCCCGACTATCCCAGCATTAAGTCTGAAATGAAATTCATTAACAAACGCATCAAAGATGAAGTTATGCCGACTTCGGAAAAATTACGCCTTAAATTATTGGATCGTTATCAACGGGAATATGAACAATTTCTGGCCAATAAAGAGGCAGAACGTGTTAGAGAAATGGAACGAGAACGTCGTATACGAGAAGCGGCTGCTAACGATTCAACAAAATCATCTTCGCTAATACCCGCCAATTTGCACGTTAAAATGGATCCTAATAATCAACCAACGGCACCCGATATGGGTTTGCTAGATCAGGTCGTGTATCCTAATGATTTTCCTACGGGTGGTCATAAATCAAATTTACTATTGCCTACGGAGGATAGTTTGGATAAAGAGGATAAAAGATCAAAGTAAGTTATGGTGATTTATTCTCATTTGTAATCAGTTATTATCCAATAATTTTCCAATTTGTTTAAAAATATTAAAATTAAAAAAAGGCAAAAAACTTAAAAAAAAGAAATCTTTGAAAAATACCATTTAAAATAATAAATTAACAAAAATAATTATCACTAATAAAGGGCTCTTTATGGTAAATTGCCTTGGGGCTATCCTTTGAAATGCTTCTTTTTATTAAACTATAAATATATGTATATTATATCTAAATTTTGTTAATCATTTCTTTGACAATTTCTTTAAAGCCTTCCTTCAAAACCCTCTTTTGATCGTTCAACAAAACCTCAATACGATCGTTCCAATTCCCTGCTGGAGGGTTCACTGCGTACCGTTGTAATACCACAAAACACTATGGATGTATTTCTGCAACTCGCCCAAACGAATACTATGAAAAATATTGAAACATGTGGTATATTGGCAGGGCATTTAGCCCACAATCGTTTGTACATAACACACGTTATAATACCCAAACAACAGGGTACCCCGGATTCGTGTACCACCATGCATGAGGAGGAAATATTTGAAGTGCAAGATGAACAGAATTTAATTACTTTAGGATGGATACATGTGAGTTAAAAATATAAAAAATTACTTTTAAAAAATTTTAACTAATATTTTTTCTTAATGATAACAGACACATCCTAGTCAGACCTCGTTTCTGTCATCAGTGGACTTGCATACCCATTGTTCGTATCAAATAATGATGCCTGAGGCTATAGCTATTGTTTGTGCACCAAAATATCAAACGTAAGTTGAATAAAAAAATAAAGCGAATTGAAGTTTATTAGATTCTGGGAGCTTGAAAAAAGCAGCAACTTAAAAACATATTTTTATTATTTGTTATTCGTAAACAACATTTTTAATATTACAATGAAAAAATCACATAAATTCTTTATAGTTTATTTCATATTGAAAAAACTTTTCAAGCCCCTCAATAAATCTGACTAAATCATTTCTAGTTGTATTGAAAATTTCAGAATTATAATTGGAAATTTCCGAAATACAAGTGGAAATGGTATAGTAAGAACCCGAACGATTTAATATCAAAATAATATTTTAATCTTAAAATATATACATTATTTTAGTACCGGTTTCTTTATACTTACCCCAACTTATGGTCTGAACTATATTGCTGAATGTCGAAAAAGTGGTTTTCATCCACATCCTAATGATCCGCCATTATTTATGGTAAATTTTAATGCAAATTTAATGCAAACTAAACATTTTAATGTTATTTATTTTTAAACTAACTTTCAGGAAGCCCAACACATTCAAATGGAATCAGATCAAAAGATACGTGTAGTGGATCTGCGCAGATAGTTTAAGGAATTTTTTATCTAAAATTTTAAAACAGAGAAAAACACGAATTTAAGGGCTTATTAATTAAAACAAAAGCTAAAAAACAAAATAAATTCAAAACATATAACAGAATCTTGAAAACTTTAAAGACCCCAGAAGAAGTTCCCCATAAAATTAACAAAATTATTATTAAAACAAAAATAAATAAACCCTTTTTGGCTGCATTAAATGTGTAAAACTAAATTAATCAAACCCAATAATTTATCTTTGGCTAAAATTATCCATTATTCATAATATTTACTTTAATAAAAAATTAAAAGAAAAGAAAAAGTGCTTTAATAAATGAAATGAGTGTAAAAGAAACCTGTTAAGTAAAACAATAAAGCAAAAAAATAAAATAAATTACAAAAAAATTATAAAAAATAAAAATTGATGACAAACCATATTTTTAGAAAATTATATGAACATTTTTTCAAACATTAAAAATAACAAAAGAAAATATACAAAACAGCTTACAAAGTAATATTATATTATGGCCTATATTTAACTGTATTTTGTTGTTAAACTGCAACTACTTTAGCATTTCTTTAGCATTGTTACTAATCTTATTAATTAAAACTAAACTAAAAATTTTTCAAAATTTTTCTTTTTTAAAATTTAGTTTTGTTTAATTTTATAATTTTATTTTTTGTTTTTAATTATACACATACTTATTATTAAAAAGCATTTTTAAATTGTTATTTATATATTATTAAAACATATTTATGTTTGCTAATATATTCAATTTACTATATAGTTTATTTATTTTTAACATAAAATAAGTTGTTGTTATTTTTTCTTTATCTTACACCAAATCTAATTTATTAAAACTATTTTAGAGCCACCAAATACAATTTTTACTACTATTTGCAAATATACACGCTTAAAATATTATTAAAACAAAAACCCAGTTATGTTTCATTTTTAATAACAGAAATAATTAAACTGAAATTTTGAACTACTAGTATTTCATGTCATAAAATTAAATAAACAAATTCTATTTAAAGAATTTTTAATTTTATGGCAAACTAAAATTATATTTTAATAAACAACATACATTTGTATTTAATAAAACAAAAATTTAATTGATATTTTTAAATAAAATTAAGAAGGATATTATATATTTTAAATGGAAGTAAACAAAAATAATAAAAGTACTAAATGCTTGTAATTTATTTAAATATAAAAATAAAGAAAATAGATGCATCAAAATCTGTAGTTTGATATTAAGAACAACTTGAGTTTTACTTTATTTCAATTCAAATATTTCTAATTCAGATTTGTGATATTTAACATATTTAAATCGATTAGAAGGTTTTTGTTCTCTATTTCGCTATGAAGAGTTATGGGAACTAAGAAATTATAGATTAAAAAAACCTGGCCGTCTATTACTGACAACATCGATTCACAACTTTTGAAATGTTTATTATTATACATGGGAATAATTCATTGAATCGACTAATGAATTGCCGATTTCATTACCATTAAATTGAACAATGATACTTATAATTTTTTTCATTACCATTATTTTAAATAATGGTAATACTTTTTAATGATGTCTTTTCATTAATAATTATTTAAAAAAAAAAAAAATCATTATCATTAAATAATAATTTAATTTTATAAATTCATTGTCATTATTTAGCAGAATTTTTCGTACAATTCTATCTACTTTTTTAATTATATTGAATTTGTATTCGTTTACTCTTCTATTTGGTACATATATTTTTGAATAATTTTTAAAAAAACTGCATTTTATAATTGTTAAATCATGCTGTAATTGAGATTTATATTTAAATGATTTAAATTTTTTTATTAAAACGATATTAAATTACTCCACAAATACTAGAACACATTTGAAAAAATTGTTTTTTTTTTTATACAAACAATGCTTTCTTCAGTAATTATAATTAGTATTTGAGCATTTTTTTGTAATTTCATTACCATTACTTAAAAAATTGTAACTCAAAAAAAAAAAAAAAAAAAAAATGAGTATCATTAAATGGTAGTTAAATTTTTTAAACTATAATTTTTTTAAGTAATGGTAATGGTAATGAAAATTCAATGCTCAATGAAATATTCCCATGTATGTTTATTATACATCAACAATTTAATTAAAAAAGTCCAGAAAAATGTCTTGTTTTTACCTTTAGTCATTCAATTTCCGTAAAAATTTGTATACACAAACTCCATAAAACCATTTATTGAGTTTTGTTTTCAGTTTTTCAGTTTTTTTTTCAGTTTATTTCGCTTTTTCTCTTTCTCAAATACCAACAAAATTTGAACTATGTAACAGTAAAATTCGATATGAAACTGATTTTTATGAAATGCATTTTTTGAAAATATTATTTTTAATTGTCTTTTTCTGGAATCTAATTAGTAAATATTTTTTTCAATTGGTCTTTTCTGAAATCATAGTGGAAAATTATCTTTTCTGAAACCGAAACAGAAAATCGAAATTTCAATTGACTTTTATTAAATTTTAAATGAAAAATAAAATCTTTAATTGATCTTTTCAAAAACTGTAATAAAAAATCTCATTTAAAATTGATGTTTTATTAATTTGATTTAGAAAGTTCAAATTTTAAGTTAATAATGTTGTTAATCCATGAGTTTAACTTTATAAAAGATAATTTTATAGACACTCCGTTGTATAATTACGAAGTTGTTCATATCTTGCCATTTCTTTACAAATAATAAAAAAATCACAAAAAAAAAAAAAAAAAAAAAACATACGAAAAATCTTAAAATTGTCTTTAAAACTATATCAAATACTTAGTACTCCTTTTATTTGTTTTATCATTTTTTATGGCAACTCTGTTTTTCCATCACTTCCATTAAATTCTCTCCAATGAAAAACATCACACTCTCTGAAATGACATATGAAAAGCAAGAATTTTACAGTAGATACAAAAATAGGTGAAAAACGAAAAATATCGAACACCAGACCAACCTCACCATCTGCGATTTCGATGAATCAACAATCAGATTGAAATTGCCGATTTATTGTCGAAATATTTACGTTTGGTCGCACCGAGAATCCTGGTTTTTAAGGATTTTTTCAGTTATTTGTATTTTCTACAGTTTCTTAAATTAATAAAATAGAATCACTAATAATAAGCCAAAGTTTTAAACGTTTTTTTTTTATACCTATACAACATTCCTTAAAAAAAATATTAGAAAATTTCAATTTATTCACACTTATTCTGCTTGTCGTTGTCGACAAAATACGACGTCGTCTGTGGCAAATTGTTATTCTCGTTGTCGTTATCGACATTTATCGATGACAGTTTAATCATTTTTGGTATTCTCTATGAAATGTTGACATCGATACTGTATTGAAACGACTTTTTTTAGTCGTCGTCAAATTTGGTGAAGACTAGACTAGTTTATGAGAAAAAAGTATAAACAAATTAAAAAAAAAAATGTAGATAAAAATAAATGAAGTTTATTGAAGATATTTATAATTATTACCATAAAAGTGAAATTGTAAATAAAATTAATAAAAACAAAAAAGTGTGTGAAATATAAAATTCACTTCCTAAAAATAACAAAGAAACGATTTAAAATTAAATAATAACAGAAAATCCTTCCTATCACAAGACTGCTTGATTCCCGGTATGATTCTAAACAAGCTTTATGCATTAGAAACACTTTCAATGCTTCCGGAGCCCAAAATAAATTTCGGAAATCACTTATTGCTGCAATATCTTTAGCTTAAAGACTTAATGTTACTATAAATACGTTTTAAAAATCTTTTAAAAGAGTTATTTTTTTTTTTTTAATATTAGTCTGATACTATCCGAACGTCGGTTTTTAAACTGCTATTGCTTGCAACACGTGTTTGGAACTTATTTGTGGTCTGGTATTAGAATTCTATCGGTAACTTTTTGCATTTTAGATTTTGTTGTTTTTATTCATTACATCAATCAGAATCTTAAATAAAAAACATTTTCAATTGGAATTTTATATTTGACAAGAAAATTTATTTTTAAATTTCCGGCAAAATAAATCAGCTGACTCAAAAATTAGTGATGTGTGTTTTGTTTGTTAAAATAATCGATAAACAGTCGACGTCGTCTCAAGTCTGTTAGAGAAAACCAAAAAAGCGTGGAAGTGATGTTGATGTCGATACGAATCGATTTTGAATCAAAAACGACACTGACGTCGACAACTGGAATTAACGGTGATTATTGAAATAAATAATTTTGTTTTCTAATTTTTAATTTTCTTAGTATCCCATAGTGGTCCCATTGTAATACATGATTTTTTTTACTAAATTTTAATTTTCTCAGCATCCCCTGGTGGTTCCATTGTAAATTTTTTATATGTTGTTGCCAACACTAGAAAAAACATTTTTAGGAAGAATTATGAAAATGAAATATATAATTTTTTAAATATATTTGATACAAGGACGAATATTTATTTCATTTTATTAGGCATTAATGTGAGCCAAAACTTGTTTAAATGGGAAAAATAGGTGGGAGATATATTGATTTAAATTTCATGTATTTTTTTTTTTTTTTTATTTTTTTAGTAACTACATTAAAATGATTTTAATGATTTATTGTTTTATTGTAAATTTTTATGACTAGAAGTTTTAAAGCTTTTAGGAAACTGTTAGCAAAGATGTGCTAAAGTTAACAACAGATGTCGCTACAATTACATAAATTTAAAATAATAACAAATCATCAAGTAGCGGATTCTCTAATAGAAAAAAAATGCAATAGAAATTTTCGTATTTAAGATACTTTACTCTTTTTTACTCGTTTCCTTTTCCGAAAACATTTATCCTATACTGTAAGCATTCCACCTTTTAATATGACATTCCTCTACATTGTGGACAAAACACACACAAAAACTGTTTCCAGTCAAACAATATTGAGAATTTGCTGTTTCCTATACAATTTTCTTTCTTCAGTTCTTCGTGGTTGGTCAAGTGTTAAACAACGCAAAATACGCAAACGTCTAAACGAGAATCATACGAAAACAAATACACGGTGGTAATACAACACAACATCAAAAGAAAAAAAGTTAAATCCAAGTTGAAAAAATAGCAAATAGAAATAAATTTAAGTTGAAAAAAATTGTGCGTTTTTTTTCACTTTTTCGGTCGTTTTATGCACAAGTGTTTTATAATCTAAATAGAAAAATATAAAAAAAAAAACGAGGAAATAAAAGCAGAAAATTAAAAATCAATAATTTAGCAGGGGAAGAAATTAAGTGATTTATTTTGCTATTTGCAAAATAAATAAGAAAAAACTTAAGCAGCTCCCTATTTTGTTTTCGCCTATAAATTACATATTTAGTTTCCTGTTATAAACAATACTAGTGAAAATTCTTAAACACAGACATAAAAAAAAGAAATCAAAAATATATTATTAATAAAATTATTAATTAATTTATATTCCGTTTATTTAAAGTTAAAAAGTGTTCATTTTAAAGAAATAACCTTGATATAACATTTTTTGTGTGTTTAATAAAATAAAATTATAAATTTCAAAAGTTTCAATTTTAAAAACTAAACAGCTTTTATTTTCTTTATAATTATAATGTTTAATAATTTCCATCCATTTGTTTGGATTATTAAGCCAGTTCAATGTCAAGATGTAAGTTAAGTTCATGGTATAAAAAAACCATACATATTTAACAAAAAAATATTATTATTAATTATAATTATGTTTTATATGACCTCTTAATGACATTTCATATTGTGTTTACTTCGTACTTTATTTTGCTTTGCTGTCAGTCAGCTTTTTTCTTTTCTTGTGCCACCTTTATTGATTTGCTGGCTGTTTGTTACCTGGGTGTGAGATAGAGAGTGTTCCTTGCTGTGATTGTGTCAGAAGAGTTTTGTGTAAATTGTCAGTTTAGTTCTTGTCATTTATAATGTTTATTTTGTTGTTGTGTTTTTTGATTTCTTGTTTTTTATTTTTATTTACAAAATAAAAATTGTTCAAGTTTAATGTTGTTGTTATTTTAATTGTAGCTTTCTAAAGCATTTATGTACACATATAACGGTTTCAAGTGTCAAGTAGTTAGAAAAAAGTAAAATACATAAAACATAGATAAGTTACCACGTTTTTTATTTTGAATTTAAGGGAAGGGAACGGGGACAACGACATCATTGTTATGGTGTTATTTTGACCTACAAACAAGGGGTGATATTAATATTTAAAATTTTGATTATATTATAAAGAAATTTTTATTTTTATTAAATTATTGCAATTTCTTTACTTATGTACACAGATGGACAAAAGTCACCGTCATTTGCCTTTATGTAAGTTTGAAGGGCCTCTGCGCCCATAAAACAAATGATATATAAACATAGTTTAATTCTGCATAAAATATGGTTTATTTAAAATGTTTTTTTTAGTTAAAATATTTTTTCTTTCATTAACCTTATTAACAAAAATAAGTATTTATTATTTGAAGTTCATATTTCTTGTTTACAAAAGTCACCGTCACTGCATCTAAATATTAAAGAAACTTGAAGAAATTTCGCTCTTACCAACACTTCTGTCTAAATTCGTGTAATATGGTAACTTTAAGACTGATCTGTCAAAATTTAATAACGGTACTTAATTTAAAAAATTTGCTAACGCCACTTCTATTAAAAATTAATGAAAAAAGAAAAGAAACTACAATTGAAGAAACAAAAATTATTTTAAGTGCGTACAAACAAAATAAAACGATCCGGAAAATATGCACATTGGTTAACCGTACACCTACCATCATTGCTGGAATTATAAAACGTTTTAAAGACGACCCAACATGTGAGTATCAGACAAGAAGTGGACGACCGCCAACAATATCTGTTCGGGAAAAGAGGGAAATAGTTAAAATAATTAAAAAAAGAGTCTAAAACTTCATCGTCCGAAATTGCTGCAATGTTAAAGGAAAACACTGGTACAGTTGTTCACCCCCGTACTGTACGTCGAGTGCTAAATTCTGCCGGGTATAATGCCAGAGTTTGCAGGAAAAAAACAAAGATTAGCAAGGTGAACCAAATGAAACGCCTTTCTTTCGCAAAAGAGCACATAAATAAAGGAACAGACTTATGGGATAAGGTCATATTCTCTGATGAAAGCAAATTTTCCATATATGAATCAGACGGACGTGTTTTGACATGGAGAAAGAAGGGGGAGGCTTTGCAGGAAAAACACATTCAGTCGACTGTTAAACATGGTGGTGCTGGTGTCATGGTATGGGGTTGTATGTCGGCGGCTGGGGTTGGGGAACTAGTATTTATTGATGAAGTAATGGATAAAACTATTTATTTGAATATCCTTAAGGATAACTTGCATAAAAGTGCTCAAAAACTTGGCTTTGAATTCGACTATTTCTTCCAGCAGGACAATGACCCTAAGCGCACGGCGGAAATTGTTCGATTATGGATCTTATATAACACCCCTCACACTCTTAAAACTCTTCCTCAGTCACCCGACATCAACCCAATAGAGCATTTATGGGACCACTTGCATAGATGGATTCGAGAACATCACATTACTTCCAAAAATATGCTTAAAGAGAAATTAATGGAGGAATGGGAGAAAATTGATCCGGAAGTGACGAAAAAGTTAGTACATTCTATGCAGAAACGTTTGCAAGAAATTATTAAAAATAATGGCAAACATACCTCATATTAAAATAATAAAAGTTTTTAATTAACTTTACCTGATGGTGAATTTTGTCCAGTAATTATATGAACTGTTTTGTATATTTTTAATTTGTTTTTTAATAAGTATAAGAACAAGGAGTTATTTTAACTGAAATAATATTTGAATAAAATATACTTTTTGTTTAAGTTAACCATTTTTATATTTCAATAGTTTTCTTAGCATGGGGAGCCTTTAAACATTGTACATGATAGATGACGGTGACTTTTGTCCATGTGTGTATGTAAAATTGCTAATGGTATTTGGATTTGGCTACGAGGGGGCAAAAATATGAAATATCTTTCTCCATCGGGATTCTTTTCGGTCACACTAGTAAAAACAAACTTTGTCCAATTAAGACTATAATTCGAGAACCGTTTGTACGATTTTGATAAATGATGCACCAAAATTTGCAGACGATTGCAGAATTGTCTTCAATTTAAAGCAACATTATTTTTAAGAGTTAAGGTTTCTGAATAGCTACGAAAAAATTGAGTAAAATACGAATGTCATGTTTCTTAGTATCGCGAGTCTCCAATATCAAAATAAAGCTACATAAAATCGGTGTAGAAACACTGCCTTGAAATATTTCAAAACTGGTAACACTAAATGAATTCAAATGCTAAGTAATGTGTCTATTATTTAAGTATGTTAAAGTAACATTCCAAAAGAAATAATTATAGTATATACTGTAATAAGTATTATTGAGTGACCACGAAATCGCTATGACTTCCAATAAAAGACGGGAATATTATTATAGAACTGAAAAATTTACCTCACTCACAGCTATCCAATTGTCAAGAGTTTTATATACAAGTCTCTCCTTAACTGGTCATCCTGAGATCTTCTAATGAAATGTTTCTTCAAATTTCAATGGATGATAAATCATTAGGATTCTCTAAATCGACTTTTGAAAAAGTCATTTTGGTTTGAAAATTGTCTAGAAAAATCTCTTGTTGCCAAACATTCGGAAAAGTTGGAAAAATTCTAAAATAGTCGGGAAAGTTAAATAAAATACTTTATTGAAAGGGAATAGTTTCTTACAAGTTTTTATTTCAAAAACACCATCTATCTGTTGGAAATAATATCATAAAAACATATTTTTGTGACAAGAACTTTCTTTGCTTAGATCGAAAAAAAATCTATTTTAAAATTTAAAAAATCGAAAAATCTATTATTTAAAATTTAAAAAAGATCTAAAAGAACTTTAGAACTCTTAATACAATAAAACTAATACAAAATTTTTATCAATACTATTACAGTTTTATACATACCCAACAGCCTATAGTGGCGGTTGCGTACAAGTTACCTAACCGACTGTATTAGGGTAACACTAGTCATTTTATTAGCTACGTGACTAGTCACTTTAACATGGTCTTGTCCTAGGAGGTAGTCTATTGCCACCTAAACGACTACATAATGTCACTTTTTTGCAAACACAATCACCTGCACGACTATCGAAGGCTCAATGAAATGGCAATTTTTTTACAAACACAATCACTTCAAAAGCTACAAAGTGTAATTTTTGTGCCCACACCACCACTTTAATGGTTACAATAAGTCATTAAACGAATTGTTGATTCTTCTTTTTGTCTTCTTCCCGCTAACCATAGAGTCAGTAAAGTGCCAATTGCTAATACGCCCATTGGTGACCGTTGAAAAGCGGCAGGTGACTATACACCAAAGAATCTTACTGTCTAAAAGCGATTTAATCTCCACCAAATAAACTGCTGGGTATATTGCAATTCATAAATACTAATACTTAAGCAAAAATTCTATTTAGTATAAAAATTTAATTTCCGTTTCAACAAACAGTTACATTTTCTCTGATACACTTTCATCTATCAAAATAAACAATTCATTATACGCCTTTACAAATATTTTGCCAAAAGATATTCAAAAGTCATTAGCACGTGTCGAAATAGTCACAAGAGTCCTTCAACGTCACTGAATACACGTGGCACTTTTTTTTCGTATATTTTGTGGCATTTTTCCCCTTAGGAAAGAACTTGAACTTTTTGTAAATATGAACATACTACTTAATAATAGTACTAAATAGTTAGTAGGTTGGTACTAATAAACGATATTTGTTGCAACTTGTGCAGTTTTATTTTTTTTACACAAATTAACACACTACATTAACAATAGTAACAACGAAAACAACAACAACTACTACTAAAAGTTAAAGAAAAAAAAAAAAATAGTGTCAACACAAAAAAAAATAAAGTCAAACAATGTTGATGTCAGCTAAAAGGAAACCGGATAACATTTGCAGCTACACTTTGTTTTATTCGTTGTAGTTAATGTTGTTGCAGTTTTTGTTGAAAATATTTAAAACAAAAAGCTATTATTGTTGTTGTTATGTGTATTTTTATGAAATTGTAGAATTAAAGTAAACATTTGCAATAACATTATCAAATGCCTTAACAATAACCCAAGAGTAAGACAGATGTATTAAAATTAACTTGTTAGGTTAAAATTTGAGGATACAAGGATGTACATAAGTATAAGTTTGTGGCAGTTGTTCAGAATGGAAATTAAAAGGATTATATTTAATTACAATTCTAGTATTTAAAACTATTTCTATATATTAAGTATAAGATTGTATAAAAGCAAGTGATGCCTAAAGATATGTTAACAGTGTTGGCAATAGCAATGGTTTTTATCATGAGCATTTTTAAATACATTTCGATTTTCGCGACTAATTAAAAACCAGTCCTGTCGCGAAAACTGAATTTTCGCGATAACAGAAGCCAAAATTTTATTGAAAGTTTTTTTGTAATCTTTAAAATTGCTATAACTAAGCCGTCATCACTTTTTAGTTCCTCAACTGGGTGACACGTCGCGTTATCTAAAAGCAAAACTGCTTTTTGCGGCAGACCTTTTAAAGCCAAAAATTCTCGAACCTAAAAAATGTTTACTTATGAACAACTTACTTTTACTAAGTAATTGGTGAAAATTAACTTACCTGGGGAACAAATTCGTGATGGAACCAGACCTCCACTTCTTAATTCTTTTTTAAATTTTTTTGAAATCTCTAATTTTTGAGAAATCGTCTTTATACCGAACGGGAATTTTTCGTTAATTCTTCTTCCAAATGCCCATTTGAAGACGGATTTTCCTATCATAATTGGAGGAAAATTTTAGTAACTTTAGAAATAATATTGATCGAGCATCAGCCTACCTTCTGGTCGATATGTACGATATACTTAGTAGTGGACCATTGTTTACATAAATCAGATCTCAGTAAATGTGAATTCGATAGTATCGGGAAGAATTAAATTTAATTTAATACCTCAATTATTTTGTATTATGTATTTCTATAATATAAATAATGGATGTACACTGTACAGTAGAGTGTCCCGAGGAAGCCTATTCGAATGTAGGAAGATGCGTATAAATTTGCTTAATAAAAAAAAATATTTAAAAATTTTTAAAAGTTGCTCTTCTGTTCCCTATCCTAATTTTGTCCCATAAATTAAGGCCAAAAAAAGATTTTTTAATCGAAATGGGTGTCAAAAAATTTGTAATTTTAAACTGGTTATGAAAAAACTATTTTAAACATTTTTCGCATGGGAACATTTTTCTCATGGGATATTTTTTCACTAGATGACCGTTGAAGGTATTTTGATAAAAAAAATTTTTTTGAAACTCATTTCAAGACAGAACATACTATTTTTTTGGACGAAATGTATGTTCTTTGGACCCTGATTTAAGCTGGTAGAGAACTGAAGATCAATTTTTTTTTTATATTTTTCCCATATTAATCTAATTTTTACTCATCGTTTGAGGGATCTTCCTACAAAATTTTTGCCTACGGGACACTCAAGTGCACATTAGGACCGAACGCAAAATGTTTGGTACTAAATTGCATCTCCTAAACATTGAACGAATTGAAATGTATGGAAGAGTTATAGAGGAGCATTCAGAAAAATCATCTTCGTTATAACACGAGATAAGTTACAAGTTGTCGAGTATGTAAAAGTTTCAAAAAATCGTAACTTCTACAAATCAAGTCCGATTTTAAAGATATTTTTATTTCTGTAGTGCTTGATAAGATAATAGAAAAATTAATTCACATAAGTTATCTCTTACAGTTAAAAAGATATAGACGCTTAAATTTTGAATTATTAATTTTTTACTTCGAGTTTATTTCGTTTTTTTTTTAAATATTTCAAAAGGTAAGGGGTTTCATAAATGGTTAATAAAGAAATTTTAAATTAATTTGGGTTTGCACATTACATGCAGCATTGGTCGAAATGGTGAATTTTAGAAGAAACAAGCGCGAATGTTCGGCTGTACAAAATTTCGTTATCGTTCTTTTATTTAAGAGATTTCAGCAGAAAAGTATGAAATGAAGCTACAACGGACACCCTGTGTTTCTAGTATTTTGCCCATAACTTTTTTGTTTATTAACCGATTTTGCTCATTTTTAATACCAAACAAACCTTCTCCTGCTTTCAACAGACGGACCGACGGACGGACATAGCTAGATCGACTGAGAATCTAACTAGGACCCAGAAAATACACACGGAATGAAAAAATCAATATACCCTCCATCTCTTTGATGGTGGGTATAAAAAGTTTCATTTTTATCGATTAATACAATAAAATGTCACGTGAGCTTTTTTAAATTTGTTCACAATATTTAATCATAAAATATTTATACCCCACACCACCATAGGTGGTTGGGGTATTATGCGTTTGTGCTGATGTTTGTAACAAATAGAAAAAGTTATCCAACACCTCAAAGTATACCAATCGACTCAGAATCATTTTTTAAATCGATCTAACGATGTCCGTCCGTCTGGCTGGCTGGACGGATGGCTGTCCATGTAAACTTGGTGCCCAAAGTACAGGTCGCAATTTTGAAGATAATTCAATGAAATTAGGCACGTGGGATTTTTTTGATACAAGGACGAAGCCTATTGAAATTGGTTGTTATTAATATTTGTAACAAATTTACGGTCCACAATTGACCATAGCTTCCATATAAACCCCTCTTCCGAAAATCACTTAAATGTGCATAAATCCATTACAAATGTTAGTATCAAGTTAATATTTGACACAAATAAGTTTTATATAAGTGGAAACAAAATTGCCAAATATTATTAGAATCGGTCCATATGTTACCATAGCTCCCATATAAAACTACTTCCGAGAATCGCCCCAAAATGCATTAAATCATCTAGATGTTATTATCAATGCATTATTCTGTATTTGTATATTTTATTTTACTTTTAGTAAAAGTGTTGTCCTACAATTACCCAAAGGTCTAATATAAGTCCCCTTCCCAAATTTTTATGCTCATACATAACGATGTAGGGTATCATATGGTCGGCCTTGACCGACTATATCTTTTTTCTCGTTTTTTATTACATAAAGAAACTTATTGGTATAATATTTTCACTATTATTTCTTATGAAATGTATAAAATAAATATCAATCGTTCATTCCTGTAAAAATCATTTAAAAAGCTTTAATAATTTTTGGCAATTGAATCCTCCTCTACAACTCTTTCATACACTTCCTTACCAGTAGTTTAGGAGATGCAGATTTATTACTAAAATGTTAATCCAAACAATTTTACTTACTATATTATTTTGAAATATTTGCTATAACTCAAAAACTGAAGATATCACTTGAAAATACACTTCAGCTAAATTGTTTGAAATTTTATAGTCCATAAATGTTTTAATGGCATCAAAATAGGTGCGATGAATGATAAGCGAGATATAACCAGAAAAATAAGTGAATAAGTATGTAGACTATAATTCAAGAACCGTTCACGCAGAGAAAAAACATGGTTACAGCATGATCACCACAACTATTCAATGATTATATAGCTGTTTTTTATTGATTTAAATATACTGTGTTCATGATAGCAACGTTTATGATTCTGTTTAATCATTTAATGATTACCCACAGTCAAAATTTTAATATGGTTCACTGAATTATAATATGTATTTAAATATGTTTATATGAAATCATATATATGATAAATCCACTCATTTAGTCAATTCTACAACAACTTAGTTAATTATATAACCATTCAGTTCATTTTAAAAATTTGGTTAATTCTACAACCATTAAGAAATTAATTTTTAATGCCTTTTGAATACACTTTTTTGTGTATCAGTAAAGTAGTTTGTTAGTATATTAATTCTCATTTAGTTTATACAATGAACAAATATAAATTGACAAGTTTTGTTTTTATTCAGTATGATGAATGTACCACATATAGTACATATAATATAAATATGAAAACATGGGATTATATATATGATCAAATGGGATTATATATATGATGAAATTAGTTCATAATAATACTTAAGAAAAGGTTATAAAACTTACTAAAAGTTATTAATAAGGTTATGAACCTTACTTATAAATTATAAATTGGAATCATAGTAATGATTACGCACAAATATACTTATTGTAACCTGGAATCATATATTACAATCATAGTATGTTGCTCTTAGTTTATGGTCACTGGAACCATATTTTTTCTTTGCGTGTTTGCACGATTTTGATAAATGATACACCATATGATGCCTGCGATGCATTGTCTTCAAGATATGTCAAAAATATTTTTTATTCGCTCAAGAATTTCAGGGTTATGGATCAAAATTTTCACGATTTAAAAAAAAAAAAAAAAATAATAATAATAATTTTTTCACTACTAATTAACGAATAACTACGAAAATATTAACTGGACAAAAAATTATGTAAATTCATCTGAAAGATAATTTAAATCGCTATCTTCTGGAGTTTATTTTTCTTAATTGGACAAACCGTTCTCGAGTTAAATTTATAATTTTTTTTTTACCCAATTGTGTATCTCCACTTACCTAAAGGGTATAAGAGTATAAATATTTTATGATTAAATATTGTAAAAAAATTTAAAAAAGCTCACATGACATTTTATTTTATTAATCGATAAAAATGAAACTTTTTATACCCACCACCAGTGTTGCCAGAACTTGAGAAAAAAAGAAGCTAAATTGGACTTAAAAAAAGGTCAGAAAAGGCTAAATGCCCCAAAAAATAAAGCCAGAAAAAAGCTAGCATATTTTAAAAAAGCATTAATTTTTTTTGTTCTCATTAGATTTTGGTATTTGTTAAATGTATTTTAGTGAATTTGTAAATATAAAGTAATTAGTTTATATGGGTAATAAAGTTTGTCAAAAAATAATAGTAATATTTTTGTAGAATGAAGCGTCGCAGGCAAAAATTTTCATTAAATATAAATAATTTCGATATTTTTGTAAGAATTAATATACACAAATGCTTAAATTGATGATTTTGTAAAAATAAAATTTGTAAACTTTTAGCCTTTTTAAGGCTATGTTAAAAATAAAAAAGGCTAACAAAAAAGCTAGAAGCTAAAACGAAAATTTTGAGGCTAAAATCAAAATAAAAAGGCTAGATCTAGCCTTAAAATGGCTAAACTGGCAACACTGCCCACCATCAAAAAGATGGAGGGTATATTGATTTTATCATTCCGTGTGTAACATATCGAAAAAATCATTTAAGACCCCATAAAGTATATATTTTCTGGGTCCTAGTTAGATTCTGAGTCGATCTAGCTATATCCGTCCGTCGGTCTGTCGGTCCGCCTGTTGAAAGCAGGATAGGGTTTGTTTGGTATTGAAAATTAGCAAAATCGCATGGGTACTTTAACTTAACTGTGAATTCAATCAAGATTTGTGCATAAATTTTTATGATACGTGGCTTTATTTACTCGCAGTTTTACCAGCTTTGAGATAAAGATGATAAACTGAAACATTTTTGATGTTTTCACTTCTAAAAAGAAATCTAAGTAAAAAATAAAATCTTCAATTTGGCATGAAAAAATTTGTTTCGGACACTTATTTCGAAATATATCCTAAACTATAAAAAATTGATAGTAGAACGACCTAAAGCCAATTTTATTTCGACTTATTTGAAATATGTATTTATTAAATTTACCCTCTTTTAACAAAATAATATTCGCTAATATTTACTTAACTTTTTATTTCTGTTAAATTATATTTATATAATGAGATTTCAAACTTTAAAAGTTATTAAGATAATAAACTTATAAAATTTATAGCTTGTAATTTAAGAATATATAATATAATAATATAAAATTAAATTTAAAGATTTATGGGGTAAAAGCTAAACAAAACTATAATGACGTCATTAAAGCAGTTGTTATGAAAATTAAACTAAATAAAATTGAAGCCAAATATTTGTAGAATTTTGTATAAGTTTTTACAAATATAAGGATGCATTATTTATTAAAATCAATATTACTAGAAATATTTTGTAAAAACAATTTAATTTTAAAAAAACTTAGTTTAAAATTTAATATTAAGAACTTAGTAGTCAGCATTACAAAAACATTTGAAATTTATTTATCGACAATTAAATATTCATTACAATGACACTGTTATTTACTTAAAATTCTTTCGAATGAAAAAACAAATTCACACCCAACTACCACAGTTTTCTTTATTTGTGAAATTTTATACTTTATTTGTTCTATAAATAAAAATTTTACGTAAAACTTGTTATTTATTTTAATTAACATACATTGTTTTCATTTTTATTCATTAAAAGTTTCATTAAATGATTAATAATAAATAAATAATTCCATCCTTGTTTTAATGAAATATAACGGTTAAGTGCGTATGATTAATATTAAATGTTAAATAAGAAATTAATTTTCATTAAAAACGACACTCATACGTCATGTGGCACGTGTAGGAAAACTCTAAAAATAAATGATTAAATAACTTTAATGCGATTACAAGAGAATTATTTTATAGTAGGTATTTAAAAAAAAAATAAACTCTTGACTAGAAATTATCTTTAACCTCACAAAATTATTCTTTTTATATTGTTTTCTATATTATTATACGAAGTTTATAATAATAATAATAATAAAAAAATATTGTACTATGTAATATTAAAACAGGAAAATGAAATAGTAAAAAAAGTCCTTATTATTAGGATTTTGCGAAGTTTTTTTTTTTTTTTTATATTTGTTTTCTCTCTTCATTCTTAGTGTGCCTTTATAACGGCAAGGTCATTTAGAGAACGTGTACGTTTGTATTTATTAATCATACCAAACATTTATTTTCTTTTCTATTCAGACATTCTGACTGTCAGTCAGCTGGAATAGAAGAGTAGGAAAAGGTATGTAAATAAATACTATAAATAGAAATAATAGCGATAGAAATAAACAAATAGAAATTAATTTATTTATTTCTTATAGCGTGTTAAGCATTATTGTACATTTTAGTACATATTTAATGCCGACATAAAGTACATAATATGTATTTATATTTTGTAAAAATATTAGTAGGTATCTACGACATGTAAATGAATATGTAGGTACAATATATTGATAACAAATATGTTATATTGATTACACAAGGCAACAAAATCGAAAAAATTGTAAAGGCTTGAAAAACCATTTTACAATTTTAATGTATTATGGTTCAAGTAGTCCAGATATGGTCCAAATTTTAAATTCTATGGAGAGTTTTTTTTTTTAATTTTTATGTAAAATCATAATTATACCCTACACCACCATAGGTGGGGAGGGTATTATGCGTTTGTGCTGATGTTTGTAACACCCAAAAATATTGGTCTAAGACTCACCTTAATTTATACCAATCGGCTTAGAATCACTTTCTGAGTCGATTTAACGATGTCCGTCCGTCTGACCGTCTGTCCGTCCATGTAAACCTTGTAATCAAACTACAGGTCGCAATTTTGAACCAAAATTAATGAAATTTGGCATACAGGTTTCTTAGTCCAGGGACGAAGCCTATTGAAATTGGTTATGATCGGTCCATTATTTCACCTAGCCTCCATACAAATGTCTTCCCGGAAAAGGGTTTAACGGTCATAAATCCCTTAAATATAGCAATATTTTAATGAAATTTAGCACATATAAGTTTCATATAAGTCTAAATAAGTGTGCTGATTTTTAAAAAGATAGGTCCATAATTAACCATAGCTCCCATATAAACCCCTTTTCAGATAATCACTTTAACGGGCATAAATCCCATTAAAATGTTAGTATCAAGTTAATATTCGACACAAATAAGTTTTATATGAACATAAATGATAGTGCCAAATTTTACAAAGATCGGTCCATAATTTACCATAGCTCCCATATAAGGCCCCATTTCGGGAATCACCCAAAAGTGAATAAATTCATATAAATGTTAGCATCGATGTAATATTCTGTATTCGTATGTTTTATTTTACACATATGAGTATCGATCCACATTTGGCTCCAAGTCTAATTAAAGACCCCGAATTATAATGTACACAATGGTGTAGGGTATCATATGGTCGGGCTTGACCGACTATATCTTTTTCTCTCGTTTTTTTTAGACGTTTTTCCACATAATTAATGATGACTCAAAAAGTGTTAGTCCGATATTATTGAAATAAACTTAGAAAAATGTATATTTACGTAACCTTTAATCTCTTATATTGCGTTTCAATCGGCTCAGTAGTTTTGGAGTTATAATAAAAAAATTAAACAAAAAATATATTTTTTACGTGAAAATAGCAAGTTTTTTTATTTAAGAAAAATCATTAAAATTCGAAAACGGCAAAAGCTGTTCAGATTTATTGCTTTATCACAAAGCCACATGTAATAGCAACAAAATGAGATATCGATCATTAAAATCTATTGATTCTTTTCGAATTTATTCGCAATTAAGTGAATTCGCTCGTTTTCACAAAATTTTAGTTTTTTGAAACATTTCTCTACTTATGTTGTCATAACTCAAAAACAACTTGTCCGATTTTGGTTAACTAAATTTACAAAAATTTTTGCATACAATATCTTTAAATGATGTATACAATTGTTTTTGATGCGATCAACAGTTTAAAAGTTATGAAAAAAATTGTAAGGCAAAAAATATAAAGTTAGTAAAAAAAAAAAAAAAACAAGTGAGAATGTGAAGTGAAGCTACGTATCATGTGAATCAAAAATATGGGGGGTATATTGATTTTGTCATTCCGTATATAGCATGTCGAAAAAATCATTTAAAACCCCACAAAGTATATATTTTCTGGGTCCTGGTTAGATTCTGAGTCGATCTAGCTATGTCCGTCTGTTGAGAGCAGGTTAGGGCTCGAACGGGACAAAGTAGGAAGACGAAATTTGGCAAAAATATTTATCCTGTATAAGGTTTGTATGATATTGAAAATGGTAAAAATCGGTTAATAAATAAAAATGTTATGGGCTAAAAAGTAGAAACACAGGGTGTCCGTTTCATACTTTTCTGCCAATATTTCTGAAACAAGAGCATGTACGACAATAAAATTTTGTATAAATAGTTTGAGGGTCGATATAAACTTGGAAACAAAAAATGGGAGTGGTCCGCGCACTTTATCGCCCACCACTCGGAAAAAACGGGCGTTGTCACCTACCTTACCACTAGGGTGATCGACGCGGTTTTCCAACCGGTTTTAAAACCGGTTTTTTCAGTCAATGTGCTGTCGGTTTTTTCAAAATGTTAATTTTTCGAATGTCAAATAGACCGGTTTTTTAAACACAAAAAACCGGTTTTAAAAATAGCATTTTATTTCAGAAAACATGTACTAAATAATGATATTTGAGTCGAAATTTAGGAATAATTTTTTAAATATTCATAAAGACTGATTTCTTATGTTTTAAAAATATAGTTTAATTCTAAATTGGAATTTATTCTGTAATATTAAACAAATAAATAATAAATAATTATACTTTATGAATTTTTTAATCTTTTGTAAAATCTGTAATATTTTAACACCCAATTTAATTTTTTTTATCCAATATTTCCTTTATTTTTTAAAGGTGTTATGTTAAAAAAGTTTCACCTGAAGAAT
This sequence comes from Protophormia terraenovae, assembly GCA_951394005.1. Classification (NCBI taxonomy): domain Eukaryota; kingdom Metazoa; phylum Arthropoda; class Insecta; order Diptera; family Calliphoridae; genus Protophormia; species Protophormia terraenovae. The sequence goes on along the minus strand of OX596073.1, from coordinate 169,115,252 downwards.
CGTTTCAATTGAGACAGGCTTCCATATTAAGCCATGGTTTCTGTTTATGCTAACTAAAATTTAGATGACTTTTTTCAACAATTTTGAAACATAATTATCTTCTAGTCATCTAGATATATAATTTGCTTAGAATTTTTTCTTTTTCTAGAGCTTTCTGAAGCTCCCAAACGATGTAGAAAAAAAAATTTGGCTTAATTATAAAACTTTTCGTCCAACAAATCTTAATGGAGCCATATTTAAAAATTTTTATCAGGGAGCGGATATAAGTGGATTTATGTGTCTTTTTCTAAAATTTTTTTCTCTTTCCAAAGCTTTCTAAAGCTCCCAGAAGACGTATAGGCTTACTTATAACCCTATTCGTCCTACAAATCCTAACGGAGCCAGATTTTGAAATCTCTATCAGGGAGCGAAAATACGTGGATCTATATATATGGATTTATATATATCTTTCTAAAGCATTGTTTCCTCTCCAGAGCTTTCTGAAGCTCCCAGACGACGTAAGAAACTAAAAATCGGTTTACTTATAAAACTATTCGTTCTACAAATTCTAACAGAGCCAGATGTTTCTATTAGGGACCGAAAAGTCTGTTTTGGTATTAAGAACTTTTGATTTGCTATACTTATTGTTTGCTCTCCAAATCCTATCAAAAACTGATTCTGTATTTCGGCCAGGGAGCGCATTTACGACGATTTTTTTATTTTGAAAGGTTTTCTAATTTAAAACTTTAATCAATATTATCCTAATAAATTCTAACGGCTTCAAATAATTGACTTCGATTAGGGAGAGGAAGGTGTCTAAATGTTGTTCATATTTTTTTCTTTTAATTTTCGGATTTGTTTGTGCATATTTTCATTATTATATTATTTTTCCTGACATTGTCAGGCTTCTACGCTTGTATTTAATAAATTTTAACTTGATTATAGGAATTATTGATTTTTTTTTGAAGAAATGTAGTCTTTTGATATAAATATTAATTTCTGAAAAAAAAACCGGTTAACCGGTTTTTTCTGAATTTCAAAAAGTGCAACCGGTTTTTTTAAAATACCAACTATTCGAACTATTCGAAAACCGGTTTCTCAAAAAAGTAGAATAATCGATCACCCTACTTACCACCCACCTCCTATATAACGTAAAATTTGGAAAAGTTGATGGTGGGTATATAGTTTCGGCCAAGCCGAATATAACATTCTCGCTTGTTTTTTTCAAATTTTTTTTTTACTAACTTTATATTTTTTGCCTTACATTTTTTTTTCATAACTTTGAAACTACTGATCGCATCAAAAACAATTGTATACATCATTTAAAGATATTGTATGCAAAAATTTTTGTAAATTTAGTTAACCAAAATCGGACAAGTTGTTTTTGAGTTATGACAACATAAGTAGAGAAATATTTCAAAAAACTAAAATTTTGTGAAAACGAGCGAATTCACTTAATTGCGAATAAATTCGAAAAGAATCAATAGATTTTAATGATCGATATCTCATTTTGTTGCTATTACTTGTGGCTTTATGATAAAGCAATAAATCTGAACAGTTTTTGCCGTTTTCGAATTTTAATGATTTTTCTTAAATAAAAAAACTTGCTATTTTCACGTAAAAAATATATTTTTTGTTTCATTTTTTTATTATAACTCCGAAACTACTGAGCAGATTGAAACGCAATATATAAAGGGATTAAATATAAATTTTTCTAAGTTTATTTTAATAATATCGGAATAACACTTTTTGAGTTATCATTAATTATGTGGAAAAACGTCTAAAAAAATTTATGATTTTACAAAAAAAATTAAAAAAAAACCTCTCCATAGTATTTAAAATTTGGACCATATTTGGACTACTGGAACTATAATACATCAAATCTATATAGTAGTTATTCAAGCCTTTTTTTTGCTGTTGACCTGTGTTATCTTTACACAACGAATTAAAAATGTAGAATATAAAATCGCTATGATAGTTTACACCAATAAGCGTTATGGAAATGAATTTTATATGAGATCTATTGTAAATTATTAATCAACTTATCAACTTAGAATTGCAATGTTTGTTTACATTTGTTTACATTGGTTAGGGGTTATATTAGCTATCTCTTATCAATAATGAGCTGATCAAAAACCACGTATGTTTTAGGAATATTTTCGTTGAAAATATACAAATTGTAGGATTTATGCATGTTAAAGTGCTTATTCACAGAAAAAAGTCACCAATTAACAAATATATATGAAAATAATTCATTCAATTATAAACTTGTTTAAATTTGCACCTCTCACCAAAATGATTATATCAATTACTAAAAACTATAAAAAATACAAAACAGAAAAAAATTCCCAATTAATAAATTAATTAAATCAATCAAGTAGATGATTGAATGAATTAAAAATGTGTATAGGAAAGAAAATCATACCAAAATTTATTTTTTATTTTATTTTTTCTTGAACATATTTATTAAATTTTGATGCAAAATTGAACAACTGAGTTAATTGTAAAAAAGACGGTAATAATTTTTTCTGTGTTGGTAGTTGCCTTTATATAGAAGTTAAGGTATAGTACAGATCGATCTATTTGAAATTTGAGATTAAATAGACATCGTTTAATCAGTACAAAATGCATAATATTGCAACTGTCTATTGAGGAATAGGTAATACTATTATCTATTATGGAAGACCAGAAGTCATATATATAATTTATTTTCTGTTGGAAGGTGTCTATTCTATAAATTACTACCCCATCTAATTCGATGATTCTAAATATGAATATATTTATCTACAACTTTTTAAGACATTTACTAAATGACTCCTTTATATATGCGAAAATTATGTTTTGTTTTATATGGAGTCGGGCCATATCCGTAATACAGTGCACTCGCGAAAACGTTAACACTCGAAAGCGTGAACGACTCAGAAATGTGAACAAATTTTTTTACACAGACTATTCTATAACGTGAATAAAACATGAAAGCTCGAAATCGTGAACAATTTTTTTTTTTTAATTTTTAGTGTTTATAAATTGGGAAAATCCTCGAATAAGAAAAAAAATGTTTTTATTTCTAATCCTAGAAGCATATAATAACTGTTTTTGTTCGTTAAAACAAAAAAGTTTTGTATTTATGTTTACCAATCGAAAACGTGCACAGTCTCGAAAACGTGAACATCCTTGGTAAAAATTAGTTCACGTTTCTGCGAGTCTACTATATTTTCATTTCATCAATGCAATATGATATGGAAGTAGTTCACACAAAATTTGAGAGCTCTCACCATAATAGTTCGTTAGATATGCTATTGAATATATTTGCTTTGTATGGGGGCAAACTGGACCTAATCCTTGGTAATCCCTGAATTTTGGCCGTAATTAGAATATTTGGTTTACGTAAAATACGTAAATATCACATATCAGCTTTTTTGGGATGCTGCACGTTGGGGTAAAATGAGTCAAAAGTGGCGCTTAATTGTATTTTAAAATTTAAATTTTTTTATTAAAATTGGGTACCAAATAAAAATATACAAAATTATATATCATTATCAGTTAAAATCTTTAAGCTAGGTTGTGTTGTTTTCTTATAAGGAGCTGTCAAAGTAAAACATTTTTTTACATTTTTGAAAAAACAGTAAAAAACAGTAAACTTTCATAAAATTTCAGTGTATTTATTTGAAATAAAAAGTCTTTTAAGGTAAAATTTTAAAATGAAACCATCAACTTCAGATATTTAAGTGCACTTTTCTTCAAGTATTTGTAAATTATATTTAGTCCTAATATATTTGTTATTTTTTTTTGGAAATTTGTCCTAAATTATACTCATTTTCAATCTTCATGGAATGCAACTTAAAATGTTAAAGGATGTTAGTTCTGAACATTTTCTGAAAAATAGTATATATTGTCCACTTTAATATTATGAAAAAAATCGTACGCATATATAGCCCGATTTGAGAAAATATTTTTTTTTTTTTTAAACTCCAATAAATTTCATACAAAGCTTAAGTGCAGACATTTTCTTTGCTTTATTAATCATTAAACAGTGGGGAAGAATCGAAATAAATCTGTAACTTCTAATCGACTAGTTAGATTTATATGAAATTTCACATAGGCGTAGCAGAGGACAGAAGCATCTACGCTTCAGGAGTGGAAATATGGGGGTTCAAAAAAGGGTACTAGTGTCATGGAAAATGTTTAACCACTTTTTTTTGTTCCTTACCCGATTTCACCTTAAAGTCCTTGATAAATCCTTAAGAAAACATGCTTGCATGTACTATATTTTTCGAGTTATATACATTTGAAATTTCAAAAATCTCAATTTTACAAGATTTTTCTATATATAGCCAAATATTTTCAACCGACTTTATAATGCAGTTGCTTAAAAAGCAATATTATCTATCGAATAAAGAAAATTTTGAGTCGTTATCTTTATTGAGTCAAAAGTTAAACTATTTTGAATTGGAAAGTTTGCAGAAATTAACAAACAGACGGACAGATGGACGGACATTAGAAATCTCTCAAAAAAAATCTCTAAATTCGAAAAATATTTTTTTTTCACTTCTCGATTAATATGAAAACCAAATGTTAGTATTAAAATTTTTATGTCACCGTTTCCTGAATTAAGTGCAATTTTCGACCCATTTGATCCAAATGTATAGACAGACGGACGGACATTGCCATGCTGCAAATAAATATTTTAGAATTCTAAAAGTGCATTTTTTTACTAACTAATAAATAGACTTTTGCTGAATTAAGCGTCTTTTTCGTCCTATTTAACCCAAATGTAGCATTCAGCCAGAAAAAAATCTTATAATTCTAGAAATGAATTTTTTACTTACTAATAAATAGAAAAATTAAACGTGATCATTAAAGTGTTGTTAACATCCTTCTCTGAATAATGCATAATTTTCGACCCATTTAACTCTAATGTATAGACGGACGGACGGGCAGACATTATCGTTCTGCTAAAAGAAAATCGTAAAATTCTAAAACTTAATTTTTTTTACCTAATAACCAATAAAAAAATAAAACGCGATGAATAAAATATTGACATCACCCTTCCCTGTGCGCTGATTGCGATTTTGGAAGAAAAAATAAAAAAATCAAAGATCCAATATGGCGGTCAATATTTTCTTCTTCTTGTTTTAAGAAATTTTTGATTTGATAATTTAATAATAATTACATTTGAGAGATTTTCGATCCCTGAATCCATATATTAAATTTTGGACATAATTAGAGTTCTTGGTGTATATAGAAAATACATACAAATACATTGTTTTTGGGGCGTTTGAATCGTTTGAAATTAAGTAGATTTTTAAATTAAAGTTTTTGAGTTCACGCGTTATGCAATTTAAATTTGTTTTTATTTTAATAAAAAAATACTTTCAGCTTAACGCCATATTAGATTTTCTATTTTTTATTTCTAACATTTTATGTAAACTATAGAAATCTACATTTCATAACTTGACTATATATTATTATAAAAGCATCAACATTTGTTGGTCGTCATATTGGATTCGTAATTTTGTTATATTATTATTTTTTATTTTTGATCCGGAATCATCATAAATTAAGATAACAATCCATTTTCGTTATGAAAATATTTTTATTAAAGAGTTGTTTCACAATATTTTATAATATAAATTAATGAGTTTTGAAGGACTTTTTTTAGTTAAAGAGCTATATCTTACTAGTTTATAAGCGATCGCAAACGATCGTTAAAAGTTAGAAAACAATTCAGGGAATTCACCAGTATTATTAGTATGAAAATATCTCTTGGATCTGCTTGGATCTAGGTTTTGAAAATTACTATTTTTAGAGAAAAATCATATTTTTGACAAATTAGATATTTGTTTTTGAGACCATTTCTAAACACCTTTTTGAGTAATTATAAATTATGTACATAATAAAAAATATGATATTTTGACTTTGACTTTTTTGAATTTTTCCTCTCTACCTGAATTGGACTTTTTACCAAAAAATCGAGCTTTTGGCCCAGAGTGAGGGAATAAGATTTTATCTGATCGATCCTACTCTTTCCATTTCCATCCTAAATTATGGAGATTCTTGAGAAAATTATTTATGTAAAACTCTAAGACATACATATGCTGTAAAAGTTCTATACGATATTTAATATTTTCGTTTTATGGGGGCCATCATTCCCCTCGGTCCTATTCGTTCCATTTCAGTTTAAATTATGGATATTGATGAAAAAAGTTAGAAAAGTTATTTCTACTATTACTATAATAATATTTAAGTTATTCCATAATTATTCCCTCTGAGATTTTTTTTATTACTTCAGAGATTTTTTAGACTATTCTTTATAAATTACAATTTTTATAAAAAGACCAAAAATATATATTAAAAAAACACAGTTATTGTTACATTCATATATCAGCATAGTGCTCTACCTAATTTTGCTCACAGTCTTAAAAAACATAATCTATTCATTTCAACCTCAACAATTATTTTACAAATAAAATCTTTTTGTCTAATTCAATTTAAGTTTTACGAGTATATGTATCATTTAATTAGCATTTTGAATATAATTTATGTATCGATTTCCCAACACAAACAATTAATTCCTGTGTTTCTTGAATTAATCATGAACCATTTGCACGTTTTTTTCTCTTGACAGTTTGACTGAGCTACAAATGAATAGCATCGATGTCAAAGATTTCAAATTAACTAACTAACTAACCTCTAATTAACACAAGGCATTAGCATTAGTTCTATCTACTACCTCACCTCTTGGTTTATCTCTTTTGATTTATTTACCATTTTTATGTGGATAGAAAAGAAAATAGTAAAATGAAAAAAAAAATTGCTGATAAATGCAATTAAATTAACGGTACACAGTTAGATTACAAAAGAAAAGAAAAATAGATGAAAAGCAATTTGATATTGAGAAATGTGAAATAAAAAAATATTTTTTTAAAACACAATAGTTTTCTTAGGAATTAGATAATCAAGAATTTTGTTTTTATTCCAATTCGTCAAATGTTAGTTTTATTAATTTTTATCAGAGACCCAAAATATTTACAATTATTCATAGAATTAAGATCTAAGGAATTAAGCTAAGATTTAATTAACACTTTCGAAGCTCTGACTGTTCAAAGTGTACTCAACTTTTTTTATTTTGTAGCACCCTGTTATTAACAAGGAAAAAAATAATAGAATATAATAATTAGAATTTAACAAATTCACCATAAAAGTTGTACTAATTAAGACGTTGTTTTTATGTGAATGTATCTATTACATTTACAAAGATATCGTGTTGTTTTTGCTTTCAATACTGGTCTAAGCAAATGCAGTCCAAATAACGTGATGATTGTTATCAGCGTCTAATTTGCAGTTTAAATATATATATGTATGAATATGAAAAATTTGTCTAGCTGATAATTTGCAAAATTTATAATTGTATATGAACCCTACTCAAAAATAACAATATTAATGTTTGTTTAAAAAAAGAAGAAAAATATTTAAAATCAATTAAACTGATTTTAAGTAGTGGATTTCTACATATACATACATATGTTAATACCTAAGTTTCTTATTGATGGAGATACGATCAAAAATTTTAATATTATATTTAGCGTTACAACCCTAATGTACTACGAGAAATACTATCTTTTTTAAAATATGTTTAATAAAAATAGTCTAAATCATATAAAAATATTCACATTGTTATTGCAAACATATCGGTCAAGGTCAGAAAAAAACATCTAAACGTGCGTATTTTATTTATTCCCACAAAACTTAGTCATAGTGACACCAACATTTTTCTATGACTGTAAAAAGAATATTGTGTTTTCATTTCTTTTCATTTATTTGTTTTTGTATTTTCATTATTATAAACATAAGTAATAATCTTAATAAAAAAAACACGCAAACAAATTACAGCAAATAATAATAAAAAAAACAAAAACAATTTTTATTAATTTGCATAGTAAATGTAAACAATAATTTAGTAAGTGCAAAAAGAAAATCGACAAAAGCTAATAAAAGCTTTTTGGGGTAAATCAAAGCAAAAGCAAATATTGTTTATATTTTTAATCATAAATTATGGAAGGAGAGGAAGTCTTTTCATTTTTTTTAATTTAACACTTAATTATCTATATATTTTTTGTAAAAAAGTTAATTAGTTTTTTAAATAGTTTTTTTTAAAGATTTTCAATGCAACTTTTTTGTAAACAATATCTGTAATTATTGTATAATGATTATTACATTTATTATTTACTCGTTCCAATTTTCTACAAATATATAAAAAATTATTTGCAATAAAAGCTTTTCATATTTTCCATTTGATAATTTTGCGAGAGTAAAAATTAACAGAGATGTCGGTGAAAAAAGATTTTTAGAGGAGCCAGGTACAACAAATTTAATGATATTTTACTTCCAATATATGTTAATCTACAATCAAATTAAAACAAGTTTAAACTAGATTTTTTTTTTCAGTGCAAGATTATTGAGATGAAAATGAAAAGGATAGGACCAGGGAGAATAGTACCTCTCCCCCATACAAAGAAATACTAATTATGGGATAACTTACATAATATTACAGCAAAAGTCTTAACATTTTGTAGAAATAACTATATCATCAATATTCATAGTTTAGAATGAAATGGGGCGGATAGGAACAGGGGGAATGGTACCCCCATACAAGGAAAATATATAATATCGTATATTTTAAGAACTTTTATAGCAACAGTCTTAAAATTTTGTATAAATAACTTTCGTAAGAACCTTTATAATTAAGGATAAAAATAGGACGAGTAAGATCAGGGAAAATGGCATATCTATCGAACTATTATTATGAGAGCTCTCAAGTTGTGTGGGAACAACTTCCTTATCATATTGTAATGATGAAGTAAAAAAAATAGAGCGGATAGGGTTCGGGGAAAGGGTAGCCCCATACAAAGCAAACTTGGGTTTAACTGGCAGATGTAGCTGAGTTAAGTCTAGATTATATGCCAGATAATCTATTATTGATGGAATTCCGAATCTGCTTTCAGATTTTTCCCATCAGGTCGAGATTTTTTTTATGCCTAATATTGCGTCCTAAATAAGCCGATTACTCGAGAATATTTCACTATGTACGCTTTATATAAATAATACACCAAAATTTCGTTCTTTAAATTTTGATCCATAATTCTGAAATTCTTGAGTGAATAAAAAATATTTTTCACATACTTTGAAGACAATTTTCAAATGCGTCTTTTGGTGTATCTTTTATCAATCGTGTAAATGGTTCTTTAGTTATAGTCTAAATTTGACAAACCTTTCTCGAGTTTTATAGTCTGACCGCTGAATAAGGTGATGATATTAGTCAAGCCCATAAAAAAAATCAGTACGTGATAGAAAAAAAGTGAATGCAGATTCTTGTTTAACTCGTCTAGTCTAGTCTACTTATTTTTGTTTCAAGAAAAAATAAAAAAATATTTTTTTTGCCCACCACTGTATTTGTGCATCCATTTTGAAGATACATACCTTATTTTATTCGCAGCATTACCAGCTTTAAGATAAAGATGATAAACTGAAACATTTTTGATGTTTTCATTTATTAAAAGAAATTTAAGTAACAAATACATCCAAAATTTTGCATGAAAAAGATTTTTTTTGGACACTTATTTCAAAATAACTTCGAAACTATTGTGCACATAAAAAAATTAAGTTGGGGTGATTTGAAGATATTTTTAGTACGCACCGTTCTTGAGTTATGTGGAAATATACTAGAGTAATGGCCTTACTATGGGCGAAACTGAAAGAAGATTCGTATTTAGCACATCAAAATGCATCGTTTTTGGTGGAGGATTTTTTGTCGACCAGTGAAATTAGCCCTAAGCACACACACACAAAAATTCGGTTTCAGTAATTTTTTGTTTTTCAAGGATTGAAGGTTATAAACTTCATAACAGGTGTGAAGGATATCATTCCGTTTGTAATTTCAGATATATATTTTCTCAATCCTTGTCGGTAGGACGATGTCCGTTCGTTTATCAGTGGAAATGGCGTTTATGAATCCCATATAAAATATTTATGTCAAATGATCAGAAATCCTTTCGAGATTTTTTTACTAAAATTCAGTAAGAACGATATTTATAAGATATAAATATTAATTTAAATTTTAACTACTTACATAAAAATATTTACATGACAAAGTAGTTCATCAGTTTTTTTTTTATTATTTTAATGTAGAGTCTACAACGAATGGTATGAATATGCAATAAAAGTGAGCGTTTTTATTCTGTTCTCTGATGTGGACCATAAAATTTAATTTTTAATATTTAGGGGAAAAGGAAAAATAAACATCCTCGTATTCTTCTTGATTTATTGATGATGTAATAATTTAATATATTTGATTGTTGACAAACGTCTGAATTAATACACACAAATGTATCAAATAGTTGTGGAGAAAAAAATATGTTTTAAAAACAAACAATCAATAATTGTGAAAAACATAACATGGTCTAAAAACAAAAATTCTGCCTTTGAGTAAAACATAGCATTTCTAATAACAAATATTTAACAGTTTTACAAAACAAATAAAAAAAAAAAAATATTGGCAACATTTCATGATTATAGAAAAAATAATATGTTTGCATGTTTATAAAATTTTGTTTCTGGTAACAATATCCACCAATTATATTTTTGCTGTCAACTATATTACAATTTGTATTAAGGTTAACCTTTATATTATTAAATTTAAACAGAAAGGTTTTTATTGCGAACACAGTATTTTTTTAAATAGATGAGCTCCGTCGTGCATAAATACCGTTGCCTTCGTTGTTACTATTTTGCAGTAATCATCATTATATATTTACTTCTATAAGGGTTTATTATTCCCTTTGCGTGCTTGAACATAAATTTTTTATTTTAATTTTTTTAATTTTTTTATATTTCTGTCAAAAAATTAATATCACAAGATAATTCTTTAAAAGAAATACGAAAAATCAAAACACAAAAAATATTTGTTTTTAAATCAAATTTTTCGAAACAGAAATATGTAGATAGGAATTAAATAAATGTTTCAAAAAATGCGATTATAATTCTAGTTCTAGTCCTCTTATGATCTTACTAGATATGTATGAGTCACTAAGCTTTGTCAAACTTCTTGCTGCCATTACCAGTACATAATCTTGAATGGTTAATACATGTAGAATAAAGAATAAAGAAAGAATTCCTGAATCCCAAGCTTCTGTAATAAGTCACTAATTACCACTATCCAAATATTATTAAATTTATATATTATATTCATATTTCATATAATAAATATTATTTTTTTAACTTCCGACTCGGTTCAAAATGAGACACTGCAAAAAATGCATTATAATTTTTAGGATAGGTCTAGTGTTTATGTTAATTAACACGGCCATGTTAAACCATTAGCATTTAGCTGTTATATTTTGAACAAAAATATTAAAAAATTTATGCTGTACTCAAGAGAGTACAAAAAAGCAGAGATGTAGCTTAAAAAAATTACTTGATTCGAAAGAATAATTATTTGTTTTTAAAGTAATTTTTTTTAATTAATAATGACATAGTAACCAATTAACTTTAATTAAAAAAAATTAACAGAATTTTAAAAAAGCTAATTTGTTTCACTTAAAATATAACATCTACTCTTAAACCCCTTGTGAACTTTTAAAACTTTCCCCTACTTTTAACAAACGCCTCTGCTGCAAATATTAATTTTCAGCTATAGAATTTTTCTTTGCCCATTCATTTACTTTAAACGGGTGGAAGAAAGTCTAAAACAACAGAAAAATATTTGCCGCAACAGTTACGGAACAAACGAGTCAACAGCCAGACGTGTTTTTTTTTTTATCGTTTTTACAAAAAATTATTATTAAATATAAATATTATTTATTTTTTTCTCCCGTCTGTGTTCAATTTTCGCACGAATGTCATTTTACATAAATAAATAATTATCGAGTATTTTTTAATAAACATAAACGCGTGTGTTATTATTATTATTATTTTTTTTTTTTTTTTGTAAAAAGTATATAATTATATTCTGTTCAAAATTTTTCAATATTATTTGGAAATTATTTTAGTACAAAAGAATGTTTGACTAATTTTTGGCTAAAACGAAAAAGAGAAGAGTAATAGCTAATAGTGTTCAAGGTTTAAAAGTCAAATTCAATGTGAAATATATGAGAAAATTATAAAAAAATAACTTAAATATTTTGGGTGTTAATTAAAAAAGTGATAAAATTAAATTGCATTTATAAAAAAATAAAATAAAAAAAATTTAAAATAAGCTTTAATAGAAATTTCATAAAAATTTTAAAAGTGTTCTTTAAGAGACTGTAATATTATTTTTATCTAAAAAGAAAAATTATTTAGTGTTTTTATAAAAATAAAATATACAAACATGTACGAGCAACAAGAGGTTGGTTTATAGTTTTATTTTAAAATATTAATACTTATACAATGAACGCTACAGTTATCTAGTTGTTATATCTTATATTTATAAATGTTTTGGAACATATTGCAAAAATTTTATATTTTATTAAAAATGGCAAACTCTTGCAAATGATATACATTTAATTGCATGTGTGTATAATGTATTTGTTTTTTATTTCCTAATGGCATATTTCCAAAATCTAGAAAAAATATAAACAAATTCTTTAAAAATTTATTAAAAATAAATATTTATGAATTAAATACATAAGTAAATTTATTTCCAAAGTAGGCGTTGGCGTTGTTTTGAATTTTTTAAGTTTTAAAAATAATAAAAAATAATTTTAAAAATATAAAAAATACCCGTGTTAAAAACGTTTTTGCGATATTTCAGTTTGTTTTTTTTCTAGATGTGTCATTTTAATTGCTTATGGTAAAAATATTATTGCCGAAAACAGTTGCTTATACCCCTATTTTCTTCATCATTTGAAAAAAAAAAAAAAAAATAGTATAGGGGTTAAAAAAAAAATAAGGACAAACTTTTGCAATTCTTAATAGCAAAATTCTTCTAAGCCTTACAAAAGTTTTAATGTATATATCATATTTGAGGAAAATCAAAAAATTTCGAAATTGTTTCAAACGTACTTTCATTGTTTTGTATTGCCAAAGTTTGTTTTAAAATTAGAAAAAGTTTTGATGGCTTTTTGTATATCTTACAAAATAAGTAAGGAATCCTAAATTTTAAATCATTCGCGTAAAATCTCACGGAAATATAGGAATTTAAAACTAAAAAATTCAAAAAAGAAAGAACTCATTTGAAACTTTCGAGGTTTTTTAGATTCATTTTAGTTTTGCACTGACAATTTGCAACTTTTTGATTTAAACCACACAGTGGTTCCAAAACGCTTTTTTTTTTGGAAATAATTCAATAACTAAATAACTTTGTTTAACTTTTGAACCGTTGAAAGTGGTAGACTCTTTTAATTATTTCTTATATAATATCCGAGGTGACCCAATTCGGAGGTCCTCCCACCTGCCCCAAGACCACCTAGAAACTTGTGCTCCCCCAAAGTAGTTGGAAACTATCTCAGTAATAACTATGTGAAATTTCATTGTAATACATTTAACGGTTCAAAAGTTGCACAAAATTATTTAAAAAAAAAAAATTAAGGAAAATGTGCACATTTCGCTGAAGGAGGGTCAAGTTTCAGTAAGTATTTAAACGATTTTATAAAGGATTTATGCAAGCATTGGGTATCATTGCAAAGGATATTACTTGAAAAATAATAATGTATAAATAATAAAGTATTCGAACTAAATTTTTTCATTAAATTGATCAAAAAACCAAAAATTTTTGTATTTAGTATTATTTTTCAAAAAACAATTTTATATTTGAATTTAAATAAAATCTACATTATTTAAGCTATCATTATAAAATTTTAGTATAATATAAAAAAAATTTGTGCTTAAAAGAAAAAGACAAATAGATTCCCATTTTCTTACTCCAAAATACCCAAAATTCCAGTTCGGGGAAAGCTTCCTTCAAAAATTGGCTTTTTTTCATTGAAATGGTCACCATGTCGTTATAAGGGGCCTCCGTCAGAAAATACTTTTTGGGTGTATACCTTATATATAGAGCTAAAAAATTAAAATAATTTTAAGTCGATTACAAGCTTTGCGATTTGAGAACATAACAAAAAAAAGAAAAAGCAAAATACCAAAATTAACTAAATTTGGATAGGGCTCGTGGGCAGACCTTTGTCCCAAACTCATTCGGATTTACTTTACACGCATTTACATTAAGATTTTTCTTGTAAACATTAAAAAAAATGATAAAGCTCAGAACAAAAAACTAATTTTATCATTGAATAAATATTGCCACCTTCTTGGAAAAAAACCCAAAAAAATTAAAATTTTTTTAAAGTTCCAAATTTAGATTAATATAACTTTTTAACGGATTCATATAATTATATGATTATTTCAGTGATATTATTTAGAATTTTGTAGGGAATCTGGCAAATATTTTAGAAAAATTCTAGGGGATAAATTAAGCCCGCCAAGTTTAAAAAACTAAAAAAAGGCGAGGCTAAAAATGAGGTAAAAATTTATTTCGACCCGAATATCTCTTAAACTAAAAGAGATAACCTACACATGTAAGGGTATTTTTTGTAGAGATTTACAAGAACTATCTGTATATAAAATTTCTTTTCTGTCATATCATAAATTAATTTTTGGCAATTTTTTTAAAAAATTACATACCAGAGATGGGCAACTTTGGAGGGACCCCTGACCCGCTAGGGGTCTGTACTCCTCCAAATCAATTCGAAAACACCTCAGCTCTGACCATGTGAAATTTTATTGTGATACCTCTAACCGTTCTTTAGTTACTGAATTATTTCAACAAAAAAGCATTTTGGAACCACTGTGAACCATTAACCAGATGAAACTCATTTGGAAATTCATTTCATTTATTAAAAGTATCCTGTTTACAATCCGATAAAAAGTTATGAGGTGAAAAATTAAACCAAAAATTTACGATTTTTGAAAATTTTCAATTATTTTTGATAGAAAATTTTCGCCATTTAGAGGAGAGAATTTTAAAGATGAAATCATTATCTACAGTTTAATGTATATCTCGTTGATGTCAGGAAACCAGACATGGGACAAAAACTTCTCAAACTTTCATATAACACTGGTCCACCAAAAAATCCTCACCAAAGACGAATAGTTGAACTTAATGCATTTTGATGTGCTAAATACGAATCTGCTTTCAGTATTTTTCCATCACGTCTGGATTTTTTTTTATAGGCGTGCCTAATATTTCGCCCATAGTAAGGCCATTACTCTAGTATATTTCCTCATAACTCAAGAACGGTATGTACGATTGATATATGTAAGTGATACACCAAAAGATCAAAATCACCCAAACATGGCATGTATCTTCAAAATTGATGCACAAATCTTGATTTTATTCACACTTAAGTATTTTATGTTACATAAAATTTAGTAGAAATGCAGTGGTGGGTAAAAAAAAATGTTTGTTTATTTTTTATTGAAACAAAAATAGGTGGACTAGGTGGATTATGACGAGATAAACAAGAATCTGCATTCACTTTTTTGTCTATCACTTACTGATTTTTTTTATAGGCATGACTATTTTGCGGTCAATTTTAGACTATAACACAAGAACCGTTTACTCAATTTTGATAAATGATGTACCAAAATATGCATACGAAAATTGTCTTCAAGGTTGTTGAAATTTTTTTCGAAAATATTTTTTCTGTGTGCAAATGGAATTTAAAATGTTTTAAATTAAAATAAATTTATAACTTTCATTTAACTTATTCTATTTCATACAACTTATTCTATTTCACAACTTATTCTATGGAGATTTAATTACATTTTAATTAATTTAATTATCTCTAATTTAATTCACAAAACCATGTAGCCTTTATTCTTTACACTAGCAAAATTAAAAGCTAAATAACTTTTTATAAATTAAACTTATAGTATTATACCAACGTAACAATATTTCTAAACAATTTAACAATGACAAAATCTAATTAAAGATCTAATTAAAAATTCTAAAACGTGTATGATTTATGGAAATGAAAAAATAAAGAAATTAATTAAATTAAATTGTTCACGTTTTTCTCTTGTTTCTCATTAAAAATATTTTATCCACATAATAAACAAAATATTTAAATTTATTTTCTTTTATTTTGTTTTACTAATATGACACAATTTGTTAACAGGCGATTTTTATTTTAACTGGAAAATGTTAAAAATAACACAGTTATAGTTAGAAAAAAATATACAAAAAATTATACGTAAGAAATTCATAGTCGGTCAATACCGATCATATAATACTCTACACCATTATTTGTGTTAATAAAAATTAGGGCTGAAAATTTGGCTAATAGTGTTTGCATATTCCTATAAAACATGCATGTGAGTGTGGGTACTAATTTTTATATGGAATTTGTGCACTTTGAGGAGATTCCGAAAGTGGGCCTAATATGGTAGCTATGATCAATTATGGACCGAACTTTATAAAGTTGTATATTTTTGTTTCTACTTATATAAAACTTATTGGCATGATAAAGTTATTTTTGGAAGAAGACATTTCATGAAATTTGGCAGACAAATTAATGCTTATAACACTTACTTGTGCTTATTTCATTAAAATACTGCTATATTTAAGGCATTTATGATCGGTAAATCTTTTTTCCGGAAGGACATTTGGATGGAGATTTGGTGAAATAGTAGACCGATCATAAACAATTTCAATAGGATTCGTTCTTGTATTATAAAAGTGCCACGTGCTAAATTTCATTGAATTATGTTTAAAATTGCCACCTGTACTTTGTGCACAAAACTTACATGGACAGTCAGCCAGTTGTTCAACCAGACGGATGGACAAATCTCATTAGATGGAGATTTACAAAATGATTCTGATGGCTTTGAAAGTGGGTATTGAATAATTTTTTCTGTGCGTTACAAACATCAGAACAAACACATAATACCTCCAAACACCTGTGGTTATGTAGGGTATAAAAAAGCAGGCGTTAAATGCACTTGAAATTTAAATTGTTGTTTATTTAAGCTGTAGATGAGGAAATCACATGTGCAAAATGAAAAGTATAGAAGTAAACCCATATAAATAGCAAAAGTGGGATAAAGAAATTACAAAGCAGCACAAAACAACAAATTACATTTACACAAGTTTGAAAAAGTACAAAATGAGTAAATAAGTACGTACGTACATATCATAATGACTTTAGACAAAGTCAAAGTTAATATAAAAGCTCTTTTTTTTGTTTATATAAATCATAAATATAACAGAATGTAATAAATGCAAAGTAGGAAATGGTATAAGTGTAGATTATTTGAGACAGGGGTTCCCACAATAATTCACTTCACGGACCCTTTGTGAAATGATTAATTTTTTTGCGGACTACATATTTCGATTTTTTTTTTAAATTTTTTATTAATACAATAGCAAAATTACACAAAATGTTTGCAGCATTGCAAACATTTTTTTAATAAAAATAAATATTTATTTCAGGCCTAAGGTATAACGTATGTTATTCAAAGTGTTTGTTTTTCAGGCAGCTGTTCACTACCCTTTTTGATGCGATAACTAATATTAACTTCATATGGGGGATATTCGATATTTGATATGGAAATTATTTCTTCTTTAAGACTTTCACTGTAATATTCCTTTAGATATACGAAAAGTGATGCTTTGTATGGGGGCTAGCTTTCTCTCTTTCACTATAAAAGTTCCTTAGATAAGCCATAAGTAATATTTGCTCCGATCGGAAAATAAAATAACATATTTGAATTTGGGATGATGCTGTGAAAATTATAAAAAATCGGTCCAGCCGTGTGAGAGTTTTAAGAAAGTGGACGTAAAATCCGACCAATATTTAATATATCCTATAACATTCTCCAATTCAAGCACTATCTGTGTGTCCAATTTCATGTTAATGACATGCAAAATTAAAAAAATTTTCTTTTTTAAAATTAGGGGGAAAATGTGGTCTTGATGCGATTGATATACAAACAAACTTACACCTTATTTTTATATGTAAGGATTATCCATCGCAAGCTACCATTTTTCCATACATTCTAGAAATTTATTGATTCTATACCAAAACCGCTTCTAAACTTTTGAGGCAAGAAAAAAGTCAACCCAATTTTTGATAAAATGTTTTGAAGTGAATCTCATTTTATCGTAATACTCAGAAGGGCTAAAAACAAAATAGTTTTGTTTTTAAATAAAAATCCAATTTAAATTTATTTTTATTTTATTTTTATCGATATTCGTTGTTATAATATACTGACGAAAAAATCGTTAACTTATAGTAGAGAATATAAAAATCGTTAAAACAACCGAAAATTTTTGTTAAGGTATGTTCAGACTAGTCAAATATTTGACAAAAATGACCTAACCACTATATAAAACATTTTCTAAGTTTTCCATTTTAATAGGAATACACTAAGGGAAAAAATTCGATTCAAAATCAACAACGGTTGTGGTCACATTGGTAATTTACGGTAACAGCTTTTTAATACCTTTCGTTAACAAATTTAATAGAAAACATATGTAATTTAACAATTTGATACCGAAATGGTTTCAACTTGGAGCCAATTAGGTATCGATTTTCAATAAGAATTGAACACGCAGTGTTTAATTTAAACACATACGGTGTAGATTCACTATTGACACAGAATGGTATTGTTTTCAACACGTATGTGATTGATATTTCTCTGTGTGTATATTTTTTACTTATCATTAACCATAGCTAACATTTTATCGAATCTTGTTTGACGCTGTTTTCTCCTATAAAACATTTGCAAGATCAAACAACGGTAAAAAATTTTTTTGTAAAACTAGTGGACACGCAAATTTGATCAAATATTTGACAAATGTGAACATAGCTTTAGTTAACGATATTAGAAGTAAATGAAAAAAAGTTACGGAATTGCGGTATAGGGGTATAAATAACTCTTTAATAAATAAATATTTCAAAACAGTCCTATCTTATATAATTATACTTTATAAGATGTACGAGGAACATTTTTAGTTTTGCATTTTTTTTTTTTAGAAAACGTATCTTCTGAAGAAAGTTGTTGCAAAATTTCATAAATAAATTCTTTTTATTAATAAAACATCTTTGGTTGTTACCCATGGGACCAAATTTTGGTTACATCCTCCATGTACATACATATGTTTTAAACATAATTTTATTTATTTTTTTATACATACAGGTTTGATGTCAAAATGCAAAAATTCCACAGAATGTATTGATTCAATCGCTTTTAATATTTGTAGTCACAATCACAATTTGGTACATAAAGAAAATACATCCCTAGGTTAGGAACATCTCAATTCTGCCAAGCTTTTGTCTTGTAATTGCATTACAATAAAATTGAATCGATCGTTGTGACCACATCTTATTAAACGACACACATGTTCCTTTTCTTGTTGTTTTTTCAAAACGGCTACCTCTAGTTTAAGAACCTGCTTGGGTTGGTGTGCTGATTCCACATTAACTGCAACTTTTCCACAGGTTATTAGATCTTGACCTTCGTAGACCTCATCAAAACCACCTTCAATTTTACGAACAACCTAAAAATAGCCACGTAAAAAGAATAAATTATTTAACAAATATTTCAAAACTGATTTCATAAAATTGTTTGCATATTTGAAAAAAAAAACAACCTGAAAAATACTGTATATTCCCTATATAAAAGCGTGCACAACAAAAGCAACAAAATTTTCGAATGTAAAAAATTATACAAATTTTTAAAATTTATTGCGATTTTTATTATTTATACTTCCTTTATACTTTCCTTTTATTTTTTAACCCTTATGTTGACAACCGCATACCCGGGTATGTTTTTTATATTTAAATTAACATTTTCTGATTTTTGGTTGTAATATTAACTTGAAAATTTAAATGTTTGTCAATAGAATGGTTAGTTATGATGTTATGAAGAAAAAAATTAAAAAAGATTTTAAAGCCAAAGTGTTTATGTGAAGGTACCCCTTACGTTTACAACCAGCTTACCCGGGTATGTATTGAGAAATTTATGGAAATTTTCTATCGAATACAATAATATACAATTGGGGTATTCACACGGTCGTCATAAAGTCATATATCATAAAATAATAACACGAAAGAATATGACTGCTGTGAGCAACCCTCATAAGTTAGTATGCTATTTCAAATTTGAGTCAGCTGATAAATGAAAAATACAATTATAAAAAAATTACAAATATTTTTAATGAAAATGCCAAAAACAAGTCAAAAATCTGAAATAATAACCGGTTTGAGCGAAAAATACATATTGGATATTGTTATGGCTGATTCAAATAAATAAGATAAAATTAAAATTACCTGTATCTTCTAAAAAATCCATTTTTATAAAAATTATAAAATATTTTTTGTCACAAAAGAAATTGTTTAAAAACATAAACAGCTGTTGTCGATGACTAAGCCGACAATATTCTGACGGCGATTATTTTAAATACGTTCGGTGGCTGCTAGTCAGCTAAAGTATACAAACAAAATTTTCTTCCTTTTATTTTTTAAATGTCTCAATTTTTTTTTTTTTTTTTTTTTTTTTTATTTAACTATAAAAGTTAATAACTTTTATAAATAAATTAATAAAAAGTAATTAATGTTGAAGTTATAGAACTATGCATAAATTTATAGCATGTTTACGTATATATTGCGAATATTCAATGGCGGTAACTTCTAAATATTACCACCGGCTCGACGAAGAGTTTTTCCCTTTCGACTTAAGCACAACAAAAATTTTTTAAAACTATCATAAAACTTTAGTATTTTATGACAATAAGACTTGATAACACACCGTGTGAATACCCCAAATATATTTTGTTATTATGTTTTATTATTAATAAATATTTAATATATTAGCTGCGCAGTCCTTACATTCCGTAATATCATCTGAATGTTCAGCACATACCGGTTTATGACTCGCCTTTCGTGTTGGTTTTATTTCGAGATATGCTGCATATGTAGTTTAAAACTCTATGAGTACTAATTTTTGATTAAGAAACGAGAGAAAAAGATATAGTCGGTCAAGCCCGACCTTATGATACCCTACACCATTATGTACATTATAATTATTTTATTATACTTGGAGTCAAATGTGGACCGATACTCATAAGTGTAAAATAAAACATATGAATACAGAATATTACGTTGATGCTGACATTTATATGAATTTATTTACTTTTGGGTGATTCCCGAAAGAGGGCCTTATATGGGAGCTATGGTAAATTATAGACCGATCTTTGTAAAATTTTGCACCATCATTTATGTTCATATAAAACTTATTTGTGTCGAATATTAACTTGATACTAACATTTTAATGGGATTTATGCCCGTTAAAGTGATATTCTGAAAAGGGGTTTATATGGGAGCTATGGTTAATTATAGACCGATATATTTGAAAATCAGCACACTTATTTAGACTTATATGAAACTTACATGTGCTAAATTTCATTGAAATATTGCTATGTTTAAGGGATTTATGATCTTTAAACCCCTTTTCCGGAAGGACATTTGTATGGGGGCTAGGTGAAATAATAGGCCGATCATAACCAATTTCAATAGGCTTCGTCTCTGTAAGAAACCTGTGTGCCAAATTTCATTAATTTTGGTTCAAAATTGCGACCTGTAGTTTGATTACAAGGTTTACATGGACGGACAGACGGTCACACGGACGGACGGACGGACGTCGTTAAATCGACTCAGAAAGTGATTTTAATCCGATTGGTATAAATTAAGGTGGGTCTTAGACCAATATTTTTGGGTGTTACAAACATCAGCACAAACGCATAATACCCTCCCCATCTATGGTGGTGTAGGGTATAAAAGTAAAGGAATATAATTTAAAAGAATCGCTACATATACAAACCCAAAAACATGTTTACACTTAGCATTAGGAAAATGAATTTTTAATCATTTCATATTAAAAATAAATTATTCAATATTAATCCTTAGGATATTTACTTTGAAATATCTCAATATATATATTTTTGTTATTAATTTTTTAATTATAATAGTTATCCAAACATACTATGTTTATATTTCTTTTAGATAAACTGTATAATTGTAAGGCTTCAAAGAATATTTTTTTGTACATTTTTTACATACCACAACACTTTTTTCCATAGACTAAATCCTTTAGATTTTAAAATATTTTTTTCTTACATAAAAAAAAAAAAAAATAAAATATTTCAAATTTCTTTTGATAAGACAAAAAAGGTCATATAAATAAAATCACAACATTTGCATCATGTAGTCTTTCATATCTATTGTTTATGTCCTTCAAAAGAAATTTATAACTGTCACACAATTTTATGGAAATTTTGTTTTAGCAACAGTTTTTACATACGGAAAGACAGTGAAATATTTGATGATTTAGTTGAATAAAAATATAAAATGAAATTGAGTTCATATTTTTACCAGCATGTATTTCCAGATTTTACTGTGATATTGTTTTTCGTATGCAATTTAAAAAATCTGCTGCTATTGTTGAAGCAATTTAATGATGCATTATTGTACGAATATACTAAAATATTAAAAACCAGAAAAAAATATAAAATAAATCATGAACTTGTGTTGCGTACTTTAATTGTGCTACATTTTGGTTGTATGCACAAGTTCGATTTCATTTGCAGCAGGTTAACCAAATAACCTTCCATGCAACGAACCAAGAAATATTATACATATTTTATAAGTTTTGATATTAAGGTAGTTCACAGTTTGTTCAATTATTTTCTTTATTATGTTTTAATCAGTTTAGAAAAAGTTTTAAAAAAATCAGTGTTAGAAAAAGAAGTAAATTGAAATTGATCGAAAAATTGTATATTAAGTTAATAATATCTAGATAAATAAAATATACATGAATTTTCATTAAATTTTTGCTAATAAATATCTAGTTGATATTTTTCAATGAGCAAATCCAACACGTAACATTATATTGGTGTGAATTGTAACCTCCTAATGGGACCACCTGCTAACTGTTTTATTACTGCTTTAAAACAAAAAATAGAACAATAAGAAAAAATTATAATAGTAATAAGACAGAGACAAACTCTAGCCGGTACCAAACAAAAAAAAAAAAAATATATATATATATATATATTTAAAAAGCAAAACAAAATCTGGCGTCTAGCACTAGACACAACTTGTTTTATATGTACTTGAAAAATATTAAGAAGTTTAAAGGAATGTATTTTACGTTCCAAAAAATATTTATAAATAATTTATCGTTCGAATAAAACGAATAAAAAATTCCCATAAATTATTATTCACAATTTTGTTTCAAAGATATCGGCGGAAAAGTTTGAACTGTAGCTATTTCGGACACTAACCAAAACAGACCTCAAACAAAAAAATAAAAACCCGCTCCCTAATAGAAAAATTTGTCTCCGCTAGGATTTGTAGAATGAACGTATTTTAAGTAAGTCCATTTTTAGTTTTTTACCACGCCTGCGAGCTCTGGAAAGAGAAAAAATGCTTAAAAAATTACACATATTATCTCCGCTCCCTGATAAAATTTTCTAAATCTGGCTCCATTAAGATTTGTAGGGCAAAAAGTTTTATAAGTGATCCAAATTTTAATTTTCTAACAAGTCTGGGAAGTTCAGAAAGCTCTGGAAAGGGAAAAAATGCTGGGAAAATTTGGCTTCGTTAGGATTCGTAGTACAAAAAGTTACATAAGTAAGCCAATTTTTTATTTGAATTCAGAATCCAGAGCTTCAGAAAGCTCTGGAAAGTAAAAAAGGTTAGCAAAATAATGTGCGGTTTTTTACTTTTGCTATTTATTTCATAATAACTGCCTTCGAGGTTCGAGGTATTTTTCGTTTTATATTCTTTAATTTAATAAACAAAATAAGTTTTTGTAATATGTGCATTTAGAATTTGGAGTAAAAATGTTCTGTTGGTTATGGATTTTATGCGACAAAATAAAGTGACACTTAATTTCTTAAATTTGGCTTCCAATTTTCCAATTTGTAGATACAAAATGGAAGGCATATGAGTCATTTCATTTAAAACCAACCAGCTGATTTTCTCTCAAAATAGCTAAAAATATTTATAAAGTTGTATACATAAAATTACAAAATATCTTTCAAACTATTTATTATATAAGATTTATTGAGATGTGTTATTAAAGGTATCAAAATTACCTTTAATACGACTTATAACATGATATGACTCAACATCAAAATGGTCCATATCTCGCGATTTTTAGTTCGCTGATAAATATCTCGAAAAATGGTCCTTTTAAAAATTTAAAAAATATATATGTTAATGGTGAAAACGTTTTCTATAACCGTGGTAAGTGGCATTCAGGGACTCGCAATATTTTATGAGTTATTCCAACAAATGTCATAATAAATACGAAATATTTATTTCAATTTGTATTGTTTTGTTTATAATAAAACAGAAAAATAAAAAATCATCTGAATTGAACGAAATTCGGCAAGAATGTCAACATTGACGCTGATAACGTTAATGCCGAGTTTTAGCTTGATTTCCGCGAAAGTTCGCAAATTATTTTATGTAAAAAATGAGATAAAATGTCTTTTTTAAAAAAACGAATATTTCCCATAAGTGCTAATTTTGTCAATGATTCACTACTTACTGACAGGATAGCTTGGGTTTGTTTTTGTAAACGTTGCATCCACAGATTCTTGAGTAGTTCGTCTGATACTTTCCCAGAAGTTAATGTGGACATCTTCCGAAGAAGTGTTGATGGCTTCTTGTCTCCTAACTCAATATCGCGTGGGAGTTTCTTCAATTGCTTTTCCGATTCACAGATTGGGAATCGTTCTTGCAACCGTTGTTTAAGAATTTCATACATGTTACTTTCTGGTGGCTGCAAAATTATGCCACTAACCTCACATAGAGCATTGGCTTCAATAGATCCAACAATAGTGTGAAATTTTGTTGAACCTGATGTAATTCCAGCGGTATATATATATATATATATATATATATATATATATATATATATATATATATATATATATATATATATATATATATATATATATATATATATATATATATATATTAGGGTGATCGATTATTCGACTTTTTTGAGAAACCGGTTTTCGAATAGTTCGAATAGTTTTCGAATAGTTCGAATAGTTGGTATTTTAAAAAAACCGGTTGCACTTTTTGAAATTCAGAAAAAACCGGTTAACCGGTTTTTTGCAGAAGTTAATATTTATATCAAAAGACTACATTTCTTTACAAAAATCAATTTTTATAATTAAGTTAAAATTAATTAAATACAAGCGTAAAAGCCTAACAATGTCAGGAAAAATAATATAATAATGAAAATATGCACAAACAAATCCGAAAATTTAAAAAAAAAAAAATATGAACAACACTTAGACACCTTCCTCTCCCTAATCGAAGTCAATTATTTGAAGTTGTTCAAATTTATTGGAATTATATTGATTAAAGTTTTAAATTCGTAAACCTTTCAAAATAAAAAAAATCGTCGTAAATGCGCTCCCTGGCCGAAATACAGAATCAGTTTTTTATAGGATTTGGAGAGCAAACAATAAGTATAGCAACTCAAAAGTTCGTAATACCAAAACAGACTTTTTGGTCCCTGATAGAAACATATGGTACTGTTAGAATTTGTTGAACGAATAGTCTGGGAGCTTCAGAAAGCTCTGGAAAGGAAACATTGCTTAGGAAAGATATATTTAAATCTATATATATAGATCCACGTATTTTCGCTCCCTGATAGAGATTTCAAAATCTGGCTCCGTTAGGATTTGTAGGACGAATAGGGTTATAATTAAGCTGAATTTTAATTTTCTATGTCTTCTGAGAGCTTTAGAAAGCTCTGGAAAGAGAAAAAAATTCTTAGGAAAAGACACATAAATCCTCTTATATCCGCTCCCTGATAAAAATTTCAAAATATGGCTCCATTAGGATTTGTTGGACAAAAAGTTTTATAATTAAGCCAAATTTTAATTTTCTACGTCGTTTGGTAGCTTCAGAAAGCTCTGGAAACAGAAAAAATGCTAAGCAAATTATATTCTATTCTAATTATGTTTCAAAATTGTAGAAAAAATCATCTAAATTTTAGTTAGCATAAACAGAAACCATGGCTTAATATGGAGATAGTATATTAATTAAGTCTCAATTGAAACGATTCTGCAGGTGAAACTTTTTTAACACAACACCTTTAAAAAATAAAGGAAATATTGGATCAAAAAAATTAAATTGGGTCATACAGGATAATTATTAATTATTTATTTGTTAACTATATTTTTAAAACATAAGAAATCAGTCTTTATGAATATTTAAAAAATTATTCCTAAATTTTCAAATATCACTATCACTATTTAGTACATGTTTTCTGAAATAAAATGCTATTTTTGAAACCGGTTTTTTGAGTTAAAAAAAACCGGTCTATTCGACATTCGAAAAATGAACATTTTGAAAAAACCGACAGCACATTGACTGAAAAAACCGGTTTTAAAACCGGTTTGAAAACCGCGGCGATCACCCTAATATATATATATATATATATATATATATATATATATATATATATATATATATATATATATATATATATAGTAAAGTAAAGTATTTTTTTAAAAAAGTTTTATAAAATAAGTACGCCATATATTTTTAGCACGCCGACAGATAACTAACTCTATACAAGAAGCACACTAAATTGAATTAAAATCAGCAAGTATACTTATTGTCAAGTAGTAATAATGTATATTGTTGCGATGCCAAAACAAACATTTTGTTTTCAATTCAAAATTACAAACATTCAGGTATTGAAAATATTTTTTTTGCACATGGAATTTTAACAACAATAATGTGGTTCTAATTTAAAGATATTGCTTAACATGCTGTGCCAACAATATAATTGTGAATTGATAACAAATGTATATTGTAGCCAATTAGGGTTTGGGGTTTCCCGTGATATTTTGTTTCCCGGGAAACGGGAATAAAAAATTCAATTTCCCGGAAATCCCGGGAAATTTAAATTTTAAGAAAAAAAGCAATGATTTTTTATAAAGAATTATAAATCAAATTTATGATTAGTTAAGGTGGTTTTACACTATAATACTTTGTATTAATACCATTAAAAACGAAAAATTGAACAGAGTTGACTACAAATAAAAAAATGTGCCGAAATTTGCTTTAAAAGATGCAATTACATTTAAAAAATTTAAAGACTTCAACATACAAAGTATTGAAGGTATTTACAGCATAATACATTTGAAAATATTTTTGGTATTAATACAAAGTATTATAGTGTGAAACCAATTAAAAAATTCAATCTTAAATATTTCACAAAAAAAAAAAAAATAATAAAAATAAAAAAATAAGTGCTCCAAAGATTTAATTGTTTAATTCACTTTTGAAAATCGAATTAAATTTATTTTCCCAGTAATTTCTTTAAAGCTTTCATATTTAATTCATAGACTTAAATTCTTTAAATTCACAAGAATTAATTGCTAAAAGTTGTTAACGGATTTTAATGATTTACTGCATGTAGAAGATGAATATGTACTCTTTTAATATAGTAGTTAAGAAATAATATTACAATTTAAAAATGCATTCATAATGCAAATGCAATTTTAGGATGCATTTTTGAAAAATGTCTACCCTTTTCACCCATTCACTTTTGTGAATGGTGTTATGGAATGAAAAATTAATAATTAAATTAATAATTATTGTATTTTTATTCAGGCTCAAGTTCATTATTGTAATAATTCTTCTAGAATACAGAAAAAGATTTATTAGACACTAGCAGGATGGAATGCATTTTCTGATCCGCTACGATCTTCGTCAGCATACATGTGACTTTTAGTACTAATCCTAAAGATCTTTCATTTAACTCACACTTTTGAAGAATTAGAATACGTAACTTCATCACTTTACAAATTCTGAATTCTTAAGTATTAAGTTGAAATAACTTTACAAAAGCTTTTTCTTATATTTATTGTATTCTATATTATTACAATGTTGTTTTCATCATTTACGAAAATTAAATTAAATTTTAAAATGGTACATCATCATTAAATGTTTAAAAGATTGTAGAAATATAAAGTTAAAAACTAGTGAAAAGTAGTCAAATAGAACTTTTCATCAGCGCATCGATGAAATGTTTTTCAATAATTTAAAATATCACTTGTATCTAATTTTATTTATATTTCTTATTAGCATCTAAAAATTCCTTTAGTAAATGTACAATTTTCACTTAGGCGATACAAACAGTAACATTTTTTCCTATAGGATTATAAAACTACATGAATATTAAATTTCCCGTTTTTCCCGGGAAAATTTAAAAAAATTCCCGCCCGGAAATTCTCGGACCCCAAACCCTATAGCCAATACAAAACAATCATTTTGTTGTCAAAACAATCATATAGAAGAAGATATATAGATTTAGTCACAAATTAATATTGTAGAAATTACAAATGATATCAAAATCTCTAAAAATAATCAAATATATATATTTTTTTTTTTTTGCATTTCAATACTTCTTTTATTTTGCAATACTTAAAGAACTAACACTTTTAAACTACTGCATATTTCCATGATTTTCTTTTTTTAACAAAAAATCTTTTTATGTCGTTGGCATGTGTTAGTGCAGTTCTAGTAAGACTGTGTGCGTGTATGAATTGTGGAAAAACTTGGCAAAGATATGCAATTTTCCTCTCCTCTGCCTTAGTGAAGGTCGATTTTATTTACAAGAATATGTATGTGTGTATTAGTGTGTCGCATAATGAAAGCAAAAAAAAAAAAAATAATAATAACTTAAAATGTGTAAAGGAAGAGAACAAAAGTAAACAAATTATTCATGAAAATGTGTGATTATTTGTTATTATTACAGGTAAATAATTAATTACTACATTTCAACATAATAACAACTACACACATCATTCATATGTATAAACAAAACGTGAAATATAATTAAGAAAATGAACAAAATGTAATAGACTGCTATAAAATATCCTGATAATTTAATATTTCTAAAATCTTTGCGGAAATAGTTGATGCTTTTACATACATAATTAAGTTTTTAAAAATTATAAATTCTTCCATCAGTTGTAAGTGCATTAATTATAAAATATTTTGTATTGCATTCCTTGGCTGTTGTTTTTCTTTAAATTATACACATGAATTAATTAAACCTTTTGTGTTTTATATTGACGTCATTATAAAAATAAAAATACACATTATCTCGCCAAAATGTATCACCAATAACAAACAGATGAAAATACATACTAAATACATGTGGAAAAAGATTCCATGACTTATTAATGCTTAAACGTAAACAATAATATATAGAAAATGCCTGAATATATTAAAAATTCTTAGATTAGCAACAGTCTATAATATTGTTAACCAATGCAAATAAATAATCATAAACTCGAGGCAATGCATCCATACATTTTACAATAAATATGTATGTATATAATGAATCAACAACTTTGCTGGTGGTCTGACACCATCTATCATCATTGTTGTCTGTCTGGTCTATTGGAATTCTTATACGAGTAGTTCGTTCTTATCATTTATGTCTTTATTACTCGCATGACGCTGATAATGAAGAACATCATGATGATAGTCATAAAACAATTTTAACCCCAAAAATATATTTTTTTGCAATATTTTTAGTTTTTTCAATAATAAACAATATACATACATACTATGTGCACCATTTAATATTAAAAGTTGTAAATAAAAATATTTATTTTTATAATATTTTTCGCACTTGTTGTTTGTTTTCTTGACGTTTACATCTTAATAAAATACAAAATGAAAAACATAAAAATAATTATAAAATGCGGTGGGCAAAATATTTTTGTTGCATTTGACAACCATTAAATTGAAATATTGATTATAAATATATTTATTTTTCGTTGAAAATTTAATGAAAAACATGTTGTTGTTTTTCTTAAACAGCTGATGAAATTGTGTTTTTTTATTTCGTTTTTATAATTTTGATTAAATGTTAATTTTTGTAAAATGATGACTTTTCAATAATGAGATTTTTTTATTAAATGATTTTTGTTTTATTTAGCAAATCATAAATTAAAAAAAAAAAAACTGTTTATTTTATTTTTGATTTACACAGTGCACAGTGGAGCAGAACCGACATTTTTTGGAAATAAATCTGAAACTTCTAGTCGGCTGGTTAGATTTACATGCAAAGGAGTTATTAGGAATCACGATTTTAAATACATCTTCTTAAAACTCTCGATAGACCTATGAAAAACATGCTTGCATGAGTTTTTATCTCCTATAGCTTTCAAGTTATTTGCATTTAAAATTTTAACTGCATCAATTTTGCTGAATCTTGGTTCAGTTTTTTCAATATATAGGCCAATATTTGTATCCAATTTTCTTAAGTTTTTACCCAGTGCTAAATAACAAAATTATCTATAAAATAGAAAAAGCTAAAAGTCGATATCTCCTGGGTTCAGAAATAGACGATTTTGAAATTGAAAATTAAAAAAATTAGGGTTTGTTGCGTTTTTTTTTTTTTTTTGCCGAAAAAGTGTTTACACTCTTTTTTCTCTAAAATAAAATTTTCTTTAAGAAAATATAATAAATTTATACTTCTCTGAAAGGTATTTTTACGGAGTTAGTTTTAAGATTAAAAACGAAGTCTAAAAGACAAAAGTCTAAAAGCCCAACTATACTATGTACACGCAAAGAAAAAATATGGTTCCAGTGACCATAAACTAAGAGCAACATACTATGATTGTAATATATGATTCTAGGTTACAATAAGCATTATAAATTGGAATCATAATAATGATTACGTACAACATTATTATGATTCCAATTTATAATTTTTTAGTAAGGTTCATAACCTTATTATAACTTTTAGTAAGTTTTATAACCTTTTCTTAAGTATTGCTTTCAATTTCATCATGTTTTTATCATTTAATAATTCCATATTATCATATATATAAACTAATTTCATCATATACATAATTCCATTTTATAATATATATTATTCCATTCTATCATACATATGAACTAATTCCATCATAAGTATAATTCCATTTTATCATATATATGATCCCATATTTTCATATTTATATTCATTTGTACCACGATATGTGGTACATTCATCATACTGAATAAAAACAAAACTTGTCAATTTATATTTGTTCATATATAAACTAAATGAGAATTATAATTACTGGACTGATATACAAAAATGTGTATTCAAAAGGCATTAAAAGTTAATGCCTTAATGGTTGTAGAATTAACCAAATTTGTAAAATGAAATGAATGGTTATGTAATTAACTAAATTGTTGTAGAATTGACTAAATGATTGGATTTATTGATAAATATGATTCCATATAAACATATTTAAATACATATTATAATTCAGTGAACCATATTAAAATTTTGATTGTGGGTAATCATTAAATGATTAAACAGAATCATAGAATCATAAACACAGTATATTTAAATCAATGAAAAACGGCTATATAATCATTGAATAGTTGTGGTGATCATGCTGTAACCATGTTTTTTCTCTGCGTGTATAGACCTTCCTAAATTTTACCTATTTTAAGTCGAAATTTTGACTTTATCCTATATGTTCTAAATTCCTAAAGGATAGCTTCCCAAACCGAATGCTGTTTCAAAACCCCTAATTTGTTCCAAAAAGTTTTCTAATAGCTTTTTCTAAACCTGCAATAAATGTGGACTTTATGGGCAAATTTCAAAAAAATTAAATTTTTGGGATTTTTTCGATTTTTTGAAAATTGTAGGATTTGTTTTACAAAAACCTTACATTTTTCTTCACTATACCTTTTGAAATGATAAAGACAACAATCGCTGAAATATTCGTTAAGATATCTTAACAAACCAAGATTTTATTAAATATCAAATATTTTTAGTTTCTCCAAAAACCAATTTTAATTTTTAATTTTTTTTTTCAATAAACTTCTTTCTAGCTGACAAAATTCTTAATTAGTTACAAAAAGAATGAAGTCAATATCTTTTATGGAACCAAAATACGCTACTTGAAAATCTTATATTTCACGAATTATTACGCTGTTTGCGTATTTTAGCACAAAAAAAAACTCCTTCGAATATTGGCTACGGGAACAAATTGTTTATTTACCCAGCAAAAAAACGATCAAGAGCTTCAAAAAAGAACATTTTCACCACTTTAAAAGTGGAACAAAGCGCATATATTGAACATTTTTGGAAGTTCTTAATAATTACTTCCAAAAAAGTGAAAATAAATTAATTTTTAGCGGGAAAAAAGGTTAAAAATTTCTAAGAAAGTTAATATTTCAAAAATTTTAAATCAGTTTTATTATATTTTAATATGGCTAAAGCAGAATTTTTGTTAAAAAATTTTATAAACATTGTTTTAAGGGAAGAAATGAACAAGAAGTATAAAAGAATAACATCCCAACAATGACCATGGGTAAAAAAAAAAGAACTTCTGCAGCTCTTTTTCACCACCAAGTACTTCCTTCCAATGACAACACAATGTTAAACTCATGACTTTTCAGTTCCTATTTTGCTGAGTAGTTATGCTTTAGTTAGGATTTTTTCGCGACTTATTAAACTTTAAAGTAGCGTAGTATTGGTTCTATAAAAGATATTGTCTTTATTTTTGCTGTAAATAATTAAGAATTATGCCAGCTAGATAGAGATATTTTGTTGGTTTTTGGAGAAACTAAAAATATTTGAAATCAAGTTCCGTAATTGATATGGAAATAGGTAGGGCAGGTATAGATGGAATAGGAGCCCGTTTATTATCTATTATTACAGTCTTAAATTTTTGTAAGACTATTTTTTTTATTAAAATTCTTTAGTTTTCATCGTTTAAATCAGAATAGAGCGGGATAAGTCCAGGAGAAGTAGTAGTCTTTAATTGTAAATATTAGTTATCGTATCAATTGGGAAAGTGAATCTCACTGGCCTAAACTAGTTTTTAATATAAATGTATTAAAAATATCGATATCTCGAACACTTTCTTTCCCATTTATTCAATATTTATATGTCAAGCTATATTCAACAAGGAAATAGCAGTTCGCAAAGTATTTTTTGTTATATATGTACATATGGAGTTTGACGTTATTAGCAACTGTTACAAAAGATAAATTTATTTATTTTTGTATTAAGTTTAAGAGTATTAACATTATAAATTATAATAATCAGCTGTATTATTGATATCACTTTATAATTCCACAATGATATAAATATATTTTATTTCATTTTAAAATTATTTTATGAAAAACCCCCCTAGCAAAAGCAATATTATTTTATCATACATTCTCCATATCAATACAATTCTCCATATCAATCTCGCAAGAGAACAATTTACATAAAAAATATACTCAAAAAACTCGTCACAAATTACACACAAACAATACTGAATTAATAAGAGAACAAATGATCTCACATTGATAAGAACAATATAATATAAAATACACTCAGCTATAAAATGAGTGCTAATATAAACAAAAAATTTATAAAGAAATGGTCGATTTAATTATCTACAACAAAAACAATGGCTGATGCAAATTTCAAAGTTAATTTTATCAGGGAAACAGTGTTGTTGAGAAAGCAGATACAAACAAATTGACTAGACAATATTAAAAGTTAGACTAGACTGAAAAAACCCGGAATGATTATTTTGTATTAAAGATGAACAGGTGTTAGAATAATTCAAGTTGGTCAGAACTCCCTTCTAGATCTCTAAACAGTACCGAAACTTATTAAATGCTAAACTATAGGTAAGGAAATTGATTTGTATACCAGATAATACATACTTATTGGATAATTTGGAAATGGTAAAGCATATGTTCACATTTGTCAAATATTTGACCAAATTTGAGTGACAACTAATTCTATAAAAATATTGTTTGATCTTCCAAATGTTTTGTAAAAAAAAAAACAGCGTCAAACAAGATTCGGTAAAATATCAGCAATGATTAATGATAAGTAAACAATATTTTCCCATTAAAATGGAGAAGTAGTTTTATGAGGTGATTACGTTATTTTAATCAAATATTTGACTAGTCTGAACATACCTTAAGGATACAATTGACAGATAGTTTTTTTGTTTTCATATTATCAGATTAATTTTTAAATTTGGTGCTATATTTCTTTATTGCTTATTTTTTGTAATATCTAATTAGCAGTATTACATTTATTTATAGCTCTAATTATATTGAATAAAAATATATAAAAAGTTATGACTCAAAGTCTTATTCGAAGAGACGCCTAAATACCCATATATTTGATCACCAACTCATCTCTTCGCTACTAGAAGTTTGTTAGTAACTAGACAATTTTCACATAAAATTATATTTTTATATTTTTACGATAACGTAATATGTATTAACAAAAACAAACTTTAAACAAATTTTTGCAAACAAAATAATAAAAAAAAGTACACACACACTCATCATGCGTACTAACAATCTTAAACACATGTTAATTTTAACACTTTAATAAATTGTTAGATAAATATTCCATTTAACTATTCATTATAATAGATCTTTTATAATATAAATTGTACTAAATAAAAGATACAATTAATAAAATTTGATGACAATTTTACCATATTTCTGGGAATCCACAACACGTTTATATTTATTTTTTTATTTTGTGTTGTTGTTGTTCTAATAAGTTTTTAGCACAAACAAAAACTAGATTTGAAAAATACTCATTTAACGGCTTAAAACTCTTTTTTTGAGTTTATGACATAAACTTTATGTTAAAGAAAGATTAGAAATGAGCTCAAGAAAGGGGAGACCATAGAAATAAATCCAAAAAACAACAAATAAAAAAAAAATAAATAAAATAAAGCGCTATACAAAAATATACAATCAATTTATACTTGATGTTTTTTTATTTTATTATTATTTTTTTTTTTTTTTGTTCTGTTCTGTTTTGTCTTTTACTTTTTATTTTTATACAAAAATTCGCGCTCACCGGGTACATAGAATTGAGGTTGTTTTATATCTTCTTCTTTTGCTATTGCTGGCATTTAATGAGTTTTTATTTTAGTTGTTATTTCGTCGACGTTTGAATTGGTTGTTTTTTATATATAAAATTTTAAGTTATTGTCGAAACGCGTGTGCGGTTTTTTTGTGCAAATTCGCAAAAACAGAAATCCCCGAAAAGAAGAAATAATTGGAATTCATGGAAATTTTAAATTGTTTTGGTTTACCATAAAACAAGATAAATTTTTTTAAATAAAAAGCAATTTCTGTATTAAAAATATTAATTTTAAATCTCCAAAGTACTCTTATTGAGCTAAAAAGCAACATCAATCAAAATTAAAAAATAAAATGCCGCTAAAGAAGAAAGCACCACAAAGTGTATGTTGAGTGAATCATTATTACTCATCTTATAATTATCTCTCTTACTTATTTTTTAAAAAGCTTATTACATATTTAATTGTTGTGGAATATACACAGAGAGAAAATAATAATAATAATAATAATTAAAACTAAATTTAGTGTTTTAGATGTTATGCAAATATAGTGGGTTTACATTCATTAGAATTAGGTTACATTGGTATCGAATTGACAACAGTTCATTGTCAAATTTATTATTTATATAATTTTTTCTATTTTGTGTATTTCAAATGTTATCAAGAAGCCTTTACCGTAAATAAACAATATGTCTAAAAATGTGGTGAATTATATCCTTTATTTTAAATAAACTAATTGGAAAATCAAAAATATTTGAAGTATTGTTATACATAATAATAAATAATACCACTTAGCCCTCCAAGGTATCAATGAATAGGGTCATATTTTTTTTAATATAATGTTGGGATTTACTCCTACATAGCGTAATAATCCGCTTTGGTGTTTGGATATAATTTACTAATATCGGGTAGACTCTTTCCCCAATCTAATCCTTTCCCTTACGTAGCTAACAGGACTGGTCCGAAAAAAATTAACCGCGACACCTTTTTTCTGGAACAAATAATACGCTTGTTTATTCCTATACGTTTCTCTTGGCCAAATACCTACGTAATGTCGAATCATTGCGAAATCAATTCAGGTCACCTTCACGTTACTTCGATTCCAAATTAACAATTAATTTTGTAATGCTGCTATTCTCTTTTAACAATTTTATGATCCATTTCAAACAAACTTATTTTTATAACGAAATTTTTATGTTTGAGATTGCGCGATAGCAAAAATTTTATTAAAGTTGTACTTTTAAAAATTTAGGTTGAATGTGCATTCAGACTAGTCAAATATTCGAACAAAATGTCGTAACCACTTTATAAAATATATTCTAACTTTACAATTTCAATGGGAAAATATTTTTAATTAAGGCTCCAATACTTAAATGTAAATGTGACGAATCAGCTGAGTTATGTGTGTATGAGTACTTACAAACGTAAAAGAAACATAGTAACCTAATCAAATTAGGTCGCTCTCCGTTTTTACGTGACAGCTGCAAGAACAGTGTTGACAGGTTTTTATTTCAATACACTAAATCTGCGTAAACAATCGCTGTAAAAAGTTTATCAATTGGACGATATGTCTGGTTTTTTTCTTCACTAAAAAGTTGTTAACATAATTTAAATAAACGTAGAGTTGTATCAATAATTTAAAATGAAAAATTTTTGTTATAAAAGAACAATTTTCGTTCTTTTATACAAATCGCCAAAATAAAAACTAAGGGCCTAATTTTGTAAAACACTTCCCCTCACTTTGAAAAATTTTTCATGTTATTGTATTTGTATTGAAATTTTTTCAAAGTCAGGTGAAGGGATTTACAAAATAAGGGAGTAATAAATCTAGATATTTTTAAACAGTAAGAGATTAACTGGAAATATGTGTAACTGACATCACTTATGTTGATGTGTGCAAAACAACAACAAACTATTTGCTACATTAACGTTTTTTGAGTAACCATTAACTTACGTTCCGTTTACATTTACGGCACAATAATAGAGCCTTTATCATTAATCATTGCTAAAATTTTACCGAATCTTGTTTCACGCTATTTTCTCTTACAAAACATTTCTAAAATCAAACAACGTCAAACCATTTTTTTTTTTTTTTTAAAACTAGTGGTCACGCAAATTAATTTTTATAAAACTTAAAATAAATTTATATTTATGAAAAACTCAGTTTTATTTGTGTTTTCACTGAACTTTCTGAAACGAACATAATAATTCACAATAATTTATTAAACAAGTTAAAATGTTATCAAGGCGAACCGGTAGGAACCGAAGAGAAACTACAATTTATTCAGAAGCCATAAATTTAATTTTTGTCTACGATTCTTATTTACTACTTTTGAAGAATTGTTTTTAAATTTATTTTTATAAAAATTATACAAATATTTAGTTAATTCTGTTTAAAAAATTAAATTAATTGTTATCTCTTAAATTAA
The DNA here is from genome assembly GCA_951394005.1 of Protophormia terraenovae. Taxonomy (NCBI): domain Eukaryota; kingdom Metazoa; phylum Arthropoda; class Insecta; order Diptera; family Calliphoridae; genus Protophormia; species Protophormia terraenovae. Next base: position 169,077,911 of record OX596073.1, on the reverse strand, counting down.
AATTCATTTTAATAATTCTAATTAATTTTTAAATTAATTTAATTTTTAATATTATTTTAATTTCTCTCAGTGTAATAAACTCTCTTGAGTTTTTATGTTTAGTTTTTGCTCTTAAATCATTAAAAAACACATGTTGCTATATGACCTTGTTGTAATTTTTATGACTTTTATACAATTGCATTATATTTCTGTCATATCTTTCTAGTTCTTTATATTCTTTCTTTTTCTCTCTTTTTCCTAATCACTTAAAATTATAATACTCTTTTAATATTTAAATTTATTAATATTCTTTTATATTTATTATCTCTTTCTTTTTTTAAAGGGACACTCGTTTTTAAAACGTGCCAGCACCGATAAATTACGTGAAGTCTTCCTAAAATACGCTACATATGAAAAGAATGGTGAACGTTTTATGACTAGCGAAGATTTTGTAAGGAAATTTTTGGGTTTATTCACAGATGCCGCATTTAATGATGTAAGTATGATGAATGACAATGAATATCTATCAAATGAAAATGAAAACAATTCCATTTTGCCAAAAAAGAAAACACATGCAAATCACACAACAATAATAAAAAAATTGCTGATAAGAAAAAACAAAAAAAACTAAACAACAAAATAATAAATAAGATAAATGCTGTATTTTATACAATAAAAGCTAAAAAACTTACAAAAAAAAAAAAAAAAATTGGTGGCAAAGATCCAATTTATAAAATACTCTATAGAATGCATGCACACCCACTTATCTATGTAAAAATAATGGGGGATCGTTTATACGTCTTTTTCAATTCATACTTTGTTCATGTTTTCTTTTGCTTTTTTTATTGTTGTAACTGTTGTTTTTATAGTTTAACCCTCATTTGTATTTGGTTGATAAATTTTGAAATGAAATTTATGATCTTGTAAAGCAATTTGTAATTTAAAGAATGTATTTTAATTGCGGATATAAATTACACACTGCTACAAAAAGATTTTTTTTTTTTTATTTTTATGCGAAAATTAAAAAAATAAAATATGAGCTGTAGATCCTCTTGAGTATATCACAAACCAATTCGAATACTGTCTAAATTTTGAGATATTTCCAAGAAAATTAATTTTGAATTTTTTTTTATTGATTTAGTAGTTTTAAATATTAGTTTGTTTAAAATAAAAAAATATCAATCTTTAAAAACTAATTTTTAAACATTTTCTAAAATTAATCAAAATATTATGCATATATTTTAAGACAAAATATTTTATTTGTTGTTATATTTGGTGCATAGTTTTTGGGGCAATCCTGAGAAATGTATGGAAAGCTTTAGTAAGTTATTCCAAATAAAATCGAATAAGTTCTAAAGTTTTTAGCTAATTTTAAAAACTGTATCATGCTTTTAAAATGATTGCTTATTATGGACAAATTCGTAATAAAATGCATTAAACCGATTTATTTATTATTATTCATTTTTTTTATTCGAAGTGTTGATATTTATTAAAAATAATATTATGAAAATGATATTTAGATATTAGATTTTTTTTTTCTAAATTTAAATTAATTTTTTAATCCAATAATTTTGCATAAAATTAAGAAAATTATTAATTGATATAAATAAAGTTTAACTAAATCTTTTACCAAATAAAAATACGAAAATTTTATTTAAATTACAGTTATAACGATATTAAAAAAAATATCCAAATATAAATATTCTATTATTTCTATTTATCAGTAAAAAATACATTTTTAGAATTCTAAAATATTTTTGGACGAATCGGTTAAATAGGTCGAAAATGACACTTAATTCAGGGAAAGGTTTTAAGACTTTTTTAAAAAAATTCTAATGTCTGTCCTTCCGCCCGTCTGCTTATTAATTCAACTTAAAATTTTCTTTATTCGATAGACAATTTTGTTGAAATTGTTGGGGTATATGCATATGGAAAAGACTTTACCAACATCTTGCAAAGTTGATATTGTTGAAATTTCAAATGAATATATCTCGAAGAATATATGTGAAATAGTACATGCAGCATGTTTCTAAAGAATTTATCAAGACTAATCCAACCAGCCAATTAGAAGTTTAAGATTTATATCGATTCTACCCCACTGTTTAATGTTTCATAAGGCATAGAAAATGTCTGCATTTAAGCTGTTTTTTTTATGAAATCTACTGGAGTTTTTTTCAAAAAAAAAAAAAAAAAAAAAAATAATAATAATAATAATTTCTGAAATCGGACTACACATGCGCATGATTCTATTCATAATATTAAAGTGGGATATATGTACTATTTTTCAGAACATTTTTAACAATTTTAGGTTGCATTCCACGAAAATTAAAAATTAATGTATTTTAGTACAATTTTCAAAAAAAAAAAAAAGATATGACTTGGAGTCAAATGTGAACTGATACTCATAAGTGTAAAATAAAACATACAAATATAGAATATTACGTTGATGCTGACATTTATATGAATTTATTCACTTTTGGGTGATTCCCGAAAGAGGTTCTTATATGGGAGCTATGGTAAATTATGAACCGATCTTTGTAAAATTTGGCACTATCATTTATGTTCATATAAAACTTATTTGTGTCGAATATTAACTTGATACTAACACTTGAATGGGATTTATTCCCGTTAAAGTGATTTTCTGAAAATGGGTTTATATGGGAGCTATGGTTAATTATGGACCGATCTTTTTTAAAAGTTAGCACACTTATTTAGACTTATATGAAACTTATATGTGTCAAATTTCATTAAAATATTGCTATATTTAAGGGATTTATGATCGTTAAACACTTTTCCGGGAGGACATTTGTATGGGGGCTAGGTGAAATAATGAACCGATCATAACCAATTTCAATAGACTTCGTCCCTGGGCTATAAGAAACCTGTGTACCAAATTTCATTAATTTTGATTCAAAATTGCGACCTGTAGTTTGATTACAATGTTTACATGGACGGACAGACGGACGGACATCGTTAAATGGACTCAGAAAGTGATTCTAAGCCGATTGGTATAAATTAAGGTGGGTCTTGGATCAATATTTTTGGGTGTTACAAACATCAGCACAAACGCATAATACCCTCCCCACCTATGGTGGTGTAGGGTATAAAAAAATAAAAAATAAAAAAATAACAGAAATATTAGGACAAAATATAATTTACAAGCACTTGAAGAAAAGTACACTAAATATACCTGAAGTTAATGGTTCCTTTTTAAATGTTTACTTCCAGACTTTTTATTTAAAATAAATACACTGAAATTTGATGAAAATTAAATTTTTTACTCTTTTTAAAAAAGGTAAAAAAAAAATGTTTAACTTTGACATTTCCTTATTAAAAAACAACACAACTTAGCTTAAAGATTTTATTTGATATTGATACATAATTTTGTCTATTTTTATCCGGTACCCAATTTTATTACAAAAATTTAAATTTCAAAATTCAATTATTAGCCACTTTTGACACATTTTACCACAAAGTGCGCAAGATAAGTACCGAAATCGTCATTATAGTTAAATAATTTTATTTTCAATTAAAAGGTATGAATTATAGACAATTTAAAAAGATTTGATGTAAAAGAAGTACAAGTCATGGACTTTTAATGCCAATAAGTCGTAACCGTAGATATGAATACATTTTAAAGAAATATTTTGCCATAATAAAATGAAATATTGATATGTATTTAAGGTAGAGAATGACAGATATTTGTAATTAATGTTTATTTTGTATGGCATGTAATACATATGTATGTATACGATGAATTACATCAAGTTATTTGATTCTATAAGGTGACAAAACGTGAGCCACATTTAGTGATATTTCAAGGAAAAATAATCGAAACAATAAATTGTGAATTATATTTTCTACACCTTCCGAAAGCAGGGATTGTCTTGACAGCTCATTAATTTAAAAACGAGACCCGGAATTTTTGACACAGAATTTTTTTTTTACTTCTTTTTTTTCAAAGTAGTTTTTAAAAAATTATCTTATTTATTAATAATTTTTATTAAATTAAAATGTATAATTATATCAAATCAAAGCAAATAGCCAGCTGGACAAATTATGTCACATTAAAAAATTTACCTCTTCAGAAATCAGTTAAATTGATTTCTGAAGAGGTGAATTTTTTAAAAAGAAATTATTCCTTTAAATTGTAAGCACAAACTTTTAAATTAATTTAACTTGGTGGGGTATTGTTATCACTAAATCAATAAGTTTAATTTTTGTTTGCTATTAACTTTTAATAACAAATTTGCGCTTCTACTCCTCCTCTCCTACATACCTTTAACTATAATTACCACTTGAGTTTTCAAAGCTAATTTATTTAATATAGGGAATGAATGTATGTGCATTTTTTTAAATCAAACGATAATTATTGTCGTATGTCCTAATAATTAGGGTAGATTGTAAGTCTTTTAAAAGTTAACCGTTGAACGTCAAAACAAAAAATCACTTATTAGAAGCGTGTTAATCATGATTAAACCAAAACAATAATCATTTCATTCTTTATTTTTTTTTTTTTATTTTTTTTTTGTTAATTTAAATATATGAACAACAATATTATACCTTAGACATAATTCCAAATATTGTTTATTTACTAGTTCTAACGAGTTAGTAGTATTGATTATATTTGATTATTATCTCAAATATAATCAGTCATTGAACAAATTTTGTTCTATTTTTGTATTTTAGTGTTCTTTTTGTTTGTTTATTTTTGGTTTATTTTTATTTTGTTTGTTTTTTATTATTGTTTGACCTTGACACGTGATGCATTTGTCTGGCGTAATATCGTAAATTACTTTTATAAAATAAAATAAAAATTAAACAATTTCTTGAGATTGTTTTACTTTTAAGATCTAATAAAACAAAAATTATATTTTTTTATTATTAAACCTATTTTGGTGATTTATATTATAGAAGCGTGTTTTACACAGACATATCAAAAGACAAATGAGTATGGCTAGAACGATTTAGTATCTAATGAGGTATATAAAGAAAATTTTAAATATACCTACTATTTATGGTTTTTAAAAGTTTTTAAAAGCGTTCTCAAAGATCTTCTATAAAAAGCCTTTTAGAAAACAAATAAAAAATAATTTTCTTTCAAAAGAATTGTAAGGAAAAAATTTAGTCTCCTTAATTTTTAGAATATCCGATTTAAAGTTTTTTATAAAATAATATACATATTTTATATGTAAACTTTCTTTAAATATTTTGCTACTACTTATATGTCAATAAGTTTTATATATTAAGGGAAATTGTAACGACATTGATACTATTTTTTGGGCCTTTTAAATTTAAAGTTTCAAGACCATTTTCAGTTCCATTTACTGCATTATTTTTAAAGAGTTTTATGTCATGCAATTTGCGTGATAATATTTATAACATTTTTCATTGAAATTGTTGTTATACATTAGCATTCATAAATGTATATTATTTAGATTTTATTTTACAATATCCTTATAAAAGCCAACAAAAGACTTTGCTTTCCTGATAAGTTAGCAAGTATAATTGAAAACAAAAATAAACTACATTTTTTGTCTGAATAACAATTTATTTCGAGTTATTAACAAATTTATGTAGTTATTTTTCAACTTTAGGGGTTCTCAAAAATATGTACCTTATCGAAAATAAGAATTAAAAAAACAATGAAAAAATGTTGCCGCAAATGAGATTTGAACTTGAGCACAAATTAAAAATTTTTAGTAACTAAAAAATTGATTAAAAAAAAAAAAACTAACTGTATCAGAATGGAGTTAATATAGAATAGATAACAAGAAACTACTTAAATAAGTAGTTGCCATTACCGAAAACAAAAAAGTTTTTGCTGGGAACACATAACTTTTATATCCCTGCAAACAAATGGAAGATATCTTCTTGGATGATAAAGTGGCAATATCCCCATTTTATAATCTAAGAGAAAATAATCAAGTTATATTTTGTATTTTCTTCCATTTGTTGCTTCAGAGAAATTTCCGCAATATAAAATAAAAAAACTTATTTATTGTCATTTTTTATTTGTTTATTTTATAAAATTTTGTTTAGATAATTTTTAATATTTATTGAATTTCGTTTTTCTATTGGCTTAAACAAATATTTAAGAAATCTTCAAGGTAAATAAAATTATGGTTTTTGTACATTTGCAAAATTTACAAATATTTTTGTTAAAGGGTATATGAAGAAAAATCATCATAAAGCACTGTTATACAAGGAATCTCTAAAATAGAACCGTGAAAGCAGATTTTATATCACTATTTTTTTAAGTTCTTTCTAATATACAAATACCATCAAAATAATATTTTTTATAATATAAATGCATAATTTTATTTTTCTTCTGGGTGGGTTCTGGGCAAAATCTTCTTTTTATCTTCCTAATATCATTTAAAAAATATCTTCCTATTTTCTTCCATATGATTATCTAGCGATATTGCCAGATTATCATCTAGAAGAATCTCCATCGTATTGCTTAGGGGTATTGCCATCGGGACACTTTTTCACCCGAAGGAAGTATCTTCCGCAATACGAATTCCATTATTGCCGCAATAATTATTTTCATCCAGGCAATACGTTTGGCGAAACATTTCTCGTATTGCTGTGTTTGCAGGGATTCTACTAGATAGAAATGTTTATATGTATTGTTTTCTGTTCGAAATTTCAATGCAATTATTCTATTATAGTTAATGTTAGTATCATAATAAGATGTCGATGATTAAAAATTTAAATCTTGTAAATTAAAACCTAAACCATTTTTTGAATCAGCAGATTTTCATAAATTGTTTTGTAGATGTAGGACATCTTGATTAATTACACTACAATTACATAAAAATCAGTGTTAAAAATGTTCTATATACCACGTGACCAGAGAGTTTTTGTCAAAAAATCGGGATTCTGAACAAAATTGTATGGAAAAATCGGGATTTTGAAAAATTTGGTAAAAAAATTTAAGACACGAACAGCTTGAGACTTTTCAAATTGAGAAGAACTCAACGAAATTTTGGAGCAACAAATTAAGTAAATATATCCCTACAAATTGAAACATTAAAAAATATAATTTTAACGTGTTTCTCAAAATTATTTCAAAAAAATTCCTAGTTAAATTTCAAGTTTAAAATTAGTAATAGTAATAGTTTTACTTAAATAATTCTTAGGCCTATTAACAATTAAACATTAACTAAAAGTTAAACACTATATTACAGTAAAAACAAAAAGTTAAAATAAAATCATTAATACAAGATTTTCGTCAGCGCTTACTTTAATCTTTTCTGTATCTTTAACTACAAAAATATTGCGTTTAAAAAATTGTCTCTACAAATTCATTTTTTTGAGTCAAAAATGCTTGGTTTATTTTTACTTAAAATATGTCAACAAAACACAGAAAAAAATATTTCAAATAATTTTTTAATAAAATTATTAATTAACTTTATATTTGAATTTAATTATATGATTTATTAATATAATTAATTTTCTAATTGGTTTTCAGTTTTGTTTTTTAATAAATTGACAGCTGTTAATAAAATATAAAGAAAAATTTAATATTTGTCTATAAAAGTACAGAAATAAAATAAATTTAAGTAAATTTTCAAAAATTTTCAGCTCATTGCATCTATTTAAGAAAAAGAAGTAACAATAATATCAATTATTCTAGTTATTAATATTATCATTTTGATGATTAGAGCAAAATCAATTAAAAATTAATTAATATTACAAATTTCGTAATTGAAGTCCATTTTTACTTTTTTCTGTGAAATGTAAAATTTTTTCATAAAACTCTATCAAATATTCAGAAAATAGTAGAAAATAGTGTATTAACCTTTTAACATCAAAAAATACAAATTTAACAATAATTGATTACGGATTATTAGTAGTACAGCCAAGATCTAGAAAAACTGAAAAATTTAATCGAAAAAATTTTCGTTATTTTTTTTTTTGCACATTTTTGGTAAATAAAATTAGTAAAATTTATTGAATTATCCCCGTAATAATGTTCCCCCGGAATGAGTTTTTAAATCTAAAAATCTCTCTGAAAAAAAAAAATCTTTCTGTAAAAATGTATTTATATTTTATTCAAACATTCTTAAAATAATGAAAGTTTTAAATCTATTTCTGGAAAAAAATTCGAAGCTTCTTTGGCCAATATACTTATATCAGACTCTCTAAAAATTGTTAACGACATAGTTACTGAAGAGTATAAAAATAGTGCTTTTTAACGCAACGCCAATATCAACATACCGTCTGGAATACCTAGAAGTTGTTTTGTGTCAACAGTTAACCTTTCTCTGCATTACATGTAACTAGTTGGGTAACTATTGAGCAGATTAAAGTATAAACAGTGTAAGTATTATGCTAGGATTTTAACTCGTTATTTGGCAAAGGAAGTTTTTGCTAGGAGTGGTAGAGAACTGTAGATATGTATGTTAAACAATTTTTAAATATTTTGTCCGTATTCAGCTAAACAATTTTTTTTGGGAGGTCTTCCTGCATTAATGTCATCAAAAAATACACACAAATTACATTTAAGATCAGTTAGTAGGGAATATGATCATCGTAATAAAAAGTTTAAAACTTTTAATTTTCAAAAAAGATTTGTAAGAAATTATCAACTTTTCAGTGGAAAAACAAGTACTTTTAATTACATTTAAGTATTGGTAAGAATGTTATAGAAAATGAAAATAAAGAAATCGAATATGTAATTTTTAGAGTTAAAAAGCGGAATTTCTTTATAAAAAGCGGCAAAAATATTTTAGGCGGGATCGAAGTTTAAAAAGCGGGACATCTTGTCACGTTATATATACCCTAATAAATTAAGTTATACTCATAAAACGGTTTTCGGAGATTCTCGTGTAAATTTTTCTCTAATTAAATTATTCTTTCTTGATTGTTTTCATTTTGGAAATTGGAGGAATCAGTCAATTTAACCATTTAGGTTTGTTTATGTTTTGGTAAAACTTGATATTATCATTAGGTTGAATTTCAAATAAATAAATAAATAATTGAATATGTATTCTTCGTAATTGAAATTGGATTTTAGATTTTTCTATATAAAATTTAAATTTAATTTGTTAAAATACTTATTTTTTTAGTAATTTATTTAATTATACAAATATTTGAAATTTTTTTTTAAATTTTGATTAATAATTTAATTGATTTTTTTTTTTTCGAAAATATTTTTTCTGTATTTGTATATAAAAGATTTTAATACTTATGTGGACTGTGGGTCGGTTTTGGTAATTGTGGATAATATTTGAAAATATGTGTTGCAAATATGACCATATACATATTGTGTACTACATAAACTTTCCATTCATGAGTAATATTTACAGGTTTTGAGTTTGTTAATATGCTTTATAATATTTCTAGCCTAATTTGATAGTACAAAAATTATACTTAATAAAAGGCACGTCTTCTTCCATTGCGTCAAACAAAAAATAATTTTAAAGCAGACATTCCCAAATAGATAACACTATCAAATATTACTTTGCTACTACCCCAGTCATAAAAGTTCATTAAATAAAATAACAAAAAATTAAATAAGTAAATTAAATAATTTTTTTTTTTTTTTTTTTAATCTTGACAACATTTAAAATAAAATACATAATTCTTATTAAATAAAATGTTAGAAGTGGTTTTAAAATAAGGGTTAAAAGTAAAATTCATAATTTTAATAAAATTTTGAATTGATTATAAAAATTTAAATTTTTGTTTTGTTTATTTTAAATTACAGGAATCAGTGCGTTTATTAGCGGGTATTGCAGATACCAGCAAGGATGGACTTATATCATTTTCAGAATTTCAAGCTTTTGAAGGTTTATTATGTACACCAGACGCTTTATATAAAACAGCTTTTCAATTATTCGATCGTCAAGGCAATGGAACAGTATCCTACGGTAAGTGTCTTTTAGTTAATATAAAAGCATAAGGATTGATATAACTATTTCTTTATGATTTTTTTAATTTCAGCCGATTTTGCTGAAGTCGTACAAAAAACTGAATTACATTTAAAAATACCTTTTAGCCTAGACAGTCCCTTTATTAAACGATATTTTGGTGAAGTAAGTTAATCCCACTAAATTATTAATTCTTAAATAATTTATTTAAGAAAATATTTTTTTTTTTTTTCATAATAGAAAAAACAACGTTTAATTAATTACGCTGAATTTACTCAATTACTTCATGATTTTCATGAGGAATATGCGATGGAAGCATTCCGTAGCAAAGATCCAGCTGGTTCTGGATATATTTCTCCTTTAGATTTTCAAGATATTATGGTTAAAGTTAAAAGGCATTTACTCACCGCCGAGGTTAAAGATAATTTAGTAGCCGTAAGTTGTTTTCTTATTTTTTTTTTTCAAATCCATACTTTTAATGTTATTAAAATCTTTTTTTATAGATAACCGAAGGCCATAAGGTAAGCTTTCCATATTTTATGGCTTTCACATCGTTGCTAAATAATATGGAATTGATAAAACGCATCTATTTACAATCTACACAAGGTAGTCGCACAGAAGCCGTTACCAAAGATGAACTTTTATATGCTGCTCAGACTATGAGTCAAATTACACCGTTAGAAATTGATATATTATTTCAATTGACCGGAGCTTTACATCAAACTGGGTAAGTTTTTAAAGATTATTGGAAAATGTTTAATTTCATAATACGAGTACTAAAAAAAATGTTTAATTCTTAACATTGTTTTTAAGATTTAGAATATATGTGTTTAGAATAGAGACTCGAAAGAATTAATTAAATATTAGTTTAATTCCCTTAAATCTTAATTCTGAATTAAGAAATACTAGTTTACATTCCAAAATACCATTCGCAAAAATATAGTTCATTCATTCCACGTTTTTTTTAATATATTTAATTCTTTATGGAATTAATTCATGAAGAATTTATTCAATTTTTGTTAATTCAAATCTTCTCCAAATTAAATGGAAATATTTTTCTTTCACACAATTTTTTTTTTCTAATCTTTTACAAAATATAAAAAAATATTTTCTGAAGCTAATTTGTAATAAATTAGAATTGAAGAAAATTTAAATGATTTAACATATTTTTAAGGTTGAATTGTGTAATTGATGAATGAATTCCTTAAGGAATAAATTCTTTACAGAATTAATTCAATTCATATGAAGTAGAAATAATTTAAGTCTATGAATTTAATTAATTTTAATGCATTAAAAGAATTTCTAGGATAATAAATTTAATTCTATTTTAAAAAGTGAATTTAAGAATTAAGCCTTTCGAACCTTTGGTTTAGAATAAAGGATTCAACATTTAGATCTTTATTTCATGAAAATAAATGATTGGAAACGAATTATCAAAAAATTAAAATCGCGATTAGATATTTTTTAAAAATAAGGCCGGAGTGCGTAATTTCTTACTCAATCTTTATTTTACTACAAACATTAAATTAAATTTGGTCTCCTATACAAAATTAAGTCTCTAGGTGATAAGAGTATGTTCACGTTGCAAGATTACAAAGATATATTTTTCATTGTGTTAGAAAAATGTCGTCATTTTACAAATCAATTTGTAAAACTTGGCACTGAGAGGTTCCAGGTTTTCACTGGTCCCTGTGAAAAAAGTTCTTGTTCTGTTTCTTTAAGTTTACTCCCAGATGACTTTCTATTACCCACCCAACAAACTAAATGATATCTTAATGATATCATAACGATATAATTTCGGTAATAAAGATGCTCGAGAATGATATCATTTATAATTCTAAAGTGATATGAATAATTATATCGTTAAATTTAAGCAGCGCGATAATTTAGCAATATATTCCAGAATATATACATACCAATATTGGATAAATATATAATATCCGTTTTATTTTATCAATAACTAAGACAAGATAATCATAAGAAACTTAAGTTTATCCTGTTCTTAATAATTTTGTATGTAATACCAAATTTCTGCGATCCGAAAACAGTTTCCCTTAAAATACAACCAGATATTGATTCCTTTATGTTAATTAATATGTACATTAGAGTGTCCCGAGTAAAGCCTTTTTCGAGATTTCGATGTAGGAAGACCCTCAAACAATGAGTAAAAATTTGATCAATACCAAAAAATCATTTAAAAATTTTTTAAATTGATTTTTTAATAAGTAGAAATGGGTATCAAAAAAGTCGTAATTTTAAGTTGGTTGTGGAAAAAAAATATTTTAAAATTTTTTTCCATGGATTTTGTTGAACAATTTTTTAGAAAAATTTGGAAAATTATTTATTACCAACAGCAAGGAATACGATCGAAAAAATCTTAACATACGTTTTGCTTCATGCAAACGTTTTTTTGATCCAGTTATCTTTGAAAAATATGACAGTTATTATTTTTAATGGCAGCCATGTTGATTTGTTGTGAGTTTGACAAAAGAGATGTAATTATTTCAAAATTAAATTAAAAAAAAAAATCCAAACTGGTCCTACAAATAATTGTCCAAAAATGCTGCTAAACTTTTTCCAAGGTTATTAAACAGTATCAGGAGAATTCGACCTACGATAGGAAACATGGTTCGGGAAGATAAAAGGTCGACATGATAGAAAAGCAGTCCGGTTTGTTCAGTGCTAAGTTGGTGCGAAAAGTTAAAGCTAATGCGGAGTTGAAAACATTTAAAGTCCAAAAAGTTCTAGTCTGGAATGCAGCAAAAAAAATTTAAAGCCAAGAATAGGGCACAGAAATTAAAGTTAAATTTCATACAAAAATACTTATGTTTTATAAAGAACGACAAAATGTATGTACTGGCAAATTTTTCGCAGCTTCCGGGTCAAAATTTGTATGTTGCTAATACTTGAGGATATGATAAAGATTAGTTTAGGACCGAAAAGCTGACGAAATTTCCTAAAAAATTCGTCGTTTGACAAGGTTAATGCAGTTGCGGCAAAAGAAACAAGTCATTTCTTACAGTGAGCTCTATAAATACCGAAAAATACATAAAGTAATGTTTGCAAAAAATCTTTTTCCTTTCATAAGAGAGCACAATGTATCCACATATTTTTGGTCTGATTTGGCATTATATCACTACGTGAGAAAGCTCTGGAGTAGTACCAAAACAATAACATAGTTTTTGTACCAAGAAAGGTCAATCCTCTAAATTGTCCGGAGCTAAGAACAGTAAACAGATGTTGAGCTTTTATAAAAAGAGAATCGAAGTGGACTAAAGGGGTGTCCCACTGAAGATCAATTTAATTTTTTTTTAATATTTTTCTCATATTAAGCTCTCTTAAAGCAAAAAAAAAATAAACATATATAAAGCTTAAAAAAAAAGTACTCTTTAAACCAAAATTTTTCGTAATTTTTTTTTTTTTTTTTTGATATGATATGAATGCAAAATTTTTTGTGAATATGTAGTTTAGGTCACTACATTAAAATCCAATAAAAAACCAAAACATTTGGTTTTTCAGTAGTTACGGCCTTTTTCATTTTAGGTGATGATATATTGTTTGGACTCTGAATCCATGATATTTTCGTCAAATAATGAACTATTTAAGCACAATTCTACTTGGCATCAATATACCAGACTGTTAGTTATTTATCCATATCAGACATTTTTATGAATTTTGGTATCATTTTGTTACAGCATATTTTTGCATATTTTAGGCTTATCAGCATATTTTGTATTACAAAATCCTTATCTTTGAATGTTTTAATGTGTAAAAAGAAAATATTTTAATTAAATATTAAATTATATTTTAAAAGTATATTTTTTTATTTTAGGGGCATATTTTTTATGCACATTAAAGTTTTTTAGACCACATTTTCAGTTACCCTGGTTAGGAACATAACCCCCCAGCAAAAACTTCGTAATGACATGTAGTTACGGATGTAGTTACTTTGTAATGACAACAACATACTGTCAGCATTACATAGAAGTGTTTAGTAACTAATTAATTATTTATAACCCGAATGTAAATAATTATTTATGATCAGATTTTTTAAAATTAAATTTTTTATTGATTTTTATAATTCATATATTTGAAGAAGGGATACATAAATGAAAGCAAAATTTGCATATGAATTAATTTGTAATCTAAAATAGTTTTTTTTATTACATTTTTGGTTGTTGTTTTTTAAATTAAAATTTAAAAAAACTTTTTACAACAACGAAAAAAATATTTTATATTCTGACATTTCATTACTTATTTACAACCTAAAATGTAACTAGTTCCTATTGTTATTACTAATCATGACTTCAGTAATGCTTTAAAATCATTAACAGCTTGAAAGTAATTAGTTATTGTAATGACATCTAAATAACGTATAGGGTAAGTAGTTGCCTCTAATGTCATCACCGTGTTAAAATAATGAGTTATTTAGCTAATGTGTAAGTAGTGAAGAGCCATTATATTAGCTTCTTAACATGGCAATCAAATTTTTTGCTGAGCTTGTTGAAATTTTCTTTTTTATACTTGAGTCTAGCAATCGTGTCTTTGACTAGTGATATTCTTATATAAGAGGGTATATACAGACATAATGGCATATTAGCATTATAATTAAAAAGTAATATGTATATCTTTTAATAGTTCAATATTTGTATTAATTAAATATCTTTATGTAATCTTAAACTAACGTTAAACGTAGGACTTTTCTATTGGCCAACAATAGCTTAATTTATAGGGGATTCCAAAAATTCTTCGGCAAGGGATATCTCAGTCAATTCAGATACATGGTATTAATAAGTGCTAAGCCTATAAATCATTTTTTCTAGTTCTCGTTGCACCTTGATTTGGTACTTGTCTGATTTGGTTCTATTATATATCAACAAGTACGAATTGAAAATGTCTTCAAGTTATACTCTCATTATTTTTTAATACGTTCAACAGTTATAGAGACAATTTTGTAAAAAAAAAAATTGTACAAAATTTTTTTAAAAAAAAAAATATATATATATATTTTTTACTATATTTCATTTTCATTTAAAAACTATGCTTAACATCTCCATAACTGTTCAACGTATTAAAATATAATGTAAGTATAACTTGATGGCAATTTGAATTCAAATTTTTTAATATTTTGCTGAGTCAAATCGGACAAGTAGTTCTTTAGATATGCTTCAATATATGGTGCAACCTCGTCAATTTTACAAAGCGATTTATAGAGAGAACCTGAGTCAATTTAAGAAAGTGGTTTAAAGGCTTAGTACTTCATAATAATGTGCATCGGAAATCTCGTGCCGCAGAATCAGTGTTTCCCTGTGTTATTTGAAAGCCTAAAAATTATTAGGTTGTTACATATTTTATAATTATATATTATTTCAGCATAATGTTAGATATTAAAATAACTTTTAAAAACATTTCAGAAATAATTAAAAAACAAATTATATAAATTTTAATAACTTTTCTTGTATTGTATTTTTTTTTATGATTATTTTTTGTATAACAAAATTTTAACATAAAATTGTAAAAAAAAGTTGGTGGAGACGTAAAAAGATTCAAGCAAGTAGGCAAGTGTTACTTAAAAAAAAAATTAAGAAAAGTTTTTTTCAAGTTGTATTTCCTGGATTTTTAATTTTTATAACAAAGAATTTGTTCAGTTTTGTTTTTCCTTAAACACCCTTAAATGCCATTAAATCCTAAGCTATGTCCTTTTATTTTGTGAAATAGTTATTTATTATTTTTATTATATTTTTTCCTAACATTTAATTAATAATTAAATATCTTTTTTGCCAATTTTAGCCGCATAGTATATAGCGATTTAAATAATATAGCACCTGAACATTATACGAAGCATATCACCACTAGATTGGCTGAAATAAGAGCCGTTGAAAGTCCAGCCGATAGATCAGCATTTATACAGATTTTGGAGAGCACGTATCGTTTTACTTTAGGTTCATTAGCCGGAGGTAAGTTATTATAAAAAAATATATATTTTTTTTTAAGTTATTCCTAATTTGATACTCAGGTATCTTGAGATTAGCAAGGAAGAAATGGCATTGTATTTTATTTTTTTGGTTATTAATTTTAAAATTAATATAATTTCATTACAGCGGTTGGTGCCACCGTTGTTTATCCGATTGATTTGGTCAAGACACGTATGCAAAATCAACGCACAGGTTCATATATTGGTGAAGTCGCCTATAGAAATTCTTGGGATTGTTTTAAAAAGGTAACATTTGAAAGCGAATTATTACATAAATATTTAAGAAATAGTCACATTAAGCAAATATTAAAAAATTAAAATAATAAAATAAATTGTGGGGAAATAAAATAAGTTCATAATAAAAGTAAAGTATATTTAATGTAATTTATTGGATTAACCCAACTAATTTATTGGATTGTGGGGAAATAAAATAAGTTCATAATAAAAGTAAAGTATATTTAATGTAATTTATTGGATTAACCCAACTAATTTATTGGATTAACATTTTACATAATATCTGAAAAATGTATCTGATTATATTATAAATCTTTATTCATCTTAGTTGTTAAGTTCAGACTAGATAAACGCCACATTTTGTTTTATTGTTAAAGAGAGTCTCTTATCTATTTTATCTATTATTATCATAACAGGTCATACGCCACGAAGGTGTCGGAGGTCTTTATCGCGGTCTACTGCCTCAACTGATGGGTGTGGCACCCGAGAAAGCCATTAAATTAACTGTTAATGATTTTGTGCGTGATAAATGTACCGATAAACAAGGTCAAATACCCGTGTGGTCTGAAATTTTAGCTGGTGGTTGTGTAAGTTTTGTTTTATGTAAAAATGTCATCAATATTTGTATTAGGAATTTTGTGTATAATTTTAGGCTGGTGCCTCTCAAGTGGTCTTTACAAATCCTTTGGAAATTGTTAAAATTCGTTTGCAAGTGGCTGGTGAAATAGCTGGTGGCAGTAAAGTTCGTGCCTTATCAGTTGTGCGTGATTTGGGTTTGTTTGGCCTGTACAAAGGTGCTCGTGCTTGTCTGTTGCGTGATGTTCCCTTTTCGGCCATTTATTTCCCAACTTATGCTCATACAAAGGCCATGTTATCCGATGATGAAGGGTTAGTAGAAATTACAAATTTTTCAACAAAATCTAATTCAAATTTAGATAAAAACTAAATTTCTTTTAAATTGTTTCCAGCTACAATCATCCACTTACTTTATTGGCTGCTGGTGCCATAGCTGGTGTGCCAGCTGCTTCTTTGGTAACACCAGCTGATGTGATAAAGACCCGTTTACAAGTAGTAGCCAGAACAGGTCAAACGACCTATTCTGGTGTTTGGGATGCTACCAAAAAAATTATGGCTGAAGAAGGTCCCAGAGCATTCTGGAAAGGAACAGCCGGTAATATTTTAAATTTCTCTTTCTATATTCATCACATAACTCTAATGATTTTTTTTTCTTTTTCCAACCAGCTCGTGTCTTCCGTTCATCACCACAATTTGGTGTCACTTTGGTGACATACGAATTATTGCAACGTCTATTCTATGTTGATTTTGGTGGTTCACATCCCACTGGTTCAGAAGCGAACAAACCAAAACCCATTGACACCACCAAAGTAAGCTTTAATGCCGATCATATTGGTGGCTATCGTGCTGCTGTACCTCTACTAAATGGTATCGAATCGAAATTTGGTCTATTCCTACCACGTTTTGGCCATGTCCAACCACAGTCATCGTCATCATCTACAGCAAATGTTAAAACATCATCATGATGACGATATCGTAGTTTATATTAAGTTTAAATGCCAGTTAATTTTATTTCTACTTTCTTTTCTCTTTTCATTAAAAAAAAAAAAAATTATTTTCATTTTAATTCTTTTAAGTTTAAAATACAACAAGTTATTTAGTTCTCATTAAATAAAAAATAAAAAATTTACCACAAAAAGTGAGAATAAATAAAAACGAGTAATTAATTATATAATACAATCATTAATAAATTGTTTAGTAAAAAATTTAAATAAAATAAAAATTATACAAATGAAATCATTGAGAAAATCATAAAACAAAACACACACACACAAAAAAAAATATATTTTTTGCTAGGAAAATTATTATATTTTAAATGGAGAGATAACAAAAAAGTAAAGTAAAAAAAAAAAAAAAAAAAATTAAACAAATTTTTAAGTATAACAGTTAGTGTTATTTGAATAAACTTTACACTTTTCAATACAAAATACGAAAAAAACACTAACTAAACACACACAAATATTAAATATTTTATAAAAAAAAAAAAATAACTAAAATTAAGTTTTGAAAATTAAAGAAAAATATTTTTTCGTTTTTTTATTAAAAAAAAATTGTTTTGCCATACATGATTAATAGAAAAATAATAATTGTTTGGAGAAATCATAGTAAAAGAAAATTTTATATAATAATGCCAACTGGGTTTTCTTTGTTAGAGAATAAAATTAAATAATAAAAATATAAATAATAAAAATTAAGAACTTTTTTTATATAAACAAATTTTAAATCAAAATAATAATATCAACCTATAACAGTTTGATATATGTATGTATAACAGTTCAAATAAGAAAATTGCATAACTATTTAGCATATTTAAATTTATTTAATATGCTGAACACTTTTAATTGCTGAGAATAATAAGTAGAATGGAAACTAATTATTTTTCTTATAAATATAAAATTTCTCATTCAGGTTTGGTTAGTTAAAAAAGGAGGGGGGTGCGTATTCATGCCTCCACCCAGAGACCAAAGGGCCCATTGTGACCCCTTTAAAGATAGAAAAGGGGGAAATAAAAAACAGAATAAGAAGATAGAAAAGGACAAGTAAAACCCATACCCTCAATCAGTTATGATTTCTCCTAAGCCATTTTATTCCCATTACAAACTATATTGATTGATAAGCCCTTTGCTTGTCATCTCATCTAGTTTATGCAGTGTGGGTCCAAAAACACTTCAGCCTTCCACGCTGAAGCCAGAGTATGAGCTCCTCTGTCTCTAACTCCTCTACATCATACAAACGTTTGACGTGCCAATGTACCCCTTGCTCATCATATTCCCAATTAAGAAGTGATCAGTATTCATGCCCACTATGACTCATACCTAGAAGGTGTTTCGAATCCGCCAGTTTAAGACTAGGCCATCACGCTCTAAATAACTGCAGGGTATCTATCCCTCCAGGCTCGATTAGTGTTGTCCAGAGTTCACTCCCTTATGGCCCTTAAATAGGACCCAATAGGAGTCCTAACAGATGTCTCCACAAAATACCTATCCGTTCCGAGCTATTTCATCGTCGAGAATGTCGCAGTGTCCAGGAACCCAACAGAATCTTATCATGTAGACATTTATTAGTGTTATCAATTCCTTCTTGCACTCAAGTACTAACCTGGACCTAACATAATGACTATCAACATCGATAGTAATCTCAGAACTCCGTTCAACGTTTTCCTCCAGCAATCCCAAGGCTTTATAAATGCCCAGAATTTTTGCCTGAAAACACTGCAACTGTCAGACAATTTATAGGATCGTCTGATATCCCAGAATTTCTCATTCAAGTTATTTATGAAAACAATGTAGAAGTCCACAAACCACTGACGAGAGGAGACATGAGGTCTCAACAAACGTTTGGAATTTGTTGTTTTTCATTCGATTTTAAAAATTTTAACAAAATTTACGTCTATATTTTGTTTTAATATCAGATAAAATTAATGTCTGATCTTTTCGAATGGGTATTTTTAAACAAAACTAACATCTATCTATATCGCGGGTAAAATATTTTATACGTTTCTACAATGACGAATGGAATGCAATTTCAGAAACTTAATGTAATTTTTTGTAAAATTCTTTTAACACATCAAAAAGAGTATAATAAATACAACAATCGAGAATGTTATATTCGTTCGGCTCGGCCGAATCTATATACCCAACATCAACTTTCTCAAATTTTACGTTATATGAGAGGTGCGCGGTAAAGTGGGCAGGCCACACGCGTTTTTTTCGGAATTTACATTGGTTCTTAAAATATTTGCACAAAATTTCGTTGACGTTTCACATTATATAGATGGGCGATAAAATGGGCGGACCACACCCATTTTTGATTTCCAGTCTTATATCGACCCTCGAACTATCTGTATAAAATTTCGTTATCGTAGAAAAGTACGAAATGAAAATCAGCAGAAAAGTATGAAATGTAGCTTCAACATACACCCTGTGTTTCTAGTACTTTGCCCATAACTTCTTTGTTTATCAACCGATTTTGCTCATATTCAGTACCAAATCCTTTATAAGATAAATATTTGAGCCAAATTTTGTTCCCTTAGGTTGTCCCGTTCGAGCACTATATTGCATTCAACAGATAGACAGACGGACAGATGGACGGACATATCCGTCCGTCGACTCAGAATCTAACCAGGACCCAGAAAATATATATTTCATGGGGTCTTAAATGATTCTTTCGACATGTTACACACGGAATGACAAAATTATCTTTTTGATGGTGGGTATAAAAATGTGGCAAACATTCTATTAATAACATTCTTGGAAATCAAGTTTCAATTATTAACAAGCGCGAATGTTATATTCGGCTCGGCCGAACCTATATACCCACCATCAACTTTTTCAAATTTTTCTTCATATGGGAGATGGGCGGTATAGTGCGGACTACGCCCATTTTTTGTTTCCGAGTTTACATTGGTCCTTGAACTATTTGTACAAAATTTCGTTGACGTTTCACCTTATATGGGAGGTAGGCGGTAAAGTGGGCGTACCACGCCCATTTTTTGTTTCCAAGTTTATATTGACGCCCAAACTATCTGTTCAAAATTTCGTTGTCATACATGCTTTTTTTAAAGAGATGTCAGTAGAAAAGTATGAAATGAAGCTACAACGGACACCCTGTGCTTCTAGTTTTTAGCCCATTACTTTTTTTTTTTTAAACCGATTTTGCCCATTTTCAATAACAAACAAACCTTATATAAGGTAAATATTTGATCCAAATTTCGTCTCTATACGTTGTCCCGTTCGAGCCTTATCCTGCTTGCAACAGACAGACATAGCTAGATCGACTCAGAATCGAACCAGGACCCAGAAAATATATACTTCATGGAGTCTTAAATGATTACTTCGACATGTTACACACGGAGTAACAAAATCAATATACCCCCCATCTTTTTGATGGTGGGTATAAAAATTAGATACTCCGTTTATAAAAATAATAAATTTTTTACAAAATGTATTGAAAAAAAAAAACATGATACATATTTTTTCAAGTTACTGAAAAATTTTTGGAATTAAATTTGTAAACATTTTATAGAAAGAAAAGTTTTGGCAAGCGGTCATTACTTTTTTAAATCAAAGGTGCCTGTAAACTTAAACAAGGTATTTTTACAAACCTATTCTTAAAGTCAGATTATTTTTAGGAGAGTTTCCTTCCTGGTATAACTTTTTTTAACAAAAAAATACAATATCATATCACATGTTGTACTGATACTAAAAACTGTTTTCAAAAGTCATTTCGATAAAAAAAAACTTCCACAATTACCAATTTCTAAAACCATCTAAGATTTTTTATTAAATTATGATTTTTTTAATATTAAAAAAAAAAAAATCATATTTTTTCGAAACTACAACGCGTTCACGAAAATTTAATATCGCGTTTCCTTATATTTTTTCATGCCCTATAGCACTATGCCCTGTGAATTTTGATATTCGCATAAATTACAAAAAGTTATACCCTTAATGTACATATTTATTTATTACAGTGTCCCCATTTAAACAAATATTTGTTAAAGATGATTGTAGGATAATATTTTAAAATTGGTTTTCAGTTCCTTACCAGATATTGAAAATCGTGGAAACAGTAAAATTTATCAAGAATGAAGTTTCGAGCTTGGGAATAAAAATCGATATTTTTGCAAATAGTATAAAATTTTAAAATTTCAAAAATTTAGTTTATCGGGACATTTTAAAATATTTCATATTTCTTTTAAATAAACTCACATTTCGTTTCATTATTATTCTTAACAATTTGTTATACAGGAAGTGTAAAAACAAAAAACCTGAAAGTAAAATAAATAAAATAAATTATTATTCAGCACTTATGAACCTCAACTTTTTAAATATAAAAACAAGAAAAAATAAAAATAATATAATAATAATTTAATAATAATAGTGTTATTTACTTTTTTAAATGTAATACAGACAGTTATTCTCAAAAATAATGGCAGATTTTTTATTTTTTTTTTTTCATTATAATTTTCTTTCATTAACTATAGAAAAATAATTTTAAAATTTTTTTAATATAAAGAAATTTTTTTCATTCCAAATCGATTTATATTAAAATTTTTTTATTTCTATCGGGTTAAAATCTTGAATATTTGTTAATAAATTAAGCTGCAGTAATTTTTAAAAATATAACAAATTATAGTCAAGATCTAGTCGGTCAAGCCCGACCATATGATACCCTAACTATTGTGTGTGTGAATAAAAATTCGGAGAGGGGTATTTTGTTACATCTGTGAACAATTGTGGATCGATACTTGTATTAAGTGTAAAACCAAACATACGAATACAAAATAGTACGTTGATACCAACTGTTATATGAATTAATGCACTTTTGGGTGATTACCTCAAGTGGTAAGCTATGGTAAATTATGGATCAATCTTCATAAAATTTGGCACTATCATTTATATAGAGGTTTATATGAGAATTATGGTCAATTATGGACCGTTTTCCTAAAATTCGACAGACGAATATTATACTTGTATGGAAGTTATATGTGCCAAATTTCATTAAAATTTAATTATTTTATATTCAAAGTTGTGACCTATAGTTTGATTACAAGGTTTACATGGACGTACAGGCAGACAGACGGATGGACATTGTTAAATCGATTCAGAAAGTGATTCTTAGCCGAAGGACAGTCTTAGACCAATATTTTTGGGTGTTACAAATATCAAGACAAAACCTTCCCATCTATGGTTTTGTAGGGTATAGATATTAACTGAAAACATTTCTACGATAACTTTATTTTATTTAAACAATACTAATGTTGATTTTTTAGAAAGACATTCGGATGGGCTTAATAATATTATATGATATTGATATTTGTTATGAAAAAGTAAAATACCAGAATATTTTTACTAATAACTCAGAAACAAATTGAATAATCATGATCAAAATTTACAGAATTATGAACATCATGTGTTATTAAGAATTTCAATTATGATAATTTTAGATCAAAATTTATTTATCACCTGATTACTTCCGCCAAAACAATTTTTAGGACCATGTCCACAATGTATTAAGTTTTCATCATATACAAATAAAATTAAGCAATTAAAAGGGTTTTAACTAGGGTTTTTATCTCGAGAATTCCGGGACGGTAGATTTGAAAAATGTCGGGGGGCATAATCGTTTTTCTATATATGATGGCTTTTTACTTTATTTTAACAAAGCGTTTGAAAAAAACAAACAAAAATTAATATGTTTAATAGAATTTTATGTAAAATAAATTGAAATATAATTAACAATGCACAGTGGGGCTGAATCGAAATTTTTTGCAATTTCGGTCGGCTGATTTGATTTGCATGGAATTTGGTATAGGCGTAGCAGAGGAGTGTACAATGTTAAGTTAGAAAGGGGGACTGAACAGACCCCACAGGGACAGAGCTTCAGGGGCTCATAGTTTATTTTTATACATTATTGTAGGCACTGATAAGACCTATAAAAAACATGCTTTGAGATATTTGCGTTTGAATTTTTAAGTACCTCAATTTCGCAATTTTCTTGGTCCGGTTTTTTTTATATATATTTTAGTATTTCCGACCGATTTTATTTCTTTTTTCTTTAGCTAATTAAAGAACAAAATTATCTACTGTATAAAAAAAATCGATATCTTTAACGAGTCCAAAAATAAACGATTTTGAATTTGAAAATTGCAAAAATGACGACTTTTTGTGTTTTTCTTTTTTTCCCCCGAAAAAGTATCTACACTCTTTTTTCTCTAAAACAAAATTTTCTTTAAACACATATAACAATTTTATACTTTTCTGAAAGGTATCTTCACAGAACAGACTTTAAAATAAAAATTAAAACCAATAACTCAAGTGGTCAAGTTACACACCCTCCCGAATTTTACCCATTTTATATGAAAGTTTTGATTTTAGTCTGCATTTTCTCAAATCCCAAAGCACGAATCAGCAAACGGAATACAATTTAAGAATCTATAATATGTTGTTAAAAGTTTTCAAACAAAATTTACGGGACTTCGAAAAAATGTGGATTTTATGGCCAAAAATATAAAAAAATCCATTTTTGGGATTTTCGCCGTCTTTTTTGAGAATTGTGGGATTCTTTTTACAAAAATCTAAAATTTTTTTCACTTTCTCATTTTATACGGTAAAGTCTACATCCACCGAAAATTTCGTTAAGATATCTTTAGTAACAAAGATTTTATTACAGATAAAATATTTATAGTTTCTCAAAAAAAAAAAAAAAAATACAAAAATATTATTTTAATTGCAAAAATCTGAAAAGTATAAACTTTCTTCTAAATTACATTGCTTAGCTGACATAATTCTTCGTTATATAGAAAAAGATTGAAATCAATATCTTTTACAGAACCGAGACTATGCCACTTTAAAATTTATTAAGTCACAAATTTTCAATTCATACTTGTACAGTTTCAAACCTAGAAATTAAAAAAATATGTTTAAAAAAATATATTTAGTTCCTCATTTTGTAAAACGAAACCAAATTCAAATTTATTTGTTGTTTTCAATATAAATTGTCATAATGAATTTTCGTTTCATTTTAAAAAATCATTCCCTTAAACTCTTTTAACCAATTAGAGAGGAATAAATTAAATAAAAAATAATAAAATTAATAAAAACCATTAAATAAATAAATTGCCGGAAATGAGATTCATAATGGTTCCAAAATTAAGAAAGCATTAATTAAGAAAACATTTTCTTTAATTCAATACTGTAATACCGAAAACTATTAATTTTCGTATTTCAAAATTTTTAATTCTGCTATTATTTTTAAAAATACTGTATTACAGAATTATGTAAATAAATTAATTACTTATGATATTTAATACAAATTAATAAAAATATACCTAAAATATAAAATAAAAGGCAAACTTAATCTTATTCTTTTATACTTTTCTTAAATAACTGCAATGAAAAATTAATTTTTAGTTCGAATTTTCGGTTTTAAAAAACAAATAACACACGCTGCCGCCCATAACAGATACGAAATTTAACAAAGAAAAAAGGTAAAACATATAATTCATAGGACTCATACAGATTTCAAGAAAATAAAAAAATATAGTCAATTTGCAAAAAAAAGAAAAAGGAATTGTTGATATTAAAAGTTATTTAAATGTTTGCTAATTATAGTAAAATGCTTTAAATTACTTTTAAAATCAATAGTTTTTTTATACAAGGCTTTGCTGTATCAATAACAAAACTTTTGATATAAAATGGAAATTTTTACTTAAATATTATTAAAAGAATCTTAAAAAATTGACAGCAATCCTCATATCTCTTACAACAATTAATTTTACCATTTATTTAAACAAATTTTTAAATTTTTTATTATTTTTAAATAATATTTCATTTCTATTATTAATTTTTAAGTAGTTTTATATAAAAATTATTAAAAAAATAATTTTTATTAGTTCAAATTTACACAAACGAATAGTAGAAATTTTGCTTAATATATTTTTATTAATTTTGTTTTTAGCTAAATTTAACTAATTTTCTAAAAAAAATAAATAAATAAATAAATAAATAAAAAAATTAATAAGCAAATAAAATTACATTAAAATTATATAAATATATATAATAAATTCTTAAAAGCAAAACTGTTGATAAATCTTTAAATAAATAAAAAAAAAGTATTTTAAATAAAAAAATTTAAATATAGTTTTATTTAAGGGGATAACAAAAATTTTCATTAATATTGTTTAAGAGAATAGAATCAATTACAATTTTTCATTGCCTAAGTAACTAAAGGTGATTTTACACTATAATACTATGTATTAATACCAGAGTTTCATTTTCTATAATACATATTAAAAAATGTATTAAGGAAAGTATTATTACTTAAATGTCACATTTTTTATTTTCTTTATTAAAATATTTAAAAAAAAATTGAAAACGAAAAATTAAATAGAATTGATTATAAATCAAACTACAAATAAAAAAGTGTGGGGAAATTTGCTTCACAAGATGCAATTACGTTTCAAACATTTCAAGATTTCAACATACAAGGTATTAAAGATTTTTACACTGTAATACATTTGAAAATATTTTTGGTATTAATACAAAGTATTATAGTGTAAAACCCCTTTAAGATGTTTTCCTTTTAGTATAAGATTGTTGTTTGTTTTTTCTTTTCAAATTAAATGTGGAAATGACAGCTAAATAAATTGTGAAAAATATTTTTATAAATTCTTATTACTATGTAGTTTATTTTTTACAGAAGTAAAAGTATTTAGTTTACAAAAAAAAAAAAATATATATATATATATATATATATATATATATATATATATATATATATATATATATATATATATATATATATATATATATTAATAATAATAGTAATAATTTTAGCCTTTACAACATTGTCGCAAAATTCATGCTTTTACAAAAAGCATTCGATTATTAACCTGAAATATTAAACACTAAATATTATGGAGTGAAAGAGAAAATTTTAAAGATATTATTTTAATATACAGGAGCGAATTCAGCTTAAGGGGAAGACTTTTATTTACATCAGTCATATATTACCATGAATTATATTATGAATTATTTTCACGATCCTTATAAAGTCCCAAATTAACGTCAATCTATGTAGTCCTAGATTAAAGATAGTAGGTCTAAAATTTGCTTTAATCCTAGAAGCCTGTATAGTTCTAGTATCAATTGTAGGTTTTTGTATAGTCCTAGATTAGTTAAAAAAAAAAAAAGGTTTTTAGAGATTATTTTGTTAGCTTCAACCGTAGGCCATTATATACTACTTAATCAGTTCTGAATAATATTCTTCAGTTCTTACATAATACCCGAGGTGACCCATTTCGGAGGTCCTCCCACCTGCCCCAAGACCACCTAGAAGCTTATCCTCCCCCAAAATAGTTGGAAACTACCTCAGTATAACTATGTGAAATTTCATTGAAATATATTTAACGGTTCAAAAGTTGCACAAAATTATTTTAAAAAACACATTGAAACTGCCATGCACTTATGTATATAAGAATGTTGCAGCACACATTTACTATGGAAATTAAGGAAAATGTGCACATTTCGCTGAAGAAGGGTCAAGTTTCAGTAAGTATTTAAACGATTTTGTAAAGGATTTATGCAAATATTTGGTATCATTGGAAAGGATATTTCTTGAAAAATAATAATATGTAAATAATAAAGTATTTGAACTAAACTTTTTCATTAAATTGATCAAAAAAGAAAAATTTTTGTATTTAGTGTTATTTTTCGAAAAAAAATTCAATATTTGAACTTAAATAAAATCTACATTAATTAAGCTATCATTATAAAATTTTACTATAACATAAAAAAATTCGCCGTTAAACAAAAAAGACAAACAGATTCTCATTTTCTTACTCCAAAATACCCAAAATTCCAGTTCGGAGAAAGCTTCTTTCAAAAATTGACTTTTTTCATTGAAATGGTCACACTGTCGTTATAAGGGGCCTCCGTCAGAAAATACTTTTTGGGTGTATACCTTACATATAGAACTAAAAAATTAAAATAATTTGAAGTCGATCCCAGCTTTGCGATTTGAGAACATAACAAAAAAAAAGAAAAAGCTAAATACCAAAATTTACTAAATTTGGATAGGGCTCGTGGGCAGACCTTTGTCCCTAACTCCTCCGGATTTACTTTACACGCATTTACATTAAGATTTCTTTTGAAAACATTAAAAAAATTATAAAGCTCAATACAAAAAAACTAATTTTATCACTGAATAAATATTGCCAACTTTTTGGAAAAAAAACACAAAAAATTTATAATTTTTTTAAAGTTCCAAATTTAGATTAATATAACTTTTTAACGGATTCATATAATTATATGATTCTTTTAGTAATATTATTTAGAATTTTATAGGGAATCTGTTAAATATTTTAGAAAAATTCTAAGGAAAAATTAAGACCTCCAAGTTTAAAAAACTAAAAAAAGGCGAGGCTAATAATGAGGTAAAAATTTATTTCGACCCGAATATCTCTTAAACTAAAAGAGATAACCTACACATGTATTTATTAGGGTATTTTTTGTAGAGATTTACAAGGACTATCTATAGATAAATTTTCTGTCATATCATAAATTAATTTTTGGCGATTTTTTAAAAAATGACATACCCGAGATGGGCAACTTTGGAGGGCCACCCACTTCCCCCCGACCCGCTAGGGGTCTGTACTCCTCCAAATTAACTCTAAAACACCTCAGCTCTGACCATGTGAAATTTTATTGAGATACCTCTAACGATTCTTTAGTTACTGAATTATTTCCAAAAATAAGCGTTTGAATTTGAACTTTTTTCAATCATTTTTAATTGGAATCTAAATATATATCATACAAACTTTGTTATCTCAATGCAGTCTGAAGAAAAAAGTCGAAGTTAGATTTTTAACCTTTTCTGGATTCTTATAGATTATACGAGGGTACACCAATCAACATTTTATCAAGCTAAGCGGGAGCACTATACCCTAGATTTAAAGACAGGAATGAAAAAAATTTAATAAAATTCGGGATTATAAGCAAAATATCTTAGATACCAAAAACAGTTTAAATTGGTTCAAAATATTTTGCACAATTTTTTTTTTTTTTTTTGCAATTTTTTGTTACAAAATTTGATTTTAATTTTGAACACATTTCCGTTTTTTTTAGTAAACCTACCTGTTATTTGAAATAAATTAAAAATAATTAAGACAAAACGGGCTATCTACCATAACTTGGCGAATAATGGGTTTAAAAGATTTATTTGTCAATGTTAGGTTTAGTAGACGTAATATTAATAACTCGTAGAAGAACGAATTGCAAAATGTTGAAAAATGAGTGAAATAAACAGTTTTTATGTTCTCCTGAACAATTGGGGTTTTGCATATGGCCCGTTTTGAATATAAGCCCTCGATATATCGTTATAAAGGTAATATCTTTGTTTTTAATATGAAACTAAAACCAGATTTCTACCATGTACAGTTTAGAAGTTATTAGCAATTAAACAAGTGCACCTTTGTAAAGTTTTTATGTTTTTTTCATTTTTTAAACCGTTATATTTTTTGACCGGAAAGGGACATGAGTGTTAAACTTTATGATTTAATCTGTTGTGAATTTCATAGATATTGGAGATGTGAAGTCTGATTGCTATCCGTTTTGACATGGAATCACTCAATAGCATCAATCTTATGTCTCTACAGAGTCCTAAGTTAGCTTTAAATATACATCTTTATATAGGTTGCAGTTAGAATATTTTTAAATAGAGGGAAATTTCTTGTTTTCCCTTATCCCCTCCTCTAAAAACCACGCATGCAATTCTTGTAAATATTAGTTAAAACAATACAATTTAGATATATCGAATAAGCACTTTCGTACCTTTTAAATCAATATGTAAATAATAAAATACATTTTAAAGACAGTCTTTTACAATAAATATTTCCGATTCAATTCACAGCGTAAAAAAAAAAAACAAAATAAGTTTATGCAAAAATATTTTCAATTTTCAATTTCTAGTATAACACATTCATTTTCAAAATCAATAGGTTAATGGGTCTAAATTATAAAAACAATAAAATTACAGCCAAGTTCAAAGCAGAGATTCCAAAACATTTTCTTAACAAACTAAAAAATATGTAACGGTCAGAGGCATTAGCAAATGCAACCAGCTCTTGTGGCACACATGACAATTGAAATGCATTCTGTGGTCTATAATTATTAGGGGCTGGTATGGAATTGTTACTCTTCACTGATTGATTAAATTATGAAAGACAGTAGATAGTTTTCTTTATAAAATAAAAGTTAGAGTAGCATTAAACTTTCAGTTGTTTAGTAAACGTGAAATAATTTAGTACCTGAGCGGTTAAAAATTTTAAATGATTATAAATTAAAACGAAAAAAAAAAAAAATTATTAAAACAAAAAACAAAGAACATGTGTTTTATAAAAGAATCCTTAAAAATCCTTGTTATATTAATCATAATAAACTTAAGTAACATAAATGCTTTTCCCACCTTAAAACAAGAATTTAAAATACAAAATCCAACAAAAATATCTTGGATACAACAAATGCGTGTTCTACGTCATTTAATAAAAGAATGTGAAAATGTAGGAATATAAACAAAAAAAATAATAATAATAATAAATAAGAAAATTATGAAAAACATAATTCCTTTTAATATTTTTTTAGTCCTCACCACCGAACACCAATTCTTCTACTTGGCAGTGTTTAAAAATGACAAGTTTAAATATTATCGATGACATGACAAGACGTCCAATCATTCCTTTGTGGCAAGGTGTAAGATTTGTAAAAACACCGGATACCAAAGAAAATCAAATGTCATTGAGATTAAATGAAAAGTATGTGAAATGATATTTATGTGTTTTAAGTGATTATGATTATTTAGTGTTTTTTTTTTTTGCTTTTTAAGTGAATCTTTTCAACGTAAGGATTTACAATATTTGACTTGGTTTGATCGTTTGGCTTTAAGTTTTACTAAAATGTTGAATACTCATATGTTGGAAATAAATTTAAAGGAATTAACAGAAGCCTATGAGGAGAATGTAAAGGGAAAAGGTAATATTTGATTATTTGGATAAATTGCTTAAGAATATTGAAATATTTTTTTATTAATCTTATAGTATTTACTAACAAATATAAATTATATTCTAAACCAAAGGTTCTCAAATGGCGGTCCACGAAACACAAGGGGCCCGTTTGAACACAAATCTTAGTGTTTCTTTAAAGATTGATAACACAAATTTATTTATGTATATCTTCGTACTTCTAAATTTTCTCGAAATTATGTATAAGATTTCAGAATATTAATAAATCTTATAACAGTAGCGATCCAAAATCGTTGTAATGAAAGTGATCTATATCACGATTTAAAGTTACACAGAAAAAATATTTCAAATTATTTTTTAATAAAATTATTAACTAACTTTATATTGGAATTTAATTAAATGATTTATTAATATAATTAATAATAATTGACAGCAGTTAATAAAATCCCAGCAAAAACTTTTCTTGCCAGGTAATGAGTTAAAAAGCTAATATAATGACTTTACACTACTTACACATTAGCTGAATAACCCATTATTTTAACACGGTGATGACATTAGAGGCAACTACTTACCCATCTCATTACTTGGGTGTCATTACAAGAACTAATTATTTTTATGTTGTTCAACAACTCATTGATTTTAAAGTATTATTAAAGTCCTTATAAGTTAAAAAACAAGAGGAGTTACTTGTGTGTTTTAAATTTTATTAAAAATATTAAGAACAAATCATACAAAAGAAATGTTTGAAATAAATACATAGAGATATAATTTATGCTTCTATTCATACATACCATAACATCTTCCCCTTACTTTTGGTACGTGCCATAGTTGAATTAAAATGCAGACTATGGTTGTGTTCTGTTTGCCGGAACCGACTCCTCATGTATTATGGTGCCACTTTGCTTGGGGTAGTTTCATATCGGGATCTGCTACGGACTCCGGACCTCCGCATGAAAGCTCCAGACTGAAAATGTTAAAGATTTTAATCTGTTTTAAATATTGTCCAAATGTAGTGATTGAAATTGTCTTAGCTTTATTTAAAACAAGTCTGGGAAATTGTTTTTATTGACTTTTATCCTCCGGATTTAACAAATTTGTGCCTAATATATAGAGAACAATAAAAATTACAAGATATTTTGCAAAAATATTTTGATACTTAACATAATTGAACACGGACAATCAACAAATTATTCAGAATAGTTAAATTTTTTTTCATGTTTATTATACCCTTCACCACAGGTGTAAAGGGTATATATAAGTTTGTCATTCCGTTTGTAATTCCCACAATTTTCGTCGGAGAGCAAAAAAGTTTACATTTTCGGGATCCTTGTAAGAAATGATGACGATAGGACCATGTCCGTCCGTCCGTGTGTCGGTTGAAATGGCGTTTATGAAGCCCACCGATAACTGACATATATAATATATATATCAAACGATTGGAAATGCTTTCGAAAATTTTGCTATTGGAATTCAGCAAGATCGGTTCATACAATGCCGAGATATGTTAAAAAAACCGGTTTTTAGATCCGGTTTTCCAGTTTCTGAAGCCTCTGTATATATTAGAGACTTCGTTTTTACAAAAAAGTCTCGGACATTTTTTTGTTCTGAATAAATTAAATAAATCGGTTCAATAATAACTGAGATATCGGACAAAACGCATTTTTTATTTTTTGAAGCCCTGGTTTAAGCTATAGATTTTTATTTTTATACAGATCGGTCACAAATATTTTTATAAAATTTCGGTTTTTTTAATAAACCAAATTCGTTCATAATCAACAGAGTTATGGCCCAAAAACAAATCTGTTAAGAATATAAATACACACACAAACATGTATATTAAGCATTGTAATGACTATTAGTGACGTTTTTTGTTTGTTTGTATAGACAAGTAGTTTAGTTATCAACAGCAGTAATATAATGAAT
The DNA here is from genome assembly GCA_951394005.1 of Protophormia terraenovae. Taxonomy (NCBI): domain Eukaryota; kingdom Metazoa; phylum Arthropoda; class Insecta; order Diptera; family Calliphoridae; genus Protophormia; species Protophormia terraenovae. Next base: position 169,045,324 of record OX596073.1, on the reverse strand, counting down.
AACAGTGTTGTTGTTCTTTGTATACGCAGTCTGTACAAAGATAAATAGATGTGGAATTGTTTTTGTTTATTTTTAAAAACTAAAACATATCTGTTAAGAATATACATAAATATGTTCCTGCTAGGATTGTTTTTTTTTTTTTTTCATATTTAAATTTTCGTAGTTTGAAAAAAATTTTGATTTATATATGTCAGAATATGCAAGCATACGTTAAGGCGAAAATTTTATTAATTGTCGGTAATATGGTAATATGATGTCGATAAGATGGTAATATGGTGAAGGGTATCAAAGATTCGACACAGCCGAATCTTTTTTCAATTTCATTTTTATTTATTTTTTAATGTCAAGAATATTTCGTTTGAATAATTTGTCAAACATTTTTTTTTTTATAAAAGTTTTTAATTTTTATTTTTTTTTTGTAAATGTGTAAATAAAAAACACGTTTTATCAAAGACACAAATTTATTCAATATTCAAACCTTTTATACGAAATATAGTGAAAATAAAAAACTTGGTTAATATTTTTTTATATATGGAACATACATGTATGTTCGTATATATAATTCCATTTATGGTGCTATATTTTATATATGTTTTTATATATGAATCCATATATTGAAAATATTTCCGTATATATTGAACCATATCGTACTAATATATCTCCTTGACTCACATTTAATTTTTAATATTTCCTATAATATTTATCCTATTACAAAAATTAAAGTATCAATTTAAATCTCTTAATGATGCATTTTTTAAAATAATATAAACAAATATAAAAATTTCATTCAGTCATTCCTTCTTTAAATATAATAATTGGTAAACTGAACAAAAAACTAATAAAAAGTTGTTTTTCAAAAACATTGAACACAAACAAGTAATTACATACCGAGTTATAAAGAAGTAGTTACCAAACTACTTCTATGTAATGTAGAAGGTATGCTGTTGTCATTGAAAAGTAACTACATTCGTAACTACATGCCATTACCAAGTTTTTGTTGGGTATATAAAGCAAAATGAAATTTTTGTCTACAAAAATACAGAAATAAAATAAATTTAAGTAAATTTTCAAAAATGTTCAGCTCATTATATCTATTTAAGGAAAAGAAAGTTATTAATAATACCGTTTTGATGATTGAAGCAAAATCAATTAAAAATTAATTAATATAAGCAATTTCGTAATTGAAGTCCATTTTTACTTTTTTCTGTGTACTGATAATTTTTTCGATAAGATATATCAAATCTCGAATATAATCAACGCCGATTTCAATAACATAAGCAAAACATTAAAAATTATTTAAAATACAATTCTGTTTTATTAAGTTTTTTTTTATCTAGCAGCCCCTTTCAAAACATTTTTAGTCTCAAATTAATGACAATTAATTTTCGTTTTGCACTATTTTTGTAAAGAACACTGATTTTTTATAATTTTTCGAGTATTCATTTGTTTGAAGGTTTAGGAATTATTTAAGAATAAATTTTTGTATCATTATAGCGTTTTTTTATCTTTAAATCCCTATTTGAATTCAAACGTGAAATTTAACTTGTAATTTTGTTTACAAAATACACTTGATTTATACTGCAACATTGCGGTGGGTAATTCTCAGTTGTAACGGCTCAAGTGGGTCGTGAAACAGGAGCTTGTGAGATCCTCTGTTCTAACCTAATTAAGCGAGTAGATTAAGGTAGACTGTTAGCCCGTGGTAAACCCATAGAAAATATAGTTGAGCAAACGGCAAATGTATAATTTTTAAACCGGTTTTATGATCCCTGGATAATTTTTATTATTACAGCCACCATACGCAAAGAAAAAATATGGTTCTAGTGACCATAAATTAAAATACTATGATTGTAATATATGGTTACAGTTAAAAATATGTATATTTGTTCGTATTTATTATTGTGATTCTGTTTTGTAATTTATCATCATATAATGATTCCATTTAATAATGTTTATAACTTTTTCTTATAATATTGCTTTCGATTTTATCATGCTTTTATCATCTAATAATCTTCTTTTATCATATATGTATATAAAATAATTTTATCATATATATAATGTGTGAAATCAAATTATAGTCTAAAACAAATATTATATACGAGAATTTGAGGAAAACATAAACCTTTTCAAAAACAAACATTCAACAGTTATGCAAAACAAAATATGACTTAAAAGCAAATAAAAATATTACTTTATGGTTGCACAGAATAAACCATATTTGTAAAATTAACTGAATGGTTGTAGAATTAACTAAATAGTAATAGAATTAACTAAATGTTTGGATTTTTCATAAAATATGGTTTCATATAAAAATATTTAAATACATATTACAATTACAGTCAACCATAATAAAATTTTGACTGTGGGTAATCATTAAATTATAAAACAGAAACATAAACGTTGCTATCATGAACACGGTATTATTCAAATCCATGAAAAATAGCTACGCAAACATTGAATAGTTGTAGTGATCATGCTTTAATTATGTTTTTTCTCTGCGTGCATATTCCAGAACCAAATTAATTTTATTTGAACATACACATTTTTGTCACAACCAATAATATTGTTCCCTTCTACCTAATTCTAGAATAAGTAGATAATATGATTACCGTAACGAGTCCCATATACTTATGTTTTCAGTTTATGGCAAAAATCTAACACGCAACCTTCGGACTGATAAACTAGCTCACTGCTAAATATCCAAATGTTTACATTTAGAATCGAGGCAGAAAATTTGAATTTCTATTATGAAAAAATTTATAAACCTTTGTAACGAAAATCGAAGGTCCGAATTTATAGAGACCGTTGACAGATGTGACTTTGATAGAAGCTAACCTAGGAGACTAATTTAGGACTACAGTTAGACTAGAAGCTATTTAGTGATTTAGGTTTGTTGCAATTCAAGGACAACATAACGATGTAATGTTGTACCATTCTAAGACTCCGAAAAAAAATTTGAAACTATATAAAATGTAACTTTGAAAATATACTAAGGGAAGATTAGACCTGCGTTTACAGCTACATATTTCAGGACTATACATTTAAGCAGATAAATGGTAATACAGAACTATATAGAGAAAATAGTTTGAGGCTAATTTAAAACTATATTAGAACTACATTTCAGCTAATCTGGGACTATTGAACCCAGATAGAAATTAATGAATTCCTATATAGATACCAACGTTTGAGACTAATTTTGACCATATAGGGAAGCTATAGTGTTAAATTATTATACATACTATTCAAAGACCTCGAATGTAAGAGTCTATAGAGATCTACGTTTGAAGCTACTACAGGACTATATAGAGGCCTCCAAGGGAAGCTAATAATGGACTATATAGAGGCTAATAAAAATCAAGAGAGCTTAGATTATAAATAATCCAGGTCTTCATTAAAACCAATGAATAAAACTAATCGAAGACTATTAAGGGGTTTATAAATAAAACAAAATACAAAATTTTAAAAATTATTTAATTTAGAACCACACAAAGCGTATAAAATTTATCATAATATTTCCTTCTAGCTCCATCTTTAACTAACAGTACCGACCCTGTCGGTACAGCTCGTGTTCGACGTCATCGTTTCAATATGATGATTACCATGATGTTTGGTGTTACAGCTCTTGGTGCTGTACTCGTACCCATGGGTTTTCAAATGTTATCCGTTGTTAGTGGCAAAGCACTACTCTTAGCTAAAATGGCTCTTTTATTAGCTTCCATAAATGGCTTAAAACGGGTAAGTTTTTCAACATCAAAGAAGTTCTAAAAAAAATATTGCAAAAAAATTAAAGTTTAATTATCTTTTAACCTATTTTAGGTGGCCAATAGTGGGGTCCACTACGGTCTCTACCATGTACCTGGGGAGCATTATGCTAATTATTACGATCGTGGAGACTTACATCATCCAAGAAATGTACAAAACATAGTGCCAGTCACACAACCAATGGAAATGGGTTTACCAGTTTAATGGTAAACGGTCTGGCAACTTCTTTTTAACAATGAGAGTTCATTAGAGAAAAAAAAGCTTTTAGTTGTAACTTAGCTAAGTTTAAAACCTTTTGGTTGGAAAGTTTAATACATAAAGTAAATAGAAATAGTATTTCCTCTTGAGGCAACAAGTTGTTAAACAAAAAATTCATTCATAATTTTAATGTGGGGGGGTTTTTAGGTATGAGTATTTTTTAAAAAGCTTTTCAAAGGATTTTTGTATAAAAGGACTAGTTGTGTTAAAGGTATCCAACATTCTAACGGCAGTTGACCAAGTTAACGGTCGTTGAGAACTAAATATAATTAAATAATATTAAAAAAAAAAAAAATTAAATAAAAAATATTTGAATTTAAAAAACGGTTATTTTTGTGGTGCTCATATTTATGAACAGAAAAGCAAAGTGAGTGTAACTAAGTGAAGTTAATTCAATTTAATTGTGTGTGTTTCTTTTTTGGTGTAACAATTTTAACATAAATTAAAAAAAAGAAAAAATCTAGTACTATATGGTATTAAGTGTTTTTCCTTTAAGATTTTATCTTAAACATTTTTACTTGTCAATTTGTTGCGCTAATAAAATTATTATATTTTTCCATTCCATTTTGGTAATATTTTTCAATAAGCAGCTTTGGACATTAGAAACGTGATTGTGAACAACATTAAATTGTGTAATTTTTGGGGAAAAAACTCTAAACACTAAAAGATATTCTTCCATTCAGCTGAAATATAATATTTTCTTATATGAAACCAACAAGTGTTTTTGTGTTTTTTGTTTAAATCTTAAAGAATTAAGAAAGAACAAAAGTAAAAATAGAAAAATCTAAAGTGTCTTGTGTTTATAAAAAGGACATTATTGAATAACTGCACGTATTTCCAGTGATTGAAGTGTTAAATTAATTTACTTTATAACAATATTTTTTTGTTTTCTCATCTTAAGCCAGTAAAGATTTAATCAAACGACAGCAAAAGTCACATCACAAGCAAGAATATTTTATGATCATATTTTATGTATTAATGTGCTAATTTGTCACTTGTTGTTGGGGATTAAATACAAAAAAAAAAGAGGACAACAAAACAATTTTTGCCACTTGTTCATCTAGACGCCTTTTTTTTGAAATGTATGAAGTTAATTAAATTTTATGGACTCAAAACGTAAAAACAACTGAAATAGAAATAAAAACTAAGCTTGAGCGATTCAACTCAATTAAGATTTATTTCACAAGGAAAAATATAACAGCCTGAATACTACCACTTACCACACATCTTTGAATTATTAAGAATTTCATAAATATCTTCAACACCAGCATTTAAAAAAAAGTTAAATTTTGTCAACCAAAAGAAATAACATCTAAATCCTAAAATCATCATTCAAAATGAAGGCTGTTGTATTTCTCTCATTGTCGATTATTGTGTTGAGTGTTAAGGTAAGTTTGTATCCTTAAGAAACATACATTTCCTTTGTGTAATCATTTAACAAAAGAAAAACCATATGTTGCATATGAATATATATGTATTTATTGTGAGTGTTTATGAATGTTTATGTTCTGAATGTATAAATATGAATTAAGGTAATTTATATAACTTCTTTCAGAACTAAGCGTGTGCTGTTGTTGATAGTGTCTGTGCGGACTCTTTGTCACTTAACAAAGGATTAACCTAATTTTTTTCTTTTTTTGCTGCTTATTTATGAGATTTATTGTTGTTTAGAATTCTGCAGGTTTAAATATGCATTTAGAAATTTATTAAATTGTTGAATATTTTTTTTGAACTTTAGGAATAATATAAAAAAGGTCATAAAGAAACATTTGAATTGGTATATAAAAAATAGTTAAACACAGAAAAAAAATATTTCAAATAATTTTTTAATAAAATTATTAATTAACTTTATATTGGAATTTAATTATATGATTTATTAATATAATTAATTTTCTAATTGGTTTACAATTTAGTTTTTTAATAAATTGACAGCTATTAATAAAATATAAAGAAAAATTAAATATTTGTCTATAAAAGTACAGAAATAAAATAAATTTAAGTAAATTTTCAAAAATTTTCAGCTCATTGCATCTATTTAAGGAAAAGAAGTAATAATAATATCAATTATTCTAGTTATTAATATTATCATTTTGATGATTGGAGCAAAATCAATTAAAAATTAATTAATATTACAAATTTCGTGAATAATATGAAATCAAGAAATCTACTTTTTTTTTTTTTGTTTTTTTTTTCAAATTTCGAGTTTTGTCTCGAAATGAATATTAAAAAATCGTAATTTTGAGATTATTATAAAAAAATATTATTATTATTTTTCAAAAATTTCAGTTATAATTGGTTATTTTAGTACATCATGTGAAATGAATAAAAATTTCTACTTTTGTTCCTTTTATGAGTAAAATATGGAAAAGCTGTTTTATAGTAATAATGATCCTTCATAAAATAGTTTAAAAAAAATGTACGATATACACCAAAATGCACTCGAGGAAGAAAATAGCGAGAAAAATTTAAAAATATTTTGTTTTTAATAAATTCAAAAATAAAAATTAGTTGAGACCTGTTTCCAGAAAAAATTCGAAACTTTTATTTAAAAAAAACTACTATGTGGAACAGGAGAGCAATTTTTTATTATTATTTTATATATATATATATATATATATATAAAACATGAAAGGATGCGGATTAAAATTGTCTTATAGTCGTCTTTACATAATTTGTTTTATCTGCTAAATAGTTTTGTAGTATTTAGAAATTATTGTCGGATTTTTTTTTTTTTTTTTTTGGTAAATAAAACCAAATTTTAATCATTTATCATAAAGTTGATAATACTATGAATAAAGTAAGCCATGTATCACCACAATTGATTCACAAATCTTGATTTTATTTACTATTAAGTGACAATATCCACTTATACCTATAATTATTAGTGTGGAAACATATTGGTGAAAAAAAATAATTGTTTTATTATTTATCAAAAATTGTTGAACTAAATGGAATTTGACGTGCTGAACAATAATCTGCTTTCATTTTTATTTTTTTTTTTTTGTATGTGCATGACTAATATCACCCATAGGCGATAATTCGAGAAGGGTTTGTCCTATTTAGACAATGAAAACTTCATTAGATGCCGATTAAAGTTATTATCAAGTTTTTTTTATTCGTTCAGTATTTTCGGAGTTATCGGAAGTTAGTAGTTTCATGAAAAAATTAAAGAAGTTTGCTCCTTAACTCCAAATATATTGAGCTGATAAAAAAATTCTTAAATTTAGCATGAAGCGATGTTTCCATTGGGCAAATAAAAAATAAATTAAATGGGGTGAAATTTATGTAGACTATGGAACCGAAAAACTTTTAATTTAGATTTTAATCATATTTTTTTAGAAATAGTGTTAATATTTGGATTTAAATAAAATTCCAATGAAATTTTGGCGTAATATTGATAAACTTGTTTTAAAATCAGGGAATTAAAAAAAAACTCCCACATTTTCATACCAAAATACCCAAAATCTCTATCCGGCGAAAACTTGAAAATATTGAGTTGATATATATATATATGTTAAATTTAGCATGAAGATGTTTTTTACAGACCATGACTTTAAATTTGTAAGCAAATTTTTGCGAAATAATGTTAATATTTGGAACTTAATAAAATGTAAACAAGAAGAGTAAAAAGAATCAAAAATTTTAAAAACTCTTACATTTTCGTACAAAAATACCCAAATCCCTGTTTGATAAAAATTTGTTTCCATTGTAAAAGGCGTGGCTCAGAAAATATTTTTGGTTTGTTTAACCAACATAAGGGGTATAAATCCAATGAAAAAAATATTCTTAAAATTGACAAAGTTAGGGCTTAGCGCCTAACGTAAATGTATGCTTTACATACATTTACGTAAAGTATTTTTTTTTTTTTAACTATTTTGTGGTCCGGAACATAAACAAAAAGAAAATATTTTTGAATTAAAAGTATTACCACCTTTTTTAGTAAGAAATCTAAGGTTATTTTAAAATTTTAGGTCCAAAAATAAGATTTTCATGTTTAAAAAACTAAACAAAACGAGGCCAAAAATGTGGGTAAAATTCGCTTCGATCTTAATATCTTTTGAATTAAAATAACCACCCAGCAAAAACTTGGTAATGACATGTAGTTACGGATGTAGTTACTTTGTGATAACAACAGCATACTGACTGCATTACATAGAAGATGTTTAGTAACTAATTATTTATAACCCGAATGTAAATAATTATTTATGATCAGATTTTTGAAAATATTAATTTTTATTGATTTGTATAGTACAGTTACCAATTCATATATTTGAGGAAGGGATACATAAATGAAAGGCATTTCATTACTTATTTCTAACCTTTAATGTAACTAGTTCCTATTGTTATTACTAATCATGACTTCAGTAATCTTTTAAAATCAATTCCCTATTTAACAGCTTGGAAGTAATTAGTTATGGTAATGACATCTAAGTAATGTATAGGGTAAGTAGTTTCCTCTAATGACATCACCGTGTTAAAATAATGAGTTATTCAGCTAATGTGTAAGTAGTGGAGAGCCATTATAATAGCTTCTTAACTCATTACATGGCAACCAAAGTTTTTGCTGGGCAATAACCAACCCATGTAAATATGTGATTTTTTACATTAAATACAAAGTGATAAATGAATTTTTGGCGAATTAAAAAAAAAAAAAAAATAATTACTTAACCGATGTGACCAAGTTTGGTGGTTTCCTCTGGTATGCACCCTCCGTGACCAGCTGAAGGCATCTACTCCTTCAAATCAACTCGAAAACACCTCAGCTCCAACCATGTGAAATTTTGTTTAAATATCTCTAACGGATCTCAAGTTACAGAATTATTTACAAAAACAAAAATTCTATGAATTTTTATACCCTCCATTAAAAAGATGGGAGGTATATTGATTTTTCCCCATAAAGTATATATTTTCTGAGTTCTGGTTAGATTCTGAGTCAATGTTCGTCCGTCTGTCTGTTGAAAGAAGGATAGGAATCGAACGGGAAAACCTAGGGGGATGAAATTCTGGGTCCTGCTTAGATTCTGAGTCGATCTAGCAATGTCCGTCCGTCTGTCTGTTTCGAACGGGACAACCTAGAAGTACGAAATTTAGCTCAAATATTTATTCTAAGGACTGCGCACGAAAAAATCCGTGCATGCTCTTGGGCTTATAACTTTTGATTTGGTGAAAAATTAATAATTCTGTTAATTGGTTTTTATTTGACATTATGCTCACTTGCCATGTGCTAAGTTTCATGGTAACAAAAAACACATAAAACATAATTCAAATTTTTCATAAAATCCTGCATTGGTTATATAAAATAATTGCAGGAAAGGATGTTGTGCCGCAAAATTTGCATTAAATGAACCGCTTACTAGAGCTATGCGTTTATATAATGAAAACTGCATTTATTTAGACATTAGTGTCCCAAGTAGGGAATTTAAATTGTTTTAAATAATTTATTTTAAATTTAATGCTAGTCTGTAAGGATAATATTGTATCTAAAGATTAAATAAATAAATATAAATATAAAATAAAGTTTCTTGGGTCATAATATTATACAAAGAAGTCATGATCACCGAATGGTAACTTGGTAATGGAAGACAAATAGTATCTTCAGGCTGTAGGACTCAGGCAAAATATAAAGGATTTTGAGAGAAAATCACCTCATCTCTGGAAGAAAAGTGTCACAAAAAGTTAATTGCTTTGAATCTTTATCAACAAATTTGAAAGGAAGTATAGCCTGAAGACGTATAAAGTAAGAAAAAAATCATATTAGAAACGCAAGCAAGAATTTGGAGGTAAAAAATAACATGAAAATACTTCGGACGAATTTTTTCAGAAATTTTACTTCTGTATAGTAGACGATGAAACGTTCGTACAGGGTGACTTTTTTCAACTTCCTAGCCAGGAATTCTATGTCGCAGATGCTAGAGGGATTATGGCAGAAAAATTTCGTGTATCAAAGAAATCAAAATTCTCAAGAAAGTTTTTGATTTGGGAGGTCATATGCATACGTAAGTGGACTTATTCGAGCAAAAAAGTGACCGAAACACAATAAAACATTTAATTAGATTAATTTTGGAAAATATCAGATATTTCCTTAAAAACCAACAGGAAATAATTTACACTTTTATGTTTAGAACTTGAACATAACAGTCATTAACAAAAATATCACTTTAAAAAATTCGCCCACTGGTTTAGTTTCTGTAAGCAGATTTGCATGCACGGATTTTTTCGTGCGCAGTCCTTATATAAGGTTTATTTGGTATTGAAAATGGGCAAAATCAGTTAATAAACAAAAAAGTTATGGGTTAAATACTGGAACACAAGGTGTCCGTTGTGACTTCATTTCATACTTTTCTGCTGATATCTCCTAAACAAAAGCATGTACGGCAACGGAATTTTGTACAGATAGTTCGAGGGTCGATATAAACTTGGAATCCAAAAATGGTCGTGGTCCACCCACTTCCCATTTAACGTTAAATTTGAAAATGGTGGTGGGTATATGATTCGGACAAGCCGAATATAACATTCTCGCTTGTTTAAATACTATTTTATTAAAGTTTGAATATTTCGGAGTAATAATTTGGATCTCCAGTCCATAATAGCCTCATTTAATATATATATATATATATATATATATATATATATATATATATATATATATATATATATATATATATATATATATATATATATATATATTTTTATTTTTTTTTTTACAAATTAATGGTTAGTTAAGAAAATAAATATCACAAGAAGCATAAATTTGTCAAAATTCCATAAATTCGTGTACAATAGCGACTGAAGTTTAAATATTTTCTTTTATTCGATTATTACCGCAATTTAAAAAAAAAAAAAATATTATATTTGTCATAAATTCAGTAATATTTAACTATAATAAATACTTCCATAAAATTTTTTGGCAAAAATTGCTGATTTAACCTTTTCAGAACTAAATATATAAAACTGACCCTTTGTATAGGATTAATATCTTGTATTGTTCGATATAATCAGAAGAGACCTTTCCAATTAAAAAATTTTCCGAAATATATATAATTACATATTTAAATAATAAAAATATGACAAAAACTGTTAATAAAATCTGAATATTTCTCAAATTAAAAGAGATGAAATAATTATTTAAATGCATATTTCAAATTATAATATGTCTCTATTATATTTTGAAGTTAATTTACGTATAAAAGAAAATTTTGATAATGCTATCGAAAGTAGTCCGAATTTTTAGAGGTGTTTTAAAAATGGTCCAGCTCACGTAAATAAAAACATTCAGACGTAACATTTTGAGAATCATATAAAAACATAATAATCTTTATATCTAGAAGGGCATTATTTGTAAGTATTTTTCATAAGCCACTTTATTATACATAGTAGGGCTTAACTCCCTACAAGAGTTTACTAACGATTTACTCCAAAAAAAAATTATAATAAATGTAATATTTAAAATGGCCTTTGAAAAGAATTTAATTTGTATAGAACGTTTGGGCATCAATTGTATACAAATAAAAATTTACAATTATTGGTAGTGATGAAATGATTTTTAATAACACTAATGCAAAAGTTATTTTTATACATTTTATACACACAAGTACATACATATGTACGTATGTAAACATTTATGTAAAGTACAATTTAAATATTAAGATGATGCATTAAAGTAGGTATAAGATTTAATTTTAACCATGAATTTTTTGTAATCAATTGAAATCAGAAGCAACAAAATATGCGAGAGATATGAAAAAAGGAAAGTCCACTAAAATCTTTTTACTATCATTTGGTTTGCAATAAATAAAAATTCGTATGCATACTTTCATAATATTTAAAATGTGTTTTAAATTGTTGAAATATTTACATATCATAGTATTTCTCTGTTAAAATCACTATGTTCCCTTGAAAATATTAATATGACCATTAGGGGTATACCTTTTGACCAAAAAAATTATAAAAACACAGGGTTCCACGACATATTTATGTTGTACTGATACTAAGAACCGTTTTCAAAAGTTATTTTAATGAAAAAGCCTTCCGGACCGAAAACTATTTCTAAAACCATTTGAGATTTGTTTTATAAATATATATATTTTTTTTAATACCAACCATCAGAATAGGTGGGGGGTATATTTGGTTTGTCATGCCGCATATAACATGTCGAAATAATCGTCTAAAACCCCATAAAGACAATGCCAATAAGACAATATAATCTGAATTTTAATAAAATTAATTCATAATAAAGACATAAAAAAAAACTTTTAAATTCATAATTTTAACGCGTTTGGTGCGGAAACTTTTTAAACGATAGCGAAAATTTAATATCGCGTTTCTTTTAATTATACCTTACACAACCATAGGTGGTTGGGATATTATGCGTTTGTGCTAGTGTTTGTAATGCATAGAAAAAGTTATTCAACGCTCACCCTAAAGTATACCTTTTTAAATCGATCTAACGATGTCCGTCCGTCTGTCTGACTGAACGGCTGGCTGTCCATGTAAACAGTACAGGTCGCAATTTTGAAGATATTTTTTTATGATACGAGGACAAAGTCTATTGCAATTGGTTGTTATTTCACATAGCCCCCATACAAATGTCCTCCCGGAATAGAGTTTCAGCACTGAAAAATGTCTTAAAAATAATAATATTTTAATGAAATTCGGTGAAAAGAAGTTATGTATAAGGATCAATCTTTGTACAAAATTTCATGAAAATCGGTTAAAAATTTACCATTGCTCCCATATAAGGCCCACTTCGGAAATAGCCCAAAGTGCATAAGATCATATAAATATTAGTATCACCGTAATATTATGTATTGGTATGTTTTATTTTACACTTAGTTAAAGTATCGGTCCACAATTGACCACAGGTGTAATATAAGTCCCCTCTTTGAGTTTTGATGCACATATATAATGGTGTAAGGTATTATGTGGTTATGCTTCTCCTTTTTCTTTCTCGTTTTTTATGCCCTATAACGACATAACCGTTAAGAATTTTAATATTTCGTTGAAATTTGCAAAAAGTTATCCCCCTAATGGTCATATCTAGTAAAGAGGATTGCATATTTGAATAGTCTCTCATTTGTAAAATATATTTAATACCCAGCAAAAACTTTGCTAACTAGTAAGTTATCAAATAAAATTTGAAACAATTAAATACTCGATTTTTTTTTTTTTTTACTGAATTACTACTTATAGTTATTCGCGTTGTCCAAAAATGCGTAGGTTATTGTCGTCAGTGCATCTAGAGAAAACTCGACCACAAATCTAAACGAAAATCGATACCAAATTGGTATCATGTTAACACCATTTTGGTATCAAATTTCAAATTTTATGTTAATGAACTTATCAAAAAGCCGATATCATTAATTACCAATATGACCACAACCGTCACATTGAATCGAATTTTTTGCCTCAGAGCTAGATCTGAACAAGGGTATGTTTACACATTTTAATCCAGATTGGTGTTGAACCAGCAATCTTCAGTTTTTTTTTTTATACATTGCTAGAGCGATTTGAACCATGTGAATGACATATTACTGTATTATTTTATCATCAAGTACTTATTTATATACTGTAATGATATCTTATTACTAAATAACTACTGAAATAAGTAGTTGACTTTACCGAAAACCAAAAAGCTTTTGCTGGGATAAAAATTTCATCCTACATTCTCAAAATATGAACATATTTAAAAAGAAATTCGCATATAAAGTTTTATAAAAAAATATTTACTTAATTTAAATATTTATTGAACTAAATAAATGATTTATGTCACGTAATCTTGTGTTAATAAACGCAAATTATAAACCTAAAAAGTCTTTTTAGATTTATTTTCATATTTTCATACAATAACCCAAAAATTAGGCCGTCATTTTGGCCACAAAAATTAAATTATAAAAAAAAAAACTTGGTTAAAAGGAAAATACCATGATCATTGAAAATACATTTATTTATAAGCCTAAAAATAAAAACAAGTAAAAATACTTTTACTGTTAAAAAAATAATAAATAAATATTTCCCCCTTCTAAAGGGGAAAAATGAACATGAAATGTGGTAAAATAAAAAGTGTTAAGTTTATTGATGATGTATGACGCTAAAGATGCCAATGATGATTTTTAATGTATATTTTTAAAAACTTTTTCTTTCATCTTTGTATTTTTTTGATTGTTTTTGTTTTCCTTTTTTTTTTCTCTCTTTCTCTTTAGCGACAATTTATTTTTATTTTTTTAGAAAAAGAGCAAAATATTTACGTATTTTGTTTCCTAGAATGAGATATAGATTTTTTATATAATACAAGTATTAAAAAATGTTTAAGGGATTAAAAAGTCATAAACTTTTGTATAGAAAATTTTGTTAAAGTTTTTTAGAAGATTTTATTTTTGTTTTATAGCACGAGCATGATGTTTGATTTATTTATTTTTTTCTGGCAAACAGTAAACGGTTGAAAATATTAAATTTCAGTAAAAGTTTTCAAGTGGCAATTAAAAGAATTATCAAAAGGTATAGTAAAAATAGGAAGTTTATTAACAAGATTTAAGTTTACTTTTTTTGACTTCATAGGTAACAAAAGATTTTAACAGATAATAAAATATTTTTTGAAAGAACAAGTGAAGTGGTGAAGAGGTCAGCGGAAAAGGTAGAAGGAAAGTTTTTAAAAACAATTTAAAAAACTTTTTTTAAATATTTCTTTTGAAAAGTAATTAAATATTAGTTGGCTAGATAAAACTAATTCATTGGAAAATCTTATTGCTATTATACAAAGGCAACAAGAATAGTTATAGAAAAGTTTTTTTTAATACTTTGATAGTAGTTAAAAAAATTAATATTTTACTAATTATTTAAGTTGATTTTTTTTGTGCTTGATTCTCAAAATCTTATTTTCGAAAAAAAATAGACAACTTTAGCTTTTCTAAAAACTGGGAAAGGTTTCCTGATGTTCTGGCATGAGCAACCAGTGAAAAGCACATAGAAACCAGCTTATCCCCACAACAATAAATTTATTTTATTATTATTTTTTTTTTTAAATCTTCTAATTTTTCCAAAATTAGATTTTGAGAATCAAACACGAACAAAATCAAATTAAATAAACTTCTAATTCTCGCTTAGGTTAAAATTACAATTATTTTACTATTTTTTTTTTTTTATTCTTTCTCTCTGTAAAGTAATTTATACTATGAATTCTTCCTTTTATCGCTTCGATTTCTATTCCAGATTTATTTAAAACTCTAATTCTCATATCAATTATAAAACAATAAGAAGACATAAATGCAGAAAATTCTCTAAGAACTTGTAGATTTAATATGTAGAAAAACAAATTATAAAAAATAACCAATCGAAGTAGATTATTATAATCTCAATTGTCAACGATATAAAGTCGTTACAAATCACTAACTTTACATATTTTTTATTTTTTTACATGCTCATATGAACACTCATACAAACATTTAAATATAAGGCCAAAGTTAACAAAAGAATAGGAGTGAGAAAAGCTAAAAAGAAGGAAAAAAAAACATTTTAAATTATAAGTTTCACAATCTTGCTTACATCTCTACTTGGCATAAAAATGAATGGAATAAATGATCAGCAAAAATAGTAACAAGATGTAAAAAAAGCTGAAGGAAAAAAAAACAAAAATAAATTGAAAATATAATTCAAGCATGAAGTCAATACTATAATAGAAAGAAACATGAAGAAGAAGAAATGAAGTTTCTTATAAACAATGTGTTAGGAAATTGGTAGTAGTTAAATTGAGTGTGTGAAATTTTAACTTGAACTTTATTGTTTTACTTTCTTTGACTTTTTATAACAAATACACACATACACTTAAGTAAACACACATAGAAAATATACATCTACATATATACATATATAAGTTCATAGACATATGCAAATATTTAAGTTTTGTTTTCTAACACATCCGCTTCCGCTTGAATTAAAATTCATATTTTTGTAGGATATAAATACATACATTGTAGGTATACGTTAGTATATTCAAATGTGTAACTCTGTGCTGTTGTATAAACATACATACTATGTAATTACAATTTATTAAAATGTTAAATTGCCAATTTAACGCAGTTTTAATTCTAAATTTGTCGCCACCTTTAATTTTTTGTTGTCATCGTTGTCAAGTATTTTAGAAAATGTTTCAGATTTTAAAACTACAGGAAAGTAGTTGTACATTGAACTAGATTCACTACACCATTTCCAGTTGTATTTGAGAAATTTCTAATTATATTTCAGAAATTTCTAATTATGCTTTAGAAGTTTCTAATTATACCCAGCAAAAACTTAGCCGGTAAGCCAATATATTACATTGCTAAAAGACGGTAATTACTTATAATTCGGGTGAAAAACTCATTACATTTATATGGCGATGTCCACGAATTCATGGGTCCCCATTATTAAAGTACTTATTTCAAACAATCAAATAAGTAGTCAAATGCTACAAAACTACAAATACTTCAAAACTACAAAATTGCTAAAAAAAAATTAAAACAAAAAGTTGGCTCAAGTGAGATTTGAACCTAGGCAAAAATATTCGTTCATGTTTCAAAGACTACTGTCTTACTCACTACGCCATGTATACGTTAAAATTTGTGTGCGTTATTAATAGTTTAAACATACCAATAGAAATTCAAATAATTTCCTAAAAAAATATATGGGTTTAGTTTGGGGTTGAACCGACAACCTTCTGAGTGCTACGCTGCAACTAGTTATTCCACTACTCGAAGAAATGAGAAAAATAATGACAACTCATTACCAGGTAATGAGTCTAGTAATTAGTAGTCATTACTAAAAGCCAAATAATTCTTACTGGGTATTTCAGAAATTTCTATTTATGCTTCGGAAGTTTCTAATTACATTTCATAAATTTCTATTTGTAGTTCAGAATTTTCTATATGTAGTTTAGAAAATTCTAAATGTATTTTAGAAATTTTCTATTTGTAGTTCAGAAAATTCTAAATGTAATATAGAAATTTCCATTTACATTTTAGAAATTTCTAATTGTATTTAAGAACTTTTATATAGAAAGTATATGTTTAAAATTCTAAAATACAATTGGAAATTTCGGAAATACATTTAGAAAAGGTTGAAATACAAATGGAAATTAGTTAAATAGAATTTGATAATTTCTGAAATGTAAATGGAAATTTCTATATTACATTTAGAATTTTCTGAACTAAAAATAGAAAATTTCTAAAATACATTTAGAATTTTCTAAACTACAAATAGAAAATTCTGAACTACAAATAGAAATTTATAAAATGTAATTAGAAACTTCTGAAGCATAATTAGGAATTTATGAAATATAATTAGAAATTTAGAAAATATAAATGGAATTTTCTGAAATATAAATAGAACTTTCTGAAATATAATTAGAAACTTCTGAAATACAACTGGAAATGATGTGGTGCTGTCAAAAAATAAACTTTAATTCAAAAGTGAAGAGTCAGGATGAACTATTTGCATGTAATTAAGTAATTTGAGAAAAACGTCTGATAAAGTAAAAACAAACGAGAGAAAAAGATATAGCCGGTCAAGCCCGACCATATAATACCCTACACCATTGTGTCCATTATAATTCGGTGAGGGGAATTTTATTAGACTTGGAGCCAAATGTGGACCGATACTCATATTAAGTGCAAAATAAAAAATACTAATACAAAATGTTACGTTGATGCTAACATTTATATGAATTTATTAAATTTTATGTGATTCCCGAAAGAGGACCTCATATGGGAGCTATGGCATTAGTCTTAGACTAATATTTTTGGGTGTTACAAACATCAGCACAAACGCATAATACCCTCTCCACCTATGGTGGTGTAGTGTATAAAAAAATTTAAATGCATTTAAAAATGCAAGTATTAGCTAAAAGAATTATTTGACAAAGTAAATTTCCCATTTAGAAAAAAATAAAAATAATAATAAATAAAAATATTAAAAATATTGACATTGATTGCACACTTCCTAAAGTCCTTGGATGAAGCATTTAATTGCAAATGACAGCATTAAGTTAGTGACTTAACAAACCCAGAAGATTTTAAATAACTTCCTAGGAAATGTATATTAACAATTCTTCAAACTCGTTTACTTTTTGGGTTAAACAAAAAAAAAAAATAATTCGAAAATTTCGAAATATTCCTTGGCTCTAGTAGAACACAGATCTGTTCGCGTGAATGACTCTTAGCAAACGGCGTCAGTTTTATGGAGGTTTAAGATAATAATTTATAAAAAAATTTCCAAAATTCTATTTATAGTCATAAATCAAAATTATTATTTATGTACTCCACAAAGATGTATCTTAAATATAATATGTGTATATATATTAGCGATCCCAGGAAAAATATTAGAACATGTTCTAAAATCATTAGTTCTAGAACTGGTGTAATAGAACCTCTTCAGATTCTTTAATAACATCCTCAGAACTAGTGGTATCACAAGCCATTCTGACACTAATGGAGTATAAGCTTATTGTAATTCTAAATTCGTTTTAAGGAATGTTTTAGAAAGCTAGTGCTTAAGAACTAATTCTGTATGACTTCTACATCACTTCTGAAAACAAATTACTGGTTCTCGAATGACTTCCTAAAACTATTTAAAAAACTTGTATAAAAAATTTCAAAAATTAAAAAAGAGTATTTACAAAATTAAATTGATTTCAAAAGTAGCCTTAGGAAATAGCCCATTAGAATAAAAAATTAAAAAACAGGCTCTGAAACCGTTCCCTAACGACTCTATGGAACTAGTTCTGAATGTGATAATTTCGAACAAAAATCAATGATTAAAGAACTATTTCTAGAACCGTTCTATAAAATGGGTACTGGCTAGCTAACACTTCCACAGAACTAGTTCTGGAGGTGACAATTTCAAACAAAAATCATTGGTCGTAACGCCAAAGTAGAACAAGTACAGGCTATTTGCATGTTTTCTGGAACTAGTTGTAGAACTAATACAATTTTTCCTGGGATTTAATAATTATTAAAGCTTCTTATAAAGTTCAATTTTTCAAATACGTGATTAGTGATGTAGTCTCATTCATATTCATCCATTTATTGCAAAATTCGTCTTTTTTTAAAATATGTCGTAAGACAATTGATACAACTACAGATTGATATATATCATCGACAATTTTTAAAAGCGCCTTAGGTGTACCTCGATGATTAATGTTAAATTAAAAACATCGCGTTCTTATCTAATGAAAACCGTTTACGAATATTTTTATATCTGAATTAAAATTTTAAGGTAGCTCTGGATAGTCTCCAGAAACTGCTGTGTGCTTCAGCTCTTATCTTTCATGTTTCAGACTTTGTTCAATGTTAAAAATTAATGATGAACAAACTAAATCACTTTACCATTCTCAACGATATGAAAGAAACAGTAAAATTAATGATTGTGCCAAATAGTACTAAAAGTTTTTTATGTGAAATTTTGAAATGTATATATTTCGCAAATATCGGATTTAAATCCGCAAAATGCCGTTTGTATCGTAAAAAATCAATAAAAAAAAACATTTTAAAATAAGAAAAATAATTGTGAAACAAAATGGATCAAATTAAAATTATTTCTAAACTAGCTTTTCCCGGCAAGTTTCGCTATCCCATTTGATGCGACAACTAATATTTAATTTATATGGGGGCTACTACAACACCTGGACCTATCTGCCCTATCCGAAATTTAATATGAAAATTACTCTTATGACTTTTTAAGACTTCAACTGTAATACTCTTTTAGATATGCAAAAATTAATATTTTCTTTGTATGGGGCTACCTCTTCCCTTGGACCTTTCCGTCCTATTTTATTTGTATCAATGCGATATGTTAAGCGGAATGTTGACATGAAGTATATCATAATGAATATTTGCTTTGTATGAGGGTACCACTCCACCTGCTCCGATAGAAAAATAAAACATCATATTTAACAGGATGATGCTGTGAAAATTTTGAGCCAATCGGTTCAGCCGTTTGAGTGCTTTAAAAAAGTGGGCGTGGCTTCCGATTAATATCAAACATAGCCTATAAAATTCTAAAGTGCAAACACTATCCGTGTGTCAAAATGTGGGCATAACATCCAATCGAGATCTAACATAGCCTATAACCACTTTCGGAACTGATACTATTTATATGATAAATTTCGTGATGAATTGAGACAATTACTTTTTTTTAAGTAGGTGTAAAATGTGGTTGTGGCATATTATAAAGTCCTTATGTAACTCATATCATTACCAATAAGATACTCCATCTCCATACCAAGTTTTGTGTTTATGAAATTTTTGTGCTATTTATCTCTCAATTTTTAAAGATTTTTATACCCTACTCCACCATATTATATTATATATAATTTTAAAAGAAATTGAATCTTCTTTTAAATTAAATAAATATAATCTATATATCTTCTATAATCTTCTTTTAAATTAAATAAATAAACCTAGTCCTCAAATTTTGCACGAACAACTTTGACACCTATATGAACATTCTGGAAAAAAATAGGCGAACTAGCAATAGGGGGTGTGGCATATCCCACGCCTAATATTGCTTGCCAATACCAAATGCCGTAAATTTAGGAAACTATAACAGTTACATTTCCCAAATTTTTTACAATAAACTTAAGTGTCAATGTGAACATTTTGTGCAAAAATGGTCGGAAAAGAAATAGTGGGCGTGTCATCTCTCATATAAAGTTAATACCAAAATTTTTATATCTAGGAAACTATAAAAGTTAGAGAGCTCAAATTTTGTACGACTAGCATTAGCTTCAATATGAATATGTTGGACAAAAATTGGTACACTAGCAATAGTGGGCGTGGCACCTCCCATATAAAAAAATATTAAATTATCATATCTGAGAAAATATAACAGTTAGAGTTCTAAATTTTTGTCGGAGCCACTTTGGTATCAATATTAATATTTAAGAAAAATATGGGCGGACTAGAAGTAGGGGGCATGGTACCTCCCATATGAACTAAATGCAAAAATTCGTACATCTGGGAAACTATTGGAGTTGGAATGCTCAAATTTTGCACAAAGAATTTTGACATTAATGAAAACATTTGTCTAATAAATTAGCGGATTATGGGGGTATGGTCCCTCCTATAAAAATTATATACAAAAATTAGTATATCTGGGAAACTATTAGAGCTTGAATTTTCAAATTTCGCACGGGAAACATCTATCTATCTAATTTTTATGCAAAATGTTATATTTTAATTACTAAATAAATATATTTTTTTAATCCTTTAATTACTATTTATTTCATTTCGGGGGGTAGCGAAGCACATCGGGTATTAGCTAGTATAAAATTAATATAAATAAAATAATAATACAAACTACATGCAAAGAAAAAATATGATGAATAGCAACCATAATCGAGTACTGTCATATTATGGTTAGATTTTATGGTTGTTTGTAAATTATATTATGGTTAGATGTAGCACAATAATATGGTTGAATCATAATAAAAATATTGTTGATCTGCAACCATATTTTTGTTGTATATGTACCTGATTCATGTATATGTACCTGATTCATATTGTTGATCTACAACAATATTTTTGTTGTATATATACTTGATTCATGTATATTATATTATACATGAATAATAATATGTTGAATCGCAATAACTGTACTTAGCGTCGATAAACAATTATTATGCCTAAAAATAAATAAAAGCCAATTAATTTATCTTATGGAAGTTTTTATTAAAATTAATTATAATTTAGTTATGTAAAATAAATCACTTTGGTATAAAAAGATAAATTTATCACCTGTAAACGATGAAACCTAAGAAATTTCTTGAATACTTGTACAAGCTGAAACATTTTTTTAGCGCTCTGAAGATAACCAATTATGTAGTTTTCTTTGTATATTATCCATTTAAAATATTTTCACAATATGAAAGACTTATTTATTTCTATTTTAACTTTAATTAAAATAATTTATTTTAAATAATTCGCTTTTTTAAATATACATTCAGCATATTTTCTAATACATTTTTAACTTGCCGACAGACAATTGAAGAAACAAACTAAACTGAATAAAAATCAACAAGTATACTTATTGTCAAGTACTAATAATGTATATTGTTGCCAATACAAAACAAACATTTTGTTGTCAATTCAAAATTACAAACAAAATAATATATTCAGGTATTGAAAATATTTTTTTTGCACATACAATTTTAACAACAATAATGTGGTTCCAATTTAAACATATTGCTTAACATGTTGTGCCAACAATATAATTGTGAGTTGAGAACAAATGTATAATTGCTACAACAAAATTGTTTTTAAAATAAAATATGTTCAATAATAAGAATGTTTGCGAAGGAAAAATTTTTCTGCAATGAAAATAATATTGTTGGGGCAACCATATCGAGAAATGTTTTTTCTCTGCGTGTATGTTTAGAGGGAATAATATGATATATTTGAGCCTGAATATTTTCCAAATGTCTACAGGTGTCAACATAATTTTTGTACATGTATTTAATGAAGTATTGATAAATGTAAAGATCATAAAAAAATATATAATTTTAATATATATTTTTAGAAGTCAAAACTTTTGTTATTGAAAATATAGGTTTTTTCCAAAAATTGTCTCGTGTGACTAAATTTGCCATTAGGTTGTCACAATATTTTGTAAATCCATTAAAAATATACTAAACCATCTTAATTAATTCGCAGAAGTACCGAAATCAGCAATTAGTTTTTTTTTTTTTTTTTTTTTTTTTTTTTTTGCAGTCTCAAAAAGTTGAAAATTTATCATTTTTAACGATGTAGGTGAACGTTCAAAACTTTTCAAAATCTCACTTATACGCCTTTTTATGGTTCAGTTTCTCCGAAAATGTTAAAAAAAAAAAATACTTAATTTAAAAAAAAAAAAAAAAAAAAAAAAAAAAAAACATTAAATATGTAAAGTAAAATTTTAAGAAAAAATTCGCAATGTTGAGACTAGTTTTGAAAATTTGACAGAATTTTTTTCCTTTTAGCATAATTAAAATATAGAGATTTTTTTTTTAAATTTTAGAAACTTTAAAAAAAAAAAATAATAATTTTTGAAGCCAAAAATCTTTGAAATCAGTAAAGATAATTCAAAAATGTACAAATATTTATTAAAATATAAAATATTAGTAGAATTTAAAAATATTTTAGCGTCGTTTGTGCTTCAGCTTCATACTCCAGTCAATAATTTTCTGAAGGCTTAAATCCATTATTTATGTTCCTAAATTCATCAAAATTGGTTTAGCGGTTTAAAAGATCCAGACTTATTACCATTAATTTTGCAATTGTCACCCACTGTACATTGTTAGAACCAGAATCATATAAATTAAAAAACTGTCATTTTAGAAATTATACGTAAGTTCTCTTTTGCATAATACCCCAACCACCTTTTGCGGTGTAGGGTATAATAATGAATGCTGCTTTCATAATTTTTATTGCAATTTCTTTAAAACCAAAAATTAAATCCTTTTTTAATACACGTGCAAGTATGTGGTAAAAAATATAATTTGATGAAAATCTGTATGTGATTTAACAATCATCACATGTTTAAAGTTAAAATGCCACATTGTAATATATTGTACGTAAAAGAAACAAAATTCGTCACAAGTAATGACCTGCAGCGATAAAGCCAAAAAAGGGGAAATAAACCCATAAACATGAAATTAAAAACCAAAAGATAAAAAGTATAAGAAGAGCATTTCTTTATTCAAATAAAAATAATAATAATTATAAAAATACTTATGTACAAGAATAATACTATTTAAAATTTAAATTACAAAAACCTTAGTGAATGTTGTATTAATAGTTTTGAATTTACTCCTTAGGTAACCTTCCCTATGTAAATAAGTAAATCTATGAAAAAATCTGAAAACACTTTTTCAAATGTTTCAATTTAAAGTTTAGCTTCTTGCTGTTTGTTTTCCTGTTATTTTACTTAAAGTTGTTTTAACTACAAGTCATTATTTTATCCCTATTTAATGTTTGTTGTCAGCAAATTCATTGCACTTTTAGTTGAGCTTTATTTTATATTTTCTTGCTTTAAAACTACTAAAAAATTGTTTTTGACATTTGACAACAGTTGTTAAGATATTAATACTTAAACAAGAACATTTTTCTCCTTTTCAAATTTCTTTTAGTGGGGTTATTATTTTTTTTATTTTTAGTATCAATCTGTGGTTTTCCTATGTGTTAGTTATCACTCACACTAACTGTAATATTTTTCTAATGTTCAACATATTTTTTCTTGTTTTGTTTTTCTTTGTTTCCTTTTTACAAGTGTCTTGGTTAAGTTAAAGTTATGTTTTCTTTTTTATGCTACTACATAAATATAATTGTTAAATGTTTTGCTGCTACTGCAGCAGTTGCTTGTTGACTTAATGTGTCCGTTTAGGATATATACTATATGTATATTTTTGAAATTGAACTATTTTTAGTTATATACTATAAACAACCCAAAAATTTATTCTTGCTTTTATTAAATGTATTTCCTTTCTTTGAACGATTCAATAAAGATTTTATTATATTTTGTTGGTTGTTTGTAAAATTGTTTTGTCTCTTTTCTAGTGTTAAGCTATTTTTTAATTATATTTCT
The DNA here is from genome assembly GCA_951394005.1 of Protophormia terraenovae. Lineage (NCBI taxonomy): Eukaryota > Metazoa > Arthropoda > Insecta > Diptera > Calliphoridae > Protophormia > Protophormia terraenovae. The sequence continues at coordinate 169,020,718 of OX596073.1, read as the reverse complement.
GTTTGTATTTCCAAATAATTGAATTATGTTTATTTTTTTGAACAGTAAGTCCTTATATCATTTTTAGAAAATTTAAGTATTTTGAAATGTTAATTTTAGCAACAAATTTAATATAAAATATATTGTAAAAGTAATTAAATACTAATGCAGGAAATCAACAATGATTTGAAAATTGTTTATTAAATTTAAATAATTTAAGAGAATATTTCAATTAATAACAAAGTGTACCAAAAAATAATAATGCAAAAATAATATTTTTATATTTCTTATCCCTTTAAAATTCAATATAATTCATTATTATTTTTTCATATGATACCAAAGGCAATATAACCCTTGGTCACTGCATTAACATTAACTTGTTTTGGCTAAATTATAAAATATTAATTAAAATTTTCCCATTTTAAAATCATTAATTATAAGCTCATATTAAGTTTTAACAAATTATTTTACAAACTCTTGACAATTGATATTTTCCTTTAATAATTCATAAATACTTTCGTTTTAAGATTTATTACATTATATCTATATGTATGTTTTAATTATTTGTAATAAATCTGTAATAAAAAACTGTTTATGAGAAGTAAACAACAGGTAAAAATAGATTGCAATAAAAAATTATTTTTAGCTTTAAATATAAAACAGTTGTAAAACAATTCATTAACATGACTAATAATAAATTTAAAAGATTATATTATTTAATCTTCCAAGAAGCCAAAAATAACAGAAAAAGAACATTAAGATATAATGTGTGTAAATTATCTGTTGAGAGAATGCGCTCTACAGTCTGAAGTATTTTCCACTTATACACGCAAAGAAAAAATATGGTGAATAGCAACCATAATCGAGTACTGTCATATTATGGTTACATTTTATGGTTGTTTGTAAATTATATTATGGTTAGATGTAGCACCATAATATGGTTGAATCATAATAAAAATATTGTTGATCTGCAACCATATTTTTGTTGTATATGTTCTTGATCCATCTATATAACAATAATATGGTTAAATAACAATAAAAATATTGTTGACCTACAACTATATTTTTGTTGTATATACTTGATTCATATATACAGCAATAATATGGTTAAATCACAATAAAAATATTGTTGATCTCCAACTATGTTTTTGTTGTATTTGTACTTGATTCATGTATACAGCAATAATATGGTTAAATCACAATAAAAATATTGTTGATCTACAACTATATTTTTGTTGTATTTGTACTTGATTCATGTATACAGCAATAAAATGGTTAAATCACAATAAAAATATTGTTGATCTACAACAATATTTTTATTGTATATATACTCGATTCATGTATATAATATGGTTGAATCACAATAACGGTACTTAGCGTCGAGAAACAATTATTATGCCTAAAAATAAAAGCCAATTAATTTATCGTATGGAAGTTTTTATTAAAATTAATTAGGATTTAGTTACGTAAGTTACTTTGTTATGAAAAGATAAATTTATCAAATGTGAATGATGAAACTTGAGAAATTTCTTGAATAGTCGTACAAGCTGACACATTTTTTAGCACTCCGAAGATAACCAATTATGTAGTTTTCTTTGTATATTATCCGTTTACAATATTTTCACAATATGAAACACTTATTTCTAGTTTAATTTTAATTAAAATAATTTATTTTAAATAATTATTTTTTTTAAATATACATTCAGCATATTTTCTAATACATTTTTAACTTGCCGACAGACAACTAGCTCAATGCAAGAAGCAAACTAAACTGAATAAAAATCAACAAGTATACTTATTGTCAAGTACTAATAATGTATATTGTTGCCAATACAAAACAAACATTTTGTTGTCAATTCAAAATTACAAACAAAATAATATATTCAGGAATTAAAAATATTTTTTTTACACATGAAATTTTAACAACAATAATGTGGTTCTAATTTAAACATATTGCTTAACATGTTTTGCCAACAATATAATTGTGAGTTAAGAACAAATGTATAATTGCTACAACAATATTGTTGTTAAAATAAAATATATTCAACAATAAAAATGTTTGCGACGGAAAAATCTCTCTGCAATGAAAATAATATTGTTGGGGCAATCATATTGAGAAATGTTTTTTCTCTGCGTGTAGATGAAGTACCATTCAGTTATAAGGTGCATGTTTTATTAGATCTGAGAATAGAGATAAATATTAAAAAAAAAAAAATTTTTTTTATAAATACGAAATTAAATAAAGGTTTAAAAAGTTATATTTAAACCTTTATTTAATTTCAAGTACAAAACAACTATTAAAATTGTACAATATTTTTGTATGCAATATTTCGAGACAAAAACAAAAAGACTATATGATAACATACATCATTATGTATGTGGATCAAGATTCTCGTAGACTTATATGGAACTCGTGGCCAATTGTGGACTGGTTCTTTTAAGAAGTGTAGTTTGTATTTCTATAAAACATATTTAATGCATAATACAGTCGAACACGGTTATAACGAACTCGAAGGGACCGACAAATTTAGTTCGTAATAAATGTAGTTCGTTATATCCGTAAAATTCCATAAAAAATATTTTTTAATAAAATATAGGTACGTATTTGATTACGATACTAATATTTGTAATTAAAGCGTATTTCTTTCCCTTTAAAATGGAATGTTTTATGTTTTAAATATCAATGATTTTAATATACATACATATCAGGAAGAATATTTTTTTTTTTGCGTTCATCAGTCGTTGTCCAAGTGGAAACTGAGATTAATTATAGTTGCTTATACTCATTCAAAGTTTTCTTTTATTATCGAGGTTTTGACATTGGCATGTTTTGAGATATTTACTCTTTGAGAAATAACTATTTTCTAATACTTTAATTTGTAATCCTCTTATAATTTCGGTTTTATTTTTAGCTAGTTGTGTTAATATGTATGCGTTATGTTAAACAACTATGAAAATAAATATCTTTTATTTGTCCGATAATTTAAATTGAAATTAACAAAAAAATTTTCTATTTGTCGAATAATTTAAATTGAAATAAATAAAAAAATTAGTTCTTTTTTTTGAATTTTTAAAACATTTTGAAATGTTCAATTTTATTTATCTAAAATTTTTATTTGTGAGAGTTCGTTATAAACATTGAAATGGCTGTGCTCTTACATATATATGTTTCAACTTGTTTTTTTAATAATTTCGTTTAACTTTTAAACCGTTTAAAATAATTCAATGAAATTTAAAATAGTTATTACTGAAGTATTTTCCAAAATATTTTTAAAGATTAGAAGTTTCTAGCTGGTATGTAGGTAGGAGGAGAACCTCTGAAAGTGGTAAACTTTTTTAATATTTTCCTCCCACCTGCCCCGAGACCACCTAGAAACTTGTGCTCCTCCAAAATAGTTGGAAACTACGTCAGTAATAACTATGTGAAATTTTATTGAAATATATTTAACGGTTCAAAAGTTGCACAAATTTATTAAAAAAAAAAAAAAAAAACACATTGAAACTGCTATGCTCTTATGTATATAGAATGTTGCAGCACACATTTACTATGGAAATTAAGGAAAATGAGCACATTTCGCTGAAGGGGGGTCAAGTTTCAGTAAGTATTTAAACGATTGTGTAAAGGATCTATGCAAGTATTTGGTATCATTGAAAAGGATATTACTTGAAAAATAATATGTAAATAATAAAGTATTTGAATAAAATTTTTTCATTAAATTTATCAAAAAACGAAAAATTTTTTTATTTATTGTTATTTTTCGAAAAAAAATTAATATTTGAACTTAAATAAAATCTACATTAATTAAGTTATCATTATAAGATTTTAGCACAATATAAAAAAAATTGTCCTTAAAAGAAAAAAACAAATAGATTCTCATTTTCTTACTCAAAAATACCCAAAATTCCAATTCGGGGAAAGCTTCTTTCAAAAATTGACTTTTTTCATTGAAATGGTCACCCTGTCGTTATAAGGGGCCTCCGTCAGAAAATATATAAGGGTGTATACCTTACATATAGAGCTAAAAAAATAAAATAATTTTAAGTCGATCCCAGCTTTGCGATTTGAGAACATAACAAAAAAAAAGAAAAAGCTAAATACGAAAATTTACTAAATTTGGATAGGGCTCGTGGGCAGACCTTTGTCCCTAACTCTTCCGGATTTACTTTATACGCATTTACATTAAGATTTCTTTTGAAAACTTTAAAAAAATGTTAAAGCTCAGAACAAAAATTTAATTTTATTACTGAATAAATATTGCCACCTTTTTGGAAAAAAAAACACAAAAAATGTAAAATTTTTTTAAAGTTCCAAATTTAGATTAATATAACTTTTTAACGGATTCATATAATTATATGATTCTTTCAGTAATATTATTTAGAATTTTGTAAGGAATCTGGCAAAATTTAGAAAAATTCTAGGGGAAAAATTAAGCCCGCCAAGTTTAAAAAACTAAAAAAAGGCGAGGCTAAAAATTAGATAAAAATTTATTTCGACCCGAATATCTCTTAAACTAAAAGAGATAACCTACACATGTAAACGTATTTTTACCAGGACTATCTATATATAATTTTTTTTTCTGTCATATCATAAATGAAAATGACATACTCGAAATGGGCAACTTTACACCTGTGGTGAAGGGTATAAAAAGGAGATGTTGGTGTAAAATAAGTGTAAATATAGAGTAATACAGTTGTGTATACAGTTGAAGTGTATTGTTGTTTCGTATAGTTAGTCAAAATGATTATTTAATAATATTGTGTTCAAATTTAAATATCTATAAGTATAATAAGAACAAATTGCTGATACTTTGTTACATTTAACTAATAAAGAAATCGACTTAAAAAGAAAGAACGCAATCATTATTAAAATGGAAACAGGTTTGATTGAAACTACTAACTTATCCATTTACAGATGAGAGATATCTTAACAAGAAATTAAATATGTTTCCTTTAGTTAATGACACTGAAACTACCCAGCTTATATTGATTCCGATGGATAAATCTGGAAAATTAAGAAAAATACAGTTAAGTAATACAGTGCCTTGATTTGTATGAGGATAAAAAAAGTTGGAAATGTACCCCCCTAAAATTAAAGTTTAATATGTTTTAAACTAATTCCCAAAATATTTCGATTCAATTATTTAATTTACGTGAGCTGGACCATTTTTAAAATACCTCCACAAATATGGTTTTCGATCGACAATATACACAGTTTTTAACTTTTTGTCAAAAAAATTACAACATATGATAGTATAACGACGTCATAACGATACATATTGAACAAAAAATAATTTAAAATTTGTTTTTATTATCGCGAAATTAAAATTTTCAATGATTTTATTTTAAATAGTATTTTATTAAAGTTTGAATATTTTGGACATTTTTCATCGTAAATTATATTTTAGTGCATCATTGGAAAGCTCTCATTAAATACTATTGATTTGTGCATTCATTTAATCCTTTAGTTGCACAAATAATATTTTGGGATATCCGGTCCATAATTGGTTAAGTTAATTTTTATACCAAATAAATGGTTAGTTAAAGACATACATATCCTCAAAAGCATAAATTTATCAAAAAAACGGCGAATTGGTGAAAAATGGCGGTTAAATTGAAAAAACTCTTTTTTATTATATTATTGTCGTAGTTTTAAATGAACTTATTATACTTCTCATACATTTATCAAAATTTAAGTGTAATAAGTACTTCCATGCGATTTATTTGCAAAAATTGCTAATTTAAGCTTTTGTGAACTAAATGCATAAAATTGACCCTCTGGTTCATAATGGGTTAATTACGTGTTATCTTCAATAGTAACAGGATATACCATTTCTATGGTACATTAAAACTTAATATATTTTGAAAAATTTCCGAAACATACAAAATTACATGTTTGAAAAAAGAAAATATGATAAAAAAAATGTTCGTAAAATCTTAATATTCCGCGACTGAAAAGAGACATAATAACACTGGCCAACAGAAAAAACTTTTTTCGTGCTCCTTCCAAAAAATTATGTGGACTAGATGGAATTCCGCATACTAAACTCGAATGTGCTTTTAGTTTTCTCTCATTAGGTCGAGATTTTTTTTATGGGCGTGTCTAATATTGCGCCCTAAATAAGCCGATTACTCGAGTATATTTCACTATAACTCGATAACGTTATGTACCATTTATATAAATGATACACAAAATTATGCGGAATAAAATTGGCTTTAAGTTATTCTACTAAAAAAATTTTTATCCGCTCAATAGTTTTGAAGATATTTCGAAATAAGTGTCCGAAAAAAATTTGTTCATGCTAAATTCAAGATTTCTTTTTTTTACTAAAACTTCTTTCTAAAAGTGAAAACATCAAAAATATTTATGTTTATCATCTTTATCTCAAAGCTGGCAAAACTACGAGTAAATAAAGCAACGTGTCATAAAAATTGATGCACAAATCTTGATTGGGTTCACAGTTAAGTTTGGATACCCATGCATACCTATACCTAAGTGGAAATACACTAGTCGGCAAAAACAAGCTTTTTTTTGTCTTAAATAAAAAAATGGTGGATTAGATGGAATTTAATTTGCTTAATAAGAATCAGCTTTTACTTTTTTTCTATCACGCATTGATTTTTTTTATGGGCATCACTACTATGACCCCGTCTTTAGGCAGTCACACTTGTATAACTCGAGAACTGTTTGTCCAATTAAGATAAATTAAACTCCAGTAGATAGATGGTGATCTAAATTGTCTTTGAGCTGAATTTACATAATTTTTTATCCAGTTAATATTTCCGTAGTTATTTGGTTATAAGTAGCGAAAAATTATTATTATAATTTTTTTTAAATCGGGATAATTTTTATCCATAACCTTTCTCGAGTTTTATAGAGTGACCGCTGAATAAGATTATGATATTAGTCATGCACCTAAAAAAAAATCAGAAAAAAAGTGAATGCAGATTCTTTCAAGATGTGAATAATTCTTTAAAATGTCTTTTAAGTTATCTATAGCGGTTTCCTATTTTGAAACACTGAAATATTTGTCTGATCTGCCTTCAAAACTTAAACTCAAATACCTCTCCAAGGTAATGCTTTGTATTTGGTGTGAGCAAATACGAAGCATATAATCTATTATAAGCTGTTAAAACTGGGTATAATGATCATGAAAAATCAAAAAATTAGAAATCGTACCATTTTTGGCTCCGTAAAATTTTTCTGAACAATATATTTTTTTTAGCTCAAATCTATAATTATTTACCTCTAGAATGGAACAATAACATAAAAATACTTTTTTGAAAAGAAGTTTAAAAAATGTCGCCGAAATTACCATTGATGCGTTTTCGCAGCACTAAGCTTTTAGGCGATTTGAGTGGCTTTAACACCCAAATTTCGACTCACTATTTATACAAAACTTGATTTTTTATCTCTTATATTTAAGACAACATATTAATCTAATTATAACTATAAGATGTCACCATTAACGTCATAACTATTTAATAAGGCGATTATAAAATTTACTTATGCGAAAACTCAACTGCGGTCCAAAATGGGTTAAGTGAAAATACCCATGTATAGCTACAATTAAGTGAAGATACACTTAATTGTAGCTATACAGTGCACTATGGTTTCGCCGACCACTTTTCTTGGCCAAAACTAATTTTGGTAACATTTTCTTTTTTTGTTTTAATTATCGTAGTTTTATAGTTAACACTTTAAAATGCCAGAAAATCGAGTTTTTTCTTACTTTCACTAATTTGTCGCCATAATACAATAGATCAAAGTTGAGTTTCTTAAGCAAATTTAAAATATGTATAAAAAAGGTGACTTTTTTCAACGGTTTTCATTAATTTATAATTATTGAATACAATAATTTTTTAAATAATTTTATTATGGAAAATAGTACTTAGGATAAGTACTTTTATAATTGAATACGAAATTAGTTAGAACTTGTTGTCATCTTAGAAAAATACAGTTTGTTTTACAAAACCCAAAATGAAATTGGATTCGTAAAAAATTTTACATTTCATTAGACCTCTAAGTTTTTGGTGGAAATTGGTAGAGAAAAACTCAACGGAAATAAATAAACATATATCTGGGCTATATTTTTCATACTGTCTCGTATTGCGATTTTTTGCGATTTTCGAGAAAATCCATTTTTTCCATATAAGTTAGCATTGGAAATTCTTATCATTTACAAAGGTCTAACCAATGAATAAAAATGACAAGATTAAAAAATAAAATAGCGGAAATTGCTAAAATATAATCGTGTATCATAATTAATGCTGTTAAAGCAAAATGCACGAATTTGGGTTGAGTTATAAGTGAAATATGTGAAAATTTCCTTTGTAATGACTTTACATCTAACACATAAAAAGCGTTAAAATTAATTAAATTTTTTAAATACAAAATAAATACATTAAATTGCTTTGATTTTCACCCAAATCATATTTCAAACAAGACAATCTGTTTTTTTCCATTTTGGTAATTTTGGCCAAGAAAAGTGGTAATTGAAACCATAGTGCAGTGTTATTATTTAAAATTAGTTTGTAACGTTTGATTTCAATAGATTTTAATTTACAGGAGAAAATTAAAAATAAAGATTAAAATTAATACATGGATTAAAAGGTTTTTTACATTTTACATTAACGGATTATTTTGCTGTTTCGAAACAGCGGAAAACAAGAACACAAACACATTTTGCTTATTTGTAAAATCAAATATAGTGTAATAGTAAGTGTCGATAAAAAATTTTTCGTTAAAATATTTTTAGAATATTTTTTTGTAAATTTAAATTTTATTTTATTTTTATTAGAGTGGGGTGTATGAGTAATATGTGCTATTTATGTAGAAATAGTCCAATATTTATTTATTAAAAAAAAAAAACTATATTTTTTATGTTTTTTCTCTTTGAGGGATGTATCTCCAAAACATAAAGTACCTAAGCCAAATACAAATTGTTGATTTACATGTTTCAAAAATTTATATATATCATTAAAACCCTTAATAATACCAGCACATTTAAGACGTTCTTATTCACCTTCTTGCAAAAAAAATAGTAAGAAAATCATCTTTATGAATCTTAATATAATTTATAACATAATCATTCCTTTAGTCCCTAATCAAAAAATTTACTACGGTACCTAAGGTTTTCATTTCAAAAGTCTTTATCCTTTTTATCTATGGCTTTTTAAAAGGACACAAATATTTGCTGTGCTCATTACTTTTTTTTTTCTTTTTCTTCATGTTTTTCGAAAAACATCAAGGTATAAATATGCTATTGTTAAATAATTTGCATGGAAAAAGGAAGACTGTCAAGTAAATCAAATAAAAAAATTAAATACAACAGAATATGTATATAAGAGAGTAAAATAAATATTTATTATAACATACAGTTGAAATAACAATAGACAGTGAGGGATATAATACATATAGAGATATGTTTGTATGTATGTAAGTAGATAGGTAGGTACTATGTATTATGAATATATCATTTACTTTATCAATCCTTAAGTAGGGGAATAAATATGTATGTATGTGTATTTTAAGGATTTACCTATACAAACAAAGATTTTGTCATAATATAAGTAGCATTATTTATGTTTGTAAGCATATCACAAAACTTTTTGAATTGATACCATAAATATGTTTGTGTATGTGTTTTCAAAAATAGAGTGGGTGTGCGAATGTCCTTTATTGTATCTTTTGGCTTTTAGCAAGAAAATAACAATTATATTGTGGTTTAAATTAGAAGATTCGATTACTTCTTTATAACGGAATGTTAAATGGTAAGAGACAAATTTGAACAATATTGTTGGGGCTTTATAAAGTTTAGGAATTTTTTGCAATTTAAACAGAAATTCACTACAAAATAGGGTTATATTTTAAAGTATATAAAATAATATAATTAGTAATATGAAAAGTATTAGATATTGAATTAAATTATGTAACAGACAGAAATGTTTAAGGAGTTTGACATTTTTTAATCTAAGGAGTGCAATCGAAAAAAATCTTAACACACGTTTGAGTGACGAAAAAGATGTACGTGCTATAAATTATTAAAAATTAAAAAAAAAAAAAAAAAAATCCACAAAAATCCTACAAAAAATTACTCAAAGAATTAAATTTCGCAGCTTCTGTGTCAAAATTTTTATGTTGCTAATTGCTCGAGGATATGTTGAAGATAAGTTTAGGATCGAAAAGCAGACAAAAGTTCCTAAAGAATTCCTGGTTTGTTTGGCAATATTTATACAGTTGCGGCAAAAGGAGCAAGTAATTTTTTACAGTGGGCTCTATAAATACCAAAAAATATATCAAAGAATGTTTGCTGAAAAATAGCAGAGAGAGCACAACGTGTTCACATATTTTTGCCCCAATTTGACATCATGTCACTACATAAGAAATCTCTGGATTGGTACCAAAACAATAACATAGTTTTTGTACCAAGAGAGATCAATTCTCTAAATTGTCCGGAGATAACACCAGTAAAGAGATATTGCGCTTTTGTGAAAAGAGAATTGAAGAGTACAAAGGAGGTGTCTCAAAATATAGAAGATTTTAAAAGAAGATGGGCAGACTGTTCCAAAAAAGTAACTGAAACAACTACCAAATTCTTAATGGAAGGGTTTTTTAAAAAAGGTCTACAAGTTTATAAGTAGTTGTTAGAAGTATTAAAGTTATATTTTTCTGTGATCTGTAGTATAATATCAATTAAATAAAAAAACAATCAAAATTCTAAGATCAACCGTCTCCAAATTGTTGAATTTTATATATGTTAAGATTTTTTCGATCGCACTCCTTATAACGTTTGAGCGATTGACTGACTGACTGACTTATTTGGAGATTCATCATCGCACAGCCCAAACAGTTAAAGCTATAAAGATGAAATATGGACTGTAGATTGGTCTCCTACCAAATAGATCCACGGGATTTTTAGAAATTCGAATGTTTAGGGGTTAAAAAAGGGTTAAAAACTGTTAAAATCGGTAACCTTATATCTCCTAAACTAATAGAAATACAAAAACAGTTAAATAGTAATTATTATTCACTTGAAATTTTATCGGATAGGTGTCTGGTACTTTTTTAAAATTCAGCTCTTTGAGGGAGAAAACGTATAAAAACTGTAATTTGGTACTTTTTTGGAACCATATCTATCTTTTAAGCCAGTAAGCATAGAAATAAAATGTGCACCAAATTAGTATCTTATCGAAAATTGGCGAATACAAGTTTAGAACTTTTTGAAAATTCTAAACGTTCGAATTTAAAAAAAAAAGTAGGGATAAAAATCTTACCTGATTCTGATACTTTTTTCACAAAATATTTTTTTCTTTTTACTGCCACATACATATGATTATTTTAACATTAGATCCCATTACAATTTAGAAATTTATTGGAATACAATTTTTGTTACATCTCTGAGGAATAAAAAAGTACTAAAAAGGGGATAAAATTGGGAAATTAAATTTTATTCAAAGTAAATAATGTATTTTTTTTTTTTTATATATTAAACCTAGAAATATGAATTTAAGTCCATGTAATCCTGTGTGAGTGAAATTTAAGGGGGCTTTATGGTACTTTTTGGTTCTTCTAAAGGTGCTTTTTCAATTTTCTGTAATTATGAAAATGGAAACTTGAAATTAAGAATATGCAGTCCTAAGTGATTGAGAATCCATAAGAAGAGATTTTGTACTACTTTTTTGTTCTTCAAATAGTAATATTAAAATTTTTCATAATATTTAACCTAGAGACATGATACTTAAAATATGCGTTATTTTTTAAATTTTCTATAACTATGAACCTAGAAACTAAAGATATATGCCCCTAATTGAGTGAGAATTCACAGGAGGGGCTTTGTGGTAAATGTTTGTCCATCAAATGGTACTTTTTAAATTTTCTATAATTTTGAACATAGAAAAATTAAATTAAAGATATATGATCCCAAGTGAATGGGTATCCATAATAGGGGACTTTGTAGTACTTTTTCATTCTTCTAATGGTACTTTTTGATTTTTCTAATTTTCGTTCTTCCATGGTACTTTTTAAATTTTATATAATATTAAACCTACAATTATGAATATGTGGTCCAAGTGTATGATAATTTAGAAAAGAGAATTTGTAGCACTTTTTTTCTTCTAATGGTACTTTTTGAATTTTCTATAATATTGAACTTAGAACCATGAAATTAAAGATATATGGTGTTATGTGGGTAAGAGGAGAACATTGTGGTACTTTTTCGTTCTTCCAATGGTACTTTTTGAATTTTCTATAATATTGAACCTACAAATATGAAATTAAAAATATATGGTCCTAGGTGAATAAGAATCCAGAAAAGGTTCTTATTCACTTACGTACTTTTGGTTCTTCTAATGGTGCTTTTAAATTTTCTAAAATATTAAACCTAGAAACATGAAATTAAAGATGTATGGTCCTAAATGAATGAAACTGCATAAGAAGGAATTTTGTGGTACTTTTCGTTATTATATTACCGTTTGAATATTATGTAAAAATTAACTTTTAAACGTGAAATGAAAGATATATCGTTCTGTTTTTAGAATCCATAAGCCCTATTGGTCACATTTTTCTCTACTAAAATATAATAATAGAAATTTTTTGGTAGTTTTTGAAACTTCGAACATTAAATTTAAAAAACAGGTAACTAAAATATTTAAAAGTTGAATTTTATGGGTTTATTAATTTTTGATATTTTATTTTGTTTTTTTCTAAATAAAAAGGCAACCAAATTTTATCTGGTCTATGTGGAAGTACTGCAAGATCGGGTTAAATGCTATTTATAAAATTTTTTCGATGCTTTTATTTTATTTCAATATAATGGGGTAGCGAAACGAACCGTGTTTATGCTACTAGAAATATTGTTTAAAAATTTATAGCTATAAAATTAAAACTTAACACAATTTGAATTTGTAATATAGTATGATTTTTCTTAATAAGAATCTACGCTAACGAAATAGCAGGTATACTGCTCATAGCAAATAAATTTAAAATTTAGTACTTTTGCTTAAAAATAATTTAATATGATTCTCTACTTAAAATAAGAAATCGTTTCAATTACATACAATTTAACATTCATTAAAATTTATTATACTTCAATTGTTTGAAGGATTCCCTATGAATAAAAAATAATTCAAAATATACACAAGCAGCATATAAGGAGTACGATCGAAAAAATCTTAACACACGTTTTGCCTCATAACTTTTTTCGGAATCAATATTGAAATTTTTTTTTTGATCTAGTTATCATGGAAAAATACTTCAGTTATTATTTTTAATAACAACCATGTTGATTTGTCGTGATTTTCATCAACATGAGTGACGAAAATGGTTTACGTCCTACAAATTATTAAAAAAATTAAAAAAAAAAAAAAAAAAAAATCCAAATGGGTCCTACAAATAATTGGCCACAGAATTAAATTTCTGTCATCAAACTGTTTTTAATGTTCGGAAAGAAGAAAAAAGAACCACATGATATTGGGAAGGCCAGAAAATTGAAAGCATATTGAAAGAAACTCCAAACACATCTGGTAGAAAAGCAGCTCAGTTATCTCAGTGCTTTGACTATTTGGTGCGAAAATTTAAAGCTAATGCAGAGTTGATAACATATAAAGTCCAAAAAGTTCCAAACAGGAATGCTGCTAAAAATTTAGAAACCAAGAATAGGACACGAAAATTAAAACAAAATTTCATACAAAAATACTCATGTTATTAATTGAAGAAGAAACCTATGTGCTGGCAGAATTTACGCAGCTTCTTTGTCAAAACTTGTTAATGTTAATGCTCGAGGCAATGTTGAAGATAAGTTTAGGATCCAAAAACAGAAAAAATTTCTTACGAAATTCCTAGTATAACAAGCTTTTTGCAGTTGCGTCAAAACAAGAAAGTTATTTGATACATTCGAATCTATAAATACCAAAATATGCATAAAGGAATATTTGCAAAAAAGACTTCTTCCTTTCGTAAGAGACCCATTTGGTATCATGTCACTACGATAAGAAAGCTTTGGAGTGGTATCAAAACAATAATGGTTTTTGTACCAAGAGAGGTCAATTTGCAAAATTGTCCATAGCTTAGACCAGAGGAGAGATATTGAGCTCTTGTGAAAAAAGAATTAAAGAGCACAAAAAAGGTGTCCCAAAATATTAAAAATTTTAAAAGAAGATGTGCACACTGTTCCAAAAAGGAAACTGAAGCAACTATCAAATCTCTCACGGAAGGGTTATCAAGAATGGTCCACAAGTTCATAAGTAGTGGTTAAAACTATAAATGTTATATTGTTCTGTGATCTGTAATAAATTATCAATTAAATAAAAAAATAATAAAAACTCTAAGAGCAACCATTTCAAAGTTATTGAACTTTATATATGTTAAGATTTTTTCAAACGCACTCCTAATTTACAAATAATTTATTAAAATTGCCACATGAGTTTATTGTGTGCAACTTTTTCATAATTTTATGCTTTATAAAGTTTGTAAATTATATGTAGTTTAACTATTTATTTCAGTTTCTCTTACTAATAGTTATTATAACTGCTGCAACACTACTTTATACTGGTATGAATTATTAGTTACAAAACTTTTGTTTTATTATTTCTATAAATTTGCAATTGTTACAATTAATTTGCAAGCAAACATTATAGTATTAAAACTAAAAGAGTAACTTTGCCTGTGTGTGTGCATGTGGGGTGAAATTACTAGGGATTAAGTCCTACTTTGGGCTTTGATAAATGACATGCAATTGAGGCATAAAAATGTGTTTAAACAAGTTTCTAACAAATTATTTTATAGCAAAAAAAACTTTATAATTTAAACATGCAAAATATGGCTAGGAGAAAAAAATAAATAGTTTCTTATTGGTTGTGTAAAAACAAACAAAAAATAGAACAATATATATATTTTTTTTTTTAATGAATGTATGTTGCAAGGAAAACTTATTTAATTGTTTATATGTTTTTATGTATTGACTTTATGGGATACATATGAGAAATATAAGAAATAATCGAAACTCTTTCAAACCGTAATAAGGTGTCTTGTATTTTTAAAGTTTTAAAACTTTACAGTTAATTAAGAGTTTTCCTATTAATTGGTCGACAATTTACTTTGAAATTAAGAATTATATGTCATACACCAAGGACGAAAAGTAACTGTTATTTTAGAAAAAAAAAAAACAGTAGCAACCAATTGTCGGAAAACTGATTCAAATACATCCTTTTTCTTTCTGTACAACACAAGAAGACGCAGAAGTAAATAATTTCTTAGATGTTGCATGCCAAATGAGTAAACCAATCAAGCCTTTTAGAAATGGCGAAATAGAAGTTGAAATTAGTAAGCTTAACCCAAAAAAGTCTCCTGGTTATGACAACATAGACGCTAAAGTCCTTAAAAATTTACCAAAAAAAAGCTATGATTTTTCTCACAGTAGTGTTTAATGCAGCTTTGCGACTATCATACATCCCAGTTCAGTGGAAACATGCTAAAATTATAATGATTCAAAAGCCTAACAAGCCTGAAAATTCCATTGAATCATACAGACCTATCAGCTTGCTACCAGTTCTATCGAAATTATTCGAAAGACTTTTTCTTAAAAGGTTAATGCCGATATTAGAATCTCTACAAGTTATACCCGAACATCAATTTGGATTTCGTAATAAACATGGGACTCCCGAGCAATGTCACAGAATTGTAAAATCAATAAGGGACTCTCTAGAAAACAAACAGTACTGCTCATCAGTATTTCTTGATGTAAAACAAGCATTTGACAGAGTGTGGCATAATGGCCTTCTGTTTAAGTTAAAGCATCTGTTGCAAGCTCCATTCTACCTCCTGCTCAAGTCATATCTCACTGATCGTAGTTTCTATGTCAACATCAACGAGGAAAATTCTGAAATTGGTGATATAAAGGCTGGTGTACCACATGGAAGCGTATTGGGTCCAACTCTATACACAATATTTACTTCAGATATGCCTACAAATAACGATGTAGTAATTGCGACTTACGCTGATGATACCGCTATACTAGCAGTCAACGAATCCGCATCCATAGCTTCTAGCATCATTCAAACGCATCTTGACTTAGTTAATAATTGGTTAAAAAATTGGAACATTAAAGTCAATGAAGATAAATCAACCCATGTTACATTCACACTCAAAAATGGTGATTGTCCCTCTGTCAAATTAAATAAAGTCGTAATACCAAAATCAAATGAAGTAAAATATTTAGGCCTTACTATTGAACGGCGCCTAACTTGGAAAACACATATAAAAATGAAAAGAAAACAACTGAACACTAAAACTAGTAAAATGTACTGGCTTCTTGGTCCAAGATCTAAATTAAGTATAAATAATAAATTATTATTGTATAAAACAATATTAAAACCTATATGGACTTATGGTATTCAACTATGGGGAACCGCTTCTTACTCCAATATTGACATTATTCAAAAATATCAGTGCAAAACTCTACGACTTATAATAGGCGCTCCTTGGTACGTAAGAAACACTACAATACACAATGATCTCGAAGTTGCATATGTTAGGGATGAAATCAAAAAGTATAGCACAAATTACCTGAAAAGACTTAGCGACCATCAAAACATTCTTGCGATAACGCTTTTAAATGACGATGATGAAATTAGACGATTAAAAAGACTACACATATTAGATCTACCATTTAGTTAAGTCGTAATATTATTATTTTCTTTCTTATTGTATAAATAGTAAGGATCTTAAAATAATCAAATTTTTATTTGTTAAATTCAATGGAATTTAACGCTACTGTTATTTAACTGTTAATGTAGTTAGTAGATTTGCTTATTATTTTCTTTGTAAATAGATTGCAAATAAAAGATGTTTGAAAAAAAAAAAAAAATACATCATTGTGATTGTTAAGGAGTCTACTTTCCTAAAGTGATATTTTTAAAATTATTGTTATTTTAATTTTATTTAATTTTTTTTTTTTTTAGCAGAAATATTTGTTTGTATTTATTTTTTTCTAGGCCTAAAATAAAATTTAATAAAATTATATAAAAAATAATACCATCAACAAGTAGGTTGTAACTTACATTTACTATATAAACTTGTAAACATATTTCAACATTGTATTTAGTGTGTCTATTTTTTTACAATAGATTTTTGTGAAATTTCAATTTAATTTAATGTTTAAATTTAACAATAGTTTAAGGTGTTTTAAAAAGATAAACTTTATAGTGTTTTTGTTTCATATAAATATAATTTTCTATAGAAACTCATTTATCATTTTCAGCAAACAAGTTATGAATTTTAATTGAATTTTTTTTCTATTTATTAAAATACTATTTCTTTTTTATGTGTATAAAAAAAACCAAAAACATCAAATAGATAACACAAATCTTTACTAATGACCAATTCTTTTGCGTAGGATTTTATATAATTTTCAAACGTATGAGTGATATTAAGTCTAGCTAAGGCGACAAAACTTATACGTATTTTTATTAGAAAAAAATAATAAACCACATGACGTATAAGTGTTAAACAAATTAATTGTTATGATATTTTTCTTAATAACACACAGTGGGAAATAAAAGTTAAAGTTATATAAAAGTTTATTAATTACATAAACGTTTGCCATAAAAAGAACATTATAAACTAACAGATTTTTATTTAGTAAAATTTTTGTATAATACGAGTATTATCATCTAAAAATCTATATTCTATTCTTAGTAAACTTTTCTATTTACCTGATGTTTCATTAATATCTATACGATTTTATTATGAAACATTGGTTTTATATAAATATGTATGTATGTGTAGGTACACAAAAACTAGTTAACAATCTTTTGTGCGTAGGTATTTTAAAAACAACATTTAATATTTCATAAAAAAACTTTAGTATTTTGCTACTTTATTATATGCTTCTTTGTCAAGCCTTTAAGCGGCTTTGTTAGTTGTACAATGTTAAATTTCCCACAAAAGCAAAAAAATTAAACATGAGTCAGGCTGTGGATTTTTATATTATGTTTCTTTTTTTGTGGTAGTGCAAGTTAAATCAATTCCATAATTGTTTTATTTCTTCAATTCATGAAAAATATTTATTTTATCTAGAAAATTTAAAATGTATTTGATAAAAATTTCACATATTTGAATAAAAATATTAAAAAAAAAATTCAGACAAGAAAGTTGTTTAGCGGTTCTATAATGAAAGCAACATTTTTTTGATGGGATTTGGTAAGTATTTTTTACACAAAAAATTAATTACGGAAATGTTTCTTTTAATTTAAAAAATATTTAAATTAGCATCTCCCTCCAAAATGATTAAGATACTAATATTTGAAAAAACTGACAAAATGAAACACAATTATGCAGATGATTTCTAAACTTCATTTAGAAATGTCTGAAATAAAAAAAAAAAAAAAATCATAACAAAGACTATAAAGACAGGAAGAAAGCTCTCTTTTGTTCATTTTTAACTTTTTAATCTTTAATACAAAATTAATAATATTTTTCACAAATTATATTGAGAATATTATAATATTAATTATAAAAATTTTTACTGATTTTCGGTTATTTTTGAACCGATTTTCAAGGTCAAAATTGTGATTTTCTTCAATAAGGGAATTATGAAAAAGTCGCAGAACAAAAGTTGCTGCCGAAACCATAAAGAACCATTTTCAATAATAAAAAAGTTCTTTTTCGCAAAAAGTCGATTTTGGCATATTGCTAATTATAAGCCAAATTCATTTACATATTATTTAAAACTCTCTTTGATTTTGGAATTTATTGTTATTTCATTACATAAGTAAAAAATATTTTAAAAATGCATTTACAGGAAAGTGGGTAGTAACATTAAAACCTTGAACAGCATACTATATGGCCATTTAAGTTGATGATTCCAGAATAAGTCATAAAAAAAATTTCTCTTAAAAATAAATGATATAGCCCTTCAAAAAAGGGCTATATCATTTTTTTTTTTTTTTTTTTTTTTTGATGGCACATTAAAATCCTTTTGTATACATATAAAGTAACTCGAATGCATGTAGAATCAGTTTGCGTTAATCATTTCATGTGAGGGGCGCGAAAGTTATGGCGGTTTTAAGTTGAACACATAAAAATGTTTACAAACTAGAAGTTTATGTACAAATCTGGTCAAAATTACTCATAATATCAAAACCTACTGAATTATTCAAATAAAATTTATGATATTTTCAATGTTTGATGGTATTAGTGAAGCATATTTTAGGGTTTCCTAGTAAAATTTAAAAAAATTTTCATTATAAAAAAAATTTCGATTTTTAAAAATTTTGCGAAAAATGGTGACCGAATCTAAGTAGTTTCTCCATACATTGAACGAAAACATATTTTGTTAGAGTTTATTACAAAGAAATGCTTTTTAATATTGTGATCCTTTTTTAACTCAAGTAAATATTTTATGGTTCATAAAATGTTTATCTCTCAAAATTGTTTGATGCGCCTCCGCATTTTTATTAAGCATAACAAACACCTACTAATTATATCAATTATAGTTAATTTCATGCTGTCCACACGATGTGCCTTAGCGAAATGTGTTTTAACAAAAGTTTCAATTACACTAGTCGACAAAAAAAATAAAAAATTTTTTTTGAGCTCCTTCAAAAAAAAAAAAAAAATATGTAGACTAAATGGAATTCCGCATGCTAAACTAGAATTTGCTTTCAGTTTTTTTCCATCAGGTCGGGATTTTTTTTTTATGGGCGTGTTTAATATTGCGCCCTAAATAAGCCGATTACTCGAGTATATTTCACTATAATTCGAGAACGGTATGCACGATTTATATAAATAATACACCAAAATATGTGGAATAACATTGGCTTTAAGTCGTTTTGCTATCAAATTTTTATCCGCTCAATAGTTTAGGAGATATTTCGAAAAAAGTGTCGGAAAAAATTTTTCACGCAAAATTCAAGATTTATTTTTTTTTACTAAAACTTTTTTTAAAAGTGAAAACATAAAAAATATTAAAGTTTATCACCTTTATCTCAAAGCTGGCAAAACTACGAGTAAATAAAGCCACGCATCATCAAAATTGATGTACAAATCTTGATTGAATTCACAGTGAAGTTTGGATACCCATGCATACTTATAGCTAAGTGGAAATACACTAATGGGCAAAAAAAATTCGTTTTAAATAAAAAAAAAATAGGTGGATTAGATGAAATTTTTCTATCACGCATTGATTTTTTTAAGGGCATGATTACTATGACCACGCCTTTAGGCAGTCACACTTGTATAACTCGAGAACAGTTTGTCCAATTAAGATAATTTGAACTTTAATATATAGCGACCTAAATTGTCTTTGATCTGAATTTATTCGGTAATTAGTACCGAAAATTTTAAAATTTATTTTTTTTTTGAAAAGTTGTGAAAATTTTGATCCATAACTCTCAAATTCTTAAGCGAATGCAAAATGTTGTTGACATATCTTGAAGACAATTTTCGTATGCATCTTTAGATGTATCACTTATTAATATCGTGTACAGGGTTCTTGAGTTATAGCCTAAGTTTGATAAACCATTCTCGAATTTTATAGTGTGACCGCTGAATAAGGTGATGATATTAGTAATGTCCATAACAAAAAATCAGTACCCGATAGAAAAAAGTGAATGCAGATTCTTATTTAACTCGTCAGAATTCACCTATTTTTTGTTTTAAGAAAAAATAAAAAAATATTTTTTTTTTTTTTTTGGCCACCACTGTATTTCTACACAATTGTACTTAACTGTGAATAAAATTTAGATTTCTGCATCAATTTTGAAGATACATGCTTTATTTTATTCGCAGCATTACCAGCTTTAAGATAAAGATGATAAACTGTAACATTTTAGATGTTTTCATTTATTAAAATAAATTTTAATAACAAAAAAATTTTAAATTTTGCATGAAAATTATTTATTTTTCGGACACTTATTTTAAAATAACTCCGAAACTATTGAGCACATAAAAAATTAAGTTTGAAGACTTTGAAGATATTTTTAGTACGCATCTTTTGGTGTACCACTTTGATCAATCGTACACACCGTTCTTGATTTTTGAGGAAATATACAAAAGTAATGGCTTACTATGGGCGAAATGTTAGACACGCCCATAAAAAAAATTCACACCTGATGGAAAAAAAATTAAAGCAGATTCAAGTTAAGCACATTAAAATACATCAAGTCCAACTATTCGTCTATGGGGGAGGATTTTCTTTTGTTGACCAGTGTAATAGATAAAGATAATTTTTTTTTTAATAAATTACTACATATAACATAAAATCGGTTGAAAATGTTGGGTTATAAGTATTTTTGAACTTTAGCCTAGAAAAATCAAAAAAAAAAAGTTACTGAAACTCTGGGTTTTATTGGGGGAACATAATTTTATCATATAGTTTGATCTGGCCTCCTTTACATGCTGTTACAAGTCACCGATAATCTCATGAATATTACGTATGTATCAACATTTATAGATGATGATATACATATACTATGTGTATATTTAAGTCTAAAACATTTCAGTTATTCTTTATCAAAAAATTTTATTTTTTCGCTTTTGGGTTTCATTCTTATTGCATTAAAAATAAAATAATACGACGTTATAAAATCTTTGGTTTTCCACACGTTTAGAATTAATACATTAAACTATACAAATCTTGACCAATTACAATTTTTGCTTTGTTTTTAGTGTAAATTATGAAAAAGGAAATGCAATAAAAGCTGACAATACTGATAGTTAATTTATTATCAGTTGTAAAGTTTACCCTACAGTCAAAACATGATTAAGTAAATCAAACATACGATTAGTGAAAAAAAAAAAACACAAGCCAACAAAAGGGCAGAAGAAAATGTTATAATCTATTTTTCGTAATGTATTTAACAATTCTTGTTTAAATTGCTCTTTTTTCATAACCATAAACGATATCTTTAAGTTTTCTTTTGTACTAATCCTGACTATCTCTCCATTACGTTCTTTTGTTTGTTTACCACAAAAAAATTAATCCCTCAAAAAATATTTCGTTTTTATGATAATCGGCCCCTATGGTGACTGCTCCAACTTCTACTCTAGATATTATTCTATATAACAAGCAGACAGTTTCCACTTTTTTTCCAAAAATTTGTACTCATAAATTTTACCTTTATTATGCATAAAAACTATCTAGGTCTTACATTAAAAATTCTATAACCTAAAAACTCCTAGAGGAAACATGTTTTCTTTCATCGTCAGTGGGGTAAATTTGAGACGTAAATGAAACAAATTTTCTGGGAGATAGAAATAAGCATTCTTACGTTTCGCTCGAGATTTTTTGTTGATCTTTGAAATTCAGGAACGCCTTATAATGATTATGGCAAATTTTTCAACCTAAAAAATTAATGTGATCCAAAAACATTAGGAACATGTTGTGGATGTTTATTTTTTACGCGCTTTCAAAATATGCAAAAACCGTTTCTTTATAAAAAATAAATAAAACACTATTTTACACAATTATTTTTGAGTTTTGTTTTTCGCTCAAAATATATATCGTCAATTCCACGAAAGATTTATAAAAAATACCAATTTTTTTACGGAGGGTCATTCGATTTTGTTCATATTTGTTATACGCATACCCTATGGAGCCATTTAAATATCTCTGTTTTTATTTTTTTGAATTTTGAAAAATTCGCGGATTTATTCGCGATTTTAATTTTTCAAAAAGTGAAAAAAATGACAAAAGTGTCTAACTTTAAACACCAATATCTCAAAAAGTTGTTAACGGATTTTAATGATTTAAATTGCATATTTAAGAAGAATAAGAATCCACTGTAAATGCAGTAATTTAAAAATAATATTTTCATTTAAAAATGCATTCATAATGCAAATGCAATTTTAGGATGCATTTTTGAAAAATTTCTACCCTTTTGATTTTAATTTTCTTTTAATATGTTAAAAGGCAATATCTTTACTATAAAATGCAAAAATAACTGTTCTGGGACAATAAAATCTACTATTTTTAATATTTTTTTCAAAAAAATTCAATCATATTTTTCATACAAAAATTTAAATTTTTTAAAAAATTTTGATTTTTAATTTTTTTGGTTATACTTTTTTAGTAATATGTAACTTTAAATATTTATAACTCCTTAAGTATACGTGGGATTTTATTGATTTAAGAACTAGAGTAAAGCCTTTTACAACAAATATTATATTGTATAAATCAAAAATAATGTGTTTTCTAAAGATACACTCAAGAAAAGAATGCAATTTTCGGATGCATTTTTAAGAAATTTCTACCCTTTTGATTTTATATATTTTTGCTTAGTATTGAATACAAATATGTTTATTTTATAAAACACTAGCACTTAATTTGGGACAAATAGGTTTTCTACCAAAAATAACAAATTATAAAATTATGATTAAAATTAATTTTAAAATAAGCTCACAAAAATTAAAAAATACAAAAATTTAAAAAAAAAAAATAAAATTTTGTATGAAAAAATTTGAAGAAATATTTAAAAAAAATATTTTAAAATAGTGAACCTATTTGTCCCAGAACAATTTATATTGCAATTTGTAGCAAATATAATAATGTTTTTTATATCAGAAGAAGAAAAAAATATAAAGGGTAGAAATTTTTCAAAAATGCATACAAAAATTTTATTTGCATTATGAATACATTTTTAAATGATAATATTATTTTTAAATTACCACATTTATAGTGGACTTATTCTTCTTAAATATGCAATTTAAATCATTAAAATCCGTTAACAACTTTTAGAGATATTGGTGTTTAAAGTTAACACTTTTGTCATTTTTATCACTTTTTGAAAAATTAAAATCGCGAATAAATCCGCGAATTTTTCAAAATTCAAAAAAATAAAAACAGAGATATTTAAACGGCTCCATAGGGTATGCGTATGCCAAATATTATTAAAATCGGAAGACATACAAAATATTCTTTGGCGTTCTTTCGTGGAATGGACGATATATATATATTTTTTTTTTATTAAAAAATATTGACAATTTTTATTTTTTTATTATTACATAACGATTATTATTATTAGTTTTTTTTTTTTGCTTTTGTTTAAAAATTATGATAGCAAAAACATAAAAATATTTTTGGGAAAAAATTTTAATGTTCATTTTATAATTGATAAATAAAATTCAAAGATAGTTGTTATTTTTTAAGCTAAAAATAAAAATCGGAAATAATAATAATAATATTGTGATTTTTAATATTTTAGTCGTAATCGTTACGGTCACTGGTGAAATTATTTCTAGACAATTAAATATTTTTTTCTTAATTTCGAAAACTAAATTCAAATACATATTTTTAAATTAGGAATAAAAAATTAGGTAATGCTAGACAAATATTTTTTAGTTATTAAAATATTAATTTTAAATTTTTGTTATTAAACCGCCATAACAAGTCTATGTTACAGACAATCTGAAAAAAATAAATAAATAAATAAATAAATCCAACTTATTTCATAATGACACAATAATTTAAGCTGGCTGCTGTTTGGTCTGCTTATCAGTTGAAATTTTAAAATACAACAAGTGTAAGAAGAAATCAATGCAATCAGTTGAATTTATACGTTTCGAGAAAGAGATCAACAAATGTTTATAAAAATTTTAATAATATTTATAATTTGCGCATTGTTAAAAGCCAATGAACTAAATTACAATAACAATAATATCAATAAAAATTATAATTATAATAATAATAGCAACAACATTAATTACTACAATACCACAGAAGCTAATACAAATTTCATTAATAATACAAATGATGCATTGAATTTTGAATCTAATACAAATCCACAAGAAGTGAGTAAAATTGTGTTTAATAAAAAAAGGGATAAAATTTAATAAAAATAAATTTATTTTTTAAATAGAACCGTCGTAGAAATAAATCAATATTTATACCTCCTCCCCGCCAAGTGGCCAATTGTGGTTACAAACACAACGGAAAATTATTAAAGTGCTGAATTATATTTCATTTTAATCAATACGAGCATAAAAAAATTGAGCTCGTTTGCAGAGAGATAAAATGTATTTATTTAATATAAAATTATTTA
Organism: Protophormia terraenovae; assembly: GCA_951394005.1. NCBI lineage: Eukaryota > Metazoa > Arthropoda > Insecta > Diptera > Calliphoridae > Protophormia > Protophormia terraenovae. Next base: position 168,995,704 of record OX596073.1, on the reverse strand, counting down.
TTTTAATTTATATTTTATTAAAATATTCCCTGGCCTATGAGGAAAGTTTTGAGGAAAATGATTCTCACGATTTTAATGTAAATATAAATGAATATTTAAAAAGTTTTATAAACATTTAATAAATTTTTTGTTTTTCATTTTTTTTTTTTTTATTTTAAAGGATACTTCTTCGGAATTTGTGTATTTTATAGCTCAAGCACCCCGAAGGACTAACAAGAATTGTGGTTTTAAACATAATGGCAAACCTCTACCCTGTCCCGTCGATAAATTATTGTGAATGTAATTTTTATAATTAATAAATAAGTTCAAAATAAAAATATGATAAATTATTTGCTTTTATAAAAATCTAACTCTATGTCTCCACGCAGACATTTTTGTGTCCGCAATTGTAAAATTCTATCTCTCTCTTCAAAATGTTACGTGTGGACCAATAAGATAACTATTGCGCAATCTATTTCGCAATAAATGTTTAAACACAAAACTGAGCAATAATGTTTAACAAAAGCTGCCAAATTTATTTTTATTTTCTAAAATTTTAATTTTTTAACAAAACAAAGATGGAAAATTAATTAATTTTGTTTTAAAAAGACAAATAAAAACAAAAACGGAGAAAAAAATAAAATTTTCGTTAAAAAAGACAAATTTAAATTTAAATTTCTCATGTACGTTTTCTCCATCCCTTAACATAAAGATGGAAATAAAAGCTTGTTCCCGATATTTTTTATGTTAGGAAATAAAAGTTTCTTTGTGGAGACGTAGAGTAAGGAAAGAACATTTTTTACATAGTCGGCAACAATTAAATTGGTTTCAAAATTTTTTTACTGGATTGCTTACCAAAAAAATTAAGAATTGGATTGAAAGTGAATTTTCGATTATGGCAATTTATTACTGATATAATTTTCAGTTTAAGAAATTAAACGAAACTTTTGTTAATATTATCAAGCATCATATTCCAACTTAATCTTAACTTTTAAATGAAAATCAAAAACATAAATCCTTCATCACTTCTAAAGAACTTCATTAGAGTTTGATTCAACCAAATAAAAATTTATTTTGTTTCTCACTATAGCATGATTATCTTTAAAAGCGAAATTTTTGTTAAGACCTTTTGGATAAGACCCTTTGCATTGATTGTTTACACCAAATAGATAACTTGATATTACAGCAAAATATAAAAAAGAAGTTGTTTTTTTTTATTTCATTCATAATTTTGCAATTTTATTTATTTAAAAACACAACTGATATAATTTTTGTTTACAACTGTACATCTTTTTTATTTATTTTTTATTTTTTGTTCTTTAAATACTTCTAGAATAAGAAACAAATTATTAAAACTTAAAGACAACTAAAATGTAAATGAAGTAAGATTCAAAACAAAAGCTTCATAAAGTTTTAATTGCAAACAGTTGCTTATCACATCAGTTGAAGGCTGTCTTTAAAACTTTATGGTTCAGTAATTGTCGTTGTTTTTCTGCGGCTCCATTAAAACTATAAAGAGAAACAAAATAAAACAGATACTAAAATTATAATGAATTTATTTAAAATCTTAATTATATTCACATACTTTATGTTAATTTTCATCACAACTCAAGGAAATACAATTAATACGGAATTTCTTAAGATCAGTAGACGATCACAGGTGAGAATAGGCAACAAGATATAAATACATTTAAATGATGCTCAATAACATTACCGAATCTTTGTCACTATTATTATTATGGTGCAAAAACGTACAGTATTTTAAATCATTGAACAATGAATTCGTGGAAATTATTGGAATTTGGTTAAAAACAAATCATCAAACAATTAAATTAACTGATGTCATTTAAAAAATGTGTTATAATTTATAATCTCAATTTTATTTTCTTACAGACTGTCCAGAAAACTCGCAAATTAAGTCCCATGATTTTAACTGTACGACATCGTTATATTTATTGTGGTGTGACCCACAAAGGCAAGCCAAGACGTTGTTATAAAAATATGAATTAATTTGTTTTCAACTACATATTTTTAATTAATTTAGATAATAAGAATTACAATTGTAAATAAACAGTATTTAAAAAAAAAATGTTTGAAAACATTTTCTGATATGAAGCAGATATTTAATAGAAAATTTTTACAAATGGAATAAGAAAAAGACAGATATTGAAAATAATAATAATAATCTTAGAGATAACCTTTTTTAAAACTACATAAATCTAGAGATGCAGTTGTAACTTAAAATCGGAACTCCTGTTGTTTTACTCTTATATGTTAGTGTTGAATCGATATTTCACAAAAAAAAAAAAAAATAATAATAATAATAATAATAATTGAATTGGTAGAAAAATCGATTACAAAGATCGAAGTCAAAATAATTTGATTTTTATTCTGTTATAAGATCTGTTTTCAGTCACGCTTTGTACCTTTTTGTACTAGTATTGCTTACTCTGGTACAATTTACACCAATTTCTGCAGAGATATAAGCGAAAATAAAATGGGATTCTTTGCAAAATCAAAAACAAAATAAAGATTTGGACTTCCAGATATTTAAGCTTGATTATTTAAATCATTATTTCAGTGGATTTTGACAAAACATTTTCTTTATGGGCATTACTAATACATACATCTGACCTCCTAGTAGAAAATACATCCCAGATTAAAAGGAAAATTTCTATTTTTCATGTCCCGCTTTCTCGGAAATTTACGAGATTCCCGGGACTTTTGAAATGATTTAAGTGAAATAAAACTTAGTAAATTTTAACTAAAACTTATATATTTAAGTAATTTTTTAAAGAAAACTTAACTACAATTTAATTACACTGGTCGACAAAAATTTCTTTTCGAGCTCCTTCAAAAAAAAAATATGTAAACTAGATGAAATTCCGCATGCTAAACTCGAATCTGCTTTCAGTTTTTTTCCATCAGGTCGGGATTTTTTTTTTTTTATGGGAGTGTCTAATATTGTGCCCTAAATATGCCTATTACTCGAGTATATTATATTAGCTTTAAATCGCTCTACTAACAAATTTTTATCCGCTCAATAGTTTAGAAGAAATTTTTCATGCTAAATTCAAGATTTATTTTTTTTATTAAAACTTTTTTTTAAGTGAAAATATCAAAAATATTTAAGTTTATCACCTTTATCTCAAAGCTGGCAAAACTACGAGTAAATAAAGTCACGTATTATAAAAATTGATGCACAAATCTTGATTGGATTCACAGTTAAGTTTGGATACCCATGCATACCTATAGCTAAGCGGAAATACACTAGTGGGCAAAAAAAAAATTTTTTCGTTTTAAATAAAAAAAAATAGGTGGATTAGATGGTATTCAACGTGCTAAATAAGAATCAGCTTTTACTTTTTTTTATCACATATGGATTTTTTTTTATGGGCATGACTACTATGACCCCGCCTTTAACAAGTCACACTTGTATATCTCGAGAACAGTTTGCCCAATTAAGATAAGTTGAACTTTAATATATAGCGACCTAAATTGTCTTTGAGCTGAATTTATATAATTTTTTGTTCAGTTAATATTTCCGTAGTTATTCGGTAATTAGTACAGAAAATTTTAAAATTTATTTTTTTGAAAAGTGGTGAAAATTTTGATCCGTAACTCTGAAATTCTTGAGCGAATGAAAAATATTGTTGACATACCTTGGAGACAATTTTCGTATGCATCTTTTGATGTATCACTTATCACAATCGTGTAAAGGGTTCTTGAGTTATAGCTTAAGTTTGACAAACCATTCTCGAATTTTATAGTGTGACCGCTGAATAAGGTGATGATATTAGTTATGCACTTAAAAAAAATTAGTACCCGATAGAAAAAAAGTGAATGCAGATTCTTGTTTAACTCGTTAAAATCCATCTAGTCCACCTATTTTTGTTTCAAGAAAAAATAATTTTTTTTTTTTTATTTTTTTTTTTTTTGCCCACCACTGTATTTTTACACAATTGTATGTAACATGGGTATTTTTACTTAACTGTGAATAAAATTTAGATTTCTGCATCGATTTTAAAGATACATGCCTTATTTTATTCGCAGCATTACCAGCTTTAAGATAAAGATGATAAACTGTAACATTTTAGATGTTTTCATTTATTAAATTATGATTTGAAGATATTTTTAGTATGCATCTTTTGGTGTATCACTTATGTCAATCGTACACACCGTTCTTGAATTATGAGGAAATATACTAAAGCAATGGCCTTACTACGGGCGAAATATTAGACACGCCCATAAAAAAAATCCAGACCTGATGGAAAAAAAAACTGAAAGCAGATTCGTGTTTAGCACATCAAAATACATCAAGTCCAACTATTCGTCTATGGGGGAGGATTTTTTTGTTGACCAGTGTATTTAAAAGATGGTAAACTTTCAGCTTAGAAGACTATTTTAAAAGTTTAGAAATTTATGAAAAAAATATTTCAAATAAAACTTACTTCTATATTTTCTTTAGGAACTGGTCATATGTTGAGCTTCAATATTGTTAATGTAATGATTAAGAAGCTTAAAAGAAAGAAAACGTTGGAAGGAAACTTTTTTAATTCATGTTAATAGCGAGAAAGTTAGAGGTACTAAATAATCTTTATGACCTATGCAACAGTTATATAGAAATGGTAAAAAACAAAATGTTTTAAATCATATATTTAATATTTTTTAAACTATAGCCAATTAAAACGGTAATTAAAAATAATATTTAGATAGAATTTGAACTCACAACATTCGATTTTAATCAAAGTCTTGTTATTGTTTTGTATTTATAAAAACTGTTTATTATAAACATTAATACAAATTCATCAAGAAGCTAAAAATTTACAATGAAATGAAATCTTCAATACCACTGTTTTAATCATATTCATTATGGAGTAACTAACAATTTATGGGTTTTCCATTATGTTTATAACCACAGTCATTTATACGTTTAGTTTGTTCAAATATTGACATCTGCATTATCGTCAAAGGAGTCTGTTTAAAAAAAATCATTAAAACAAATTTTTATAATTATAAAAATTTAGCAAAACTTACTTCTTGTTTATTTTCTATAGGTACTCGTATCATTTGTTGAGCTTCAATATTATTGATGCAAAGATTAAAAATTATTATTAAGATGCTGAAAATATGAGAATAGCAGGGAAGTAAACTTTTAAAATCCATATTTACAGCAAGAAAGTTAGTGGCATACTAAATAGCCTGTATTAGCGATAAGAATTTAAAAGGCATTTGGACTGTATAAAACTTATTATAATATATATTATTATACTATATTATACTTTTCTAAAAGTATTTATAAATTCCGCTGTTCATGAGAATGTATTATGTTGGCTGGTAAAATAATATTTTTATTTGGCAAATACAAATTTTTTTAGTAATAAATCTATATCTCCTAAACTAATTTTCAGATCGTATTAAAATGTATGAAAGAGTTGTAGAGGAGGACCTAATCTTTCAGAAAACTCACCCTGTGATAACACGAGATAAGCTACAGGATTAAACTACCTTGAGTTCCGATTTCAAAGATTTTTGTACCCATCATCAAAAAGATGCGGGGTATATTGATTTTTTCATTCCGTGTGTTACATGTCGATGGAATTATAACTACTGGACTGATACACAAAAATGTGTATTCAAAATGCATTAAAAGTTAGTGGCCTAATGGTTGTAGAATTAACCAAATTTGTAAAATGAAATGAATGGTTATGTAATTAACTAAATTGTTGTAGAATTGACTAAATGATTGGATTTATTCATAAATATGATTTCATATAAACATATTTAAATACATATTATAATTCAGTGAACCATATTAAAATTTTGATTGTGGTTAATCATTAAATGATTAAACAGAATCACAAACGTTGCTATCGCGAACACAGTATATTTAATATGGTATCTATTTATTCGGGTGTTCATATTAATCGGTTTATTCGACAAATAATTATTCGAGGTTAAAAGTTGATCGGTTAATAACCGATTAATGAGAAATTATTCGATTAACCGAATATAAACATAAAACATATAAATTACACAAATTATGGCATTTAATCTATTGAAATAGTTACTTAGAAACATAATATAAAATCAAATTATTTTACAAGGGGATCATTTTGTAATTATTTTCTCCTATTTGTATGAACAAATTTTATTTTTTAGCTAATAATATAAAATATTCTCCTAATTCCGCTTTATTTAATACATTTTTCACGTAAGTGTATTTTATGTGTAAAAATGATAATTTGTTAATCGAGTCTAAATGAATATTTTTTGGGTACATTAAGATGACAATTAAAAGTATTATGACTTTTGTAACTTTGAATTTACTTTAATCCAAGTAATGTTTTACGAATTTCTATTGATACAAGTTTAATTATTTATGAAGATATAATATTATTACCTTTTCTTATAGCTTTTTATAAAACATTCTATCCCAACAAAAAATGAATCCAAAGAAGTCAGTAAGATACTGAAGTTGTGATCCAGAAGTAGTACAAATTCGTATACTTTTAAATGAATTGAATTTTTTGATACCTGTGTTATGTTATGTTCACGATGTGCAAATTAGTTTTAATTTTTATTATTATTTCAATAAAGAAAATTATGCATAGCATTGTTTTTCATTTGTTTCAGTTTTTTTCTTTTTTGTAAAGATAACATCCAAATCTCAACGTCTTATAACAGAACAATTCATTTAAATCTTTCTATATATATTGGATCCTGTTTTATTTCTTCTAAAGCAGAAGAAAAAGTACCTCACTAAAAATTTTTATTTATTTTTACTGGAATGTAACAGTAAGATGTAGTTTATCATAAAAATACAAAATTTTCTTATTTATAACTCAAGAAAATTACATTTCGATTAACCGGTTATTCGACAGAAATTATTCGATTTATTCGTTATTCGAAAATAGACAGTTTTAAATTATTCGGACAGTTAATCGACAAAAATTAACCGGCTAACCGAATGACGGTTAATCGATTGGATATCCTAATATTTAAATCAATGAAAAACGGCTATATAATCATTGAATAGTTGTGGTATTCATGCTGTAACCATGTTTTTTCTCTGCGTGTAGTTTTTTTTTTTTTTTTTTGAGGCGAACACTATTGATTCATGGTATCGATCCATGAGTTTTGGTTTGCCGTTGTGTTTATAGCCATATTTGTTTACTCGTTTATTTTGAGGGAATATCATTAATTTCATATTTTTCAAAGGTATCTAAATGATGAAGAAATATAAAATCTTATAAAAATATTATTATTAGTAAATTATATACTAAACTTACTTGTGGATAATTTTCTATTGTTACTGCATCAATTAGTTGAGCTTTAGTATTTAAGAAAATATTAAAAAATAATATTAAAGTACTCAGCAAGTAAGGAAAGAATAGAAAATGTTTAATATCCTACTACACAGCCTATAGAAATATGTAAGAAATAAATAAGTATTTTTATATTAATCATTGAATTATAATTGTAGTTTAAACAAATACTTTTATTCCTCCCTATTAAAAAAAGCGTAATAACTCTGATATATTTATAAACAAATAAAAGCGACTGACTCAGTTAATATAAGTATACTTGTTTTAGCCACAAATAAAAAAAAGTTGTCCAAAAAATCTTAAAATAAAATCTTAAATAATTGCTTTAAATTCCAGTTGCAAACAAATAACTTCCGTCAGCTGCCAAAGATTACATAACACTTTGATGTTTTTCTTGATTTTTCTATAGGATTTAAACTTAATTTACTACTTTAACACTTCAAATTATAAAAGTTTTGTTTGTGTCTATTTAAAGAATATTTCTAATTGGCTTAATTACATAAAGATCATTATAAACTTTTTAGTCATTACTCGTATTATAATAAAGTATAAGAAATATTTTAATACGAATTCATAAAATTCTTTTTTTTTTAAGTAAATGGAAAAAAGCCTTTCTTTCTTTAAACTCAAAAGTGAGCACTTATTTATTTAGTTAAAAATACAAGACAAGTCAAAGCAACCACAATTTGGTTATGAATAATTAAAAACTTCATTATGATAAACAAATATAAATAATGTTTAAATAGAATAAATTACAGAAAAAAAAAAACATTCCTCAGACCACAAAACGTCTTTAAGGAATGAATAACATTTTAAAAAGTAACCATGGAAAGCAAATTTTATAATACTGACCAGATATTAAAACAAAAAGTAACATCTATTTAGAGACATAGAAAAAAAAAATACAACCAAACATGATTGTAAAAGATAATAATTATGAAATTAAAAAGGATAAAAGTTATAAATTAAATGGGAATACTTCAACAATATTATTTAAGTAAGTACTTCCACAAGCATCTTATTGTGGCAGTAGTAAATATTTATGAAAAATATAAAATAATAATAAAATCAGATTAAGTTACTTGTGTTTTAAATCCGATTTTAAAAGATTATAATTTAAAAACAACTACATATAAATATTTAAAAGGTTTTATAGTGTATAGTTTTATAGTAAATAATCCTATGTTTTTAAGTAAATAATCCTATTTCGAAGAATCTTTGGAAAATAAAAAGTATTTTTATTATTCATTATAAGCATAATTTTAGGAGAATAACTTCAAAAGTAATGAACAAGATGCATAAAAACAGATTACTATAGCAGAGTGGGACAGAATCTAAAATTTTTGGTAATAAATCTGTAAATAAATCTTCTAATTCTAAGCTTTTTACAATTTAGGTTTGCAAGGAATGCTCAACATACCCTTCAGAAGCGCAGCTTCTGGGGCTCAAAGTGGGGTACCTTTAATTTTCATCGCTTGCCACTTTTTTTGTTTCATATGCGATAACAAAAATGCTTGTATGTGCCATTTATTTCTTATAGTTGTCAGGTTAATTTCAATTTCTAAGGTTTTTCAATTTATATCCCAATATTTTTGTTCGATTTTGTAAACTGTTTACCTAAATGGTTAAAGAATAAAATAATCTTTCGAATGAAAGAAACCTTGAGTCAATATCTCTAAACGATATACATAGACATAGATTTTTATATCACCTTAAATTCCTAGATAAATCCTTTAGAAAACATGCTTGCATGTACTATTTCTCTCATACAGTATCGAGCATAAAAAATGCAACGCTAGGCTATATGATTTTTGATCGTATTGATTAGGGCTAGAACGTCATTAAATTAGCCAATTCTATTGAGATTTTATTCTTTGCGGCCTTAGCTAACTATTGTATGTCATTTTGTTCCAAATTGTTACGCATACGAACAGTTAATATTATTTTTTTTTTTTAAAAGGTTGTAAATTTAAGGAGCAAAGAAAATGCAACTCCTAAAAAATCATCGGATTTTTTTAAATTTTGATAAAAATAATTATTGAAAAATTATGAAAACTATAATTTGGTAGTATTACCACTAATTGCTACCAATACATATAAATTTAAGGTAATTTTAACTACAAAGGATATTAATAATATTAAGAAAACCTTCTTTTCTCTATACTTTTTAAGAATTTTTGAATATTTTTGAATAACATTCTGATAATTGCAGTGAAATAATATTAATATGTAGTTCTAATATGAAGATTCTTAAAAATTATCTTAAAGAAACAATATTGAAACGATCATGCCTGTAACAATTGATACAAGTCATTTAACAGTAGATATTTTATATTATCTGAATGACCACATTTGGCCATTCAAGCTACTATTGCCAGCAATCGTTGATTTAATAATGTAAATATGGTAACTGGATATCCTTCTAACAAAACACATATTATTTACTTATATTAAACTACCACCTTTACTTTTAGAGGCAGGTCCTTTATTATTTTTACGAGTACTGCATAATGGAAATAAGAGCCTATTATGATAACTTGAATTAATTTGACTCTAAACCCATATATTTCAATTTTAGACGGTCTAGGTAGACATACTTATTTAAATATTAATTTCCAATAATAAACAAGTCCAATAGCCCAATCATCACGAAGGATGCACTTTCAATTTTTCAACATATGAAGAGTTCAAAATAGGTATATTTATTAACTGTTTTTCCTTGTGTTAGAATTTGTTCCAGGACCAAAATCAATGGATATTTGAAAATTATAGCGATACAGGGCATTCGATAATGTCATATCATTGCGAAAAAAAATATTTTAAGCTGTTGATTCCATCTCAATAACGATCGAAAGTGGTTGCTTTATTTCGGTCGAAAGGTCATACTCAATTATAAATTATGAAGTTAAGCTAAACTATCATAAATATTTGATCGCTTTTTTATAGAAAATGTTTGTTGGTTTTAAAACAACTAACAAAATAAATAATAATTCCAAAAATATCAATCTCTATTGAAAAATTTCCAAAATAGTTCAGAAAAATATCAAAATTTAATCAAATTGAAATTTATTGCTAATATTTATATTATTTACAGATTTCATGTATCTTAGACAATATGCAACGTTAGAAAATCATGTTTTTTAACAACACTATAGTTTCCAACCATTTCCAATCAAAATTTTTATCAAAATTTTAAAAATCATTTTCATTTATTTAGAGTTGCATTTTTTTTGCTCGCTCACATTTTCAACTGCTTTTACTAAACGTTCAATAATTTTCGTTACGCACAAAAATATTCAACAAAATTATAAGCAACAGGTATCTATTACCACAAGTAATAAAATTACATTAGTACTGTTACATTATGACTTGCTATAAGCAAAATATATGCGAACAAAGATCATATCACATAGCGTTGCATTTTTAATGCTCGCTACTGTATATTTTTCGAGATATATTCATTTGAAATTTCAACAATCTCAACTTTACAAGATCTTGGTCAAATCATTTCCATATATATCCCAACATTTGCAACCGATTTTATCATAATTTTTTGCAGTTTATTAAAGAACAAAACTATCTATCGAATAAAGAAAATTTGAAGTCGATATCTTTATTGAGTCAAAAAATAAACGATTTTGAATTGGCAAGTTTGCAAAAATTAATAAACAGAAAGACAGAAGGACGGACATTAGAATTATTTGTCAGTCATGTGCTTTTATAAATGTGACAACTATCAACGATAATGTATATATTTTTTGTTTTTTTTTTATACCCACCATCAAAAAGATGGGGGTATATTGATTTTGTCATTCCGTGTATAACATGTCGAAGGAATCATCTAAGACCCCACAAAGTATATATTCTCTGGGTCCTGGTTAGATTCTGAGTCGATCTAGCTATGTCCGTCCGTCTGTCCGTCTGTTGAAAGCAGAAACACAGGGTGTCCGTATTATACTTTTCTGCTGATATTTCTTCAACAAAAGCATGTACGACAACGAAACTTTGCATGTATAGTTCGTGGATCGATATAAACTCGTAAACCAAAATGGGCGTGGTCCGCCCACTTTACCGCCCACCTCTTATATATGGTGAAAATCAACGAAATTGTGTTCACATAGTTCAAGGACCAATGTAAAGTCGGAAACAAAAAATGGGCGTGATCCGCCCACTTTACTGTCTAATTTGATGGTGGGTATATAGATTCGGCCGGGCCGAATATATTCGCGCTTGTTTTTATTCAATTGTAGGGAATGTTGTTAAATGGCATTAGGTCGTTTGATGTAATTTTTCACCTCCTAATGACTTGCACCTCAAGAATCAGTTATGAAACTGTCTTTCCATCTGGGTTAGAATAAAGTAAAACATAACACATAATTTTTTAAGAATTAAACTATTAAATACTTTTTAATAAGATGAATTGAAAAAATGTTTTCAAAAATATATGTGAAAAAATGCACTTGCATTACCAAAGGACATTTTAAAACAATGTATTACTGTTTAATTATGGTATTAAAAGAAATATTTTATTTTTGATGTATCATAGAAATCATGATATATGAAATAATATTTTCTTTAAATAAAAATCCTAGGGGAAATATTTGATTTCCTTCTAATATCAGCACTCGGACATTTTCTTGTCTGAAAACATTTTCTAACAGTTCATCTTAAAAATTTTATAATGTCATAAAAAAGTAAATTTGCAGAGAAACACTTTAAGTTATTGCAATTCGTCGATACATTTAACTTATATTGTACAGTTTGTTTAGGAATTACTTTCCACTTTAAAAAAAACACACAATCCCATACCAATATAAATACACTGAAAACAAGGATATTTTAAGGATATTGTTGACAATAGACGTTAAAGTGTTGTCACTATGAGAACAATGCGTCACTTCATGTTAACAATCTCTTTAAATTCATCGCACTTCAATGAGTTTTCTTCAACAAAAAGTAAAATAAAATAAAAAATAAAAAATGTTCAAAAAGGATTCACTCAAACACTTAAGTCAATAAATGTTGCAAGAATAACAACTGTATTGTTGCAAAACTCGCAAGTATCACAAGGGTTGTATTGACTTTGGCAAAAATAAAAATTAAGAAAAAACCAAGTAATTAAAGCAAGAAAATAAACAGTTCAAGAAAAGCTTTAAATAAATTCGAGTAGTATTTTTAACATTTTATTTTTATTATACATTAAAACCAAATTAATAAAAAAAAAGGACTGTTTCAATTGATTTTTAATTATGTTTACAATTAATATAGAGGTTTTTATTGCAGCAAATTTATTTATATAAAACCCTTAAATGTTCAACAGACTTTATTTATTTTTGGTTTATAATCTTTGTTGATGGTTTTATTTGCAGCAATTTCATTTAGAGAAATTTACAACATTTATGTATATTGTGAGGAACATTTTTTAATTATTAGGATTTGAAGGTTAATTGCACAAAATATTTTAAAAATAGCTTTAATTCCTAAAATACGAAAATAGTATAGAATTAAAAAATCCTACAACTTATTACAGTTTAATTTTAGAATCATGTATTATAAATGACAAAAGTTTAAAAAAATATTTTCAAAATTTGCGCGATATAACAAATGACAGACAAATACTAATATGTAGTGTTTAAATATGAATGAATGTTGGATTTATATAAATATTAATATTATTTAAGAGACAGATGTGACATTCACGTGGGTTTAATTCAGTTCTTAATTACAAATAAACACTACAGCATATTTTGTTTAGTTAAATAGTTATTTTCTTTTTTGACTAAATCTACAATACTTGTAAATCATACTTCATATATATAGTGAAATTTGTATAATAATTTGTCTATCATTTTAATATGTTTATTTTGTAATATGTCAATCATACTAATATTTTATGGCAAAATAAAGTCCTTTGAGGGAAAATACCGCACAGAAAATCTAAATATTTAATTAATGTTTATATTTAGTTAATAAAATTCAATAATGATTATTATCATATTAAATAAATAAGTAATATTATAATTATTTTAATTTTTGTATTTTTTTAGGCTTGGCCAAATGTTAAAAGAACATTTGAATTATATCCTCAAGCGAGAACATATGAATTGCATACTATAACAGGTAAGAAAATAGTTGTATGAATTTATTATTTTGATTTAAAAATATCTGTATTTGTGTAAAAAATTTTAAAGTATTAACCATAGATTAACTAGATATGAAACTCTGTTGTCAAAAACCTAGGTCGGTTGTCAAAAAAAAAAAAAAAGAAAAAACGAAGTCTAAGAATGTGTTGGTAAAACTTTGATTACACTGGCAGACATGCTCATCTCATCTCGTGCTCATCTACAAAAAAAAAAAAAAATATGTGGACTAGATGGAATTCCGCATGCTAAACTCGAATCTGCATTCAGTTTTTTCTCATTAGGTCGAGATTTTTTTTATGGGCGTGTCTAATATTGCGTCCTTAATAAGATGATTAAATTTTAATCCGCTCAATAGTTTAGGAGATATTTCGAAATAAGTGCCTAACAAAAAATGTTTCATGCTAAATTCAAGATTTCTTTTTTTTTACTAAAACTTATTTTTGAAAGTGAAAACATCAAAATATTTCAGTTTATCATCTTTATCTCAAAACTGGTAAAACTACGAGTAAATACAGCCACGTATCGTCAAAATTGATGCACAAATCTTGATTGCATTCACAGTTAAGTTAGGATACCCATGCATACCTACAGTAAAGTGGAGATACACTAGTGGGCAAAAAATTAAAAAAAAAATGTTCGTCTTAAGTAAAAAAAAATAGGTGGAGTAGATAGAATTTAACGTGCTAAATAAGAATCAGCATTTACTTTTTTTCTATCACGTATTGATTTCTCTTGTGGGCATGACTACTATGACCCCGCCTTTAGGCAGTAACACTTGTATAACTCGAGAATGGTTTATCCTATTAAGATAAATTTATCTTCAATATATACATAATTTTTGGTTCAGTTAATAATTCCGTAGTTATTCGGTAATTAGTAGCAACATTTTTTTTTTTTTTTTTTTTTTTTTTGAAAAATGGTGAAAATTTTGATCTATAACTCTGAAATTCTTGAGCGAATAGAAAATACCTTCAAGACAATTTTATCGTATGCATCTTTTGGTGTATCATTTATCAAAATCGTATAAACGGTTCTTGAGTTATAGTCTAAATTTGACAAACCATTCTCGAATTTTATAGTGTGACCGCTGAATAAGGTGATGATATTAGTAATATCCATAACAAAAAATCAGTACATGATAGAAAAAAAATGAAAGCAGATTCATGTTTAGCACATCAAAATGCATCAAGTTCAACTATTCGTCTTTGGGGGAGGATTTTTTGTGGACCAGTGTTATTTTAAGTTTTATATCTGTTACGTTTATACGCACGATTATTGCAAATAAAAATAATTAGCAAAATGCAACTATGTATTGTAATAAAAAATTCTATAAACGTAAAAGGAAGTGGCAACGCCGCACAGTGCTTTGATCCCATACAATGATTAGACAAAAATAGAAGGATTTGTCGTAGCAAATTGAAACTTGGTACGCATATTACTTTAGGCCTAGAATGAATAAATAAGAAGTTAAAAAAAAAATCGACGCAAGGACAAGCCTACCTCCCATATATCCTGAAGTTAAAAAAATAAATTTTTTCTAAAATACTGATCTGGACTTTACCAAAATGTTTATGGTCAGACAATATTTTATTTAATAGGAGCAAGGCCATACCTATCTCCCCCAAGCCCTATCATTTTTAAATATTAATTTAATTTCTGTACCCACATTTTATCTTCAATAACTTATTAATTTGCTTAATTTTAGCCGATTTCCGGTCCAAAATTTTTATTTTTTTTTAGTTTTCAATATTGTATTAAATTTTTAAGCAATCTCGATTTAACATTACGAAATATTTTAACATAAAGACTTTGATTTTTGTGTAAGAAAAAGACATTTTTTGAATCATAATTTTTTTAGTTGTGGCAAAAGTAGGAAATAGTTCTTTTTTTTTATATATTAAAAAACAAATATTAAATTTCAGAATCAAGCAAAACAAATTTTATAATTTTTTATAATTTTTTTATACTCCATCGAACTCATGTAATTTCTGTAAATTTCTAAAAATTTAAAAATGCTCTATAATTAGCGCCATCTGGAGGATTGATTCCAAAAAAATATATTTTTCTATTCCCTAATTGTTTTTTAATTTTCGAAATAATTTTTTTTATTTTTTATTTCAATTTAACAAAATAAATTACGTTAACATTGAGAACTCTTTGAAATTGAAGTAAAAACAGGAAATCAGGCACTTTTTCAATTTAACTTTTTTTAAAGTTGTAGCAAAAAATAGGTTCTAATTATTTTTTAGTCTGTTAAATAGCTGTAAAAATTTACATAAACCGTAAAAAAAATTTTATAATTTTTTATAATTTTAAAAAATTTTAAAAAATATTTTAAAAATAATAATAATTTTAATTTAAAAATATTCTGAATTATTGAAAAAACGAAATTTCAAAAAATTATTTTATTTTTTTTTTTTTTTTTATAAAATAGTTAAAAACCATATTTTTGGTTCATTAATATTTAATTTAAATTCTCTGACTTTGGCGCCTTCTAGCAGCCACAAAAATAACTTTTTCCAAATAAATCTTTTTAAATTGTATGATCAATATTGTCATCTTTCCAAAAACGTATATTTTAAAACAATTTGAAAAATTATTTTATTGTTATTTTTGTTTATGAAACAAAGCACTGTGCGCCGTGTGCATTTTATTCAATTAGTTTCACTAATCACGATTAGTTTTCGTAAGTTACTGACTCGAAAATAAAATATTAATATTGCAACATTTTTAATTGAGAGTAAGAGATTCGTATAAACGCTGTAACTATATAATAATCAATTGTGTATATGTATGTATAACCTAAGAGCTAAATAATCTCTTTTTTATTTTATCTCTTGGGTAATTGAATATGACTTAAATTACTAAATATATTAAATTTTGTTAAATGTTTTAAATGAAAAAAAAAAATCATACTTTATTTATAAGTAAATATTTTTCTATTTCATAATTGACCACCCATTTGAAAATATCCTAATGTGTTGAAAGGTAATTACAATGTGGTATATGCTTGTTTCTTAAGTGCTATTTTCCAAAGCAATTAGTTTATATAAAATTACTAAATATAAATGTTATTATTCTCACATGCTGTATTTATTACACATTATTACCGCTTTTACGATTTAATTTGCTTTTTTAGTCGTCTTTACTATTTTCTTAAATAGTTAAAAAATTAACTTTAAACATAAGAAGACAGTTGGAAAACAAAAATTATTGTATTTCAATATTGTGTACTTTAACATCATCCCAGCAAACAATTAAATTGAAAATTATTTAAAACTGAATGCGGATGAATTGAGAATAATATTTTTTTTTTAAGAAATTGTAAAGTTGTTTGTTACAATTTTTTATATGAAGAAATTCAAAAAATTCTATTTAATATTAAATTAATATTAAACATTGTGTTTGCTGGGAGTATTAAAACATATACATATGACCCTCTTGCTCTTTCCAATTCAAATAAGTTTTAGGAATGTATTACTTACTCCTTGCAATACATTTCAAATTTCATTAGACGCAAGACGACATAAAGCAAAGAAAACCAAACATATTGACTTAGTGGCTGGGGCAAACACATACACAGCCAACATGCATATACTCACTATTATCCTTACACACATTCAAATGGTGTGTATTGTACAAGTGGGCAGTTGCCTTAAGAGTTCAACATTTTGGAATATGAATTAAAGTTATTAGAAATGTTTAGACGACAAAAGAAAGAACAAAGTTGAATTGTAATCAAAATCTATACACAATATGTAGATGTCGTTCTACTCCTTTAGAGTAAAATCTTTGCATGGTATTGGAATTGAAATGAAATTATAAGAAAATTAATTTGTCATATTGTTGAAGTCGTTAAATAGTAGAAGTACATAAACAGAAAATTATAACCACCAAAGAATATTAATATATGATCTTTAAGTAGTGGCTTTTAATGTGTAAATCCCAGTGAACATTTTAATTTAAACCTTAGAGTTATGAATTTTTTTACAAAATTCGTTAGTAAGTTTTATCGAAATTTCCTCTGCATTTTAAGTAATACGGTCGTACTATAACAATTTTCACAGTATTATTCTGTAATACCCGAAAGTAAAATATGCTACTTTATTTTTAGATAGGAGCAGGGCGAATGATAGGTAGCCTCCATATAAAGTAAATATTAATTTTCATATAACTCCATAACTATTACAGATAAAGTCCTGAGATATTGTGGAAATAATTTAATTATCAATTTACATAATTAAGATGAAAATGGAGAGGATAGGTCTGGGGGGAGTAATAGCCCCCATAGAAAGAAAATACTAATTATGGGAAAACTTAAATACTGTTACAGCAACAATATTAAAACTTTACGGGAATATCTTTCTCATCAACCATGAAAATGGGACAGATAGTACTAGGGGAAATGGTATCCCCCATACAACGAAAATATTAAATATCTTAGGAACTATTGCAGCAAAAGTTTTTGTAAGAATAGCTTCCTCAACAACCTTCATAATTTAAGATGCAAATGGGAAGAGTAGGATCCAGGGAAATGGTACCCCCATACAAAGCAAATATTCTTAATGACATATCTAAATTTATTTTAACAGAAAAATTTGTTTCAAACTACAAACATACAAAGATCTAATAAACGTTTGTGGAAATTAAGATACATTTTTCTAAATTTGATAAACCAAAGATCACTTAATAACTGCTCCATAGTAAAGCCCATCGCAAAAGATTTGGTAATATATTGGAAGAGTTGTATAGGAGTGACCAAAACTTCTATTTCTCTATAGTCACACTATAATAAGAAATACGATACAGGGTGTTGACCACTTCGAGTATGAGAAAGTTTAAAAAATCTTAACTTCTACGGATCAAGTCCGATTTAAAAAATCTTGATGAAAAAAAATATGCTAACTTACCTATAATTAACTGGTCGGAAAAAAATTTCGTCCTTCAAAAAAAAAAAAAAAAAAGTGAAATTTCATCTAAATAACACTGGTCGACAAAAAATCATCTACCAAAGACGAATAATTGGACTTGATGCATTTTGATGTGCTAAACACGAATTTGCTTTCAGTTTTTTTCCATCAGGTCTGGATTTTTTTGTGGACGTGTATAATATTTCGCCCATAGTAAGGCCATTACTCTAGTATATTTCCTCATAACTCAAGAACTGTGTGTACGATTGGCATAAGTAATATACCAAAAGATGCGGCCTTTTTTTATGCGCTCAATAATTTAGTTTATTTTGAAATATGTGTCCCAAAAAAAAACATAATGTATACATACAATTGAGTAGAAATACGGTGGTGGGCAAAACAAATTTTTTTTTTTTTTTATTATTTTTTCTTGAAACAAAAATATGTGGACAAACATGTGGATAAACAAGACTGCATTCACTTTTTTTCTATCGCGTACTGATTTCTTTTATGGGCATGATTAATATCAGCGGTCACACTATACAATTCGAGAATAGTTTGTCCAATTTAGACTATAACTCAAGAACCTTTTACACGATTTTAATAAATGACACTAAAAGATGCACACGAAAATTGTCTTCTAGGTTTGTCAACAATATTGTTTATTAACTCAAGAACTTCAGAGTTATCGATCAAAATTTTTGCCATTTTTTTTTTTTTTTTTGCTACTAATTACCGAATTACTACGGAAATATTAACTGAACAAAAAATTATGTAAATTGAGCTCCAAAATAATTTAAAACGATGTATATTGGAGTTTAATTTATCTTAACTGGATAAACTATTCTGAAGTTATACAAGTGTGACTGCTTAAAGGCAGGGTCATAAATGTCATGCCCACAAAAAAAATCAATACGTTATAGAAAAAAAGTCAAAGCTGATTCTAGTTAAGCACGTTACTTTATTATATAATTCACCTACTTTATTATTTAATACGAAATTTTTTTTTTTTTTTTTTTTTTTTTTTTGCCCACACTAGTGGGCACTTAACTGTAGGTAGGCGTGGGTATTTTAACTTAACTGTGAATGAACTCAAGATTTGTGCATCAATTTTGATGATACGTGGTTTTATTTATTCGTAATTTTACCTGCTTTGAGATAAGGATGATAAACTGAAACATTTTTGATGTTTTCAATTTTAAAATGAAATTTTAGTAAAAAAATCGGCCACTTATTTCGAAATATCTTCTAAACTATTGAGCGGATAAATAGTAGAACGACTTAAAGCCAATTTTATTCCACATATTTTGGTGTATTATTTATATAAATCGTGCATATTTAGGACGCAATATTAGACACGCCCATAAAAAAATCTCGAGCTGATGGGAAAAAACTGAAAGCAGATTTAAGTTTAGCATGCGGAATTCCATATAGTCTACATATATTTTCTTGAAGGAGCACGAAAAAAAAATTGTCGACCAGTGTAATCAGCGTTCAATTTTTTTTTTTTTTTTTTTCATCAGATCATGATATTGTTATGGGCTTGTCTGGTAAATCCCCCTTATTAATGCGAATGCACGATTATATTTTAGAATGACTCGAGAACAGGTTGTCCGATTTAGACTGTTAAACCAACAAAAGGTGCAGAGGAATATTATCTTTAAGTCATTATAACATTCATTTTGTATCTACCCAACTGTTGAGGCCCCAATCGAAGACGATGACGAAGACGATTTATTGGACATCGACATGGAGCCCCTCCTATAAATGTGACCCCCCGGTCGATATGTCTGTGGTCAATTTCTCACTACTGTGAATGTTGATCAATAAGATTGACAGATAATCTTTTATGTCCTGTCAATCTGATTGATCGCCATTATAGTTGGTGAAAAATTTTCAACAGCATAAACAGCAGCCGAAGTAATCTTCCTAAAATTTCAAAATTTTTTAATAAATTCGTTTATAACGTTGTAAAAAACCTTACCTGCATTTGTCATTCACACATCATCTTAAAACACAGTAAGTGTCGCTTAATCCCAAAATTATTTCAACCCTTAAATAATTTTGGTTGTCATTTGCCGTCTTCTTATACATTGAACAATAGGCAGCAACAACAAATTTTCTAACATTAAATCAGAAATTTGTTCATAGTCCTTCGAGCCGGATGTCGGCTTACGACACTATGTAACCACATCTTAAACAGCGTTTACGACGCTAGGTTCAACCTCTTTTTTACTTGCCCCAAACGCCTGGCGCTGCTAACTGAGTCCCTCAAAATTGCACCCAGTGCAAGGCGGGCGACATGTTTAGGTTTCAACGAAACCGAAATGGATAAGACACCACGAATGCTGATGAAGTGTGTAGCGGCACAGAAAATACGTATTCCATTCTGCTGGTGTCTAATTATAGTCCACAAACTCTGCTTTGGTACCGCCAAACAGAGACAACAAGGCAATTTACGATTGCAAACTTGTTTATGGTCCTTCGAACCGGATGTCGGCTTACGACACTATGTAACCACATCTTAAACAGCGTTTACGACGCTAGGTTCAACCTCTTTTTTACTTGCCCCAAACACCTGGCGCTGCTAACTGAGTCCCTCAAAATTGCACCCAGTGCAAGGCGGGCGACATGTTTAGGTTTCAACGAAACCGAAATGGATAAGACACCACGAATGCTGATGAAGTGTGTAGCGGCACAGAAAATACGTATTCCATTCTGCTGGTGTCTAATTATAGTCCACAAACTCTGCTTTGGTACCGCCAAACAGAGACAACAAGGCAATTTACGATTGCAAACTTGTTTATGGTCCTTCGAACCGGATGTCGGCTTACGACACTATGTAACCACATCTTAAACAGCGTTTACGACGCTAGGTTCAACCTCTTTTTTACTTGCCCCAAACACCTGGCGCTGCTAACTGAGTCCCTCAAAATTGCACCCAGTGCAAGGCGGGCGACATGTTTAGGTTTCAACGAAACCGAAATGGATAAGACACCACGAATGCTGATGAAGTGTGTAGCGGCACAGAAAATACGTATTCCATTCTGCTGGTGTCTAATTATAGTCCACAAACTCTGCTTTGGTACCGCCAAACAGAGACAACAAGGCAATTTACGATTGCAAACTTGTTTACCAACATTTTCGGAGTTATTTAGAAATTGTGTCGATAAAAAAACAAATTTTACTGAAATATTAATTTTTTTTTTTTTTTTTTTTGTTCTGAAAATTTCTTTTTCGAAATGAAAGCTACAGAAATGGACGTTTGATACATCAAAAGATAAAGTTAAGTTTTCAGTATTACTTGTTTCTTGCAAATATTTTTCCAATATTCTTTTTTTTTTTTTTTTTTTGCTGGGTTATTTATTTCTCATCACCATGAGATTCGTTATTTTATTGGAAAAATATTTATTTATTGAGCATCACATACATAAAATCATTCGTATTACAAATTAACTTTAATGATGTTACTAACTTAATATCTATTACACTAATATCTATTATTTTGACGTCATAATTATTACGCATGAATGAAGTAAAGATATTAGGAGGTATGGAAATGACTTAAATAGAGTAATTGCTAATTTGTATACGAATTATTTGCCTGCAGGGACTTTAAGGATAAGTAAATAGGTAACTTCATTACATATAAAAAAAGCTGGTTTTGTAACCTTTAATGAGGAATACATACTACATAAGTAGTTAAACAAACCCTAAAAAGTATGAAAAGTATTAATTAAGCGACTTTTTACTATCCACTCCATTTTACTTTTTTTTATTTATCATAAAGATATTAATCTACTTATCAATCAATATCAATTCGGATTTATAAAGTTTAAACTTTATAAAGATATTAGTACTAAAAACTTCTTTAAAAATTTAATTTAAAATAAATTTACGATTTTACCAAAGCTAAAATAATTAATCCCTTAATATCTCTATTCTTTTTTTTTTTTTTTTTTTCTTTTGTTTCTGGCTTCATCGTCAAAAGATTGCATGCATGTTGCATCTGAATCCGGTGATTATGCCTTTAAAAAGCAACCAGCTCGTGCAACATTATTCGCCAATGCCAATGGCGGCAGCATTAACAATAATGACGATAGCGAAACAGCAGCAGCACTTTTGCAATTAGAAGATTCCTTACAAGTTTGTGGTCTATATGTGGTGGGTGAACCTGATACTATTGTGGAAATAACGATGAAACACTATGATGTTAATTGTGAAAGTGGTGGTTTAATGGCGGTAGGTGAAAGAAAATAAAAAAATAAAAAAATGATTTTTAATAGTTTATTAAACTTGTTTCAACAATTTTTTATTTATGAATTTGCTTTATTTATATTTCATATAACAGTTTGTGGATGGTTGGGAATTAAATGGTGAATATTTTCCCAGCATAAAAGATCATCATCGTTCATTAGAAGAAAGAGTACAGGAGTTTTGCAATAATTACAAACAATGGTTAGTAGTGGAAATTAATTGAAATTGAATTTAATTTGTTTTATGTATTTTTGTTTTTTTTTTTTTTTCTAGGCCTCGTTTGGTTAACAAAAAATTCTTCCGGTCTAGTCAAAATGCTGCACTTTTACAATACCGTATACCAATCAAAGGCAGTTTTATAGCCAATGTGCGTTTTCATAAAATTACCCAACGTAAGTTAAAGAAAAACAGTCAACAAATGAAAATTCCTTGTTTAAAATTGCAATTAGTTTTTTAATTGCTATTTTCTTTTTAAACTATTTTTATTCTTGTTTTCTTTGTTTCTTTTTCACTGTAGCTTGCAATATTTTGGTTCAAGATATTGATGCCTTATACCACATGGCTAATTATGGTCATAATCGTAATTGTTCTATATCTGCCCTATTTCCGGCTGTTGTGTCTGTTGCAAATTTAAAGATTGGTGGTAAAGCAGTACGTCAGGATAAACCAAATTATGATGTGAGTATTTTAAAATGAGAAACTAATCAACTGTGGATATAAACTAGTTTTCTTAGGTTTCTATGAAATAGGAAATTGATGCATCTTTGCTTGCATATTGTAAATAGAATAGATATAAAGCAATTAATACGCTAGTGTTAAAGAAGAAATTTTAAATTATTTTACTCTATATCACAAGATTATCTTCTATATCAGGGGTTCTCACAAGACCTTGCTTCGCGACCCCTTATTGACGTTGTAATTGAAGCGCGGCCCATTACAGATAAAATATAACCTAAAGACAAAATAATTAAAAAATATTATCAATAATTATATTTATATAATATCATTATCTGCGTTCACAGAAGGGTCGATTCTTTATTTTGATGGACAAAATGCTTTTACATCTATTAATTCAAAATCATACATCTTAAATTTTTCTTTATATTGTGTCATTGGACAGCATTACTTTCTTCATTTAATAACACTGTTTTCGAAAATAAGACTTATTTTCTTAATAACATGGGACTCAATGAGTAAAACTAAGTCGACGACGCTGAATTTAATGACGTTAACCGTTTTTAGACATATTTCTCTTTGAATGGCTAAAAGAGGGATAAGGAAAATTAAATTTTGGCTTAATTTTAAGAATTAAGACGTTAAATTTTAACAAAATACTCAATTATGATTCTATTGAAGTATAGGATCATAAATTTATTTTTATCAAATATACATATTCTAAAAGCTAAATTGTAAAAAAAAAAAGCAAATATAAGTGTTACCAGTGAGCAAATTTTCAAACAAAAATATAAATATATAAAAAATCGGCCTGAAGTTTATTTATTTCAGAATTGGGGTATATAATCAAAACATTGTTTAATCTATATAAATAATGTCCCATTTACTTATAATAAGTAGTTATTGTGCTATTTTCATAATCAATTTTAAAATCAAATATCGCGCATACAAGCGCTAACTCCGAAAAACGTCGGCCATTTTTGAATTCAGCATATTAAAATTAGCTTTACTAATTGGGTACCCAGCTTGATAAAATGTACGACCAGCACAGTGTAATTCTTGGCTTTAAAGCATTATTAGTTTCTCTTTTGCCTTCAATTTGGGAATATAATTTTCCATTTTTAAATAGTTTCAGCTTTCATTGGAATTTTTACTTAAAGTACTGCATAATATTTAAGTATATTAACAAACTGTGTGTTCAAACATATTTTCCGGATATCTTCGCGACCCCCCAGAAATGTCCTTACGGAGCCCTTGTGGGTCGCGGACCCCCACTTGAGAACCGCTGTTCTATATATAAAAGCGTAACGTTACGGAGTGATTGACTGACTGACTTGCTTGGTGATTCATAATCGCACAGCCCAAACGGTTAAATCTATAAAGATGAAATATAAACTGTTGATTGATCTCCTATTAAATAGGTCCACTAAGACGGAATTTTTGGAAATTTTAATATTTAGGAGGTAAAAAGGTTAAAAACGGATAAAACTGGCAATCGTATATCTCTAATAGAGATACAAAAAAGTTGAATAGTTATCGTTATTCATTTAAAAAATAATCGGATAGGTGTATGATACTTTTTTGAAATTCGTCTCTTTTAGGGAGAACGCGTAAAAACTGTATTTTGGTACTTTTTTGGCATCCTATCTATTTTCCTATTATGCAAAATTGACGGATATAAGTTTAGTACTTTTTGGAAATTCAAACGTTTAAGGGGTATACACGACGTACCTGTTTTTGGTACTTTTTTCACAAAATATTTTTTTTTACTGACTGAAGTTCATTGGAACACAATATTTGTTACATTCAGGAGGAGTAGAAAGTACCAAAAAGAGAATAAAATCTGGAAATTGAATTTTATTCAAATTAAATGTTGCATTTTTTATTATATTAAACCTAGAGACATGAACTTAAGTGCTTGTAGTCCTAAGTGTAGTAGAATTCACAAAAGAGTATATCGTGGTACCTTTTTGTTCTTCTAATGGTACAAAAAATTAAAGATACATAATCTTATGTATATAATAATTCAAGAGGGAGGACTTTGTGGTACTTTACGTTCTTCCAACGGTACTTTTTGAATTTTCTATAATATTGAACCTACAAATATGAATATATGGTCCAAGTAAATGAGAATTTTGAAAAGAGAATTTGTGGTACTTCTTTGTCCTTCTAATAGTGCTTTTTGAATTTTTTAAAATATTGAACTTTAAAACATGAAATTAAAGATATAATGTCCTGCGTGAATGAGAATCCATATGAGGGTACTTTGTGGTACTTTTAGTTATTATAATACTACACTTGGAATTTTTTGTAATAATATTTGGTATCTCTGAACTCTGAAGAGAAATGGAAAATTGCGATAAATAAAAATAAAGTAAAGTCGGAAAACGTAAAATAAGGATTTAAATCTCTTTTTTGAGAAATAATGTTATTTAATTTGAAACAAAATTTAAACGTACTAAGATACCCTATTTAAATTTTACGTAGTATAGATAAATTTGTCATAAAGTTAAATATTTAATTAAAAAAACTCCCACTTTTTTAAGTACAATTTTATAATCAATTATGGTCAATAGTTTAGGTTACAGATATATTTAAATATGTAAATCAAATAAAATCTCAATCCGGGAAAAACATTTTTTAAAAATTGACTTATTTCATTGAAATCTTCACTATGCCACAATAAAATACTTTCTGGGTGTATACCTTACTTATGGATTTCATTTTATGTTTCAAAATTGACAAAGTTTGAATAGGGCTTGTGGGGAGATCAATGCCCCAAGTTCCTCAGGATGTTCTTCATATGCATATACGTTAAGATTTCTTTTGAAAACATTAAAAAAATTATATATTTCGACCTGAATATCTCTTAAACTAAAAGAGATAAGCTACATATATAATCGTATTTTTGTAGATATTTACAAGGACTTTCTGAACCGCTAGGAATCTGTACTTCTGTAAATCGTGTCAAAAACACCTCACCTCTGGCCGTGAGAAATTTTATTGAGATATCTTCAACGGCGCACAAGTTACAGAATTATCGGTGAGAAAACAATTGTTCTAGGATCCGTGGCCGTATAACATCCAGTTCCAATCATCGTAATAAGTTGAAATTTAACCAAGTTGCTTTAAATGAGATTCATAATTTTAAATACTTTTAAATGTAGCTCGCAGACCGTTTGTAGTTTCCAAATATTTATGTAAGCCCTTATAGAAAGGAAAGTCGAAATAAAAATGTCTGTCTATTTGTCTTCTATTAAACTCAACTAACCGAATTCCTCAGGCACTTCAGGACATGTATGACTTTTAGAAGCACCCATTATATTACAAACAATAAAATCCTGTGCGTTTTATACTTAAAAATAAAATGAAAAACTTAATTTTAATTTCAGTGTGGTCTATTTACTGATCGTTTGGAAATTGGTGGTTCCTCAGGTTTGGATTCAACGGCTATGGAAAAATCTAGTGATGTTTGTGGTTTCTCTAATGAACCAGGTAAGACTTTTAATAAACAATTAAACATTTTATTAAACATTATAACAAAATTAAACAATTTCTTTTAATTAGGTCCGGAACAAGCCATATTTTGTGGTGTTACCACCATACGATTAGTTTCAACAGGACGTTTTCAAAATCAAGCTTCCATTATGATACGTAAAGCCGAAGAACATGATTTGGATATAGCAACATTAATTTGCGCACTATAAATTAGAAAAACACCACTGTAGAACTAAAAAAAAAAATATCTATAGACTAAAGTAATTCTTCTTAATTGTTTCATAAATAAAAGCAGCAAAAATAGCTAAATTTTAACAAATACACGGCACTCAAAAAGTTTTTTAAACATAATACATAAATTAAAACAAACCGAAAAATATATTCATTGTCAATTTAATTTGTTTTAATAATAAAAAACATATTATTAATTTTTTGAGTGTTTGGTATTTTTCCCCGCAGTACTTATGTGAATTTTTGTTAAATTTTCTGTGGAATTTTTAGTTCTACTTCATATAAATAATTAAGTAATTCATTATACTATAAAACCATGTATATAGCAGAATATTTTTCGTTTTAAAGTAGTATGAATTAATATTAACAAAAACAATTAAAAAGAGAAAAAATAGTTTTGAAAATCATTATATGAATTGTATGTACTGTTTAAGTGTTTTAATTGCAAAATAAAAATCCAATAAGTATTCCATATAAATAAATGAATAAAAAAAAAATGAGAAATATTAAATCATTAATTAAGAGGTATAATTAAACAAATGAAAATAAATTATAAATAAAGAAATATTATTGATGTATTAAAAAAAATATATGATTCTCTTAAATATTAAAACGAAACATTAAAATGATTCCTTAGAATAAGAAAGGACTAGAAGTGAATTTTTGGTAAGTACATATTTTGCCTAAAACAAGTGAGAATGTTATATTTGGCTTGTCCGAATTTATATACCTACCATTTGCAACTTTTTAAAATTTTACCTTATTTGGTTGGTGGTCGGTAAAGTATCCGAGTTTACATTGGTCCTTGAACTATTTGTACAAAATTTCATTGATGTTTCACCTTATATGGGATTTGGGTGGTAAACATTTATGTTTTCCGAGTTTATCCTCGAACTATCTGTACAAATTTTCATTGTCGCACAGTGTCTCATTCAAAAAATAAAATGGAAATAAATCTGGAATTTCCAAACGGCTGATCCGATTTCAATGAAATTTCAGACAGTATTAGTAGAGGTGTAGGCGAGTTTAAGTTTTGAGTTTGGTAGTTATAGGCATAAAGGGGTCCAGAGGGACCTAAAGTTGGACACCTCGGGTGTTCAAAAAATTTAAAACGATCCAAATTGGTTATATCTCAACCGATTTATAAGATTTTTTATATGAGTGGATTCTGCTAGTCGAGATCTACAAAAAACATTTAGTTTAAGAGGTATTGGGATTCAAAAATTAAAATTTTTATTTTTGGACCATCTTGGTAAAGTTTTTTCGCTATAGCGGGTCCAAATTTCACTCGATTTTTTTGAAATATTTTTTTATTTTATTAACAACAAATAACATAAATTTTATTTTTTTTAAATCTTTACGGAATCAAAAGTTATATGTATTTGAATTTTGACGGCGATTTTTTGCATTTTTTTTTGCGAAAAAGGTAGTTACGTTCTTTTTGAGTTATAAAAAAATTTTCTTAAGTAACATATATAATATTTATACTTTTCTGAAAGATTACTTTATAAGGAATTGTGTGAAGGAAAAAAAATATTTAAAACTTTAATGCTGCGTGAACCAGGGTCTCTCAAAATTTATCCATTTTTTTATGATTTTCCAATTTTTGCCTTAATTTCTCAAATCGCATAGCTAGAACTAAAAATTTAATTATATTTTTTACAACGTTTGATATGTTTTTAATTTATTGGTAATAGAAATTTTTGCTCCCCGATATCGGTTGGGAAGATATAGTAAAAAACTTAAAAAATTCCAATTTTGGAAATTTTTGAAAGTTTTTTTGGGATTTGCGTGATTTCTACTAGCAGAATCCACTCATACAATCTTTTAAATCGGCTGAGATATTTCATTTTAAATTTTTTGAACACCCTACACCTCTACTAACACTGTCTGAAATTTCATTGAAATCGGATCAGCCGTTTGGAAATTCCAGATTTATTTCCATTTTATTTTTTGAATGGGACACTGTGTGTCGTACATGCTTTTGTTTGAGAGATATCTACAAAAAAATATGAACTGCAGTTACAATGGACACCCTGTGTTTCTAGAATTTGGTTCAATCAACAGACAGAGGACGGACAGGCAGGCGGACGGACATAGTTAGATCGACTCAAAATCTTACCAGGACCCGGAAAATATATAATTCATGGGATCTTAAATGATTTTAATGACAAACTGAATATAATGATGGGTATAAAAATATAATTTAATTGTTATAGAATTTGTATTTTATTTTAACTTAAAAAAAACTCATTACTCACAGTGCCAAATTTTATGAGGATCGATCAATAATATGCCATAGGTCCCATAAAAGCCCACATTCTCGATTACTGTTTACCACACCTGATAAGTTATTTACTAATCGTTCATATTTAATTTCAAATTATTCTTGTAGATTAAAAAAGTTTATATTTGTAATGCAAAAAATAAAAACAAAAGCAATTTTTTAGCCAAGTAGAATCATGTTCACCCTACATGGATAAGTTTTGAAATAAAAATAGATAAAAAAATTTAAATAAAAATAAATAATACAAGAGAAGTTATATTTAAACTTTATAAATCTGTATCTATAAATCTCGTTATTCTGAATAGATTCACAAATTTATATTCCCGAAATATTCCATAGTCCTATGTAATCTAAACATTGTCAGAATATTAATTTTAGTAGAATTTTTTAAATTCAACTGATTTGACGTGCTTTTAGAGCTTAAAGTTAAATGAAGAAATACATGTATTGATGAACTGAATATTCTTTTTTTAGCATTATAGAGTTATAACAAATATTGATTAAAATTAAGCTGATAAATTTTGCTAAACAAAATTTTTGGATTATAAATTTAATTATAGTTATTATTGAAAAACAAATTTAGTACACTTTAAGGTTTCCTCTTAGTTTAATATAAGCTCTCAAAATGTTGCGTCTTTTCGTTTTCGCTGCACTGTTAGCAACAACTTTTGCATTTAATTTATCCGGTATACCTAGAGATTTTACAGCTAATGATGCCGTATTAGCAGCAATATCCGGTAAGTTTGTATATGTTTTGAAATTACTTCAATACATTTTACAACACTACTTATTGCTATTTAAAAATGTTATTAATATTAAAGATAAAGTAAATGTGAAGTCATAAATATGAGACGTTGTTAGCTTTTATTTTGTGTAATCTTACAATATTATTATTTTATAATTTTGTTACAAATTTTCAAAAACAAAAAAAATTAAGATTATGACTTAAGCAATTTATGTAAAATTCAAATCATAATATTCTGCAGTTATTCATATACTATATACTGTGCAGGGGTTATACTTTTTTATTTTTCAAAGTATTAAATTTGCAACAAAACTTATTTTATAAAAGAAAAAATTATTAATTATTAACAATAATTTATACTTTGGCAAGTGTGCACCAGTTTTTTCTTACAAAATCGAGAAAAAACCAGTATGTTTTCTATATAAAAACGTGCACATCAAAAGCAACAAAATTTCCAAATGTAAAAAATGCGGCAAATTTTTAAATTTGTTTGGATTTTAAAGTTACACAGAAAAAAGTCACCAATTAACAAATATACAGTGTTGGAAAAAATAATAGGGACACTCTAATTTTTCAATATATTCTTACTTTTTTATTTACTATTCCATAAATATTAAAAAGTATATACATAAAATTAAATAACTTCAAATATTTTAACTTATAAAGCAAAAATAAGGAACTAGTTCTGACAAAAAACATATTTTTTTAAAAATGGCCTGGAAAAAATAATAGGGACACTTAATGTTTTCGGAAAAATAATTAATTTTTTTTTAACATTATCATAATTTGCAAATACTTTTTCAATACTTGGTTGAAGATCCTTTCATTTTTATAACCTCCTGACAACGGCGATTCATAGGTCCCACAAGATTCGCACATACCTCGGGCGGAATTGAGTAACTTGAATTTTTTCCCACAATTCTTGTTTATTTTTTGATTTAAAGCTACTAATTTTATTTTTGAGGACTCCCCAGAGATGCTTAATGGGGTTTAAGACCGGTGATTGGAAAGGCCACTCCATTACAGGCACCTCATTCTGCTGAAACCATGTTTTGACGCTTCTAGCGGATCATTAGCCTGCATGAATTCTCATTTTAGTGGCATTTCATCCTCAGCAAATGGAAAAATTTTATTTTGGAGAATGTCTATATGGTCAGCAGCATCAATTTTTCCCTGAATCCAAACTATTGGACCAACTCCAGAAGCCGAAAAACATCCCCATAGCATTATAGAACCACCACCGAGTTTGGTTTTTTTGGTATATTTTGGATCAAATTCAGCATTTGCAGGACGACGTACAAATGATTTTCCGTCACAGATATCGCCTGGCAAATTCCAACCTTTTTTGTATGTTTTTCTTACTCAACAGTGGTACTTTTCTCGGACTGCGTCCCATTAATCCGACTTCCTGTAGCCTATTTCTTATTGTTCGACTTATAACTGAAGCACACAATTCATTTTTAAGGCTATTTGATGACATAAAGAGGTTATTTTTGGAAAGTATAACTTAGCGTTGGTCAAAACGCGCTGACGTTTTATGCTATTTACCTCTAGTTTCATGATTTTTTTTTTTGAATGAATGGCATTGAAT
Source organism: Protophormia terraenovae (assembly GCA_951394005.1). Taxonomy (NCBI): domain Eukaryota; kingdom Metazoa; phylum Arthropoda; class Insecta; order Diptera; family Calliphoridae; genus Protophormia; species Protophormia terraenovae. The sequence continues at coordinate 168,964,060 of OX596073.1, read as the reverse complement.
ACTTCAGTTTTGGTACACTTCATTATCTGTGCAATTTTTCTAATTGATAACCCGTCCGAATTTAATTTAAGAATAAAATTTTTTTCAGATTCAGTACAGTGAACACCACGACCCATTTTCAAATTTATTTACCGAAGACATAAATCATTAACACGAAACCAATGTGATTAAATTAATCACATAAACATTGCTTTACGGATTTTTAATATGTTTATGTTAAAAATAATAATTTTTATTGACTAATGGTAATTTTTTGTAGTGCGTCCTTATTATTTTTTCCAATTGAAATTATAACTTTACTGCTTTTTTTTGCAAATAAATATAAAATAAAAGCATAAAAAAGAAAAAGTAAAAAAATAATGAAATTCCGTTATTTTAGGAACAGTTAAATAGCGGGACCATCAAAAAAGTCTTAATATAAAGAAACTGCTTGCATCTGTTTGCGAAAGTAAGGGTTGTCCCTATTATTTTTTCCAACACTGTATATGAATATAATTTATTCAATCATAAACTTGTTTAAATTTGCACCTCTCACCAAAATGATTATATCAATTACTAAAAACTGTACAAAACAGAAAAAAATTCCCAATTAATAAATTAAATCAATCAAGTAGTTGATTGGATGAATTAAAAATATATATTTATTATTAAAATGAATAAATTTATTATTAAAATTTATTAAATTTCGATGCAAAATGAAACAACTATGTTAATTGAAAAAAGACCGTAATAATTTTTTCTGTGTAATAGCAGTTATATAGTAAAATTATCTGAGTTCAACGTTATTTTAATTTATTTTTTATTTTATCTTTTACTAAAAATAATTTTTCAATAAATATTGTGGTTTGTATATGTAAAGGACTTCCGACGAAACTTTCGTTTAGTAATGATTAAAAATAATAAGGTACAAAAATGGATTTAACTGCACAAATGGATTACGCAGTCTCCAAAATTAATATATAGTCCGCAAAAAAAAAATTGTAAACATTTCTTGAAGTTACCGACCTTGCAAAATTGTACTTCTCACTGAAAAGCACATTTATTATAAGTATTTGTATCAGAATTATTTTATATATTTTTGGATATATTCGGACCCCCACCTTAAAGTATACTAATCGACTCAGAATCACTTTCTGAATTGATTTAACGATGTCTGTCCGTCCGTCTAGTCGGCTGGCTGTCTGTCTGTCTTTCTTATTTTGAATAATTATTTTGCTACAAGGACGAAGTCTATTGAAACTGTTTATGATCGGTCCATTATTTCACCTAGCTCCCAAACAAATGTCCTCCCGGAAAAAAGGTTTTACGATCATAAATGCCCTAAATATAGAGAAGTTTTGTATGAGTTCAATCTTTGTGCTAAATTTCATCAAGATCGGCCCATAATTGACCACAGCTCCCATATAAACCCCTCTTCCGAAAATCACTTTAACGTGCATAAATCCCATACAAATGTCAGTATCAAGTTAATATTCGTAACAAATAAGTTTTGTTTACGTAGTAATCGCAGTGCCAAATTTTATGAGGTTTGATCCATAATGTATAATAGCACCCATATAAACCCACTTTCGGGAATCACCTTAAAGCGCATATAAAAAACGTAATATTCTGCATTTGTATATTTTATTTTACACTATATTTTATTTTACATACTTACATGATGGTGTAGGGTATCATATGGACGGACTTGACTGACTATATCCTTCTATCTCGCTTTTATATAAATTGGTCAACATACTAAAAGAGGAAAGCAACGTAACGTAGGGCATCGTGGTATGTGTGTATTTTTAACCTCGCAATTCCAAAAATTATTATTGGACCAGGACAATATGTAATTACCACTGTACTTTCATTCTAGCCAAAAACTAAAAATTTTATCATAAACAGAGAAACGTTTTGTTTAATTCAATCATTTAGCAACTGTAAAGTGCGAAATATATTTTAAACTTTCGAAGGATTGCATTAACCCTAGGATGACTGGTAACGTTATGAGCGCTAAGTTATAGGTAAAATGAACGGTTATAGGTAAAATGTTCACCATAGGAACAATTTATAGTATTACGTTTGCCTTGATTTTGTGGATAGTAGTTAATATAAGTTATATATATTAATATAAAATGGAAATGATTCGCTAGACTTATAATAACAACTATTGCAATGAGAACAAAAATAAATATTGTTATTTGTATTAAAAATAATATTTATCTAATATTACTCTGCTTGGCAATCATAGAAAACATATGAATTTGCTTATTTACAATGTCATAGGTTGGTTGTAATGTCTCATTTTTTACATCGAAGAATTATTTTGTGATTAATTTTCAGTATTCAATTACCCCTAATTTTCATTATTTCGTCGTCTAAGGAGATAATTTGTCTTTTTATAGTATTTTTGTGTCATATTTATCTAATTCTGGCGGAATGTCTATTTTGAAACATGTAGGTACGTACAAGATAAAAAATAGAGCTATTTATTCACGTACAAATTTACGACAGGGGTATATGATGACTCAAAGTTTTTAATGAGAATTACTTAAAGATCCTCTAGGGTAGCTAATTTTCTAAATTATTGATGCTTTGGGTAAGTGTTTGAGTTGTCAGATCAGAAAAAATAACAATGTAGTGAAGCATCTTATTGACATTTTTGCCTTATCAATATCGAAGTTATATAAACTTTGATCGACTAAACCTATCCCATTGTTTGTTTATTGTTCAAGGTACCTATTGCAATTTATTTTTCATATCTTAAATAATAATATTAAGCACTTCTGGAGTAAATATTATTTTAAAAATGTTTATAGTACTCGGTGGAAATTGTCTGGTTGGTAACTTTTTGTTATAGTAATATGAGAGTTTTAAATGGTTGCAATTAAGTACATTTGGATATCAGATTTACTTTATTGCTAAATATCCAGTATTTCCCGAGCCTAACGTTTCGTCATCCTCATCTTCACTCCCTCTTCATTCTCTTCCTTTTTAGTTACTGTAAGGCGTTCAAATCTGGAAAGTCCACTTTATGTCATTTAATAACGTCCAAACCACATTTTGCCAATTTTTCTGTAACTTAATTTTCGTTCATGAATAACGAACATATACTCACAAATTTGGGTAAATTCAGTTTTATTCAGACATTTTATACTTTCAACAACATATTATAATTGTTTGTACGAAACATTGAGACGCAAGTGGATAGGATATAATACTATCAAATAAACTAGCTAGAGAACGTGAAGCAGTGCTGTAATATGATGCTGGTTCTATACGTGCTGATGGGGAACTTCGAGGATTCACTCGTGATCAACAAATATGGTCTTGTGATTACACACTATTCCATGTGGTCCTCTCCTAAACCTAACCTATTATGATTGTTTTTAGAATGATTGTACGTAGATAAATAAACATGTTTACAAAGAGAAAATACATTGTGGTTTACCAGACCAAGAGGTCAACTTAGCGTACTTTTTCTTTAAACCCAAAATTTTCCTAGTTATCATACTCCAATCGACTCAAAATTGATTTCATTCGATTCAGTAGATATCAGTTATAGATATCATATTCATCCTTTTTTGATTTTCTACTTAAAATAAAAGATATTGAACTCCAAAAATTCAAATGGAAACTATTTTAGAGACGACAACTAACAATTAAAATCAATATTGTTCAATTTTACAGAAAACATAAAATATAAAACAAAACAGTAATATATTGCTTTTGTATGCCCACTTTTTCACATATTTTTATTTTTTTTTTTTTTTTATACAAAATTAAAATTTTGTGATTTTGTTAATTCTTAAATATGTATATAATTTTATAAAATAATTTTATATAAATTTTTGTTGTAAACTAAATATTGTAAAAAATAAAACAATTCTTAGGTTTTCTCAATTTTGTTGCTTTTGTTCTGCACAGTACTGTATATATTTTTTAACTAATTACAATACAATTACAAATTAGATTATAATTTTAACAGAGGGGACTAGCTCACTACCAACTTACCTACTGGGGCACCTTATTATGTTGTTATGTGTTTTAAGCTTTTTATTAGTGGCCATTTTTTCCATAAGAATAACAAGTCTTTACTAATTAACCGTATCAGTTCTAGGCCTTTAAAAGTTCGATTTTTTTCCAAAATGTGATTTATTAATTTGTTGCTCCCAACTTGGACGTTAACAAACCGTTTTTATGATTTTTTAATGGCTATTACTTGCTTAATAACCGATATATTAAAGTATCACACATTGATTTAGTTATCAAGGACCTCGTCATTTCATTCCCCTAATAATAAAGATCCTGAATATATGCACTTTATTGTATAAAAAGTCCTTATTGTAATTTATCAATCATCTAGATCTTTGAAAGCAGATCAAACATTTCATAAGGTAGCAATCTTCTAAGAAAACAAAACTAAATATTTATGAAAATTTTTTCAGACGATGTGGCTCGTAAATTTGAAATCGAATACCTAAAATACCTAAAAACTGGCATAGAAACTGCTGTACTTAAACAAATCACTACACAATTGGCCAATTCTCATAGTAAAAAAGACATATTCGTCAAAGAAATCCATGAATTAGGACCGGTTGATGAATTTTTCGTTTGTGTCACTTGTAGAGCTGTAGTCAATGTTATCGTTAAAACATTTCGTGACGAAGATGGTGAATTAAATGGTCCACATAATAAAAATGTGGTAAAGAAAATAGTTTTAGATGTTTGCAAACGTTTAAATATACAAACGGAAGAGGTATGCTCAGAAATGTTTGAGTCTCATTGGCCTACAACTGAATATATCATTATGAATAGTGAACAAGATTCAAGATTTTTCTGTGGCTTATTTATGCAATGGAGTTATTGTAATCTTAACAATTATACCGAATATGAATGGTCACTAAATATTGATAATTCAGCTCCTGCTATTACTGAATCTAAATCAGATTTTCCTAGCAGGAGTGCAAATGATTTGAATATATTACATTTAACGGATATACATCATGATCCTTTGTATAAACCGGGTTCTTTGGCTGAATGTGATGAACCCTTGTGCTGTCAAAGGCACAAGGAACAGGCAGAAGGTACTTCTAAGGCAGCTGGTTTTTGGGGAGATTATCGTGAATGTGATTTACCTTGGCAAACTATAGAAAATGCTTTTAATCATATAAAAGAGAATCATAAAATTGATTTTATATATCAAACTGGTGATATAATAGATCATATGGTTTGGAGTACCTCTTTGGAAAAAAATAAGGAAGTATATACGCTGGTCACTAATAAAATCTATGAAAGTTTTCCTTCAGTGCCTGTTTATCCAGCTATTGGTAATCATGAACCTCATCCTTTAAACATGTAAATATGGAAATTTTGTTAATAAAAAGGTTAATATAAATAAATAATTCTGCTATTAAATGTTCTATCTAGGTTTAGTCCCGATTATGTTCCCGAAGAAGTTAACACTAAATGGTTATATGAATATTTATACGAAATTTGGTCTAAATATTTACCAGCCGATACTAAAGATACCATTTTAAAGGGTGGCTATTACACGGTATTAGTTAAACCAGGTTTTCGTATTGTGGCTTTGAATAACAATGATTGTTACACCAGCAATTGGTGGTTATTCCATAATGGTTCCGATATGAAAACTCAACTAATGTGGCTACATGATGTTCTTTTAGCCGCCGAAAAAGCCCAGGAATACGTTCATATTTTGGCTCATATCCCTTCAGGTGATGGTACTTGCTGGAATGTTTGGTCTCGTGAATATAATCGTATTATTGCTCGTTTCCACAAAACTATTAGTGGTATTTTCAATGGTCATACCCATAAGGATGAAATGAATGTACATTATGATACGAACGGCTATGCAGTGGCTTTGTCATATAATGGTGGTGCTTTAACCACCTACACTTTCAAAAATCCCAACTATCGTGTATATCAAGTAGAACCTAGAACTTTGGTTAGTTTTGGTTGTTATCTACTTTTTGAAAGATATTAGAAATTTATTTGGATTTATTTTTTTTTTTTTCAGCAAGTAGTTGATCATGAAACTTGGATTTTTAATTTAACCGAAGCAAATTTAGCTGGTGAATTGCAAAATCCTAAATGGATTAAGGAATATACTTTTACAGAAGAGTTTACTAAGGATTTAAGTCCTGCTGGTGTCGATAAGTTGCTGGAAGAAATGGCAGATAATCCAGATTTACTTAGAAAGGTAAGAAAAAATAAGCAATTAATAGATATCACTGAGTATTCAAATATAAAGATTAAAACGCACTAAAATTATGTAATATTAAATTATTTTTTCTTTAGTTCTGGCGTTACAAAATGACTTCTGCAGATCCTCAACTTTCTAAAGGCTGTTCCAGGGTTTGTTTACTGAACACCATTTGTCGTCTGGCAACTACTGTTCACGATCAAATTACTCGTTGTGAAGACTTAAAAAAGAAATTGAATATAGCGGTAGGTATTTTGAAAAATATCTTTAAGTCAAAGAAACATTTAAATTTTTATTTTCAGCTTGATAAGGAAAATGCTGCAACAGAAACCACGACTGCAAGTACTTCCCCAGGCACCACTGAATCAACTACTAGCACGACATCCAATCCCGGTGGCGATAATGGTGATGATGGTGCCATAACCGTGACCGCTTTTAGTTTAACAACTCTTATGGCTATGATTATAACAATGCGTTATGTTGTCTAAATAATATACTAAAATAATTGGATGTTTTTTTATTTTTTTGAACAGAAAAAATCAGATTTATGATTTTTTTATAAACATTTTTAAAGAGCTAAAAAATTTACTTCTCTTAAAATAAAATAAAATAAAATAAAATAAAATAAAATAAAATAAAATAAAATAAAATAAAAGAAATATTAAAAAATATAAGACATTTTTGTTGATTACATTTCCTGGACAGAAATGAATTTGATTTCGTGTAGGTATGTAGATACGCTCTATTTAATGCAATATTTTATTCAAAAGACATTTTTATTGGACAAAAAAGAAAACTGACGACAAATTGTTTGAAGTGTTTATTTGGAAACTAGATAACTGTATTTTATTTGAAATTATTTTTCTTGATTTTTGATTTTGAGGCAGAATTCTAGACAACTATATTATCAACTTGGTAGACCCTTCAAAACTGGCAATGCAATATAAATTTATCATTTACTTTAATTTTAATAATATTCATTTGAAGCTCTATAAATATATGTACATATCGTTCAATTAGTCTTTCTCATTATTAATTTTTTCCAATTAAAAACCGAGAAAAAAAGTATAGTCGGTCAAGACCGACCATTAGATACCCTATACCATTATGTATGAGCATACAAAATGATTTTATGCACTTTAGGGCGATTATCGGAAGTGTGTTTATATAGGAGCTATGGTAAGTTATGGACCGATTCTCATAAAATTTGGTACTGTTGTTTCTACTTATTTAAAACTTATTTGTGTCGAATATTGATAATTACATTTGTATGGGATTTATGCACATTAAAGTGATTTTCGGAAGAGGGGTTTATATGGGAGCTATGGTCAATTGTGGACCGATCTTCTTAAAATTTGGTACAAAGAACAGAACTTCTTTGCACCGAATTTCATTAAAATATTTATATTTTTAAGGCATTTTTTAATGTTGAATCTCTATTCCGGGAGAACATTTGTATGGGGGCTAGGTGAAATAATGGACCGATAAAAATCCCACGTGCCAAATTTCATTGAATTATCTTCAAAATTGCAAAATACTTTGTGCACAAGGTTTAAATGGACAGCCAGCCGTCCAGCCAGCCACCTGTCCAGCCAGCCAGTCGGACGGACGGACATCGTTAGATCGATTTAAAAAGTGATTCTGAGTCGATTGGTATACTTTAAGGTGGGTGTTGGATAACTTTTTCTATGCGTTACAAACCTATGGTGGTGTAGGGTATAAAAAAAATAATATTCACAATTTAAAATTTATAAATGTTAAAAAATCCAACAAAGTATGTAACTTTAAATGTTAATATATCTTTACTATGTAGACGGATTTTAATGATTCAATGAAGGTCAACTAATTGACTCTAAGCATGTACTCTTGGACCAGTCCTGTGATCTGTCCTATGACATGTTAAACATTTGTATATTTGTACGTAATTATTATTATGATTCCATTTAATAATTTTTTCATCATTTAATGATTCGGTTTAATAATATTTGTAATATTTGTTTTTTTATCACCCAAAGTCAAAAATTCAAAAAAAAGTGTTTGAAACTAACAAGTTTTTTTTTTATTTATTTTTATTACTGTAGTCGCGGATTTTAGCATAAATGTCCAATTCTTCTAATGTAGACTATAAACACTTGTAGAAAAGGACCAGCATGGATTTAATTAGCATGCAATTAACCAGTGTCAAATTGTGTTGTGCAAAAGTCGTGAAACCAAATTTTAAAAAATTTTAAAAATTTGCTTTTTTTTCACTGGAAATTTTACGCCGTTTCGGATATTTCAAAATTCAAAACAGAGCCTAATAGCTCTTGAAATTATACATCATTTGACATATATCTCGTTAATGTGCCCTCAACAGAAATTCTGTAGGAGGTACCCAAACTTGGAGAGAAAAAACGTGAATGGGTCCAAGAGGTGCCTTTTTCGCAAGGCACACTCGCAACGTTATTTCAGTGAAGCTGGAGTATAGCGTTATCAAAAAAGGTTTCCATTTAAATATCATTGTGGCGTTGAAAAATATTAATTTGCTAAACGTGTATAGCTATTTTAAAGAATTCAGCAATTTTACATATTTTGTTATAGCGGATGTTGGCGTTATAAATCAATTTTAAACTAAAATAAGTTCCTGTGTATAATTTTACTTACGCAGAAAATATAATTTCACTAACAATATTCATCAACAGTTTTCATAGGCCAAGAACGCGATGTTTTTAGTTTAACATTAATCATCGAGGCACACCCAAGGCGCTAATCAAAATTAGCGATGATATATGTCAATCTGTAGCTGCTTTAATACCATATATCAAAATCAATATGGCGTTCGAAAAAAAGTACAATTTTTCATTTAATGCAACTTTAGAGATTCGAGTAAGTGCAATTAAAAAATGTATATAAATGACATTGTCTTATGATTTATTTAAAAAAAAATTATGAATTTTGCAATAAATAGATGAATATGAACAACACTACATCACTAAAAACTGAATTTTGCAAATTTTATAAGAAGGTTTAATAATTACTAAATCGCTAATATATCAACGCATACTTAACATATCGCGATATTTTTAATTTGTATTTTAGATACAGCATTGTAGAGTACATAAATGCAATAATTTTTGATTTAAGGCTATAAATAGAAGTTTGGGAATTTTTTAATAAATTTTTATCTTAAACAGCCATAACATTGATGCCGTTCGGTAAAAGTCATTCACGCGAACAGATCTGTATTCCATTAGAGCCAAGGAATATTGGTACTAAATATCGTTGATGTGCCATTTAAAAATTTTCGACATTTTTTTGAACATCAAAAGTTAACGAGTTTGAAGAATTTCCCATATATATAATCCCATTTTATCATATATATAATTATATTTAATCATATATATTATCCCATTTTATCATATATATAATCCGATTTTATAATATATATAATAGCAAACAGTACATTTCGAACATTTAATTAATTAATAAAAAATATTACCCTTAAAGCACAAAGAAGTTAAACACTTTTCCAAACTTTTTTTAACAAAACTTACTTTTTTACATTTTAAAGTTGTTGTGAATTGACGTCATTCGATGCATTTTGTGGAAAGAAGAACGCTTCTTACCGTTTCCAGATTCAAACTGCTTCGTGTTTTTTGAATACGTTACAGGAAATTTAATTTTTTAGATTTTTCAATAAATGATATACAGGAGTAATCGCCCACGCATTAATGTGGTATGTAATGCCACTTTACCTTTATATTTATGCATTTTTATTTTCACAATTACTCTGTTTACTGCACTTATTTTACACAGCTATATTGTTTGCTTACTAAAAAACTACTGCAATGATACACAAAAATGTGTACTCAATAGTTATGCGGAAAAAAATATGATTAAAAGTAAAAATTCAATAGTTGTGTGAAATCAAATCATAGTCAAAAATAAATATTCTATATTTGAGGAAAACATAAACCTTTTCAAAAACAAACATTCAACAGTTGTTCAAAACAAAATATGACTTAAAAGCAAATAATAATATTGGCTTAATAGTTGTAGAATTAACCAAATTTGTAAAATTAACTGAATGGTTGTAGACTCAACTTATTAGTTGTAAAATTAACTAAATGTTTGGATTTTTCATAAATATGATTTCATAGAAAAATATTTAAATACATATTATAATTCAGTCAACAATATTTAAATTTTAATTGCGGGTAATCATTAAATTATCAAACAGAAAAACGTAAATTAAATTTCATATCAATTACTCCTATTTAGCATTAATAAATAATTTATTCATTTTAACAAAATCTTGATACTGTAACACTATAATAACTGATTATATATTTTTATATATTATCTATTAAAAGTCTTAGACCTACAAACAGAGGGGTCCAATTTATTGTCCTTATTTTTTATTTGTAACTCATAAATTTAAAAATATATACAAGTACTTTAATATTTAAAGTATTATTTTTGTTCCAATACTTCTTATCATGGAATATATTAGTTTTTCGTTTTAAAATAACATCAATAATAACTGTTAAGATAAGCAACCGTTTCGAATTATTTTGCCTTCAGATAAGCAAATTTGTATACGCTTTTGTATACTATATTCGTTAATCTCTTTATTTGCAGTTTAATCTATTTTGTTAACAGTTTTAGTTAACTAGCAAAAATAAAAAAATTTTATACACTGAAAAACAAAAGTGAATAATTGCTACATTATTCTAATTATATTTTAAATAGGGTACATAAGTTTTTCGGGTTAAATTCAAAATTAAATTCCTATTTACCCAAAATAAGAGCAACACTGATCCCTACCAGCTATTAAAAGTCATAGGTCTAGTATATTGGAAAAATATTTATCAACTTGTTTCGAAGAAATGTTGGTCCCCAATGAATAATACATCTACCAAGCTTTAATGTCACTTTAGTACTTATTTACAATATATTTAGACATTTTTACTTGAATATTATCCAATAGTATGTCGAGACTTCTTAAACCAAGCATATTGATGAGCTGAATACGAAAAAATATTAAAAATCCATCTTTAGTTCCCTACCAACGATTGAAAATCTCAAGCCTGGTACAGTTTGGGCAAAAACAGTTACGAATTTTTTTATGGAAAAAATATGTATTTAAAAATTTTCCCCATGAGATTTTGTTCTATTAAAGGACTTTTGAGGACATTTTGATGAATAATTTTTTGATAATATGTAATTTATTATGGACCACTATAATGCTCCTTTTTAATATTTAATATTTTTTATCCATTTTGCAATAAAAAATATCGAACTTTTTTTCGCATGATGTACTAAAATGACGGTTTATGGACTAAAATTTTTGCGAAACATTTTTTAATATTTTTTATAATTGGCTCCAAATTACGAATTTGTTGATACCCATTTCAAGACAAAACTCAATACTTTTTTTGGACAAAATGTTCAGACACGTGACGGAACTAAAGATTAAATAAAAAATTGTTTAATATTTTTTTTTTTCATACAGTACTTTATCACTGGAGGGGAACTAAAGATTAAATTAAAAATTTTTTAATTATTTTTTTTTTTTTTTTTTTTTTTTGTCATACAGTACTTTTTACGCATCGTTTGAGGGTTTTCCTACGATCGTATATGAAAAATACTTGGTGAATTAAATATCACAAAAAAAAAGAACGTATACTTATGTTCCACAGTGTATATAGTTTAAAAAGCTTTTTTGCATAATTCAATATATTTGTTGAAAAACTACTTAAAAATTTAGTCCGTTTTTAGACTCGATCACGTACGGAACGCTATTTGAAAAGTGAAACTATATATAAAAGGAAAAATGCTAAGAAAATTTATAATTTTGGCCTTATTGGCTGTAATGGCAAATGGTTTAAATTTGCCAGGTGTACCAGTTGAGTTTACACAAGAAGATGAAGTTATTTCAGCTATTTCAGGTAAGTTGAAGTGAGATAAAATATAGTTAAAAGAAAGTAAAGAACAATAAAATATGAGAAATTAGATAGCCTGTTAAAAATATTTGATGACTACTAAAGAAAATACTGGTGGCAATGACATTGAATGAAGATTTCAGTGCAAAGGTCGAATTTTTTAAAATTATGCATTACGAAGAAAAAACAACAAGGAGATTTTCTTAAATTTGTGTGCATAATAAAATTTATAAAATTTAAATACCAAAATTGCATTTTTATACCCAACATCAAAAAGATGGGGAGTATATTGATTTTGTCATTCCATGTATTGCATACACAGAAAAAAGTCACGAATTAACAAATATATATGAAAATAATTCATTCAATTATAAACTTGTTTAAATTTGCACCTCTCACCAAAATGATTATATCAATTACTAAAAACTATAAAAAATACAAAACAGAAAAAAATTTCCAATTAATAAATTAATTAAATCAATCAAGTAGATGATTGAATGAATTAAAAATGTTAAAATCATACCAAAATTTATTTTTATTTTATTTTTTCTTGAATATATTTATTAAATTTTGCTGCAAAATTAAACAACTGAGTTAATTGAAAAAAAGACGGTAATAATTTTTTCTGTGTATGGAAAAAAATCATTTAAGACCCCATAAAGTATATACATATTTTCTGGGTCCTGGTTAGATTCTTAGTCGATCTAACTATGTCCGTCCGTCTGTTGAAAGCAGGATAGGGCTCGAACAGCGAAGCTAAAGGGGCTCAACGTTGGGTACCTCTGTTTCTCGTCTAATTACAAATACATTATTGTAGGCACTAATAAGACCTACAAAATCATGCTTGCATATCCTATTTATCTCTTGTTATTTGCATTTGAATTTTTAAGTACCTCAATTTTGCATGTTCTTGGTCCAGTTTTTGTCATATATATCCTATTGTTTCCGACCGATTTCATTTATTTTTTTCTTTAACTAATTAGAGAATAAAATTATCTATTGAATAAAAAAAATTTTAAGTCGATTTCTTTACCGAGTCCAAAAATAAGCGATTCTAAATTTGAAAATTGCAAAACTTACGACTTTTTGTGTTTTTTAGCCGAAAAAGTATCTTCACTCTTTTTTCTCTAAAATAAAATTTTCTTTAAAAACATATAACAATTTTATACTTTTCTGAAAGGTATCTTCATAGAGAAGACTTTAAAATAAAAAAAGTGGTCAAGGTACACACGCTCCCGAATTTGACCTATTTTATATGAAAGTTTTGACTTTAGTCTATACTTTCTCAAATTCCAAAGCACAAATCGGTAACCGGAATGCAGTTTAAGAATCTGCAATATGTTGTTAAAAGTTTTCAATCAAAATCTACGGGACTTCGGAAAAATTTGGATTTTATAGCCCAAAATGTGAAAAAACCCATTTTTGGGTTTTTTGGGGAATTGTGGGATTCCTTTCGCCAAAATCTTAAAGTTTTTTTTACTTTCTCATTTTATACTATAAAGTCTACTTCCTCCGAAAATTTCGTTAAGATATCTTTAATAACAAAGATTTTATTATAGATGAAATATTTATAGTTTCTCAAAAAACACTTTTTTACAAAAATTTTACTTTAATTTCAAAAATCAGAAAAAATATAAACACGATTTTTTTCATCTAAATTACATTACTTAGCTGACATAATTCTTTGTTATACAGAAAAAGATTGAAATCAATATCTGTTATAGAACCGAAACTACGCCAATTTAGTGGCGTAGTGATTAAATAATTTGTATATCAGAGGTACCCAACATTGAGCCCCTTTAGCTCCGCCCCGGAGGGGTCTGTTCGGTTCCCCTTCCAAACTTAACATTGTACACTCCTCTGCTATGCCTAACCAAATTTCATTCAAATCCAACCGATCAGAATTTACAGATTTATTTACAAAAAATTTCGATTCTGCCCCACTGTGCACCGCTCGCTTAGAATTAGAATATAATTTGTAATTGTATTGTAATTATTCAACAAATAAATAAGGTTTGTTTTTGTTTTTGGCATTGAAAATGGGCAAAATCGGTTAATAAACAAAAAAGTTATGGGCTAAATACTAGAAACACAGGGTGTCCGTTGTAGCTTCATCTGCTGATTTCTCTTAAACAAAAACATGTACGACAACGAAATTTTCACTTTGAGCATCCTTTAAATTTCTTTCAATCAATGTATAACTTTGTATTTTATAGTTTTTGGGTTAAATCTAAATTTTAAAACCTTTATTTTCATCCCCTAATATACATATACATATGTATTAGGGTATTCACTCGAATATTATTTGTTTGATTAATCGACAAGTTAAAATCAAACAACTGTTCGATTAAATTAAAATCCAGAATTTCGAGTAACAATTTATTCGAGCAAATTATGCCGATTAATCGAATAATTCGAGTAAAAAATATTTTAAATATTTTCTTTCTTAACTAGTTTTTAGGATGTTCTAATTTCAGTTTTCTAGAAAATTTAGCTTAAAACAATGTTTCAAAATTTGTATAGAATGTTTCGAATCTAAAAGTGGTACCACAAACTTTAATTTTGTTAAATGTATTAAATAAAATGAACGGAATATATGCCTAAATTACAACACATAATTAAAGGTCGTTTTTTAATTAATTTTTAATTAAATGAAAACATAAACGTCATTAATTATAAAGTAAAATTCAAATAATTTTATATAAATTTAATAAATAATAAGAATTAAATTAAAGGATTTTAAACTTGATTTGGAAAAACATTATTGGTTCTACGAATGAAAGTACATAGTTTATATAGCAATAAATGCTCAGTCTGGTGTAGAGGATATTATGGTGATGGTTTGAATGAAATTTGTTATATAGAAGGAATTTGGACTTAAAATTAAGTTTAGCATGTAAATTTGTTCTTTATGTTAAGAATCGCTGAACTACTTTATCTGAAAAGGATAGTCCATAGTGCTTATTTCATTCTTCTTTAAAATAAGAAGAAATGAGAAATAAAATATTTTACGTTTCGGTAGAAATTGTCGTTTAATTCAAAATAGAGCCAATTATATCGAACATAATTGAACGATGAATTATAAAACATTCTAAAAATAAATCTGGGTTCAGTAGATCTTTCCATATTTAAAAATATTGTACAAACATTTTGAATATAACTGGAAACCAACATCTGTTGTACATAGTGTGTGTCCAAATTAAAAAGTGAGGTTATGAGACAAAATCGCAGTTCGGACTACCCTTAATATAAAATTTGGTTCAACTATTTATTTAACTATCAATGAATATATTAAATATAGAGAAACAACAGCATTATCTAAGCAAAAAAGACAAATATTCATAAATTTTTACGGTAATTTTAATTTTGGAATGACTATTTCTTATTTTAAGCTATATATATATATATTTTTTTTTTTTTTGATAAGCATTGAAAAATCTAACAAAATTTGAAGGTATAAATTAATCGAATAACTCGAGTAACTTAAAAGTTTTACTCGATTATTCGAGTAATTTAAAAACAGCAATTTCGAGTTATTTGATTATTCGAACAATGAAAAAGTCGAGTAAAATGAATACTCTAATATGTATGTAGTATATACAAAGCTAAATAGACTTAGAATATCGAAAAGATGAATATTTAAAAAATATAATTTTATTAATTGATTATTAAGATAATTTTCTCTTAAATAGCAGCGTTGTTTCATAAATAATTTGAAGATTAGTTGAAAGATATTGTGTATAAACTACATTTAATTAATAAAATCAACATTGTAAAACAGGTACTAATGAACTAAATCACATAAAATATTACCTTTGTACATTTTGACGTTTTCCAATGGCAGATAATCTTAAATATTTCCCGTCCAGATTACCTAAAAATAACCCATTTAAACAAAAAACTTTAACACTTTTACATATATTAAACATTATTTTAACTCTTTAACTACTTTAACTATAGATAATGCTAAATAAGTATGTATTCATTCATAACAGAAATGTTATCTAAATCTTTAAGATAATAAAGCTATTAGCATTTTGACTACTGGTTATATGTTTTTAATAGTCAAAAAATATATTGATTGGCAACATGATATCAAAAGTAGAAAAAACAAAAAAAATAAAAAAATAAAAAAAAAAAAAACTTCCCACCCCTAGGTGGTAATATTCTTAACTTATCTTTAACAAATATACTTATAATAAAAAAACATAATTTATAACGTTTATAAGAACTTTGTATAGTTTAATATTCAATATATATATTTTTTTTAATTATTCTTTATTTTTTAGATGATATTGCCAATAAATTATCCAGGGAATATATTAAATACATGAAAACTGGTCAAGAATCTGCCACCTTTAAACAGATCACTAACCAATTGGCTAAATCTCATACCCAGAAGGATATGTTTACCAAAAGCATTTCAGAATTGGGACCAGTTGATCAATTCTTTATGTGTACCACTTGTCGCGCTATAGTAAATGTTATGGCTGAAACTTTTAGATCAGAAGATGGTGAATTAAATGGTCCTAACGCAGAAGAAAATACCAAGAAAATGGTTTTGCAATTGTGTAATCGTTTTAATATACAAACTCCTGAAGTTTGCAGTGGTTTAGTGGATTTGAATTGGCCAATTTTACATTATATTGTTATGAATTCTAAAGCTGATGCTCGTTCATTGTGTGGTACTTTGCCCATTAATTTCTGTACAATTGAACAGAACAACTTCGATTGGAGTGTTAAGGTCGATAATAGTACAGGACCTTTGGAAGCACCCAAATCCGATGTACCTCAAAAAACAGATAATGATTTAACGATTGTGCACATTACGGATATACATTTTGATCCGGAATATCAACCAGGTTCTTTGGCTGATTGTGAAGAACCTATGTGTTGTCGTGTGACACCAGTTAGTGGTATATCTGAAGAATCTAAGGCCGGTTATTGGAGTGATTATCGTAATTGTGATTCTCCTTTGCATATGGTGGAAAATGCTTTTGATCATATTAAAGAGACTTATAAGAAAATTGATTATATTTATCAAACTGGTGATATTGTACCGCATAATGTTTGGTCCACCACAAAGGAGGGCAACAAAGCTATGTTAACTCAAATTAATAATTTGATAGCGGAAAAATTCCCTGATATACCAGTTTATCCTTGTGTTGGTAATCATGAACCTCATCCCACAAATGTGTAAGTAAAAAGTATTGAGATTTATTTGATTTTACAATAAATCGGAGCAAAATATTAATATATATCAGGCTTGGGGGTAATGATTAAATTCAGTAATCTATTACATGTACAGTTACAATTACAGGTTAATTGTGAATGCGTGACATTAAAAATATTCAAAATTACTCCAAATAAAAATCGTATACTGAATTTTTTTATACGTTTTATTTGTATATTGAATAGGTCTTATTTTAGACCTCACAATATGTATTAAAATCCTAAAAAACTAAAAATTAAACACTAATCAATCCCTATCGAGATCATTAGTTGTTCCATGGTCCTACTATTAACGGTTTGGAAAGTCGACTCTGCGAAGCCTTGTATCTTGCGAGTTCAGTCTTCCTAAACTCGTCTCTTACAAATGGTACCCCTAAGTCCCTATGGATATTCTTATTTCTTATGTACCATGGTGCACCCGTCATGGTGTTAAGAATTTTTGATTGGGCCCTCTGTATAATATCGATACACGTATTACTGGCTGTTCCCCATAGTTGGATGCCGTATGTCCGTATGTTAAATTGTAATTGAAAATATTCAACTTCAATTACTTGTAAAGTAATTTAATTGAAAATGTAATCATTACCCCCAACCCTGATATTTATTAATTACTTTTAAAAGGGTTCATATTTTTAAATTTTGCTAATGCATTTTTCATGCTTAATATAGTTTGACATCTCAAAATCCATTTAATAAATTCAATTAAAAATTTAATTAAGCATCATAATTCATTTAGCTTTGGCAACGAACATGTTCCCGCTGAATTAAATGTCAACTGGCTGTATGAACATTTATGGACCAATTGGCAACGTTGGTTACCCGCCGAAGCTAAAGAAACCGTTTTAAAAGGCGGTTATTACACTGTCTCTCCAAAACCCGGTTTCCGTGTTATTTCTTTAAATAATAATGATTGTTATATTTACAATTGGTGGATATATTTCGATGGTAATGTCACCAGTCAGCCTCAATTAGATTGGTTGCAAAAAACTCTTTTGGCTGCTGAAAAAGCTGGTGAACATGTTCATATTTTGGCTCATATACCATCAGGAGATGCTGACTGTTGGACTGTATGGGCTCGTGAATACAATCGCATTATTGAACGTTATAGTCACATTATTAGTGGCATCTTTGGTGGTCATACACACAAAGATGAAATGAATTTACATTATTCACAAAATGGTCATGCTATGGCTATTTATTGGAATGGTGGTAGTTTAACTTCTTACTCCAATAAGAATCCTAATTATAGAACATATGAAGTTGAACCCTCAACATATGTAAGTCTTTTTGTAATAAAGTATTTATAAATCAAAATTTTAATATTTGTATATAATATATAGCAAGTTGTTGATCATCATACTTGGATCTTCAATTTAACTGAAGCCAATGAACATGGTGAACATCGCCCACCTCAATGGATCAAAGAATATCAATTCAGTGACTTTACTAAGAATTTAAGTCCTGCTGGTATTGATGCTTTGTTTGAAAAAATGGCTGAAGAACCAGCACTTCTACGTCAGGTTAGTTTAATAAGAATATTTTTAGGAAATACCTATAAAATATTTTATATTCTTTTCATTTCTTTAGTATTGGAAATATAAAATGACTTCGGCTGATCCCAAACTAGCAGCTGGTTGTAATGAAAAATGTTTATTGACCACAATTTGTAATTTGGTTAGAACTGTTTATGACGACAAAACTCGTTGCAAAGAATTAAAAGCCAAATTAAAGGAATCGGTAAGTTTTTTTGTAATAAAACTCATAATTTATTATTATCAAATGATTAATAATTGTTTATTTTTAGTTGGCAAACGAACCAACAACTATTGCACCCACGGATAAGCCAGATAATGGAAATGGTGATGGTGCTGCCACTATGACTGCTTCTATTACTTCTATTGTAGCTTTATTGTTTATGATTAATCATATATTTTAAGGAATTATTTAAATAAGAAATTAAGTTATTCATATAATTACTTTTTTAAATAACAAAAAATAAAATATTAAAATGTAGCATCCTTAGGTTATGCATTGAAATTTTTCAAGCAAACTTCTACAATACCCCATAATTCATAAGGTAAGTTGTTATATTACTTATTGAAACACAGAAATTTAAGCTGGTAATTTTTGCTTGACTAAATGTTAGAATAAAAAGATAATAAAATCTCTTAAAATATTTATTATTTTAAGAACTGAAAGTGGTATACATTTAATATTTTACTCATTATAAAACACTCGTTCTTAAACCAATTTATAAGGCAGTATTGATGCTTAAAGTAGTTGCGATATTATTTGTTCTATGTTAACTGAAGACCTTAGAGCGCTTGTAGAGCTAATGATTTTTATAATAAGTTTAACTTTTTAATGTATGGAATCATAAAAATCATTACCATTACAAAACTGAAAAATATGTCGTAGAAAATCTACCTAAATTTCTAATTAGATACAAGTAACTCTATTACCTTAATAGTTTACTTCTAATTCCTAAATTAGGTTGCATTTTTGATAAAATTTTTTCATACCATAATAAAAATAACTGTTAAATAAAGGAGCTTTTTTTGAACATAATTAATAATCAGCCTAAAGAGAGGCAATAGATTTTCAATCTTAACAAATGTTTAACCCTTATGTATGCGGACGGAATTAATTTTTAGTGAAATTTTTAAATACAAACATTATATATAAAAACAAATCATGAATACGATGAATATGAATAAGTTTGTAAATATTTATATCAGGTCTTCTCACAAGATTTTGCTTTGCGAACCACTTGGAACGTTACAACCTGAAAACGACCCACATTATGTTTGAAATTTGATCATATTAAGGTATTTCTTCAAAAAAAACCCATGTTGAATTATAAGTTTGTACTAAAATTTGGATTCATTTATAATTTTATATCAAAAGTTATTCTTAAATAATTCTGAAACCTAAAATTAAATTAGTACTTTAAAAAATTGATATCAAAAGCTATTTTGAAATCAAGCTAAAGTTAAGAAAATAGTAAACACATTTGCCTTAAAATAATTGTAAATTTAAGATAAAACATTCGCGTTTAAAAAATGATTTGAAAAATTGCTGTTAAAGAACGAAGACCAAATATTTAAATCGGGTTACCAGATAAAAAGTTGTATATGCATATTTGTTTTATTCTACCGAAAACATGAACATTCAACAGCGAAAAAAATTTTTATACAATCTTCGTAGGGACCTCTTGGGGGTCTAGGATCCCCATTGTAGTTGTAACGCAGCAAAATATTGTTGGCTTTTGGTAATTACTACTACTTACAAGACTCATTACTTGATAATGAGTTGTTACTATTTTTCTCATTTCTTTGAGTAGTGGAATAAGTAGTTACCAGTAAAAAATAAGACCAATTAGTTCTGCAATGGCTCAGTTCGCTAGAGCGACTGCCAAACATTTGAGGCCAAACTTTTTTTAATCGGGTTACCAGATAAAAAGTTGTATTCTAAATGAATTATTGAAAATATTAACTTTTAACCGTTTTAAATTTGTTAGCTTTTAGTAATGACTACTACTAAATAGACTCATTACCTGGTAATAAGTTATTGAAGAATTTTTAATTTTTATCCCCTTACAATCTTTGTATGGACATCTTGCGGGTCTTGGACCCCCTTTTGACAACCGTTAGTTTAAATAATAGTAAAATATGGGATTTGGTAATTACTACTCATTACTAATTAGACTCATTACTTGATAATGAGTTGTCATTATTTTTCTAACTTCTTTGAGTAGTGGAATAACTAGTTAGCAGTAAATAACAAGTCTAATTAGTTCTACAATGGCTCAGTTCGCTAGAGCGACTGCCAAGCATTTGTGGTCAAACATTTTTTTAATCGGGTTACCAGATAAAAAGTTGTATTCTAAACGAATTACTGATTAAACTATTTTGTGAATAACTTAATGTTTTAAATTAATTTGTCTTATCAATTCTTAAATAAATACTTTAAATTTTATGTTCAAACAAAAGGTCTTCGCGATCCCCTTACAATTTTCGAACGGACTTCTTGCGGGTCTCCGACCCCTATTTGAGAACCGTTAATTTAATTAGTATAAGTTGTAAAATATTTAACGAACAAAATAGGCTGTTTTAGAAGCGAGTTAATATAGTTTATTAATTGCTCCATTAAAATTTGTTGTAAACTAAGAATGAATTCGGTCAATTGCAAATTTTGTTTATATTGATGTGTTGTTTTTATAGTATAACCTTAAAAGTGTTACCTCCATCAAAGCATTTAACTGACCCTGCCTTCCCTTTTGATATAACTAACTTCTTCATGAAAGCTCTGTTGTTAAAATATTGTAAACAAAAGTTTTGTAAACATTTTATGTCGTGTGTGGTCAAAGCTTTAGGTAATATTGTTATAACTAAAACTAGTAACCGTTAACAATTTTCAATTTAAATTAATGTTTATACTTGTTTTACTGCTTATACGTGTTTCATAGCTACTATTATAAAATATGTTCAGTGGGTATCAGTAATCTAATACTCATTACAATGTTCAATGGAATATATTTCCAGTTCCTATCTTTCCAACCTAATGTCAAATTAATTAATTATAATAAATGTCCATAAATATTGTCAGTGTTGCCAGAAGAGTATCCCAAATTGGATACTAAAACTGGGGATTTATATTTAAAAATTTGGATTTTTGGGAATACGAAAAATAAAAATAATAATCCACAAAATTAAATTTAATTAACAATTCACTAGCATCGATTGAAAAGAGCGGTACATTTTGTATAAAGCTATTATTTTGTAAATGGGACACTAATTTAATTTTGAAGGACTTTAAAATCGGTAATATATTAAGCTGAACTAGAAATGAATGTTTAAAAATTTACTTCTAGAAGCCATCTATGTTCACATTGACACGTATCATACTTTCAAATGATTTGCTAATTTTTACCAGACAGCTGTTCTTTGAAGATAACAAATCGCATAGTTTCATTTATTTTTTTTTTTTATTCTAAACAAATTTACGATCTTTAAATGAAAACAATAATAACGAATTTTTAATACCCTATTAGCTATGTGAAAGAGTTCGTCAATAAAACGATATAAAAAATAAAAACATTTAAATTTGTTTTATTTCAATAACTTAATGCGTATAAAACATTTAGAGCATTTTTATGATTTCCCTAATAATCATTGTCATAAATATAAGCACCAAGAAATAAAACTTCTAGAAGGTTACAAACAGTATATTGAAAAAAATAAATATAACCCTATAAATACATTTTTCTAAAATCAAAATAATTCCTTCAATACTGATACAATATCATTGTATCAGTTAGACAATATGGCTTCAATTATTTTAAAAACATACGATTTTTTTTTTTAACAATAACGCACTAATATTTATGAACACACATACATACATATGTGTAAGTACCTATTGTCCAAAGGTGGGTGTATAGTTAAATAAATAAAAAAAAAAAAACATATTGATTTAGATTCAATTGATAAACGTGCAGCAATAAATTATGCAGATAATTAAAGAACGAACACGTTTTAAACGTTTCAAATTTCTTTTGCGATTTGCAACAATGTTAGCAACAGCTTTTTTATTAAACTTCTGGGGAATTTGATCACGACAACGAAAACATATTTTTAGCAACATCACGTGAATAATTGTGCAGATCATATTATTAAAAATATGTTAACTTTATTATGTTTTATTATTGAATACAAGTTGATTTTTGATAAAGGAAATAAGTATATGTTTTCATTTAACAAATTAAAAAAGTAAGTCCGTCATATACCAAAAAGTATATCGTCCCCGAAAATGCAATAAAAATTTTCAAATTTGGGTTTTTGATAAAATTGTTTATTTTTTAAACTACGTGTAATAACAAATTTTCAGACTTGTAGCTAAAAAAGAAATACCGTTACCGCTAAAATACCATTACCGAAATAATGCAAAATTCCATTACCGTTACCTTTTTGAATAGGTTGCCGACCTTGATGAAAAGTGATGTTGCGTTGTTTTGCATTTTCGGTGACGATATGTTACCCAATAACATTTCCAAATAGGTGCCCAGTCAATATACAATCATGCCAAAGCCCTTCAGTGGAATTTAATTGGTAATTTTATATAATAATTTTAATTTTGAATGTATATAATAATTTACAGTTATGACCAAATATATAGGTTCAATACAAGCTCATAATATATGTATTCACTCCTAAAAAATAAAATACAAAGATTTCAATGTTTGGACTAATTAAGAAAAGGGGATATATACACATTTAAAATCTTAAAAAATGTGTTAATATTTGTCAAAATACATACAGTGTCTCACATAAGTTAGTGAATTTTAATTTTTAAATAAAAAAATTAATTATTTTTAGTTATAAAATTAGGTAAATAAAAAATAATAATTTTTTTATGAATGGGATTTTTTTCCTGAGTTGTCTTCTACCAAATGCTGCAAAAAGTAGCATGTTGAGTCGTTTCCGAGAAATTGAGGAAAATAACACGTGCAGTCATTTCAGTTACCTCACAAAAGTATTTGAATTTTTTAATTTTTTATATTTGAAGATACTCAAAATACAAAAAAGGCAAAACAAAGATATGTTTTTTATATTAATTTTTATTAAGTATTAGTGTTAAGCGTTTATTAATTCTTTTTCTAAATTTGGGGGTTAAATTTTAGGGAAATTAAGCGAAATTTCTTTACATGTATCTTACAAAAGGGAAATTGGAATAATCGGGTAATTTTTCCTAAATTATTTCTTAAATTTAATTTGTTTTATTTCAAAATATAAATGGATATTGGCATGTCTTCGAAAAATAAATTTTTCTGCAAAAGTTCTAAATATTGACATTCCAAGCAGCGTACATAGTTTCATTATGTTGTTAAAAAATTAAAAATCTTCAACATTGAGTCTATTTTACTGAAGTACTGGTCCACATATTTTAACAAAATTTTCAGATTGTGTTTCTGTAGGTATTAGCTGTTATTAAGTGGGAGATTTGGATACCAGCTACAAAAATACAAAGAAATTGGTGCCATAGTATAAAACGCGATAAGAGGTATATTTTAAGTTACATAACTATATGACTTTCAAGGTATAGGGAAACTATAAAAAGGTAAAAATACCCGAAAAAGTTTACTATTCTGTTAATATTACATATGTTGATGAAAATAAAGTGGAAAATTTTTCACTTCAACATTTCTGGAGTGCATGTTATTGATCCAAAAGTAATATGGCTAAGTAATTAGAAAAATAAACGCAAGTACAATTATGTCGGGGTATATTTTAAAGCTTTATCATAAAATAAGGTATTTTAGTCTCCCAATTTATAATTGGCTATATATCGGGAAGATATTCCCCAACATTTTGAAATCAATTTTTAATACATAGGGTACCAAAATGGGCTTGATATTTAAGGTATTCTATTTTTAATGGTGCAATGCCTCATAATTAACGACTTGGACCCTTCGTATATGGCGTTTTACCAAAAAAACTTATAAGGAACTAAAACTTTATTATTTTTTTACTATAATGACAAAAAAAAAATTTTTCATTTATAGAGGAAAAATAGGCGTGTTCTTCCTAAATCAACCATCTAAGTCCATTAAATATAAAATTGGACCAAAAATCCCCCAAAATTTTACTCCAAATTGGGGAAATAAATTAATAAACATTTAATTGTGATACCTATGACCTATTATTAATAAAAAAAAATAAATGAATTTCTCCAATTTTTATTTTGTTTGACATTTTTAAATACAAAGGTGATAAAAATGCAAATACTTTTGTGAGGTAAATTCGATGAATTTTCATACTATTTTTGATTGCAGTTTTTTGTATTATAAAGTTAACAAATAGACAAACACAATTCAGTTAATAAATCTAAAATTATTTTTTTAAATCACGTAATTAAACCGTTTTAATTATTAATTTAAAAAATTCAAATACTTTAGTGAGACACTGTATATGAAAATTTATTGGAAAAAATTTTTTTACAATACAACAAAAATCGTCCAAGCGTGGAATATTTTATTTCATTTTGATAAAAACCTATTATTTTTATAGCTCTCAAGAACCCATAATACAGTTCTTTAGAGAAATTATTACTTTTTTCCTTGATGTGTTTTTAAAATTTTTTTAAATAAGGGAACATTTTTCTCCATATTCTTAAGAATACAATGCTACCATATACCGAATAATGACTAAGACAAACTAAATATTAGTCTATGTTTTTCATAACTAAGGAGTGCGTTCGAAAAAATCTTAGCATATATAATATTCAATAACTTGGAAATGGTTGATCTTAGAGTTTTCATTCTTTTTTTATTTAATTGATAATTTATTACAAATTATAAATTAAATTTATAGTTCTAACTACTACTAATGAACTTGTGGACCATTTTTGGTAACCCTTCCGTTAAAGATTTGATAGTTGCTTCAGTCACTTATTTGGAACAGTGTGCACATCATCTATTAAAATCTTCGGTATTTTGGGACACCTTTTTTGTGCTCTTCAAATTCTCCACTGTTCTAAGCCATGGACAATTTTGAAATTTGACCTCTCCTGGTACAAAAACTATGTTATTGTTTTGGTACCACTCCAGAGCTTTCTTAGCGTACTGACATGATACCAAATGGGTCCAAAAATATGTGGACACGTTGTGCTCTCTTACGAAAGGAAGAAATCTTTTTTGCAAATATTCCTTGATGCATATTTTGGTATTAATAGATCCGAATGTATCAAATGACTTTCCTGTTTTGACGCAACTGCAAAAAGCCTGTTATACCAGGAATTTCGTAAGAAATTTTTTCCGCTTTTTGGTCCTAAACTTGTCTTTAACATTGCCTCGAGCATTAACAATTAAAAGTTTTGACACATAAGCTGCGAAAATTCTGCAAGCACATACGTTTCTTCGTCAATTATACAACTTGAGTATTTTTGTATGAAATTTGGTTTTAATTTCCGTGTCCTAATCTTGGCTTCTAAATTTTTTGCAGCATTCCTATTAGGAACTTTTTGGACTTTATATGTTATCAACTTTGCATTGGCTTTAAATTTTTGCATCAAATAGTCGAAGCACTGAGATAATTGAGCTGCTTTTCTACCAGATGTGTTTGGAGTTCCTTTCAATTTTCTGGCCTTCCCAATACCATGTGGTCTTTTTTTTTTTTCTCTCCGAACCAGGTTTCATATCAATGGCCACATTCTCCTGATACTGTTTAATAACATTATAAACAGTTTGACGGCAGAAATTTAATTCTGTGGCCAATTATTTGTAGGTCCTATTTGGATTTTTTTGAAATTTTTTAATAATTTATAGCACGGAAATCTTTTTCGTCACTCATTTTGATGAAAATCACGACAAATCAACAGTGTTGTTATTAAAAATAATAACTGAAGTATTTTTCCATGATAACTTGATTTTGATTCCGAAAAAAGTTATGAGGCAAAACGTGTGTTAAGATTTTTTCGATCGCACTCTTTACTTATTTGCTCGAAAAATATTCAAATACTTGTTAAGACTTTAAATATGTATACCTTCTTTTTTTCCTAATTTAACATAAATATGTGTTATGGTTTATCAAAGGCTTCCATAAAGCATGTTAAGGGACTTGGGAAGTGAGCCTATTTATTTGTTCATAACTTACATATCAAAACAGCACACAATGTACTGTGTAAAATGGAGATAATTATGGAATTTCGGAACGACTGTTCCAATTTTAATGAAATCCACAGTTAGACACCTCTGGTATGAACATTTTTAAAAATAATCCTGATTCGTTATATCTGAACCGATTTCAATGGTTTTTATATTAGAAAGATTTTTATAGGATTTTACTGGTCTACAAAAAAACATGTATAGTTAATATCTTATCTTTTAGTTTACGAGATATTGGGCTTCAAAGATTAAAATTTTTACCTTTCAATGTACCTTGGTGAAGTTTTTCCGTTATAGCGAGTCCAACTTTAATCTGATTTTTTCATAATATTTTACATTTTATTCAAAACAAATTGCAGATTGTAAAGAAAAAATATATATGGAGTCAAAAGTTATAAGCATTTAAATTTTTTCCTGTTTTTTGCCGAAAAAAAAAAAATTATCTATCCGGTATGATAATAAATTTTGAATTCTAAATAAAAGACAAACAGGTATGTATGTGATGAAAACCGATCGTTTTCAAATGGAATTGGCTTGAAATGTTGTGATGAAATTCGATGGTTTTCAAAAATAATTTTTCAACAATGACTTATATTTCATTTAGAATATGCAGTTCATGCAAATTAATTTTAGAGAAATATAGAAAATTATGTAAAAAATCGAATGCAGTGATTTAAATCAAATTTTTTCTAATAACCAACACGAAAAAAATAAATACATCACACATTTTTTCGATTTGAAATGGATTTGTTTTCGAAATCGTTTTCTGTCACATATCTTAAAGTTCTTGAAGTACAGACGATTTTCTTAAACTCTTTACAGGTGTTAGTTTTAACTTGCAAAGCTTCGCATGTGGTGGTCTCCTAACAATATTTCTTAGATTCTTCCCTGATACTTTTTTTTTCTCTCCGAACCAGGTTTCATATCAATGGCCACATTCTCCTGATACTGTTTAATAACATTATAAACAGTTTGACGGCAGAAATTTAATTCTGTGGCCAATTATTTGTAGGTCCTATTTGGATTTTTTTGAAATTTTTTAATAATTTATAGCACGGAAATCTTTTTCGTCACTCATTTTGATGAAAATCACGACAAATCAACAGTGTTGTTATTAAAAATAATAACTGAAGTATTTTTCCATGATAACTTGATTTTGATTCCGAAAAAAGTTATGAGGCAAAACGTGTGTTAAGATTTTTTCGATCGCACTCTTTACTTATTTGCTCGAAAAATATTCAAATACTTGTTAAGACTTTAAATATGTATACCTTCTTTTTTTCCTAATTTAACATAAATATGTGTTATGGTTTATCAAAGGCTTCCATAAAGCATGTTAAGGGACTTGGGAAGTGAGCCTATTTATTTGTTCATAACTTACATATCAAAACAGCACACAATGTACTGTGTAAAATGGAGATAATTATGGAATTTCGGAACGACTGTTCCAATTTTAATGAAATCCACAGTTAGACACCTCTGGTATGAACATTTTTAAAAATAATCCTGATTCGTTATATCTGAACCGATTTCAATGGTTTTTATATTAGAATGATTTTTATAGGATTTTACTGGTCTACAAAAAAACATGTATAGTTAATATCTTATCTTTTAGTTTACGAGATATTGGGCTTCAAAGATTAAAATTTTTACCTTTCAATGTACCTTGGTGAAGTTTTTCCGTTATAGCGAGTCCAACTTTAATCTGATTTTTTCATAATATTTTACATTTTATTCAAAACAAATTGCAGATTGTAAAGAAAAAATATATACGGAGTCAAAAGTTATAAGCATTTAAATTTTTTCCTGTTTTTTGCCGAAAAAAAAAAATTATCTATCCGGTATGATAATAAATTTTGAATTCTAAATAAAAGACAAACAGGTATGTATGTGATGAAAACCGATCGTTTTCAAATGGAATTGGCTTGAAATGTTGTGATGAAATTCGATGGTTTTCAAAAATAATTTTTCAACAATGACTTATATTTCATTTAGAATATGCAGTTCATGCAAATTAATTTTAGAGAAATATAGAAAATTATGTAAAAAATCGAATACAGTGATTTAAATCAAATTTTTTCTAATAACCAACACGAAAAAAATAAATACATCACACATTTTTTCGATTTGAAATGGATTTGTTTTCGAAATCGTTTTCTGTCACATATCTTAAAGTTCTTGAAGTACAGACGATTTTCTTAAACTCTTTACAGGTGTTAGTTTTAACTTGCAAAGCTTCGCATGTGGTGGTCTCCTAACAATATTTCTTAGATTCTTCCCTGATTCTTAAAATAGAATTACCTTTACTCAATGTGGCCTGTTTTTAATTATCTTTCAAATATAAACAAATTCACATTTCTGCAACTTCATTCATAAATTTACCAAAAAAAATCGTATATATTTTATAAAGCAATTGATTATTATTTTAATTTATTAAAGTCTAGTTTCTGTTTGCAAAATGAACGTCAATTATAACTGTTAAGATAACCAGACGAACATTTTTTTATATTTTTTGTAATTTAATCAAATTTCTTTAACTATAAATAACCAAGTAGTATTTATTTATAAAACATATATTGTTAGTTTAACGTAATTCAATATAAAACTAGTGCATACGATTAATAAATTTAGTCAATTTTTAGACTCGAACCTATTGAGATCAAGTCTTGTGGTGAATTAGAGAACATTTGAGTAAAATGTTAAGAAATTTTATTTTGTTAGCCTTATTGGCTGTGGCAGTGAATAGTTTAAATTTGCCAGGAGTACCGGTAGATTTTGAACAAGATGATGAGACTCTATCAGCTATTTCAGGTAAATTAAGAGTAATTTATTTGAAAAAATTTAAATCGCAACTTATTAAAAATACTTTTTCTAAACAATTTTTCTTAGATGATATTGCCAACAAATTCTCTGAGGAATATATTAAATTCCTTAAAACTGGTGTAGAATCGTCCACCTTAAAACAGCTTTCTACCCAATTGGCTAAATCCCATACCAAAAAAGACATGTTCACTAAGAGCATTTCCGAATTAGGTTCAGCCGATCAGTTTGTTATGTGCACTACATGCCGTGCTGTAGCCAATGTTGTGGTTGAAACCTTTAGATCAGAAGATGGTGAATTAAATGGACCCAATGCTGAAGCTGATGCTAAAAAAATGGTATTGGAATTGTGCAATCGTTTCAAAATTCAAACTCCTGAAGTCTGCAGTGGTTTAGTGGACTTAAACTGGCCCATTTTGCATTATATTATCATGAACTCTTTGGCCGACACTCGTTCATTGTGTGGTACTTTACCCATCAAATTCTGTAAAGTTGAGCAAAAAAATTTCAACTGGAGTGTTAAAGTCGATAAAGGCAAAGGTCCCTTGAAAGCACCCAAATCAGATGTACCGAAGAAAACCGATAATGATTTGAATATTGTTCAAATTACGGACATACATTTTGATCCTGACTATAAAGCCGGTGCATTGGCTGAATGTGAAGAACCTTTGTGTTGTCGCTTAAATCCTGTAGGCGGTGTATCCGAGTCTGCTAAGGCTGGTTATTGGAGTGATTATCGCAGTTGTGATGCTCCTCTACATATGGTGGAAAGTGCTTTTGATCACATCAAAGAAACCCACAATAAGATTGATTACATCTATCAAACTGGTGATATTGTGCCACACAATGTTTGGACCACATCCAAGGAAGGCAACAAAGCCATGTTGACCCAAATTAATGATTTGATGGCTGAAAAATTCCCTGGTATTCCCATTTTTCCCTGTGTTGGAAATCATGAACCTCATCCCACCAATGTGTAAGTCAAATTGAAAGAATTAATAATTTTCCCTAAACAAACTCAATTTATTCTTTTTTAGTTTTGGCAACGAAGATGTTCCCTCTGAATTAAGTGTCAGCTGGTTGTATGAACATTTGTGGAGCAACTGGCAACGCTGGTTACCCGCCGAAGCTAAAGAAACTGTATTAAAGGGTGGCTATTACACTGTCTCACCCAGAAAAGGTTTCAGAATTATTGCTTTGAACAACAACGATTGTTATATTTACAACTGGTGGATATATTTGGATGGTAGTGCTACCAGTCAACCTCAATTGGACTGGTTACAAAAAACACTTTTGGCTGCTGAAAAGGCTCGAGAACATGTTCATATTTTGGCTCATATTCCTTCGGGAGAATCTGATTGCTGGACTGTATGGGCTCGTGAATATAATCGCATTATTGAACGTTACAGTCATATTATTAGTGGCATATTTGGTGGCCATACCCACAAGGATGAAATGAATTTACATTATTCAGAAAATGGACATGCTATGGCAATTTACTGGAATGGTGGCAGTTTAACATCTTATTCCTTCAAGAATCCCAATTACAGAACTTATGATGTGGAACCCTTGACCTATGTAAGTAACTTTCTTAAAAAAAAAAAAAAGAACAAATTTTTATTTTCTTTATTTAGCAAGTTGTTGATCATCATACTTGGATTTTCAATGTCACCGAAGCTAATGAGCTTGGTGAACGTGCTGCTCCCAAATGGTATAAGGAATATCAATTTACTGAATTTACCAATGACTTAAGTCCAGCTGGCATTGATGCATTATTTGAAAAAATGGCTGCTGAACCTGAATTATTGCGCCAGGTTGGTAAATCCATATAACTTTTCAATTACATGTTTTTAATATTCTAAATAACACAATTTTAGTACTGGAAATACAAAATGACTTCGGCTGATCCCCAATTGGAAACTGGTTGCAATGAAAAATGTTTGTTAAGCACCATTTGTCATTTGGTTAGAACTGTTTATGATGATGATACCCGTTGCAAGGAATTGCAGGCCAAGTTAAAGAAATCATTAAATTATTAAATACAACTTTGTATATGTGATATATTCTTTTTAAAGATTTTAAAAAATATTATTTGTGCAATAGATGTAAAATTGTTAAATAAAAGTAACACAAAATATATACAAATTATACAACAATTAGATTTTAGTGATTTATATTAAAGGTTGACAAAAAAATTCTGATGGACAGAATATCTTAGTCAAATCGGATACACGATATTATTAATCCCCTAAATCACATTTTGAATTGACTCTAGTTTAAAAATTTCTATTGAGTTTTTTCTTTTAAGTTTGTGATTACGAATATATCTGGCCAAAATTAAGAAACTTAAAGATCGAGAAGAAGTTTCTTTTTAATAAAAAGGAGTAAGAAAGTAGTAAAATTAGTTAAATACACATCATTATTCCAATTTTAGATTCCATTTACACATAATAAAAATGTTTGCATTATTTGTAACAATAAATCAATATATATATTTACAATCCCGATAGAATTGCTACAAGTAACAACACGTCATTGTTGCTATATTGGCTACAGTCACAATCTGGACCAAGAACTTTTTAAACTTGTTTGTGCTACCTCTTCAACATTTTTGCATCGCCTTTCAGTATTTTTACTTCATTCGCCAAATAAAACCAAACTAATTAAAAGAACGCCCTAAAATTAGAACATGGTCTATTTTGAGAATGTTTAACTAATTAATATCGTTCGAAGTATGTTTAATTCGATGATTTCGTTTATAATTTCTACTACAATCAGCAGAAAGTAAAACAAATGTATTAAAATCATTGGTCTAGTTTCTGGAAGATTCAAATGTGTGAGAGTTCTAATGTTTGAGATTCTATTGTTCTAATGTTTGAGAGTTCTAATGTTTGAGATTCTATTGTACTTATTTCCTAACATTTCTAATATACCAACTAAGGGGGGTTTTACACTACAATACTTTGTATTAATATCAAAAATATTTTTAAATGTATTATGTTGTAAATACCTTCAATACTTTGTATGTTGAAATCTTGAAATTTTTGAAGCGTAATTGAAATAATAACCGCATATATATTTTTTATAATTTTATGCACTTTAGTTAATGCTCTTAAAATAAATAATCCAATCTTCAAAAAAGTAGCAAAAATAATTACCAGGATACAGCATACCACCATTTTTATTCAATAGCGAAACCTGAAATTTTTAACGGTAACATACTTCACTTCCATCTAGCATTAATTTATTTCTTACAGTGTCTTGGCTAAGCTGCGACAACAACTTCGTATTAGCAACTCTGTGCCGTACCGTTTTTAACATTTCCTTCTACCATCATATTCATACAATGTTTATAGACTGTGGTAATAATTTAACGAAACTTTACTTCATATTTTTTCACATTTACACAACATTTCTTCAACACATTTTATATGTTCCGTATGCACTATAATTTAGTGAAAATTTGTATATAATTTTTCATGGAAACTTTTTCCTTTTTACACGTATTTTTCGAAAAATTAAATATACCCACTAGAAACACTAACGAACATTGAAGGAAAACCGCGAAAACTAAACACACACACAGGGTGTTATCAATAATATAAGAAAAATAACTGACATTTTCTTTCGTTTGATACTTTATAGAGTTGTATGTCATATGCCGCCGATTATTTTTAGCAGCCGCCTTCTTCAAGAAAATTTATATGTAATTCCGCACAATTTTTTGTTAAATTCAATGTAGTTAATTTGCGGTCCACACGAGCCGTTTTCATGCTCGCACATTGAACAAAATATTGTGCGCACATGCATTTGTATAGTGTGGACCCAAGTTGTTCATGTTTTGTTCTTGTTCGCACAATTGTTCGAGCAACCATGTCTGCCATCAAACGTCATTTTGTATGCGGATGAAGAGACGCTGCATGTAAAAGTATCGAAGCGACACTGACAACAAACAAAAAATTATGATTTGTTCGACAAATGTTCTGCCCACTGAAAACAAAATGAAAAAATGTGTGTGTTGCTCTGCCGACGTTTTGTTCTTGTGCGAACAAGAAAAAGGCTAGTATAGACGGTACGTAATTCATAAAATTTTCAAAATTCGAAAAGCTTATTATTGTTCTTTAAAAATATTATTAAATAGCGTTTAGAACAAAACTTTAATATCGTAATTACGATATCATAATTATATTGAAAAACGATATTATAAGGGAAGACACACTTTAGTACGCTAAAAATATCGATTTAGATTCGAAAACAATTAGTACTTGTGGTAAAAAAGTAATTTCAATGAATGAAGTACATTAAATGAAATTCGTTAATTTTTTTCCAAAAAATTATTAACTTAATGTAGAAATTCATTGCTTCAATGAAAATATTCAATGAAATTATTAACGCTATTATGAACATTACATTGAAACCATTCATTAAATGTATTTCTTATTACAATAGGTAAATTAGTTAATTGATTTAATGCATTAGTTCATTGAATTAATTTATTCAATGTACTAATACATTGATTTAATTAAGAAGAAGCATTACACAATGAACATAAGCATTGAACCAATGATAAATTTCATTAAATTATATTAAAATAAATGATTTCTAACGGGAAATAAAGTAAACTGAAAACAAATACAACTCAGTCGAGCATCATAATTGAATACACCAAATTAAATTAATTACCCAAAAGAAGGAATTTGGAGACTTGCCTTCATAACACGTAAGTTTAATAATGTTTATGATTTTAAACAGTTTTTAAAGATTACATTTCATTTATATTTATGTAGATAAAAACACTAAGATGCAGAAGAATGTGTTATTAGCCTTAAATACCAGGGTTTCAAAATCAAGAGGATTCGATTCGTAAGTATACATAAATATATGAAATATTTTAATTGAATTCTTAATAATAATATATTACAGACTAATCAAGATTTGAATGCTACATCTGGTGATCGTCAAAATAAGGAAATTTATATAAACCAAAATGATTCAAAGGTAACTAGTTCAAATATTTTAAGCAATAGAACGAATTTTAAAAATTTTATTTATAAACTTTCTTTGTTAAGGATAATGTTGTAGTTATATTAATGTGGCATCTAAATGGATATTCCATACCATCATTGAGCAATATAGAGGACAACAGGAATTACTATATTATTATAAATGACAAAGCAAACATGATAACATCTGTAACATGCATTTTTTTATTTAAATGTTTTAGTGAAATGTAATAATTTTATTTTTATATTTATATTTAATTTTTGCTTATATTAACTCAATATCATATACTATAATCATTTAATATAAAATAAAATAGAAACAAGAAATACAGAACACGCCTATTATTATAATACATTTTTAATGTATAGTTTCATTGGGACAAAATATGAGTTCATTGAAACCAATGTGCTGTTCACTGAAATTATTTATTTTATTTAGTGAATGATTCAATGTAAGAATAAATTTAATCAATGAACTTGTACATTGAATTATAATATTAATGTATGACAATTCATTGTTTCAATGAACCTGTACATAGGGTCAAAATTAGTGCACAAATTCATTTCAATGAACTTTTTAATTGTATTTATGTACCTTTTTGGTTCAGTGTAGTTTTATCATCTAGATAATAAAGTTTCGAATATTTTTTGGTGTATTGGGTTATAAAGAAATGCACTGACCTCATATAATCCTTTTATTCAAAATTTATACTCCAAAATAATATTAAATAAATGAAAACTATTAAAGCATTTATCATAGTAGTATATAGAAGATGTATTTTACCAGGTAAACTTTAAACTCCTATTCTTGAATTAAATATATCAACTCTTTTAGTATTAAAATAATGGTTTTCCTAAGACATTTGTCCCCTTTCATTAATTTCAACTGAAAATAGAAATTTATTTTGTGGCAAAAAATAAACCGGTATCAAATTATTATGACCAAGCGTTATAACTAAGCTATATTTTTTAAAGAACATGAATTTCTGCCTGAGGTTTTTTTAATTTATGTTGCCAAATTTTGAAAAATTTCGGGTTTGGCATTCCCTTGTGAAATAAAAGATATACAAATTTTTTTATTTATTAGTGTTCCGCCGGCTAATAGCCAATTTGAAGCCGGCGCCGGAAATTTTTCCAAAGACGCCGCCGCGTTAAATTGCAGCGCAGATTTATGATAGTAGTAGATAAGCATGCCAGACTTAAGGATTTTTTCTAAAGTTATATTTGAAATTATTTCGGAGATTTTTTAGGGATAAAATAATTATAGTTCTAATTATTTTTGCCTACAATTCCATGTGAATTTTATTCAAAGGCATTTAGTTTCAAAGATGCTGCCAAAACATTTCATTAAACGAAAATATCTAGATAAATATATCCTAAATTTTTTATGTTATTTGGTGATTTTTTTTAATTTGCTGGGGACAGCGAATAAATTACCTGGCATCTCTGGCAGTAGCACAAATTGCTGAGCGAAAGCAAAAAAGAAAAAACATAATTTCATACAAATAATTACAAAGCAATCACAAGTGACGCCATTTTTTACATAAATCATAAAATTTTAGACCGATTTTAAAAAGAACAATAGAGACAAAAAGAAAAATCTATTTCCAAAAGACCTGGCAGCAAAGTTCGAGCGTGTGTGTGCAAAATAGTGTTTTGTTTTATTTTTAATTATCGAGGCATTTACATACGAACTTTACAATTACTTCGTTTTTCTGTTTCTTTAATGAGTTTAATCAATTTCCTCAATCCCAAATTAAAACCCACGGTTGAGTGCGATGCCGTCTGCGAAGATGGTTACGGGGTCTCCAACCTAATAGCTGACGATGCCGAACAGCTACAGCGTGGTTTTATGGCCTTCTCGGTGAGCAAACCACCGATTGAGATTGTCTTTGAATTCCCCAAGGCCATCGACTTAAAGGTGATTAAACTCTGGAACAGTCACGGTGCTTTAAGGTCAACAGCCTTTGAGGTTCACGGTAAATACGAGGGCATTTGGGAACGTGTTGCTTATGTACGTGACTTGGCTAAAGATGTTGATTCTTTGACATTTTGCTATCAAAGTGACTACAGTTCAAAAAGTTCCGAACAGCAATCGAGTGAAAAAGTGTTTTTCTTTAAAACTGCCCACAAGATGCTGTCAAATACCAACAGTATTAAATTGATTATACGTGCCACACAAAAGTGTCCACCTGTCTTGCGTAAAGTTCAGATATGGGGCTTGCCAGCACGTTCTTTAGACAAAGCCGATCGCGAATTGGTAAAGAGTATATGGAATGAAATCACCAATCCCTATGATTATGGTGGTTCATGTCAGCGCGACGATGATGCCGGACAAAGGTCACCATCCAGATCGATACCGGAATTGAATAAGAATTCATCATTAAAAATACCCGAAGAGTTCCTTGATGCAATTACATGGGAACTGATGGTGAGTTAAAAAATGTTTGTTGAAAAAAAAAAAATCGTTTCTTAGAAAATTTAATTAGTAGTTTTTATTGTTTTACTAGAATTTTTTGTTGTGAATAATGTGATATAACAATAGAAAAAAAGAGGGATTATATAGTCTAAAAAATTTATAAGCACGCACAACATTTCTAAATTACAGTTATATATTTGCAAATTTTGCAATTTTTCGTTATTGATAATTACTTTTAAAAACATTAAAGCGAAGGTCTTCAACAAAAAGAAAAGGTAGTACTTTTCGAATATTACTTTTTTCAAATATGTACCTTTTAACTTTTTAAAAGTTGGTCAAGTCCTAAAACATTCAGTACGTCCGTCAAAGTGTTTTTCGATATTTTAAAAAGTGGCCCTTAAATGAAACATGAGTTCAATTATAAACCAATAATCATGAAATTTGGTTCTATGTTCAAATTGAACATTTTCTTTAAAAAATTTAGAAGATAAATTTTTCTTTAAAAATACTTTAAAAAAGAAAATTTTCTGGAAAAAAATATAGAGAAAAATAAATAAATAACTTAGAAGAGCATTTTTCAAAAAATGTTTAATATATTTTTTTTTTTTTTTTAAACTTTTAGAAAGTAATATTTCTTTAAAGAAAATGCAGAAAAAAAAATATTTAAAAGTAGATTTTTTTTTATTAAAAACTAAAAAAATAGAAGAATTTTCTGAAGAAATCAAAAATACTAGCACACTTAAAATTGTAATATTTTTTTTCGTCTTAATAAAGGTTTTTCTGTGTAGCCGGGCTACGCCCGGACTTAAGGTTTTTCTCCGCTGGATATGTCCAACACCGGCTTCCCTGAATAAACTTTTTTGAATATCAAATTTTTTTTTATTCTTAAATAGTTAATGAATATAATCATGTTACATACCATTAAAATTGTATGTGAAAGTACTATCAAAGGGTATCAATATAAATTAGACCACATACAGTGCTGTGCAGAACATAAGCAACAAAATTAAAGTTATCCTAAATGTAAAATTATTTTTTAAAGTATTAAATTTAGAAAAAAAAATAATTTCATAACATTGTTAACACAATTGGGTACTAACAAACATTTGTACCTTAGAAGATGTGATTTTCTTTCTTTTCGCAAAAACGAGAAAAATATTGTATGCTCTATATGAAAGTATGCATATCAAGAGCAACAAAATTTCCAATTGTAAAAATTAACACAAAATGTTTAAATTTATTGCTATTTGTTTAAGTAAATGGCAGTTTTATAGTAAAAATATCTGAATACAGCATTATTTACACATATTTTTGGTAATTTTTCTTTTACTTATAGTTTTTTTTAATAAGAATTATGATTTGTGACAATATAGGCCGATGGAATAAATTTTTAATTTCTTTGGAATAAGAAAAGTTGAAAGTAACTTTTTTTATAATACAAATTTTTGAATACTGCTTAATTAAGGTAAACAAATTTATTTTGGAAGCACAATTTTAAAAATTATGACTTTACAGTATAGTCTCTAAGGGTTAATATATACTATTATCAAAGTCCATTGAAAGCATTTAAAGAAGTTACAGACTAAGCAATATAGCACTGCTCACTGAAAATCTTATTCAATAAAGGTACATTTTTTTATTTCTGTTTTTATACAAGAAACAATTTATAATTTCATATAAATACGTTGCTTTCTTCCTGAAATTAACAAAATTAATCATATTAAAAAAGGAAAGTACTTTATTTAATTTAAAACAATATTTATATGTATCCACTGTGACCGAATAAGTAACCCGATATACTGTCAAGGTGTACATTTTAAACCACACAGTTCCAAAAATGATTTTGGGCAGAGAAAAGATGTAATAATGACTGTACTTGAATTCTAGCGAAAAAACTATGTCCTTTTCTTAGAAATCTAATAAAATTTTGACATTTTTAGGTTTATAGGTTATTAAAAAGCACAGAAATTTCGTTATACATAGAGAAATATCTTCTTTAATTCAACGTTTTTGCATGGAAAAAATGCGAAATATATTTTAAAACTTTTGAAGGATTGGATTAAACGTCACTGCTTAAAATTTTTGCTTAACATTTTTTAACCATGTGGAATAATACTCAGAGGCAATATCTAAGGAAAATTTTTTATGCAGCTTCAAGGTTAGTGCAGACCAAAATGTTGTTTAGTCAACAAATTCTAATGGAAATCGTTCCAGAAAAATTAGAACAAAAATCAGTTAACAAATTAATCGCATTAAAACTACTAAATTTTACGGAAAATGTAAAATATGGAACAAAATTAAACAAAATATGAATATGTTACTATTGTTGTGCACACTCCTATATGAAGATTGTAGTGTTTTATTCCAGTTTTTGTTAATAGACAAAGCTAAAGTTCTTTCAATGTTTATGTTTTTGTTAATCCTTAATGTAAATAATTACGTAAAATTATTTTTGTTGTAAACCAAATATTTTAAAAAATAAAACTATATTTAGGTTTACCCCAATTTTGTTGCTTTTGTTCTGCACTGTACTGTATGTATTAAAGCAGATATTAGAACATATCTAACGACACTTTAGAAGCCTATAAGTCGTAAACTAAGAGCGAGCGGACACAAATTTTTGGATCATTTTATTCGCAAGTAAAAGTATTATAGAATCATTATCGAAAATATTTAAAAATCAACTGTGCTGGTAATCTTGATTTACGCCGAATTACCTTCAAAAAAAATATTTATATATATTATATACATATTTTTTCTTTTTTTGTCTGTTTTATCCTTCGAGAAATCTCGGTACAAATGCTTTTAGAACTGGATATTCGTATACGTTTCCCATTATATACATATGTTTATGGGCGACAAGTTTTCTTAATTACTCTGAATAAATTTGTTTTCCCTCTTAAATTCAATTAAAAGGATTCAATTTATTATCATATATCCCTTACTCGGGCAATGGCAAGTAGCATATTTGTTCCAATATTTATACGTTTAAAAGCTTGAATTTATATTCTTTCTAAGAAACACTAAATGATTATATTCCTTTTTTATATATATTTCATTTTAAATACAAACATTTAATATTAATTCAATAATATAACATATACACGTATTTTTTTTTAATATATACTATTTAATTACTCTCTTCCTTTTCATTTAACAAAATTTTCTTCTTCAAATCACCACCCCAACGGTACTTATACAAGTCACCCGTTTTAGCCTTAACACGATGACATGGTATGAAAATAGCAATATTATTACTACCTATAGCACTTGCTACAGCTCTAATTGCTTTGGGATTTCCTATAGCAACAGCCAAGTCGGCATAAGTACGCTCCTCGCCAAAAGGTATTTCCAATAAGGCTGACCATACTTTCTTCTGAAAATCAGTGCCATTTAGAACGACATTAACGACCTGTGTTTCTTTTTGTTCTGTAA
This sequence comes from Protophormia terraenovae, assembly GCA_951394005.1. Taxonomy (NCBI): domain Eukaryota; kingdom Metazoa; phylum Arthropoda; class Insecta; order Diptera; family Calliphoridae; genus Protophormia; species Protophormia terraenovae. The sequence goes on along the minus strand of OX596073.1, from coordinate 168,923,355 downwards.
TATAATTTTCCAGCATTAATTTTGTTAATTTGTCATCATGCTGAAGCATTGATTTTGGGCAAAGTTTTTGCAAATCATTTTTGAAGTAATCCAACCTTTGATTATTGTTAAAGTGAGCATAACAAATGTATAATAGACTTTTCTCTATATAATAAGCCACAAATAATTGACCATATTTGGGAGTTTCAACAATGCCATAATATATTTTAGGGGGATTATTTTCAGTGGTAATAGTTTTCACTATAGTATTTCTGTGCATTTTGTTTCTAGTTTTCCTGTTTTGGGCGTTAAATTTGTAGGAATGTTTTGGATGTTTATTGAGAACAAGAATTTTTGTTTACGTTTGTAGAAATGTCAAAATTAGTTTTGTTATATGTATTAGGGATGACATAATGGTACTGAGAACTGTACTGTATAAAATGGTTTTCTATTTATTTTATATAGAATTATTTCTAAAAATTTAAACAAAAATTTTAATTAAAAGAATTTTGGAACAAATAGATCACCTGCACCGGCATATTTTAATTTTATCATTAATAAATGTTTTTCTGAGTAGCCGGCCTTTGGTCATGCTCAAGCTTTTATCTCAAGGATTTAATGAATATATTCATATTTCATTATTTTAACATATGTACTTTTAAACGGTGTTAATATAATTTAAATCGCATATGAATTAATAAAGATATTCAGAAAAATATATCAAAACTACATATTCATACATAACTCTTCTTAATCAAAGAGTGAGCTGGAAAATTTATTTACATTACTTTATTCACTAGCAAAATCACTACTGAATCATTATAAAAATTAAAAAAAAAAAATCAAATTATAAGAAATTATTTTCTTTTTTGCTCATTTAACAGAATTTTCTTTTTCAATTCACTACCTGAACCATATTTATATACATCATTTACACTAGCTTTTACCCGATGACATGGTACAAATATAGCTATATTATTACTACCAACAGCATTACCCACTGCCCTTGCAGCTTTAGGTTTACCAATCATAGCAGCCACTTCACCATAAGTACGTTCTTCACCAAATGGTATTTCAAGTAATGCGGACCAAACTTTTAACTGGAAATCACTACCTTTTAAAATGACATTAAGTTCCTGGGTAACTTTTTGTTTTGTTATGTACTTTTCGAATATTTTCTGTGTTAATTTATCATCATGAACAAATTGTGTTTTTGGCCAAAGTTTTTGTATTTCATTTGCAAACTCATCTAGTGTTTGCTTTAAAGCAAATTTAAAACGACAGATATTGAGCTGATTTTCTTCTAAATAGTATGCTGCGAACGTCTGACCATAATCTGGGGTTTCAACAGAGCCGTAGTAAATTTCTTTAGGTGAATTTTTCGGAATTATAGGTTTGACAATAATATTTTTGTACATTGTTCACGTTTTTGGTATTGCGCGATTGTTTGATAACAAATTTGTTTTGATTTCTAGACTTGATACTAAATCGATATTTGAGATGATACTTTAGTACTGTATAAAATAAGTTTTTGATGATAATAAAAATTCGGTACATGTACTTTGTAAAGTAGGTATGCAAAATGCACTTAGTATTTATTTTTATAAACGGGGTAGATTTTGTTTTATTGAAATCTTATTTAAACATGATTTCAGACGTAAGTCAGTTTTTGCGGGTGGTCCTTTGAGTAAGATGCTAAATATGAAAGGAAATTATTGTGAATTTTTTAACAGCCCAAGGGAAGCCTGAAAAACATAAAACATAAAAAACTTTTCTTCGCTACCCCTATAGTAATGAAATAAAAAAAAAAAATATATAAAAATATATACAGATTTTTGGTATATATATGAGTAGTAATTTTTACCGCTTATAACTTCTTAAATACTGAACGGATTTTATATTCTGCCCATCTATGAGAAAATATATTTTTAATGGTATATTTTCTATAAAAGTCGCATGTTTAATGTGAGCGTAAAAAGGGATTACAGGAAATGTGTTTATGTATTAATTGTTTAGTTTTTTTCTTTATTTATTATTATTATTATTTTTTTTTTTTCTTTACAGATTTTTCCAACTGTTTTACCTTCCGGCAAAGTGGTCGATCAATCCACCATTGATAAACACTCTGAAGAGGAAGCCAAATGGGGTCGTTTACCTTCAGATCCCTTCACAGGTCTTGAGTTTACACCTCATCGTAAGGCTATTTTGAATTTAGCCCTTAAAGCACGTATTGAAAAGTTCCTAATGGAAAATTCCGAACATTTTAAAACTGTTCCACGTTCACTGGGCAGCTCACGAGTACGACGTAGTAAAAATAGACATGCCTCGCAATTTGCTAGTCTCTGTCATCAACATACAGCCGGTGTTTATTCATCCCTATCGAAATCCTACAAAACTACAGCCACAGCAACACTATCATCCACAGACAACAATCCCGATCTTATTGATACAACTGGCTCTTCAGTAGCATATGCTATTCCTGCTAAACGTGCTCGACTTATGGAATCAACAGCTATTACCCCTTACAGCTCATCGGCCGCTAGTAAATCACGATTAAATAAGAAATATACTACCTCGGTTACTTCCTCTACAACCTTAACTTCCTGCTCCACACCGCTGATGTTAGCATCTACAGCCACACAAACTTCTGCCACAGCAACTGCTTCATTCGTTAAATGCTCCACTTTAACTAGAGACAATGCTAATGCTGCCAATACCACTACAACCAGCCCTGCTGCTGCCACAGCAACTTCCACTTCCTCCTCTACATCTGGTATAGATCAGGCCATACAACAAGCTTTACAAAAAATTACAAGATTTTCACAGTTGCCCCTACAGACCACACCGCCGCCTGTATGCTGTATTAAGTGTCAGACTACGGAATTTGCTTATGAAATTCAAACTTGTCGCCACTTGGTGTGTCGTGAATGTTTAGTTACGCTGACGCGTGATGAAAAATGCATTTGTAGTATAACATTTCGTTCATCAGATGTGGAACGTTATCATAAATTGTGAATTAGTGGTGAGGAAAAGAATTAAGAGCGGAAGTTTAAGGAGGATTAAATTTTTATTTTGTTTTTTATCTTGAAGGTTCAGTTTACTACTTAGAAAAGGAAAAATTAATGACTTCCAAATATGCGAAGATCTGACATAGAATTTGCTAACTACACATTTATAACAGAATTAAAAGATTTTCTATTCGTATCGTATAAAACAATTTAGCTTACTGCACAATTCGATTTAAAAGAAAACATTTTCAAATATCATTGATTGGATATATCAAAATATTTTCATTTAGAAACGGCTTGTGAAATTATACTCCATCATGTTTATTGCTGTAGGAAATAATTTCTGCAGATATAGGATATTTTAAATTAAAATTCATTAAACAAATTTTTGGCAGGAAGTTCACGATTTTTTTCTTTTAAGATTTAAAATATCAGCTAAGTAGTGTTACGTTCACTGGACCTAAAAAAAAAAACATTTTATTAAATTTATTTGCTTTTATTAGTCGTCAATTTTTTATCTAGTTTATTGTCAAAAGCAGGTTACCTTTTTTCAATTTATTTGTTTTAAGCTTTAGTAATAAGATTTTTAATAAAATTACACATATACATAAGTAAAGATAGCATAAGTTCGAATATACGCAAAATTTGGTAATTTACAAAAATCTGGAAATTTAGCTATTTTTGTCAGCCAAATTGTTTTTTTTTTTTCCTTCATCTGGGATTATTTATTCAACCAATGAAATTATAAAAAATGTAAATTCAAATTTATGCAAACTATACTATGTATATGTCTACATTGAATTATAGTTGAGTTTTTTTTTTTTTTTTTTAGAAAAATATGCTGTTACTGAGTTTTAAGATTATTAATTTAAATTGTTTATTTTTTATTAAAGCACAATTAATTTACTAAATTATTAAAAAGATTTTACACAAAATAATCAAAAACAAATTTAAAATAAAAAAAAAATATTAATTGAATAATTAATTTCTTTTCCAGAGACCGGATTTTAATACTAAAAAAAAAATAATTTTTATTTCAATCGAAAAACAACCTTTAATGTTCAAAAAGTAATAAAAATCCATCATGTTTTTTTATTTTCATCAGTAGTTTAATTTTTTCATCATGATCAAAATAAAAAATATAAATATCTTTTGTGATATTTATTACAAAAGTTGAAAATTATTTTGAACTTTTTTCATCGTATGGAGAAAATTCTAAACAAAAACAATTTCATTGAATACAAAAAAAAATTTTTTTTGAAACAAAAAAAAGTATGATTAAAAAAAAAAAAACAATCATTTACAATTTTTTCGAACTGATATTTATTTTTAAAGATTTTTATCGTTAAAGATAATTATGTTTTTTCATCATTGATGGATATTTATTTTAAAAATAAAAAATCTTCATATATTTTTTTCAACAAATGAAAAAACATTTTGAACATTAAAGATATTTATTTTGATTAAAAAATAAAAATAAAACTTTTTCGAGTGCTTGTTCATTTCAATTATTGGTTTTACTTACACATAATTGTTTTTTTTTATAAAATAGAAGGATTAAAATATTTTATAAAATCTAGATTGTATTTAACACTACTAAATTAGGAAAATTTTATTATTACTTTTTTTTATTTTCTATAATACTCAGTTTAACAGTATATTTCTATTTTACAAACATTTTAGTTGTTCAAACAATTTATCTCATATCTCATATTCTACCACCGTGCATTAGAGCATAATTATTAAATATAATAAAAAAAATTACTTTCATTTATAGCTTTATTATATAATTTAAAAAAAAACTTTTATAATTTGTTTATTTTTATTTTACAATAAACAATAAGCAGGAGTGCAAAATATACAAATATTTTCATTTAAATAAGTTTACTACACAAATTTCTTTTATTTTATGTTAGCGTTAAAAAAATAAATGAACCAACAAATAAACCCTCAAATAAATGAAACGTATGTTTCCTTAAATCAACCACAATTTAATAATTAAGTGAATAAAAAATAATTTAATAAATTGCTAAAAATAAAGCATTTAATAAAAAAAAACAAAAAAGTTATAAAATATATCATATATATTTTTTCATAAACATATTTTACATATACAAAAATAAATTTAAAGAAATAAATAAAAATCATTAGCTGTTTAGTAATTTAGCATACCATACAACAAACAATTCATCAATATTTAAATAAAATAGTAAAACATAATTACATACAAACAATCTTATAATATATAGAATAAATACCATATAATTAGATTTATATCATTATCATACAAGTAAATGCATAAATACATACATATAATACATATTTGAATAATAATAAATAATAAAAACTATAAAATATCTATGAATAATAATATCATATAGAAAACTTTAACATTTAATGATTTTTATTTTAATATCTATGAATATTAGAGCTTCAAGAGAATAATTCAAAGTCGTTTCAGTTTGCGTTGAAATTCTCCCATTAACGATGCAGAAGTGTGCCTCAGTGTAATCAGTTTATAACGGTCATTTTACTCTCTTAGTTTCTGCTCTCTATGATGGATTTTGGGTACGCTTTTACTGGATAATACTTTCCCACGACAAATGGATCTACGCTGCGGTACAACCCGAGTTTACCAACTCTGGTTGACACAATCGAAGTTTTTTTCCACATTGGGTAAATGAATGCTACTCGTCAGGAAAAAGGTGTAATTTTATTTCTATGGCAAGTACATTTTGCTGTACTCATTTATCTCTCTAACTCACATAAAATCGTAAATTTTTTCTATAATATTTATCCGATTGCAAAGATTAAGGTGTCAATTGAAAGCTCTAAATGATGTATATATAAAAATAAAAAATTTATAAGTTTCATTAACACAACATTTTTAAATATTTTGTAATTTCTAGTGCAAAAAAAAGTTTGTGCAAATATTTTTTCTCAAGTGCTTTTAACTCTGTGGTACATCCAAAAGCGACTTCGCTAAAGTAATTCTTCCCAACTTGTTTATAACAAAAAGAATTTCAAAGCCCCATAACATCCAAACTATTGAATTGTACTCAAGAATTTGTACATCATTATTTTTACTGTTAAAGTTAATATATACACATTTTTGCAATATTTTAAATTGAAAGAAGTGCGTATAAACGTAGTAAATACCTATGCCAAATTTCAATAAAAAATATAATTTGCAAAAAAAATTTAATGTTATACATCATTGTATTTTGGTGCAAATCCATTTAAAATACTTACCAGAACATCTTTAAAGTGTGTACCTAATTTATAAAAAAATTTTAAACATTTTATTGTAGTATTAATTTTAATAACATCGGTTAAAAATGTGATTCTTTGTTTAATCTTACGAATAAATGGAAAATTATTATTTTGGTAAAATTATGTAAAAAACGCATTTCGGCAAAGGCATTAACATTTTTATTAACATAAGATTTCCAATAAGTGATTTTTTTTACTAACATTATTTTCTGAGTGCTTTGGAGATGACACCACAGACAATCTACATTATACAGTACTTTAAATGTCAATTTTTAAATTGTATTTTTTTGTAATTAGTGCGCGTAATTATAATCTATAAATTTTTTTAAGTGATTATTTTAATTATAGAAATAATAAATTTAATTTAAAATATAATAGTGAAAAATACAACAAAAATGAATGCAACAAATGATAATTTTACCACACCGAAACAAACAAAAAGTCTGGGACTAAGACGAAACAGTAGCATAATGAGAAACAACAGTGCAAACAAAGCAACAGGATCTGGTGCCAAAAGTAAAATACTTTTATTAGAAACTCCCAGTTCCACACCCAAACGTCGACTACCACAAAGTGATGTGAGAGTTAATTATAAAAATTTAGAACAAAATGAAGAACAAAAAAATTTAAATAAAACACCAGGGACACCTAAGAATTCTAGCTCTAATACCGATTTACAAAGGCTAGCCGCAAGTACAAATTGTCGTCCCTATAGATTAGCCTTAAGTCGAAAGGTGAGAGAAAAGATGACCAAAAAAAGATTAGAATTTTTCTTGGCCAATGAACTAGAAAAGGAAGAAGCCGAAGAAGAAAAAGAACAGCAAAATGGTATAAAAAAACTAAATATGCCTGATACAAAAGCAGAGTTATTACAACAAATAGAGATAGCACGCAAAGAGCTTAAATCCCGCCAAGAACATGTGAAAAAAGTACAAGATCTCCAAGAAGCCATTAATGTATGGAAAACTGGATTTTCCTCAGCTCTACAAGATTTACAGCAAAAAATAGAACCTCGCTTAGAAACCACAAATCTCTTGGAACGTTTACATATACCACAAGAAATGCTTAAATATATAAACGATTAATTTAGATGTCATTTTACTCCCTGTTCCCAAAAAAAAAAAAACTATCCATTAACAAGTTTGTAATTTATTAAATAATATTAAAGGCTACTAATATTTATGAGGTCTAATGGGCTTTTCGGGATCAAACAATTTGGGATCCTTCATGAAATCTAAATCCTTATGATATGTTGGCATCATGGCACAATTTTGGGCCCTAATAATAGCCTTTTCTACCTCGTTTTGTTTTTGTTTACATAATCCAGTAATGTGGCGTCCATAAATACGGCCGGTATATGGAGATTGGAATTGTGATAACAGTTTAACATTCTTATAGTCAGGAGTTATGCCATGTTTACACAAAATGCACACTTTACGTTCCTTCTCGAAGGGATTTTTTATGTCAACAGGTTCATCTGGATTAGCTGTAGCGGTTCTAATAGCTGAAACTCCCAACGAGCGCACGCCTGTTAAATTAGCAGCATTTACTGTAAATAAATTAATAAAAGTAATAAGTGGCAATGAAAATAACTTTAATTTCATTAATAATTCACCATTTTGAGCTATAAATTTAGTTAATTTTAACATTTTGTATAAATTTATAAAAAAACTCAATGCGACCTGCTGCAAAAATGTTTTTTTCTGCAGCTGTTTTTGACAGCTCAATTAATGACAGCTAGGGAAGTGTTCGGTAAATATAAATAACAGATTGAAAATTTTTCATAAGGTTGTTGTTTTCGCTAAACTAAATTACGTACTTGTACTGAATTAATATAAATCATTAAAGTACCGTTAAGTTTTTTAACAAGTAATGAAATTGTTGAATAAATAAATAAAAAAGTGTTTTAAATCTAATTAGAGTCTTTTAAAAATTATAAAAAGTGTTTAAAAAGTAAAGAAATAAATTGAAAAAAGTGTATAAATAAAAAAACTACAAAATTTTTCATCAGATATTGAATTTACCTCAAGACAAACTGCTGCACTGTTGAGGTAAGTTGATTTTTTTTAATTTAATGAAAAAATGCATGCAGATGTATTTTACTAAACTTTTTTCATTTAAACTTATTTACGAAAACATCGATTTGAAATTTTCGTATAAAAAATTCATTTTTGATATTTTAGAATTTAAATGATCACAAATTGAATCCCCCTTTCCATTTAAAACCTTATTTACAAAAATATCGAAGGCTAAAGATTTTCATATAAAAATAGATTTTTAGTAGGAAATAATAATGATCACAGATTTTCACTTTTTTGGCTCCTCTGGTTTAGCTTTAAAATCGATTTTTATGTTTCTCATTTAAAATTCGATTTTTGGTAGGAAATAATAGTGATCACCGATTTTCACTCTTTTGGCTCTATCTCCTCTGGTTTAGCTTTAAAATCGATTTTTATGTTTCTCATACAAAATTCGATTTTTGGTAGGAAATATGAGTGATCACAGATTTTACTCTTTTGGCTCTATCTCCTCTGGTTTAGCTTTAAAATCGATTTTTATGTTTCTCATAAAAAATTCTATTTTTGGTAGGAGATATGAGTGATCACAGATTTTCACTCTTTTGGCTCTATCTCTTCTGGTTTAGCTTTAAAATCGATTTTTATGTTTCTCATACAAAATTCGATTTTTAGTAGGAAATAATAGTGATCACCGATTTTCACTCTTTTGGCTCTATCTCCTCTGGTTTAGCTTTAAAATCGATTTTGATGTTTCTCATACAAAATTCGATTTTTAGTAGGAAATGTGGGTGATCACAGATTTTCACTCTTTTGGCTCTATCTCCTCTGGTTTAGCTTTAAAATCGATTTTTATGTTTCTCATACAAAATTCGATTTTTAGTAGGAAATGTGGGTGATCACAGATTTTCACTCTTTTGGCTCTATATCTTCTTAAAAATCGATTTTTATGTTTCTCATACAAAATTCGATTTTTAGTAGGAAATATGATTGATCACAGATTTTCACTCTTTTGGATCTATCTCCTCTGGTTTAGCTTTAAAATCGATTTTTATGTTTCTCATACAAAATTCGATTTTTAGTTGCAAATATGTTTGATCACAGATTTTCACTCTTTTGGCTCTATCTCCTCTGGTTTAGCTTTAAAATAGATTTTTATGTTTCTCATACAAAATTCGATTTTTAGTAGGAAATATGATTGATCACAGATTTTCACTCTTTTGGCTCTATCTCCTCTGGTTTAGCTTTAAAATCGATTTTGATGTTTCTCATACAAAATTCGATTTTTAGTAGGAAATGTGTGTGATCACAGATTTTCACTCTTTTGGCTCTATCTCCTCTGGTTTAGCTTTAAAATCGATTTTTATGTTTCTCATACAAAATTCGATTTTTAGTAGGAAATATGAGTGATCACAGATTTTCACTCTTTTGGCTCTATATCTTCTTAAAAATCGATTTTTATGTTTCTCATACAAAATTCGATTTTTAGTAGGAAATATGATTGATCACAGATTTTCACTCTTTTGGATCTATCTCCTCTGGTTTAGCTTTAAAATCGATTTTTATGTTTCTCATACAAAATTCGATTTTTAATAGGAAATATGAGTGATCACAGATTTTCACTCTTTTGGCTCTATATCTTCTTAAAAATCGATTTTTATGTTTCTCATACAAAATTCGATTTTTAGTAGGAAATATGAGTGATCACAGATTTTCACTCTTTTGGCTCTATATCTTCTTAAAAATCGATTTTTATGTTTCTCATACAAAATTCGATTTTTAGTAGGAAATATGAGTGATCACAGATTTTCACTCTTTTGGCTCTATATCTTCTTAAAAATCGATTTTTATGTTTCTCATGCAAAATTCGATTTTTAGTAGGAAATGTGTGTGATCACAGATTTTCACTCTTTTGGCTCTATATCTTCTTAAAAATCGATTTTTATGTTTCTCATCTCTCTTGGCTCTATCTCCTCTGGTTTAGCTTTAAAATCGATTTTGATGTTTCTCATACAAAATTCGATTTTTAGTAGGAAATGTGGGTGATCACAGATTTTCACTCTTTTGGCTCTATCTCCTCTGGTTTAGCTTTAAAATCGATTTTTATGTTTCTCATACAAAATTCGATTTTTAGTAGGAAATGTGGGTGATCACAGATTTTCACTCTTTTGGCTCTATATCTTCTTAAAAATCGATTTTTATGTTTCTCATACAAAATTCGATTTTTAGTAGGAAATATGATTGATCACAGATTTTCACTCTTTTGGCTCTATCTCCTCTGGTTTAGCTTTAAAATCGATTTTTATGTTTCTCATACAAAATTCGATTTTTAGTTGGAAATATGTTTGATCACAGATTTTCACTCTTTTGGCTCTATCTCCTCTGGTTTAGCTTTAAAATAGATTTTTATGTTTCTCATACAAAATTCGATTTTTAGTAGGAAATATGATTGATCACAGATTTTCACTCTTTTGGCTCTATATCTTCTTAAAAATCGATTTTTATGTTTCTCATACAAAATTCGATTTTTAGTAGGAAATATGAGTGATCACAGATTTTCACTCTTTTGGCTCTATATCTTCTTAAAAATCGATTTTTATGTTTCTCATACAAAATTCGATTTTTAGTAGGAAATGTGGGTGATCACAGATTTTCACTCTTTTGGCTCTATATCTTCTTAAAAATCGATTTTTATGTTTCTCATACAAAATTCGATTTTTAGTAGGAAATATGATTGATCACAGATTTTCACTCTTTTGGCTCTATCTCCTCTGGTTTAGCTTTAAAATCGATTTTTATGTTTCTCATACAAAATTCGATTTTTAGTTGGAAATATGTTTGATCACAGATTTTCACTCTTTTGGCTCTATCTCCTCTGGTTTAGCTTTAAAATAGATTTTTATGTTTCTCATACAAAATTCGATTTTTAGTTGGAAATATGAGTGATCACAGATTTTCACTCTTTTGGCTCTATATCTTCTTAAAAATCGATTTTTATGTTTCTCATACAAAATTCGATTTTTAGTAGGAAATATGAGTGATCACAGATTTTCACTCTTTTGGCTCTATATCTTCTTAAAAATCGATTTTTATGTTTCTCATACAAAATTCGATTTTTAGTAGGAAATGTGGGTGATCACAGATTTTCACTCTTTTGGCTCTATATCTTCTTAAAAATCGATTTTTATGTTTCTCATACAAAATTCGATTTTTAGTAGGAAATATGATTGATCACAGATTTTCACTCTTTTGGCTCTATCTCCTCTGGTTTAGCTTTAAAATCGATTTTTATGTTTCTCATACAAAATTCGATTTTTAGTTGGAAATATGTTTGATCACAGATTTTCACTCTTTTGGCTCTATCTCCTCTGGTTTAGCTTTAAAATAGATTTTTATGTTTCTCATACAAAATTCGATTTTTAGTAGGAAATATGATTGATCACAGATTTTCACTCTTTTGGCTCTATCTCCTCTGGTTTAGCTTTAAAATCGATTTTGATGTTTCTCATACAAAATTCGATTTTTAGTAGGAAATGTGGGTGATCACAGATTTTCACTCTTTTGGCTCTATCTCCTCTGGTTTAGCTTTAAAGTCGATTTTTATGTTTCTCATACAAAATTAAATTTTTAGTTGGAAATATGATTGATCACAGATTTTCATTCTTTTGGCTCTATCTCCTCTGGTTTAGCTTTAAAATCGATTTTTAAGTTCCTCATTCAAAATTCGATTTTTAGAAGGAAATAATAGTGATCACAGATTTTCACTCTTTTGGCTCTATCTCCTCTGGTTTAGCTTTAAAATCGATTTTTAAGTTCCTCATACAAAATTCGATTTTTAGAAGGAAATAATAGTGATCACAGATTTTCACTCTTTTGGCTCTATCTCCTCTGGTTTAGCTTTAAAATCGATTTTTATGTTTCTCATACAAAATTCAATTTTTAGTTGGAAATATGATTGATCACAGATTTTCACTCTTTTGGCTCTATCTCCTCTGGTTTAGCTTTAAAATCGATTTTTATAATCCTCATACAAAATTCGATTTTTAGTAGGAAATGTGGGTGATCACAGATTTTCACTCTTTTGGCTCAATCTCCTCTGGTTTAGCTTTAAAATAGATTTTTATGTTTCTCATACAAAATTCCATTTTTAGAAGGAAATAATAGTGATCACAGATTTTCACTCTTTTGGCTCTATCTCCTCTGGTTTAGCTTTAAAATCGATTTTTATGTTTCTCATACAAAATTCAATTTTTAGTTGGAAATATGATTGATCACAGATTTTCACTCTTTTGGCTCTATCTCCTCTGGTTTAGCTTTAAAATCGATTTTTATAATCCTCATACAAAATTCGATTTTTAGTTGGAAATATGATTGATCACAGATTTTCACTCTTTTGGCTCTATCTCCTCTGGTTTAGTTTTAAAATCGATTTTTATGTTTCTCATAGAAAATTCAATTTTTAGTTGGAAATATGTTTGATCACAGATTTTCACTCTTTTGGCTCTATCTCCTCTGGTTTAGCTTTAAAATAGATTTTTATGTTTCTCATACAAAATTCGATTTTTAGTAGGAAATATGATTGATCACAGATTTTCACTCTTTTGGCTCTATCTCCTCTGGTTTAGCTTTAAAATCGATTTTTATAATCCTCATACAAAATTCGATTTTTAGTAGGAAATGTGGGTGATCACAGATTTTCACTCTTTTGGCTCAATCTCCTCTGGTTTAGCTTTAAAATCGATTTTTAAGTTACTCATACAAAATTCGATTTTTAGAAGGAAATAATAGTGATCACAGATTTTCACTCTTTTGGCTCTATCTCCTCTGGTTTAGCTTTAAAATCGATTTTTATGTTTCTCATACAAAATTCAATTTTTAGTTGGAAATATGATTGATCACAGATTTTTTCATTCTTTTGGCTCTATATCCTCTGGTTTAGCTATAAAATCGATTTTTATGTTTCTCATACAAAATTCGATTTTTAGTAGGAAATGTGGGTGATCACAGATTTTCACTCTTTTGGCTCTATCTCCTCTGGTTTAGCTTTAAAGTCGATTTTTATGTTTCTCATACAAAATTAAATTTTTAGTTGGAAATATGATTGATCACAGATTTTCATTCTTTTGGCTCTATCTCCTCTGGTTTAGCTTTAAAATCGATTTTTAAGTTCCTCATACAAAATTCGATTTTTAGAAGGAAATAATAGTGATCACAGATTTTCACTCTTTTGGCTCTATCTCCTCTGGTTTAGCTTTAAAATCGATTTTTATGTTTCTCATACAAAATTCAATTTTTAGTTGGAAATATGATTGATCACAGATTTTCACTCTTTTGGCTCTATCTCCTCTGGTTTAGCTTTAAAATCGATTTTTATGTTTCTCATACAAAATTCAATTTTTAGTTGGAAATATGATTGATCACAGATTTTCACTCTTTTGGCTCTATCTCCTCTGGTTTAGCTTTAAAATCGATTTTTATAATCCTCATACAAAATTCGATTTTTAGTAGGAAATGTGGGTGATCACAGATTTTCACTCTTTTGGCTCTATCTCCTCTGGTTTAGCTTTAAAATCGATTTTTATGTTTCTCATACAAAATTCGATTTTTAGTAGGAAATGTGGGTGATCACAGATTTTCACTCTTTTGGCTCTATCTCCTCTGGTTTAGCTTTAAAGTCGATTTTTATGTTTCTCATACAAAATTAAATTTTTAGTTGGAAATATGATTGATCACAGATTTTCATTCTTTTGGCTCTATCTCCTCTGGTTTAGCTTTAAAATCGATTTTTAAGTTCCTCATACAAAATTCGATTTTTAGAAGGAAATAATAGTGATCACAGATTTTCACTCTTTTGGCTCTATCTCCTCTGGTTTAGCTTTAAAATCGATTTTTAAGTTCCTCATACAAAATTCGATTTTTAGAAGGAAATAATAGTGATCACAGATTTTCACTCTTTTGGCTCTATCTCCTCTGGTTTAGCTTTAAAATCGATTTTTATGTTTCTCATACAAAATTCAATTTTTAGTTGGAAATATGATTGATCACAGATTTTCACTCTTTTGGCTCTATCTCCTCTGGTTTAGCTTTAAAATCGATTTTTATGTTTCTCATACAAAATTCAATTTTTAGTTGGAAATATGATTGATCACAGATTTTCACTCTTTTGGCTCTATCTCCTCTGGTTTAGCTTTAAAATCGATTTTGATGTTTCTCATACAAAATTCGATTTTTAGTAGGAAATGTGGGTGATCACAGATTTTCACTCTTTTGGCTCTATCTCCTCTGGTTTAGCTTTAAAATCGATTTTTATGTTTCTCATACAAAATTCGATTTTTAGTAGGAAATGTGGGTGATCACAGGTTTTCATTCTTTTGGCTCTATCTCCTCTGGTTTAGTTTTAAAATCGATTTTTATGTTTCTCATACAAAATTCGATTTTTAGTAGGAAATATGTTTGATCACAGATTTTCACTCTTTTGGCTCTATCTCCTCTGGTTTAGCTTTAAAATCGATTTTTATGTTTCTCATACAAAATTCGATTTTTAGTAGGAAATGTGGGTGATCACAGATTTTCATTCTTTTGGCTCTATCTCCTCTGGTTTAGCTTTAAAGTCGATTTTTATGTTTCTCATACAAAATTAAATTTTTAGTTGGAAATATGATTGATCACAGATTTTCATTCTTTTGGCTCTATCTCCTCTGGTTTAGCTTTAAAATCGATTTTTAAGTTCCTCATACAAAATTCGATTTTTAGAAGGAAATAATAGTGATCACAGATTTTCACTCTTTTGGCTCTATCTCCTCTGGTTTAGCTTTAAAATCGATTTTTAAGTTCCTCATACAAAATTCGATTTTTAGAAGGAAATAATAGTGATCACAGATTTTCACTCTTTTGGCTCTATCTCCTCTGGTTTAGCTTTAAAATCGATTTTTAAGTTCCTCATACAAAATTCGATTTTTAGAAGGAAATAATAGTGATCACAGATTTTCACTCTTTTGGCTCTATCTCCTCTGGTTTAGCTTTAAAATCGATTTTTATGTTTCTCATACAAAATTCAATTTTTAGTTGGAAATATGATTGATCACAGATTTTCACTCTTTTGGCTCTATCTCCTCTGGTTTAGCTTTAAAATCGATTTTTATAATCCTCATACAAAATTCGATTTTTAGTAGGAAATGTGGGTGATCACAGATTTTCACTCTTTTGGCTCAATCTCCTCTGGTTTAGCTTTAAAATCGATTTTTAAGTTCCTCATACAAAATTCGATTTTTAGAAGGAAATAATAGTGATCACAGATTTTCACTCTTTTGGCTCTATCTCCTCTGGTTTAGCTTTAAAATCGATTTTTATGTTTCTCATACAAAATTCAATTTTTAGTTGGAAATATGATTGATCACAGATTTTCACTCTTTTGGCTCTATCTCCTCTGGTTTAGCTTTAAAATCGATTTTTATGTTTCTCATACAAAATTCAATTTTTAGGTGGAAATATGATTGATCACAGATTTTCACTCTTTTGGCTCTATCTCCTCTGGTTTAGCTTTAAAATCGATTTTTATGTTTCTCATACAAAATTCAATTTTTAGTTGGAAATATGATTGATCACAGATTTTCACTCTTTTGGCTCTATCTCCTCTGGTTTAGCTTAAAAATCGATTTTTATGTTTCTCATACAAAATTCGATTTTTAGTTGGAAATATGATTGATCACAGATTTTCACTCTTTTGGCTCTATCTCCTCTGGTTTAGCTTTAAAGTCGATTTTTATGTTTCTCATGCAAAATTCGATTTTTAGAAGGAAATAATAGTGATCACAGATTTTCACTCTTTTGGCTCTATCTCCTCTGGTTTAGCTTTAAAATCGATTTTTATAATCCTCATACAAAATTCGATTTTTAGTTGGAAATGTGGGTGATCACAGATTTTCACTCTTTTGGCTCAATCTCCTCTGGTTTAGCTTTAAAATCGATTTTTAAGTTCCTCATACAAAATTCGATTTTTAGAAGGAAATAATAGTGATCACAGATTTTCACTCTTTTGGCTCTATCTCCTCTGGTTTAGCTTTAAAATCGATTTTTATGTTTCTCATACAAAATTCAATTTTTAGTTGGAAATATGATTGATCACAGATTTTCACTCTTTTGGCTCTATCTCCTCTGGTTTAGCTTTAAAATCGATTTTTATGTTTCTCATACAAAATTCAATTTTTAGTTGGAAATATGATTGATCACAGATTTTCACTCTTTTGGCTCTATCTCCTCTGGTTTAGCTTTAAAATCGATTTTTATGTTTCTCATACAAAATTCAATTTTTAGTTGGAAATATGATTGATCACAGATTTTCACTCTTTTGGCTCTATCTCCTCTGGTTTAGCTTAAAAATCGATTTTTATGTTTCTCATACAAAATTCGATTTTTAGTTGGAAATATGATTGATCACAGATTTTCACTCTTTTGGCTCTATCTCCTCTGGTTTAGCTTTAAAGTCGATTTTTATGTTTCTCATGCAAAATTCGATTTTTAGTAGGAAATATGATTGATCACAGATTTACACTCTTTTGGCTCTATCTCCTCTGGTTTAGCTTTAAAATCGATTTTTATGTTTCTAATACAAAATTCGATTTTTAGTAGGAAATGTGGGTGATCACAGATTTTCACTCTTTTGGCTCTATCTCCTCTGGTTTAGCTTTAAAATCGATTTTTATGTTTCTCATACAAAATTAAATTTTTAGTTGGAAATATGATTGATCACAGATTTTCACTCTTTTGGCTCTATCTCCTCTGGTTTAGCTTTAAAATAGATTTTTATGTTTCTCATACAAAATTCCATTTTTAGAAGGAAATAATAGTGATCACAGATTTTCACTCTTTTGGCTCTATCTCCTCTGGTTTAGCTTTAAAATCGATTTTTATGTTTCTCATACAAAATTCAATTTTTAGTTGGAAATATGATTGATCACAGATTTTCACTCTTTTGGCTCTATCTCCTCTGGTTTAGCTTTAAAATCGATTTTTATAATCCTCATACAAAATTCGATTTTTAGTTGGAAATATGATTGATCACAGATTTTCACTCTTTTGGCTCTATCTCCTCTGGTTTAGCTTTAAAATCGATTTTTATGTTTCTCATACAAAATTCGATTTTTAGAAGGAAATAATAGTGATCACAGATTTTCACTCTTTTGGCTCTATCTCCTCTGGTTTAGCTTTAAAATCGATTTTTATAATCCTCATACAAAATTCGATTTTTAGTAGGAAATGTGGGTGATCACAGATTTTCACTCTTTTGGCTCAATCTCCTCTGGTTTAGCTTTAAAATCGATTTTTAAGTTCCTCATACAAAATTCGATTTTTAGAAGGAAATAATAGTGATCACAGATTTTCACTCTTTTGGCTCTATCTCCTCTGGTTTAGCTTTAAAATCGATTTTTATGTTTCTCATACAAAATTCAATTTTTAGTTGGAAATATGATTGATCACAGATTTTCACTCTTTTGGCTCTATCTCCTCTGGTTTAGCTTTAAAATCGATTTTTATGTTTCTCATACAAAATTCAATTTTTAGTTGGAAATATGATTGATCACAGATTTTCACTCTTTTGGCTCTATCTCCTCTGGTTTAGCTTTAAAATCGATTTTTATAAATCTCATACAAAATTCGATTTTTAGTAGGAAATGTGGGTGATCACAGATTTTCACTCTTTTGGCTCAATCTCCTCTGGTTTAGCTTTAAAATCGATTTTTAAGTTACTCATACAAAATTCGATTTTTAGAAGGAAATAATAGTGATCACAGATTTTCACTCTTTTGGCTCTATCTCCTCTGGTTTAGCTTTAAAATCGATTTTTATGTTTCTCATACAAAATTCAATTTTTAGTTGGAAATATGATTGATCACAGATTTTTTCATTCTTTTGGCTCTATATCCTCTGGTTTAGCTATAAAATCGATTTTTATGTTTCTCATACAAAATTCGGTTTTTAGTAGGAAATGTGGGTGATCACAGATTTTCACTCTTTTGGCTCTATCTCCTCTGGTTTAGCTTTAAAGTCGATTTTTATGTTTCTCATACAAAATTAAATTTTTAGTTGGAAATATGATTGATCACAGATTTTCATTCTTTTGGCTCTATCTCCTCTGGTTTAGCTTTAAAATCGATTTTTAAGTTCCTCATACAAAATTCGATTTTTAGAAGGAAATAATAGTGATCACAGATTTTCACTCTTTTGGCTCTATCTCCTCTGGTTTAGCTTTAAAATCGATTTTTAAGTTCCTCATACAAAATTCGATTTTTAGAAGGAAATAATAGTGATCACAGATTTTCACTCTTTTGGCTCTATCTCCTCTGGTTTAGCTTTAAAATCGATTTTTATGTTTCTCATACAAAATTCAATTTTTAGTTGGAAATATGATTGATCACAGATTTTCACTCTTTTGGCTCTATCTCCTCTGGTTTAGCTTTAAAATCGATTTTTATGTTTCTCATACAAAATTCAATTTTTAGTTGGAAATATGATTGATCACAGATTTTCACTCTTTTGGCTCTATCTCCTCTGGTTTAGCTTTAAAATCGATTTTTATAATCCTCATACAAAATTCGATTTTTAGTAGGAAATGTGGGTGATCACAGATTTTCACTCTTTTGGCTCTATCTCCTCTGGTTTAGCTTTAAAATCGATTTTTATGTTTCTCATACAAAATTCGATTTTTAGTAGGAAATGTGGGTGATCACAGGTTTTCATTCTTTTGGCTCTATCTCCTCTGGTTTAGTTTTAAAATCGATTTTTATGTTTCTCATACAAAATTCGATTTTTAGTAGGAAATATGTTTGATCACAGATTTTCACTCTTTTGGCTCTATCTCCTCTGGTTTAGCTTTAAAATCGATTTTTATGTTTCTCATACAAAATTCGATTTTTAGTAGGAAATGTGGAAATGTGGGTGATCACAGATTTTCATTCTTTTGGCTCTATCTCCTCTGGTTTAGCTTAAAAATCGATTTTTATGTTTCTCATACAAAATTCGATTTTTAGTAGGAAATGTGGGTGATCACAGATTTTCATTCTTTTGGCTCTATCTCCTCTGGTTTAGCTTTAAAATCGATTTTTATAATCCTCATACAAAATTCGATTTTTAGTAGGAAATGTGGGTGATCACAGATTTTCACTCTTTTGGCTCAATCTCCTCTGGTTTAGCTTTAAAATCGATTTTTAAGTTCCTCATACAAAATTCGATTTTTAGAAGGAAATAATAGTGATCACAGATTTTCACTCTTTTGGCTCTATCTCCTCTGGTTTAGCTTTAAAATCGATTTTTATAATCCTCATACAAAATTCGATTTTTAGTAGGAAATGTGGGTGATCACAGATTTTCACTCTTTTGGCTCAATCTCCTCTGGTTTAGCTTTAAAATCGATTTTTAAGTTCCTCATACAAAATTCGGTTTTTAGAAGGAAATAATAGTGATCACAGATTTTCATTCTTTTGGCTCTATCTCCTCTGGTTTAGCTATAAAATCGATTTTTATGTTTCTCATACAAAATTCGATTTTTAGTAGGAAATAATAGTGATCACAGATTTTTACTCTTTTGGCTCTATCTCCTCTGGTTTAGCTTTAAAATCGATTTTTATGTTTCTCATACAAAATTCAATTTTTAGTTGGAAATATGATTGATCACAGATTTTCATTCTTTTGGCTCTATCTCCTCTGGTTTAGCTTTAAAATCGATTTTTAAGTTCCTCATACAAAATTCGATTTTTAGAAGGAAATAATAGTGATCACAGATTTTTACTCTTTTGGCTCTATCTCCTCTGGTTTAGCTTTAAAATCGATTTTTAAGTTCCTCATACAAAATTCGATTTTTAGAAGGAAATAATAGTGATCACAGATTTTCACTCTTTTGGCTCTATCTCCTCTGGTTTAGCTTTAAAATCGATTTTTATGTTTCTCAAACAAAATTCAATTTTTAGTTGGAAATATGATTGATCACAGATTTTCACTCTTTTGGCTCTATCTCCTCTGGTTTAGCTTTAAAATCGATTTTTATGTTTCTCATACAAAATTCAATTTTTAGTTGGAAATATGATTGATCACAGATTTTCACTCTTTTGGCTCTATCTCCTCTGGTTTAGCTTTAAAATCGATTTTTATAATCCTCATACAAAATTCGATTTTTAGTAGGAAATGTGGGTGATCACAGATTTTCACTCTTTTGGCTCTATCTCCTCTGGTTTAGCTTTAAAATCGATTTTTATGTTTCTCATACAAAATTCGATTTTTAGTAGGAAATGTGGGTGATCACAGGTTTTCATTCTTTTGGCTCAATCTCCTCTGGTTTAGCTTTAAAATCGATTTTTAAGTTCCTCATACAAAATTCAATTTTTAGTTGGAAATATGATTGATCACAGATTTTCACTCTTTTGGCTCTATCTCCTCTGGTTTAGCTTTAAAATCGATTTTTATAATCCTCATACAAAATTCGATTTTTAGTAGGAAATGTGGGTGATCACAGATTTTCACTCTTTTGGCTCTATCTCCTCTGGTTTAGCTTTAAAATCGATTTTTATGTTTCTCATACAAAATTCGATTTTTAGTAGGAAATGTGGGTGATCACAGATTTTCACTCTTTTGGCTCAATCTCCTCTGGTTTAGCTTTAAAATCGATTTTTAAGTTCCTCATACAAAATTCAATTTTTAGTTGGAAATATGATTGATCACAGATTTTCACTCTTTTGGCTCTATCTCCTCTGGTTTAGCTTTAAAATCGATTTTTATGTTTCTCATACAAAATTCGATTTTTAGTAGGAAATGTGGGTGATCACAGATTTTCACTCTTTTGGCTCAATCTCCTCTGGTTTAGCTTTAAAATCGATTTTTAAGTTCCTCATACAAAATTCGGTTTTTAGAAGGAAATAATAGTGATCACAGATTTTCATTCTTTTGGCTCTATCTCCTCTGGTTTAGCTATAAAATCGATTTTTATGTTTCTCATACAAAATTCGATTTTTAGTAGGAAATAATAGTGATCACAGATTTTTACTCTTTTGGCTCTATCTCCTCTGGTTTAGCTTTAAAATCGATTTTTATGTTTCTCATACAAAATTCAATTTTTAGTTGGAAATATGATTGATCACAGATTTTCATTCTTTTGGCTCTATCTCCTCTGGTTTAGCTTTAAAATCGATTTTTAAGTTCCTCATACAAAATTCGATTTTTAGAAGGAAATAATAGTGATCACAGATTTTTACTCTTTTGGCTCTATCTCCTCTGGTTTAGCTTTAAAATCGATTTTTAAGTTCCTCATACAAAATTCGATTTTTAGAAGGAAATAATAGTGATCACAGATTTTCACTCTTTTGGCTCTATCTCCTCTGGTTTAGCTTTAAAATCGATTTTTATGTTTCTCAAACAAAATTCAATTTTTAGTTGGAAATATGATTGATCACAGATTTTCACTCTTTTGGCTCTATCTCCTCTGGTTTAGCTTTAAAATCGATTTTTATGTTTCTCATACAAAATTCAATTTTTAGTTGGAAATATGATTGATCACAGATTTTCACTCTTTTGGCTCTATCTCCTCTGGTTTAGCTTTAAAATCGATTTTTATAATCCTCATACAAAATTCGATTTTTAGTAGGAAATGTGGGTGATCACAGGTTTTCATTCTTTTGGCTCTATCTCCTCTGGTTTAGTTTTAAAATCGATTTTTATGTTTCTCATACAAAATTCGATTTTTAGTAGGAAATATGTTTGATCACAGATTTTCACTCTTTTGGCTCTATCTCCTCTGGTTTAGCTTTAAAATAGATTTTTATGTTTCTCATACAAAATTCGATTTTTAGTAGGAAATGTGGAAATGTGGGTGATCACAGATTTTCATTCTTTTGGCTCTATCTCCTCTGGTTTAGCTTTAAAATCGATTTTTATGTTTCTCATACAAAATTCGATTTTTAGTAGGAAATGTGGGTGATCGCAGATTTTCATTCTTTTGGCTCTATCTCCTCTGGTTTAGTTTTAAAATAGATTTTTATGTTTCTCATACAAAATTCGATTTTTAGTTGGAAATATGATTGATCACAGATTTTCACTCTTTTGGCTCTATCTCCTCTGGTTTAGCTTTAAAATCAATTTTTATGTTTCTCATACAAAATTCGATTTTTATTAGGAAATGTGGGTGATCACAGATTTTCACTCTTTTGGCTCTATCTACAAAATTCGATTTTTAGTTGGAAATATGATTGATCACAGATTTTCATTCTTTTGGCTCTATATCTTCTGGTTTAGCTTAAAAATCGATTTTTATGTTTCTCATACAAAATTCGATTTTTATTAGGAAATATGAGTGATCACAGATTTTCATTCTTTTGGCTCTATCTCCTCTGGTTTAGCTTTAAAATCGATTTTTATGTTTCTCATACAAAATTCGATTTTTAGTAGGAAATATGTTTGATCACAGATTTTCACTCTTTTGGCTCTATCTCCTCTGGTTTAGCTTTAAAATCGATTTTTATGTTTCTCATACAAAATTCGATTTTTATTAGGAAATATGAGTGATCACAGATTTTCATTCTTTTGGCTCTATCTCCTCTGGTTTAGCTTTAAAATCGATTTTTATGTTTCTCATACAAAATTCGATTTTTAGTAGGAAATGTGAGTGATCACAGATTTTCACTCTTTTGGCTCTATCTCTTCTAGTTTAGCTTTAAAATCGATTGTTATGTTTCTCATACAAAATTCGATTTTTAGTAGGAAATATAATTGATCACAGATTTTCACTCTTTTGGATCTATCTCCTCTGGTTTAGCTTTAAAATCGATTTTTATGTTTCTCATACAAAATTCGATTTTTAGTAGGAAATGTGAGTGATCACAGATTTTCACTCTTTTGGCTCTATCTCCTCTGGTTTAGCTTTAAAATCGATTTTTATGTTTCTCATACAAAATTCGATTTTTAGTAGGAAAAGATTTTCACTCTTTTGGCTCTATCTCCTCTGGTTTAGCTTTAAAATCGATTTTTATGTTTCTCATTCAAAATTCGATTTTTAGTTGGAAATATAATTGATCACAGATTTTCACTCTTTTGGATCTATCTCTTCTGGTTTAGCTTTAAAATCGATTTTTATGTTTCTCATACAAAATTCAATTTTTAGTTGGAGATATGATTGATCACAGATTTTCACTCTTTTGGATCTATCTCTTCTGGTTTAGCTTTAAAATCTAGTTTTATGTTTCTCATACAAAATTCGATTTTTAGAAGGAAATAATAGTGATCACAGATTTTCACTCTTTTGGCTCTATCTCCTCTGGTTTAGCTTTAAAATCGATTTTTATGTTTCTCATACAAAATTCGATTTTTAGTAGGAAATGTGGGTGATCACAGATTTTCACTCTTTTGGCTCTATCTCCTCTGGTTTAGCTTTAAAATCGATTTTTATGTTTCTCATGCAAAATTCGATTTTTAGTAGGAAATGTGGGTGATCACAGATTTTCACTCTTTTGGCTCTATCTCCTCTGGTTTAGCTTTAAAATCGATTTTTATGTTTCTCATACAAAATTTGATTTTTAGTAGGAAATGTGGGTGATCACAGATTTTCACTCTTTTGGCTTTATCTCCTCTGGTTTAGCTTTAAAATCGATTTTTATGTTTCTCATACAAAATTCAATTTTTAGTTGGAAATATGATTGATCACAGATTTTCACTCTTTTGGCTCTATCTCCTCTGGTTTAGCTTTAAAATCGATTTTTATGTTTCTCATACAAAATTCGATTTTTAGTTGGAAATATGATTGATCACAGATTTTCACTCTTTTGGATCTATCTCTTCTGGTTTAGCTTTAAAATCGATTTTTATGTTTCTCATACAAAATTCAATTTTTAGTTGGAAATATAATTGATCACAGATTTTCACTCTTTTGGATCTATCTCTTCTGGTTTAGCTTTAAAATCGAGTTTTATGTTTCTCATACAAAATTCGATTTTTAGAAGGAAATAATAGTGATCACAGATTTTCACTCTTTTGGCTCTATCTCCTCTGGTTTAGCTTTAAAATCGTTTTTTATGTTTCTCATACAAAATTCGATTTTTAGTAGGAAATATGATTGATCACAGATATTCACTCTTTTGGTTCTATCTCCTCTGGTTTAGCTTTAAAATCGATTTTTATGTTTCTCATACAAAATTCGATTTTTAGTTGGAAATATGAGTGATCACAGATTTTCACTCTTTTGGATCTATCTCTTCTGGTTTAGCTTTAAAATCGATTTTTATGTTTCTCATACAAAATTCAATTTTTAGTTGGAAATATGATTGATCACAGATTTTCACTCCTTTGGCTCTATCTCTTCTGGTTTAGCTTTAAAATCGATTTTTATGTTTCTCATACAAAATTCGATTTTTAGTAGGAAATATGTTTGATCACAGATTTTCACTCTTTTGGCTCTATATCCTCTGGTTTAGCTTTGAAGTCGATTTTTATGTTTCTCATGCAAAATTCGATTTTTAGTAGGAAATGTGGGTGATCACAGATTTTCACTCTTTTGGCTCTATCTCCTCTGGTTTAGCTTTAAAGTCGATTTTTATGTTTCTCATGCAAAATTCGATTTTTAGTAGGAAATGTGGGTGATCACAGATTTTCACTCTTTTGGCTCTATCTCCTCTGGTTTAGCTTTAAAATCGATTTTTATGTTTCCCATACAAAATTCGATTTTTAGTTGGAAATATGATTGATCACAGATTTTCACTCTTTTGGCTCTATCTCCTCTGGTTTAGCTTAAAAATCGATTTTTATGTTTCTCATACAAAATTCGATTTTTAGTTGGAAATATGATTGATCACAGATTTTCACTCTTTTGGCTCTATCTCCTCTGGTTTAGCTTTAAAATCAATTTTTATGTTTCTCATACAAAATTCGATTTTTATTAGGAAATGTGGGTGATCACAGATTTTCACTCTTTTGGCTCTATCTACAAAATTCGATTTTTAGTTGGAAATATGATTGATCACAGATTTTCATTCTTTTGGCTCTATATCTTCTGGTTTAGCTTAAAAATCGATTTTTATGTTTCTCATACAAAATTCGATTTTTATTAGGAAATATGAGTGATCACAGATTTTCATTCTTTTGGCTCTATCTCCTCTGGTTTAGCTTTAAAATCGATTTTTATGTTTCTCATACAAAATTCGATTTTTAGTAGGAAATATGTTTGATCACAGATTTTCACTCTTTTGGCTCTATCTCCTCTGGTTTAGCTTTAAAATCGATTTTTATGTTTCTCATACAAAATTCGATTTTTATTAGGAAATATGAGTGATCACAGATTTTCATTCTTTTGGCTCTATCTCCTCTGGTTTAGCTTTAAAATCGATTTTTATGTTTCTCATACAAAATTCGATTTTTAGTAGGAAATGTGAGTGATCACAGATTTTCACTCTTTTGGCTCTATCTCTTCTAGTTTAGCTTTAAAATCGATTGTTATGTTTTTCATACAAAATTCGATTTTTAGTAGGAAATGTGGGTGATCACAGATTTTCACTCTTTTGGCTCTATCTCCTCTGGTTTAGCTTTAAAATCGATTTTTATGTTTCTCATTCAAAATTCGATTTTTAGTTGGAAATATAATTGATCACAGATTTTCACTCTTTTGGATCTATCTCTTCTGGTTTAGCTTTAAAATCGAGTTTTATGTTTCTCATACAAAATTCGATTTTTAGAAGGAAATAATAGTGATCACAGATTTTCACTCTTTTGGCTCTATCTCCTCTGGTTTAGCTTTAAAATCGATTTTTATGTTTCTCATACAAAATTCGATTTTTAGTAGGAAATATGTTTGATCACAGATTTTCACTCTTTTGGCTCTATCTCCTCTGGTTTAGCTTTAAAATCGATTTTTATGTTTCTCATACAAAATTCGATTTTTATTAGGAAATATGAGTGATCACAGATTTTCATTCTTTTGGCTCTATCTCCTCTGGTTTAGCTTTAAAATCGATTTTTATGTTTCTCATACAAAATTCGATTTTTAGTAGGAAATGTGAGTGATCACAGATTTTCACTCTTTTGGCTCTATCTCTTCTAGTTTAGCTTTAAAATCGATTGTTATGTTTCTCATACAAAATTCGATTTTTAGTAGGAAATGTGGGTGATCACAGATTTTCATTCTTTTGGCTCTATCTCCTCTGGTTTAGCTTTAAAATCGATTTTTATGTTTCTCATACAAAATTCGATTTTTAGTAGGAAATGTGAGTGATCACAGATTTTCACTCTTTTGGCTCTATCTCCTCTGGTTTAGCTTTAAAATCGATTTTTATGTTTCTCATGCAAAATTCGATTTTTAGTAGGAAATGTGAGTGATCACAGATTTTCACTCTTTTGGCTCTATCTCCTCTGGTTTAGCTTTAAAATCGATTTTTATGTTTCTCATACAAAATTCGATTTTTATTAGGAAATATGAGTGATCACAGATTTTCATTCTTTTGGCTCTATCTCCTCTGGTTTAGCTTTAAAATCGATTTTTATGTTTCTCATACAAAATTCGATTTTTAGTAGGAAATGTGAGTGATCACAGATTTTCACTCTTTTGGCTCTATCTCCTCTGGTTTAGCTTTAAAATCGATTTTTATGTTTCTCATGCAAAATTTGATTTTTAGTAGGAAATGTGGGTGATCACAGATTTTCACTCTTTTGGCTTTATCTCCTCTGGTTTAGCTTTAAAATCGATTTTTATGTTTCTCATAGAAAATTCAATTTTTAGTTGGAAATATGATTGATCACAGATTTTCACTCTTTTGGCTCTATCTCCTCTGGTTTAGCTTTAAAATCGATTTTTATGTTTCTCATACAAAATTCGATTTTTAGTTGGATATATGATTGATCACAGATTTTCACTCTTTTGGCTCTATCTCCTCTGGTTTAGCTTTAAAGTCGATTTTTATGTTTCTCATGCAAAATTCGATTTTTAGTAGGAAATGTGGGTGATCACAGATTTTCACTCTTTTGGCTCTATCTCCTCTGGTTTAGCTTTAAAATCGATTTTTATGTTTCTCATACAAAATTCGATTTTTAGTAGGAAATATGATTGATCACAGATTTTCACTCTTTTGGCTCTATCTCCTCTGGTTTAGCTTTAAAATCGATTTTTATGTTTCTCATACAAAATTCGATTTTTAGTAGGAAATATGATTGATCACAGATATTCACTCTTTTGGCTCTATCTCCTCTGGTTTAGCTTTAAAATCGATTTTTATGTTTCTCATACAAAATTCGATTTTTAGTTGGAAATATGATTGATCACAGATTTTCACTCTTTTGGATCTATCTCTTCTGGTTTAGCTTTAAAATCGATTTTTATGTTTCTCATACAAAATTCAATTTTTAGTTGGAAATATAATTGATCACAGATTTTCACTCTTTTGGATCTATCTCTTCTGGTTTAGCTTTAAAATCGATTTTTATGTTTCTCATACAAAATTCAATTTTTAGTTGGAAATATAATTGATCACAGATTTTCACTCTTTTGGATCTATCTCTTCTGGTTTAGCTTTAAAATCGAGTTTTATGTTTCTCATACAAAATTCGATTTTTAGAAGGAAATAATAGTGATCACAGATTTTCACTCTTTTGGCTCTATCTCCTCTGGTTTAGCTTTAAAATCGTTTTTTATGTTTCTCATACAAAATTCGATTTTTAGTAGGAAATATGATTGATCACAGATATTCACTCTTTTGGCTCTATCTCCTCTGGTTTAGCTTTAAAATCGATTTTTATGTTTCTCATACAAAATTCGATTTTTAGTTGGAAATATGAGTGATCACAGATTTTCACTCTTTTGGATCTATCTCTTCTGGTTTAGCTTTAAAATCGATTTTTATGTTTCTCATACAAAATTCAATTTTTAGTTGGAAATATGATTGATCACAGATTTTCACTCCTTTGGCTCTATCTCTTCTGGTTTAGCTTTAAAATCGATTTTTATGTTTCTCATACAAAATTCGATTTTTAGTAGGAAATATGTTTGATCACAGATTTTCACTCTTTTGGCTCTATATCCTCTGGTTTAGCTTTAAAGTCGATTTTTATGTTTCTCATGCAAAATTCGATTTTTAGTAGGAAATGTGGGTGATCACAGATTTTCACTCTTTTGGCTCTATCTCCTCTGGTTTAGCTTTAAAGTCGATTTTTATGTTTCTCATGCAAAATTCGATTTTTAGTAGGAAATGTGGGTGATCACAGATTTTCACTCTTTTGGCTCTATCTCCTCTGGTTTAGCTTTAAAATCGATTTTTATGTTTCTCATACAAAATTCGATTTTTAGTTGGAAATATGATTGATCACAGATTTTCACTCTTTTGGCTCTATCTCCTCTGGTTTAGCTTAAAAATCGATTTTTATGTTTCTCATACAAAATTCGATTTTTAGTTGGAAATATGATTGATCACAGATTTTCACTCTTTTGGCTCTATCTCCTCTGGTTTAGCTTTAAAATCGATTTTTATGTTTCTCATTCAAAATTCGATTTTTAGTTGGAAATATGATTGATCACAGATTTTCACTCTTTTGGCTCTATCTCTTCTGGTTTAGCTTTAAAATCGATTTTTATGTTTCTCATACAAAATTAAATTTTTAGTTGGAAATATGATTGATCACAGATTTTCACTCTTTTGGCTCTATCTCCTCTGGTTTAGCTTTAAAATCGATTTTTATGTTTCTCATAGAAAATTCAATTTTTAGTTGGAAATATGTTTGATCACAGATTTTCACTCTTTTGGCTCTATCTCCTCTGGTTTAGCTTTAAAATAGATTTTTATGTTTCTCATACAAAATTCGATTTTTAGTAGGAAATATGATTGATCACAGATTTTCACTCTTTTGGCTCTATCTCCTCTGGTTTAGCTTTAAAATCGATTTTTATAATCCTCATACAAAATTCGATTTTTAGTTGGAAATATGATTGATCACAGATTTTCACGCTTTTGGCTCTATCTCCTCTGGTTTAGCTTTAAAATCGATTTTTATAATCCTCATACAAAATTCGATTTTTAGTAGGAAATATGATTGATCACAGATTTTCACTCTTTTGGCTCTATCTCCTCTGGTTTAGCTTTAAAATCGATTTTGATGTTTCTCATACAAAATTCGATTTTTAGTAGGAAATGTGGGTGATCACAGATTTTCACTCTTTTGGCTCAATCTCCTCTGGTTTAGCTTTAAAATCGATTTTTATAATCCTCATACAAAATTCGATTTTTAGTTGGAAATATGATTGATCAATGATTTTCACTCTTTTGGCTCTATCTCCTCTGGTTTAGCTTTAAAATCGATTTTTATAATCCTCATACAAAATTCGATTTTTAGTAGGAAATATGATTGATCACAGATTTTCACTCTTTTGGCTCTATCTCCTCTGGTTTAGCTTTAAAATCGATTTTTATGTTTCTCATACAAAATTCAATTTTTAGTTGGAAATATGATTGATCACAGATTTTCACTCTTTTGGCTCTATCTCCTCTGGTTTAGCTTTAAAATCGATTTTTATGTTTCTCATACAAAATTCGATTTTTAGTAGGAAATGTGGGTGATCACAGATTTTCACTCTTTTGGCTCTATCTCCTCTGGTTTAGCTTTAAAGTCGATTTTTATGTTTCTCATACAAAATTAAATTTTTAGTTGGAAATATGATTGATCACAGATTTTCATTCTTTTGGCTCTATCTCCTCTGGTTTAGCTATAAAATCGATTTTTATGTTTCTCATACAAAATTCGATTTTTAGTAGGAAATGTGGGTGATCACAGATTTTCACTCTTTTGGCTCTATCTCCTCTGGTTTAGCTTTAAAATCGATTTTTATGTTTCTCATACAAAATTCAATTTTTAGTTGGAAATATGATTGATCACAGATTTTCACTCTTTTGGCTCTATCTCCTCTGGTTTAGCTTTAAAATCGATTTTTATAATCCTCATACAAAATTCGATTTTTAGTAGGAAATGTGGGTGATCACAGATTTTCACTCTTTTGGCTCTATCTCCTCTGGTTTAGCTTTAAAATCGATTTTTATAATCCTCATACAAAATTCGATTTTTAGTAGGAAATGTGGGTGATCACAGATTTTCACTCTTTTGGCTCTATCTCCTCTGGTTTAGCTTTAAAATCGATTTTTATGTTTCTCATACAAAATTCGATTTTTAGTAGGAAATGTGGGTGATCACAGGTTTTCATTCTTTTGGCTCTATCTCCTCTGGTTTAGTTTTAAAATCGATTTTTATGTTTCTCATACAAAATTCGATTTTTAGTAGGAAATATGTTTGATCACAGATTTTCACTCTTTTGGCTCTATCTCCTCTGGTTTAGCTTTAAAATCGATTTTTATGTTTCTCATACAAAATTCGATTTTTAGTAGGAAATGTGGGTGATCGCAGATTTTCATTCTTTTGGCTCTATCTCCTCTGGTTTAGTTTTAAAATAGATTTTTATGTTTCTCATACAAAATTCGATTTTTAGTAGGAAATATGTTTGATCACAGATTTTCACTCTTTTGGCTCTATCTCCTCTGGTTTAGCTTTAAAATCAATTTTTATGTTTCTCATACAAAATTCGATTTTTATTAGGAAATGTGGGTGATCACAGATTTTCACTCTTTTGGCTCTATCTACAAAATTCGATTTTTAGTTGGAAATATGATTGATCACAGATTTTCATTCTTTTGGCTCTATATCTTCTGGTTTAGCTTAAAAATCGATTTTTATGTTTCTCATACAAAATTCGATTTTTATTAGGAAATATGAGTGATCACAGATTTTCATTCTTTTGGCTCTATCTCCTCTGGTTTATCTTTAAAATCGATTTTTATGTTTCTCATACAAAATTCGATTTTTAGTAGGAAATATGTTTGATCACAGATTTTCACTCTTTTGGCTCTATCTCCTCTGGTTTAGCTTTAAAATCGATTTTTATGTTTCTCATACAAAATTCGATTTTTATTAGAAAATATGAGTGATCACAGATTTTCATTCTTTTGGCTCTATCTCCTCTGGTTTAGCTTTAAAATCGATTTTTATGTTTCTCATACAAAATTCGATTTTTAGTAGGAAATGTGAGTGATCACAGATTTTCACTCTTTTGGCTCTATCTCTTCTAGTTTAGCTTTAAAATCGATTGTTATGTTTCTCATACAAAATTCGATTTTTAGTAGGAAATGTGGGTGATCACAGATTTTCACTCTTTTGGCTCTATCTCCTCTGGTTTAGCTTTAAAATCGATTTTTATGTTTCTCATTCAAAATTCGATTTTTAGTTGGAAATATAATTGATCACAGATTTTCACTCTTTTGGATCTATCTCTTCTGGTTTAGCTTTAAAATCGATTTTTATGTTTCTCATACAAAATTCAATTTTTAGTTGGAGATATGATTGATCACAGATTTTCACTCTTTTGGATCTATCTCTTCTGGTTTAGCTTTAAAATCGAGTTTTATGTTTCTCATACAAAATTCGATTTTTAGAAGGAAATAATAGTGATCACAGATTTTCACTCTTTTGGCTCTATCTCCTCCGGTTTAGCTTTAAAATCGATTTTTATGTTTCTCATACAAAATTCGATTTTTAGTAGGAAATATGTTTGATCACAGATTTTCACTCTTTTGGCTCTATCTCCTCTGGTTTAGCTTTAAAATCGATTTTTATGTTTCTCATACAAAATTCGATTTTTAGTAGGAAATGTGGGTGATCACAGATTTTCACTCTTTTGGCTCTATCTCCTCTGGTTTAGCTTTAAAATCGATTTTTATGTTTCTCATACAAAATTCGATTTTTAGTAGGAAATGTGGGTGATCACAGATTTTCACTCTTTTGGCTCTATCTCCTCTGGTTTAGCTTTAAAATCGATTTTTATGTTTCTCATACAAAATTTGATTTTTAGTAGGAAATGTGGGTGATCACAGATTTTCACTCTTTTGGCTTTATCTCCTCTGGTTTAGCTTTAAAATCGATTTTTATGTTTCTCATACAAAATTCAATTTTTAGTTGGAAATATGATTGATCACAGATTTTCACTCTTTTGGCTCTATCTCCTCTGGTTTAGCTTTAAAATCGATTTTTATGTTTCTCATACAAAATTCGATTTTTAGTTGGAAATATGATTGATCACAGATTTTCACTCTTTTGGCTCTATCTCCTCTGGTTTAGCTTTAAAGTCGATTTTTATGTTTCTCATGCAAAATTCGATTTTTAGTAGGAAATGTGGGTGATCACAGATTTTCACTCTTTTGGCTCTATCTCCTCTGGTTTAGCTTTAAAATCGATTTTTATGTTTCTCATACAAAATTCGATTTTTAGTAGGAAATATGATTGATCACAGATTTTCACTCTTTTGGCTCTATCTCCTCTGGTTTAGCTTTAAAATCGATTTTTATGTTTCTCATACAAAATTCGATTTTTAGTAGGAAATATGATTGATCACAGATATTCACTCTTTTGGCTCTATCTCCTCTGGTTTAGCTTTAAAATCGATTTTTATGTTTCTCATACAAAATTCGATTTTTAGTTGGAAATATGATTGATCACAGATTTTCACTCTTTTGGATCTATCTCTTCTGGTTTAGCTTTAAAATCGATTTTTATGTTTCTCATACAAAATTCAATTTTTAGTTGGAAATATAATTGATCACAGATTTTCACTCTTTTGGATCTATCTCTTCTGGTTTAGCTTTAAAATCGATTTTTATGTTTCTCATACAAAATTCAATTTTTAGTTGGAAATATAATTGATCACAGATTTTCACTCTTTTGGATCTATCTCTTCTGGTTTAGCTTTAAAATCGAGTTTTATGTTTCTCATACAAAATTCGATTTTTAGAAGGAAATAATAGTGATCACAGATTTTCACTCTTTTGGCTCTATCTCCTCTGGTTTAGCTTTAAAATCGTTTTTTATGTTTCTCATACAAAATTCGATTTTTAGTAGGAAATATGATTGATCACAGATATTCACTCTTTTGGCTCTATCTCCTCTGGTTTAGCTTTAAAATCGATTTTTATGTTTCTCATACAAAATTCGATTTTTAGTTGGAAATATGAGTGATCACAGATTTTCACTCTTTTGGATCTATCTCTTCTGGTTTAGCTTTAAAATCGATTTTTATGTTTCTCATACAAAATTCAATTTTTAGTTGGAAATATGATTGATCACAGATTTTCACTCCTTTGGCTCTATCTCTTCTGGTTTAGCTTTAAAATCGATTTTTATGTTTCTCATACAAAATTCGATTTTTAGTAGGAAATATGTTTGATCACAGATTTTCACTCTTTTGGCTCTATATCCTCTGGTTTAGCTTTAAAGTCGATTTTTATGTTTCTCATGCAAAATTCGATTTTTAGTAGGAAATGTGGGTGATCACAGATTTTCACTCTTTTGGCTCTATCTCCTCTGGTTTAGCTTTAAAGTCGATTTTTATGTTTCTCATGCAAAATTCGATTTTTAGTAGGAAATGTGGGTGATCACAGATTTTCACTCTTTTGGCTCTATCTCCTCTGGTTTAGCTTTAAAATCGATTTTTATGTTTCTCATACAAAATTCGATTTTTAGTTGGAAATATGATTGATCACAGATTTTAACTCTTTTGGCTCTATCTCCTCTGGTTTAGCTTAAAAATCGATTTTTATGTTTCTCATACAAAATTCGATTTTTAGTTGGAAATATGATTGATCACAGATTTTCACTCTTTTGGCTCTATCTCCTCTGGTTTAGCTTTAAAATCGATTTTTATGTTTCTCATTCAAAATTCGATTTTTAGTTGGAAATATGATTGATCACAGATTTTCACTCTTTTGGCTCTATCTCTTCTGGTTTAGCTTTAAAATCGATTTTTATGTTTCTCATACAAAATTAAATTTTTAGTTGGAAATATGATTGATCACAGATTTTCACTCTTTTGGCTCTATCTCCTCTGGTTTAGCTTTAAAATCGATTTTTATGTTTCTCATAGAAAATTCAATTTTTAGTTGGAAATATGTTTGATCACAGATTTTCACTCTTTTGGCTCTATCTCCTCTGGTTTAGCTTTAAAATAGATTTTTATGTTTCTCATACAAAATTCGATTTTTAGTAGGAAATATGATTGATCACAGATTTTCACTCTTTTGGCTCTATCTCCTCTGGTTTAGCTTTAAAATCGATTTTTATAATCCTCATACAAAATTCGATTTTTAGTAGGAAATGTGGGTGATCACAGATTTTCACTCTTTTGGCTCAATCTCCTCTGGTTTAGCTTTAAAATCGATTTTTATAATCCTCATACAAAATTCGATTTTTAGTTGGAAATATGATTGATCACAGATTTTCACTCTTTTGGCTCTATCTCCTCTGGTTTAGCTTTAAAATCGATTTTTATAATCCTCATACAAAATTCGATTTTTAGTAGGAAATATGATTGATCACAGATTTTCACTCTTTTGGCTCTATCTCCTCTGGTTTAGCTTTAAAATCGATTTTGATGTTTCTCATACAAAATTCGATTTTTAGTAGGAAATGTGGGTGATCACAGATTTTCACTCTTTTGGCTCTATCTCCTCTGGTTTAGCTTTAAAATAGATTTTTATGTTTCTCATACAAAATTCGATTTTTAGTAGGAAATATGATTGATCACAGATTTTCACTCTTTTGGCTCTATCTCCTCTGGTTTAGCTTTAAAATCGATTTTTATAATCCTCATACAAAATTCGATTTTTAGTAGGAAATGTGGGTGATCACAGATTTTCACTCTTTTGGCTCAATCTCCTCTGGTTTAGCTTTAAAATCGATTTTTATAAGCCTCATACAAAATTCGATTTTTAGTTGGAAATATGATTGATCACAGATTTTCACTCTTTTGGCTCTATCTCCTCTGGTTTAGCTTTAAAATCGATTTTTATAATCCTCATACAAAATTCGATTTTTAGTAGGAAATGTGGGTGATCACAGATTTTCACTCTTTTGGCTCAATCTCCTCTGGTTTAGCTTTAAAATCGATTTTTATAAGCCTCATACAAAATTCGATTTTTAGTTGGAAATATGATTGATCACAGATTTTCACTCTTTTGGCTCTATCTCCTCTGGTTTAGCTTTAAAATCGATTTTTATAATCCTCATACAAAATTCGATTTTTAGTAGGAAATAATAGTGATCACAGATTTTCACTCTTTTGGCTCTATCTCCTCTGGTTTAGCTTTAAAATCGATTTTTATGTTTCTCATACAAAATTCGATTTTTAGTAGGAAATGTGGGTGATCACAGATTTTCACTCTTTTGGATCTATCTCCTCTGGTTTAGCTTTAAAGTCGATTTTTATGTTTCTCATACAAAATTAAATTTTTAGTTGGAAATATGATTGATCACAGATTTTCATTCTTTTGGCTCTATCTCCTCTGGTTTAGCCATAAAATCGATTTTTATGTTTCTCATACAAAATTCGATTTTTAGTAGGAAATGTGGGTGATCACAGATTTTCACTATTTTGGCTCTATCTCCTCTGGTTTAGCTTTAAAGTCGATTTTTATGTTTCTCATACAAAATTAAATT
Organism: Protophormia terraenovae; assembly: GCA_951394005.1. Taxonomy (NCBI): domain Eukaryota; kingdom Metazoa; phylum Arthropoda; class Insecta; order Diptera; family Calliphoridae; genus Protophormia; species Protophormia terraenovae. Next base: position 168,887,543 of record OX596073.1, on the reverse strand, counting down.
TTTAGTTGGAAATATGATTGATCACAGATTTTCATTCTTTTGGCTCTATCTCCTCTGGTTTAGCTTTAAAATCGATTTTTATGTTTCTCATACAAAATTCGATTTTTAGTAGGAAATATGAGTGATCACAGATTTTCATTCTTTTGGCTCTATCTCCTCTGGTTTAGCTTTAAAATCGATTTTTATGTTTCTCATACAAAATTCGATTTTTATTAGGGAATATGAGTGATCACAGATTTTCACTCTTTTGGATCTATCTCCTCTGGTTTAGCTTTAAAATCGATTTTTATGTTTCTCATACAAAATTCGATTTTTAGTAGGAAATATGAGTGATCACAGATTTTCATTCTTTTGGCTCTATCTCCTCTGGTTTAGCTTTAAAATCGATTTTTATGTTTCTCATACAAAATTCGATTTTTAGTAGGAAATGTGGGTGATCACAGATTTTCACTCTTTTGGCTCTATCTCCTCTGGTTTAGCTTTAAAGTCGATTTTTATGTTTCTCATGCAAAATTCGATTTTTAGTAGGAAATATGAGTGATCACAGATTTTCACTCTTTAGGATCTATCTCCTCTGGTTTAGCTTTAAAATCGATTTTTATGTTTCTCATACAAAATTCGATTTTTATTAGGAAATGTGAGTGATCACAGATTTTCACTCTTTTGGATCTATCTCCTCTGGTTTAGCTTTAAAATCGATTTTTATGTTTCTCATACAAAATTCGATTTTTATTAGGAAATATGAGTGATCACAGATTTTCATTCTTTTGGCTCTATCTCCTCTGGTTTAGCTTTAAAATCGATTTTTATGTTTCTCATACAAAATTCGATTTTTAGTAGGAAATGTGGGTGATCACAGATTTTCACTCTTTTGGCTCTATCTCCTCTGGTTTAGCTTTAAAGTCGATTTTTATGTTTCTCATGCAAAATTCGATTTTTAGTAGGAAATATGAGTGATCACAGATTTTCACTCTTTTGGCTCTATCTCCTCTGGTTTAGCTTTAAAATCGATTTTTATGTTTCTCTTACAAAATTCGATTTTTAGTAGGAAATGTGGGTGATCACAGATTTTCATTCTTGTGGCTTTATCTCCTCTGGTTTAGCTTTAAAATCGATTTTTATGTTTCTCATACAAAATTCGATTTTTATTAGGAAATATGAGTGATCACAGATTTTCACTCTTTTGGATCTATCTCTTCTGGTTTAGCTTTAAAATCGATTTTTATGTTTCTCATACAAAATTCAATTTTTAGTTGGAAATATGATTGATCACAGATTTTCACTCTTTTGGCTCTATCTCCTCTGGTTTAGCTTTAAAATCGATTTTTATGTTTCTCATACAAAATTCAATTTTTAGTTGGAGATATGATTGATCACAGATTTTCACTCCTTTGGCTCTATCTCTTCTGGTTTAGCTTTAAAATCGATTTTTATGTTTCTCATACAAAATTCGATTTTTAGTAGGAAATATGTTTGATCACAGATTTTCACTCTTTTGGCTCTATCTCCTCTGGTTTAGCTTTAAAGTCGATTTTTATGTTTCTCATGCAAAATTCGATTTTTAGTAGGAAATGTGGGTGATCACAGATTTTCACTCTTTTGGCTCTATCTCCTCTGGTTTAGCTTTAAAGTCGATTTTTATGTTTCTCATACAAAATTCAATTTTTAGTTGGAAATATGATTGATCACAGATTTTCACTCTTTTGGCTCTATCTCCTCTGGTTTAGCTTTAAAGTCGATTTTTATGTTTCTCATACAAAATTCAATTTTTAGTTGGAAATATGATTGATTACAGATTTTCACTCTTTTGGCTCTATCTCCTCTGGTTTAGCTTTAAAGTCGATTTTTATGTTTCTCATGCAAAATTCGATTTTTAGTAGGAAATATGTTTGATCACAGATTTTCACTCTTTTGGCTCTATCTCCTCTGGTTTAGCTTTAAAGTCGATTTTTATGTTTCTCATGCAAAATTCGATTTTTAGTAGGAAATGTGGGTGATCACAGATTTTCACTCTTTTGGCTCTATCTCCTCTGGTTTAGCTTTAAAGTCGATTTTTATGTTTCTCATGCAAAATTCTATTTTTAGTAGGAAATGTGGGTGATCACAGATTTTCACTCTTTTGGCTTTATCTCCTCTGGTTTAGCTTTAAAATCGATTTTTATGTTTCTCATACAAAATTCGATTTTTATTAGGAAATATGAGTGATCACAGATTTTCACTCTTTTGGATCTATCTCTTCTGGTTTAGCTTTAAAATCGATTTTTATGTTTCTCATACAAAATTCAATTTTTAGTTGGAAATATGATTGATCACAGATTTTCACTCTTTTGGCTCTATCTCCTCTGGTTTAGCTTAAAAATCGATTTTTATGTTTCTCATACAAAATTCGATTTTTAGTTGGAAATATGATTAATCACAGATTTTCACTCTTTTGGCTCTATCTCCTCTGGTTTAGCTTTAAAATCGATTTTTATGTTTCTCATTCAAAATTCGATTTTTAGTTGGAAATATGATTGATCACAGATTTTCACTCTTTTGGCTCTATCTCCTCTGGTTTAGCTTTAAAATCGATTTTTATGTTTCTCATACAAAATTCAATTTTTAGTTGGAAATATGATTGATCACAGATTTTCACTCTTTTGGCTCTATCTCCTCTGGTTTAGCTTTAAAATAGATTTTTATGTTTCTCATACAAAATTCAATTTTTAGAAGGAAATAATAGTGATCACAGATTTTCACTCTTTTGGCTCTATCTCCTCTGGTTTAGCTTTAAAATCGATTTTTATAATCCTCATACAAAATTCGATTTTTAGTAGGAAATGTGGGTGATCACAGATTTTCACTCTTTTGGCTCAATCTCCTCTGGTTTAGCTTTAAAATCGATTTTTAAGTTCCTCATACAAAATTCGATTTTTAGAAGGAAATAATAGTGATCACAGATTTTCACTCTTTTGGCTCTATCTCCTCTGGTTTAGCTTTAAAATCGATTTTTATGTTTCTCATACAAAATTCAATTTTTAGTTGGAAATATGATTGATCACAGATTTTCACTCTTTTGGCTCTATCTCCTCTGGTTTAGCTTTAAAATCGATTTTTATGTTTCTCATACAAAATTCAATTTTTAGTTGGAAATATGATTGATCACAGATTTTCACTCTTTTGGCTCTATCTCCTCTGGTTTAGCTTTAAAATCGATTTTTATAATCCTCATACAAAATTCGATTTTTAGTAGGAAATGTGGGTGATCACAGATTTTCACTCTTTTGGCTCAATCTCCTCTGGTTTAGCTTTAAAATCGATTTTTAAGTTCCTCATACAAAATTCGATTTTTAGAAGGAAATAATAGTGATCACAGATTTTCACTCTTTTGGCTCTATCTCCTCTGGTTTAGCTTTAAAATCGATTTTTATGTTTCTCATACAAAATTCGATTTTTAGTAGGAAATGTGGAAATGTGGGTGATCACAGATTTTCATTCTTTTGGCTCTATCTCCTCTGGTTTAGCTTAAAAATCGATTTTTATGTTTCTCATACAAAATTCGATTTTTAGTAGGAAATGTAGAAATGTGGGTGATCACAGATTTTCATTCTTTTGGCTCTATCTCCTCTGGTTTAGCTTTAAAATCGATTTTTATGTTTCTCATACAAAATTCGATTTTTAGTAGGAAATGTGGGTGATCGCAGATTTTCATTCTTTTGGCTCTATCTCCTCTGGTTTAGTTTTAAAATAGATTTTTATGTTTCTCATACAAAATTCGATTTTTAGTTGGAAATATGATTGATCACAGATTTTCACTCTTTTGGCTCTATCTCCTCTGGTTTAGCTTTAAAATCAATTTTTATGTTTCTCATACAAAATTCGATTTTTATTAGGAAATGTGGGTGATCACAGATTTTCACTCTTTTGGCTCTATCTACAAAATTCGATTTTTAGTTGGAAATATGATTGATCACAGATTTTCATTCTTTTGGCTCTATATCTTCTGGTTTAGCTTAAAAATCGATTTTTATGTTTCTCATACAAAATTCGATTTTTATTAGGAAATATGAGTGATCACAGATTTTCATTCTTTTGGCTCTATCTCCTCTGGTTTAGCTTTAAAATCGATTTTTATGTTTCTCATACAAAATTCGATTTTTAGTAGGAAATGTGGGTGATCACAGATTTTCACTCTTTTGGCTCTATCTACAAAATTCGATTTTTAGTTGGAAATATGATTGATCACAGATTTTCACTCTTTTGGCTCTATCTCCTCTGGTTTAGCTTTAAAATCGATTTTTATGTTTCTCATACAAAATTCGATTTTTAGTTGGAAATATGATTGATCACAGATTTTCACTCTTTTGGCTCTATCTCCTCTGGTTTAGCTTTAAAATCGATTTTTATGTTTCTCATACAAAATTCGATTTTTAGTAGGAAATGTGGGTGATCACAGATTTTCACTCTTTTGGCTCTATCTACAAAATTCGATTTTTAGTTGGAAATATGATTGATCACAGATTTTCATTCTTTTGGCTCTATCTCCTCTGGTTTAGTTTTAAAATAGATTTTTATGTTTCTCATACAAAATTCGATTTTTAGTTGGAAATATGATTGATCACAGATTTTCACTCTTTTGGCTCTATCTCCTCTGGTTTAGCTTTAAAATCAATTTTTATGTTTCTCATACAAAATTCGATTTTTATTAGGAAATGTGGGTGATCACAGATTTTCACTCTTTTGGCTCTATCTACAAAATTCGATTTTTAGTTGGAAATATGATTGATCACAGATTTTCACTCTTTTGGCTCTATCTCCTCTGGTTTAGCTTTAAAATCGATTTTTATGTTTCTCATACAAAATTCGATTTTTATTAGGAAATATGAGTGATCACAGATTTTCATTCTTTTGGCTCTATCTCCTCTGGTTTAGCTTTAAAATCGATTTTTATGTTTCTCATACAAAATTCGATTTTTAGTAGGAAATGTGAGTGATCACAGATTTTCACTCTTTTGGCTCTATCTCTTCTAGTTTAGCTTTAAAATCGATTGTTATGTTTCTCATACAAAATTCGATTTTTAGTAGGAAATGTGGGTGATCACAGATTTTCACTCTTTTGGCTCTATCTCCTCTGGTTTAGCTTTAAAGTCGATTTTTATGTTTCTCATACAAAATTCGATTTTTAGTAGGAAATGTGGGTGATCACAGATTTTCACTCTTTTGGGTCTATCTCCTCTGGTTTAGCATTAAAATCGATTTTTATGTTTCTCATTCAAAATTCGATTTTTAGTTGGAAATATAATTGATCACAGATTTTCACTCTTTTGGATCTATCTCTTCTGGTTTAGCTTTAAAATCGATTTTTATGTTTCTCATACAAAATTCAATTTTTAGTTGGAGATATGATTGATCACAGATTTTCACTCTTTTGGATCTATCTCTTCTGGTTTAGCTTTAAAATCGAGTTTTATGTTTCTCATACAAAATTCGATTTTTAGAAGGAAATAATAGTGATCACAGATTTTCACTCTTTTGGCTCTATCTCCTCTGGTTTAGCTTTAAAATCGATTTTTATGTTTCTCATACAAAATTCGATTTTTAGTAGGAAATATGTTTGATCACAGATTTTCACTCTTTTGGCTCTATCTCCTCTGGTTTAGCTTTAAAATCGATTTTTATGTTTCTCATACAAAATTCGATTTTTAGTAGGAAATGTGGGTGATCACAGATTTTCACTCTTTTGGCTCTATCTCCTCTGGTTTAGCTTTAAAGTCGATTTTTATGTTTCTCATGCAAAATTCGATTTTTAGTAGGAAATGTGGGTGATCACAGATTTTCACTCTTTTGGCTCTATCTCCTCTGGTTTAGCTTTAAAATCGATTTTTATATTTCTCATACAAAATTTGATTTTTAGTAGGAAATGTGGGTGATCACAGATTTTCACTCTTTTGGCTCTATCTCCTCTGGTTTAGCTTTAAAATCGATTTTTATGTTTCTCATACAAAATTTGATTTTTAGTAGGAAATGTGGGTGATCACAGATTTTCACTCTTTTGGCTTTATCTCCTCTGGTTTAGCTTTAAAATCGATTTTTATGTTTCTCATACAAAATTCAATTTTTAGTTGGAAATATGATTGATCACAGATTTTCACTCTTTTGGCTCTATCTCCTCTGGTTTAGCTTTAAAATCGATTTTTATGTTTCTCATACAAAATTCGATTTTTAGTTGGAAATATGATTGATCACAGATTTTCACTCTTTTGGCTCTATCTCCTCTGGTTTAGCTTTAAAGTCGATTTTTATGTTTCTCATGCAAAATTCGATTTTTAGTAGGAAATGTGGGTGATCACAGATTTTCACTCTTTTGGCTCTATCTCCTCTGGTTTAGCTTTAAAATCGATTTTTATGTTTCTCATACAAAATTCGATTTTTAGTAGGAAATATGATTGATCACAGATTTTCACTCTTTTGGCTCTATCTCCTCTGGTTTAGCTTTAAAATCGATTTTTATGTTTCTCATACAAAATTCGATTTTTAGTAGGAAATATGATTGATCACAGATATTCACTCTTTTGGCTCTATCTCCTCTGGTTTAGCTTTAAAATCGATTTTTATGTTTCTCATACAAAATTCGATTTTTAGTTGGAAATATGATTGATCACAGATTTTCACTCTTTTGGATCTATCTCTTCTGGTTTAGCTTTAAAATCGATTTTTATGTTTCTCATACAAAATTCAATTTTTAGTTGGAAATATAATTGATCACAGATTTTCACTCTTTTGGATCTATCTCTTCTGGTTTAGCTTTAAAATCGAGTTTTATGTTTTTCATACAAAATTCGATTTTTAGAAGGAAATAATAGTGATCACAGATTTTCACTTTTTTGGCTCTATCTCCTCTGGTTTAGCTTTAAAATCGATTTTTATGTTTCTCATACAAAATTCGATTTTTAGTAGGAAATATGTTTGATCACAGATTTTCACTCTTTTGGCTCTATCTCCTCTGGTTTAGCTTTAAAGTCGATTTTTATGTTTCTCATGCAAAATTCGATTTTTAGTAGGAAATGTGGGTGATCACAGATTTTCACTCTTTTGGCTCTATCTCCTCTGGTTTAGCTTTAAAATCGATTTTTATGTTTCTCATACAAAATTTGATTTTTAGTAGGAAATGTGGGTGATCACAGATTTTCACTCTTTTGGCTTTATCTCCTCTGGTTTAGCTTTAAAATCGATTTTTATGTTTCTCATACAAAATTCGATTTTTAGTAGGAAATGTGGGTGATCACAGATTTTCGCTCTTTTGGCTCTATCTCCTCTGGTTTAGCTTTAAAATCGATTTTTATGTTTCTCATACAAAATTCAATTTTTAGTTGGAAATATGTTTGATCACAGATTTTCACTCTTTTGGCTCTATCTCCTCTGGTTTAGCTTTAAAATAGATTTTTATGTTTCTCATACAAAATTCGATTTTTAGTAGGAAATATGATTGATCACAGATTTTCACTCTTTTGGCTCTATCTCCTCTGGTTTAGCTTTGAAATCGATTTTTATAATCCTCATACAAAATTCGATTTTTAGTAGGAAATATGATTGATCACAGATTTTCACTCTTTTGGCTCTATCTCCTCTGGTTTAGCTTTAAAATCGATTTTTATAATCCTCATACAAAATTCGATTTTTAGTAGGAAATATGATTGATCACAGATTTTCACTCTTTTGGCTCTATCTCCTCTGGTTTAGCTTTAAAATCGATTTTTATAATCCTCATACAAAATTCGATTTTTAGTTGGAAATGTGGGTGATCACAGATTTTCACTCTTTTGGCTCTATCTCCTCTGGTTTAGCTTTAAAATCGATTTTTATAATCCTCATACAAAATTCGATTTTTAGTAGGAAATATGATTGATCACAGATATTCACTCTTTTGGATCTATCTCTTCTGGTTTAGCTTTAAAATCGATTTTTATGTTTCTCATACAAAATTCAATTTTTAGTTGGAAATATGATTGATCACAGATTTTCACTCTTTTGGCTCTATCTCCTCTGGTTTAGCTTAAAAATCGATTTTTATGTTTCTCATACAAAATTCGATTTTTAGTTGGAAATATGATTGATCACAGATTTTCACTCTTTTGGCTCTATCTCCTCTGGTTTAGCTTTAAAGTCGATTTTTATGTTTCTCATACAAAATTCGATTTTTAGTTGGAAATATGATTGATCACAGATTTTCACTCTTTTGGCTCTATCTCCTCTGGTTTAGCTTTAAAATCGATTTTTATAATCCTCATACAAAATTCGATTTTTAGTAGGAAATATGATTGATCACAGATTTTCACTCTTTTGGCTCTATCTCCTCTGGTTTAGCTTTAAAATCGATTTTTATAATCCTCATACAAAATTCGATTTTTAGTTGGAAATGTGGGTGATCACAGATTTTCACTCTTTTGGCTCTATCTCCTCTGGTTTAGCTTTAAAATCGATTTTTATGTTTCTCATACAAAATTCGATTTTTAGAAGGAAATATGATTGATCACAGATTTTCACTCTTTTGGCTCTATCTCCTCTGGTTTAGCTTTAAAATCGATTTTTATAATCCTCATACAAAATTCGATTTTTAGTAGGAAATATGATTGATCACAGATTTTCACTCTTTTGGCTCTATCTCCTCTGGTTTAGCTTTAAAATCGATTTTTATGTTTCTCATACAAAATTCAATTTTTAGTTGGAAATATGATTGATCACAGATTTTCACTCTTTTGGCTCTATCTCCTCTGGTTTAGCTTTAAAATCGATTTTTATGTTTCTCATACAAAATTCAATTTTTAGTTGGAAATATGATTGATCACAGATTTTCACTCTTTTGGCTCTATCTCCTCTGGTTTAGCTTTAAAATCGATTTTTATAATCCTCATACAAAATTCGATTTTTAGTTGGAAATAATAGTGATCACAGATTTTCACTCTTTTGGCTCTATCTCCTCTGGTTTAGCTTTAAAATCGATTTTTATGTTTCTCATACAAAATTCGATTTTTAGTAGGAAATATGATTGATCACAGATTTTCACTCTTTTGGCTCTATCTCCTCTGGTTTAGCTTTAAAATCGATTTTTATAATCCTCATACAAAATTCGATTTTTAGTAGGAAATGTGGGTGATCACAGATTTTCACTCTTTTGGCTCAATCTCCTCTGGTTTAGCTTTAAAATCGATTTTTAAGTTCCTCATACAAAATTCGATTTTTAAAAGGAAATAATAGTGATCACAGATTTTCACTCTTTTGGCTCTATCTCCTCTGGTTTAGCTTTAAAATCGATTTTTATGTTTCTCATACAAAATTCAATTTTTAGTTGGAAATATGATTGATCACAGATTTTCACTCTTTTGGCTCTATCTCCTCTGGTTTAGCTTTAAAATCGATTTTTATGTTTCTCATACAAAATTCAATTTTTAGTTGGAAATATGATTGATCACAGATTTTCACTCTTTTGGCTCTATCTCCTCTGGTTTAGCTTTAAAGTCGATTTTTATGTTTCTCATGCAAAATTCGATTTTTAGTAGGAAATGTGGGTGATCACAGATTTTCACTCTTTTGGCTCTATCTCCTCTGGTTTAGCTTTAAAATCGATTTTTATGTTTCTCATACAAAATTCGATTTTTAGTAGGAAATATGATTGATCACAGATTTTCACTCTTTTGGCTCTATCTCCTCTGGTTTAGCTTTAAAATCGATTTTTATGTTTCTCATACAAAATTCGATTTTTAGTAGGAAATATGATTGATCACAGATATTCACTCTTTTGGCTCTATCTCCTCTGGTTTAGCTTTAAAATCGATTTTTATGTTTCTCATACAAAATTCAATTTTTAGTTGGAAATATGATTGATCACAGATTTTCACTCTTTTGGCTCTATCTCCTCTGGTTTAGCTTTAAAATCGATTTTTATGTTTCTCATACAAAATTCGATTTTTAGTAGGAAATATGATTGATCACAGATTTTCACTCTTTTGGCTCTATCTCCTCTGGTTTAGCTTTAAAATCGATTTTTATGTTTCTCATACAAAATTCAATTTTTAGTTGGAAATATGTTTGATCACAGATTTTCACTCTTTTGGCTCTATCTCCTCTGGTTTAGCTTTAAAATAGATTTTTATGTTTCTCATACAAAATTCGATTTTTAGTAGGAAATATGATTGATCACAGATTTTCACTCTTTTGGCTCTATCTCCTCTGGTTTAGTTTTAAAATCGATTTTTATGTTTCTCATACAAAATTCGATTTTTAGTAGGAAATATGATTGATCACAGATTTTCACTCTTTTGGCTCTATCTCCTCTGGTTTAGCTTTAAAATAGATTTTTATGTTTCTCATACAAAATTCGATTTTTAGTAGGAAATATGATTGATCACAGATTTTCACTCTTTTGGCTCTATCTCCTCTGGTTTAGCTTTAAAATCAATTTTTATGTTTCTCATACAAAATTCGATTTTTATTAGGAAATGTGGGTGATCACAGATTTTCACTCTTTTGGCTCTATCTCCTCTGGTTTAGCTTTAAAATAGATTTTTATGTTTCTCATACAAAATTCGATTTTTAGTTGGAAATATGATTGATCACAGATTTTCACTCTTTTGGCTCTATCTCCTCTGGTTTAGCTTTAAAATCGATTTTTATAATCCTCATACAAAATTCGATTTTTAGTAGGAAATGTGGGTGATCACAGATTTTCACTCTTTTGGCTCAATCTCCTCTGGTTTAGCTTTAAAATCGATTTTTAAGTTCCTCATACAAAATTCGATTTTTAGAAGGAAATAATAGTGATCACAGATTTTCACTCTTTTGGCTCTATCTCCTCTGGTTTAGCTTTAAAATCGATTTTTATGTTTCTCATACAAAATTCGATTTTTAGTAGGAAATGTGGAAATGTGGGTGATCACAGATTTTCATTCTTTTGGCTCTATCTCCTCTGGTTTAGCTTAAAAATCGATTTTTATGTTTCTCATACAAAATTCGATTTTTAGTAGGAAATGTGGAAATGTGGGTGATCACAGATTTTCATTCTTTTGGCTCTATCTCCTCTGGTTTAGCTTTAAAATCGATTTTTATGTTTCTCATACAAAATTCGATTTTTAGTAGGAAATGTGGGTGATCGCAGATTTTCATTCTTTTGGCTCTATCTCCTCTGGTTTAGTTTTAAAATAGATTTTTATGTTTCTCATACAAAATTCGATTTTTAGTTGGAAATATGATTGATCACAGATTTTCACTCTTTTGGCTCTATCTCCTCTGGTTTAGCTTTAAAATCAATTTTTATGTTTCTCATACAAAATTCGATTTTTATTAGGAAATGTGGGTGATCACAGATTTTCATTCTTTTGGCTCTATCTCCTCTGGTTTAGCTTAAAAATCGATTTTTATGTTTCTCATACAAAATTCGATTTTTAGTAGGAAATGTGGAAATGTGGGTGATCACAGATTTTCATTCTTTTGGCTCTATCTCCTCTGGTTTAGCTTTAAAATCGATTTTTATGTTTCTCATACAAAATTCGATTTTTAGTAGGAAATGTGGGTGATCGCAGATTTTCATTCTTTTGGCTCTATCTCCTCTGGTTTAGTTTTAAAATAGATTTTTATGTTTCTCATACAAAATTCGATTTTTAGTTGGAAATATGATTGATCACAGATTTTCACTCTTTTGGCTCTATCTCCTCTGGTTTAGCTTTAAAATCAATTTTTATGTTTCTCATACAAAATTCGATTTTTAGTAGGAAATGTGGGTGATCGCAGATTTTCATTCTTTTGGCTCTATCTCCTCTGGTTTAGTTTTAAAATAGATTTTTATGTTTCTCATACAAAATTCGATTTTTAGTTGGAAATATGATTGATCACAGATTTTCATTCTTTTGGCTCTATATCTTCTGGTTTAGCTTAAAAATCGATTTTTATGTTTCTCATACAAAATTCGATTTTTATTAGGAAATATGAGTGATCACAGATTTTCATTCTTTTGGCTCTATCTCCTCTGGTTTAGCTTTAAAATCGATTTTTATGTTTCTCATACAAAATTCGATTTTTAGTAGGAAATGTGGGTGATCACAGATTTTCACTCTTTTGGCTCTATCTACAAAATTCGATTTTTAGTTGGAAATATGATTGATCACAGATTTTCACTCTTTTGGCTCTATCTCCTCTGGTTTAGCTTTAAAATCGATTTTTATGTTTCTCATACAAAATTCGATTTTTAGTAGGAAATGTGGGTGATCACAGATTTTCACTCTTTTGGGTCTATCTCCTCTGGTTTAGCATTAAAATCGATTTTTATGTTTCTCATTCAAAATTCGATTTTTAGTTGGAAATATAATTGATCACAGATTTTCACTCTTTTGGATCTATCTCTTCTGGTTTAGCTTTAAAATCGATTTTTATGTTTCTCATACAAAATTCAATTTTTAGTTGGAGATATGATTGATCACAGATTTTCACTCTTTTGGATCTATCTCTTCTGGTTTAGCTTTAAAATCGAGTTTTATGTTTCTCATACAAAATTCGATTTTTAGAAGGAAATAATAGTGATCACAGATTTTCACTCTTTTGGCTCTATCTCCTCTGGTTTAGCTTTAAAATCGATTTTTATGTTTCTCATACAAAATTCGATTTTTAGTAGGAAATATGTTTGATCACAGATTTTCACTCTTTTGGCTCTATCTCCTCTGGTTTAGCTTTAAAATCGATTTTTATGTTTCTCATACAAAATTCGATTTTTAGTAGGAAATGTGGGTGATCACAGATTTTCACTCTTTTGGCTCTATCTCCTCTGGTTTAGCTTTAAAGTCGATTTTTATGTTTCTCATGCAAAATTCGATTTTTAGTAGGAAATGTGGGTGATCACAGATTTTCACTCTTTTGGCTCTATCTCCTCTGGTTTAGCTTTAAAATCGATTTTTATGTTTCTCATACAAAATTTGATTTTTAGTAGGAAATGTGGGTGATCACAGATTTTCACTCTTTTGGCTTTATCTCCTCTGGTTTAGCTTTAAAATCGATTTTTATGTTTCTCATACAAAATTCAATTTTTAGTTGGAAATATGATTGATCACAGATTTTCACTCTTTTGGCTCTATCTCCTCTGGTTTAGCTTTAAAATCGATTTTTATGTTTCTCATACAAAATTCGATTTTTAGTTGGAAATATGATTGATCACAGATTTTCACTCTTTTGGCTCTATCTCCTCTGGTTTAGCTTTAAAGTCGATTTTTATGTTTCTCATGCAAAATTCGATTTTTAGTAGGAAATGTGGGTGATCACAGATTTTCACTCTTTTGGCTCTATCTCCTCTGGTTTAGCTTTAAAATCGATTTTTATGTTTCTCATACAAAATTCGATTTTTAGTAGGAAATATGATTGATCACAGATTTTCACTCTTTTGGCTCTATCTCCTCTGGTTTAGCTTTAAAATCGATTTTTATGTTTCTCATACAAAATTCGATTTTTAGTAGGAAATATGATTGATCACAGATATTCACTCTTTTGGCTCTATCTCCTCTGGTTTAGCTTTAAAATCGATTTTTATGTTTCTCATACAAAATTCGATTTTTAGTTGGAAATATGATTGATCACAGATTTTCACTCTTTTGGATCTATCTCTTCTGGTTTAGCTTTAAAATCGATTTTTATGTTTCTCATACAAAATTCAATTTTTAGTTGGAAATATAATTGATCACAGATTTTCACTCTTTTGGATCTATCTCTTCTGGTTTAGCTTTAAAATCGAGTTTTATGTTTTTCATACAAAATTCGATTTTTAGAAGGAAATAATAGTGATCACAGATTTTCACTTTTTTGGCTCTATCTCCTCTGGTTTAGCTTTAAAATCGATTTTTATGTTTCTCATACAAAATTCGATTTTTAGTAGGAAATATGTTTGATCACAGATTTTCACTCTTTTGGCTCTATCTCCTCTGGTTTAGCTTTAAAGTCGATTTTTATGTTTCTCATGCAAAATTCGATTTTTAGTAGGAAATGTGGGTGATCACAGATTTTCACTCTTTTGGCTCTATCTCCTCTGGTTTAGCTTTAAAATCGATTTTTATGTTTCTCATACAAAATTTGATTTTTAGTAGGAAATGTGGGTGATCACAGATTTTCACTCTTTTGGCTTTATCTCCTCTGGTTTAGCTTTAAAATCGATTTTTATGTTTCTCATACAAAATTCGATTTTTAGTAGGAAATGTGGGTGATCACAGATTTTCGCTCTTTTGGCTCTATCTCCTCTGGTTTAGCTTTAAAATCGATTTTTATGTTTCTCATACAAAATTCAATTTTTAGTTGGAAATATGTTTGATCACAGATTTTCACTCTTTTGGCTCTATCTCCTCTGGTTTAGCTTTAAAATAGATTTTTATGTTTCTCATACAAAATTCGATTTTTAGTAGGAAATATGATTGATCACAGATTTTCACTCTTTTGGCTCTATCTCCTCTGGTTTAGCTTTGAAATCGATTTTTATAATCCTCATACAAAATTCGATTTTTAGTAGGAAATATGATTGATCACAGATTTTCACTCTTTTGGCTCTATCTCCTCTGGTTTAGCTTTAAAATCGATTTTTATAATCCTCATACAAAATTCGATTTTTAGTTGGAAATATGATTGATCACAGATTTTCACTCTTTTGGCTCTATCTCCTCTGGTTTAGCTTTAAAATCGATTTTTATAATCCTCATACAAAATTCGATTTTTAGTAGGAAATATGATTGATCACAGATTTTCACTCTTTTGGCTCTATCTCCTCTGGTTTAGCTTTAAAATCGATTTTTATAATCCTCATACAAAATTCGATTTTTAGTTGGAAATGTGGGTGATCACAGATTTTCACTCTTTTGGCTCTATCTCCTCTGGTTTAGCTTTAAAATCGATTTTTATAATCCTCATACAAAATTCGATTTTTAGTAGGAAATATGATTGATCACAGATATTCACTCTTTTGGATCTATCTCTTCTGGTTTAGCTTTAAAATCGATTTTTATGTTTCTCATACAAAATTCAATTTTTAGTTGGAAATATGATTGATCACAGATTTTCACTCTTTTGGCTCTATCTCCTCTGGTTTAGCTTAAAAATCGATTTTTATGTTTCTCATACAAAATTCGATTTTTAGTTGGAAATATGATTGATCACAGATTTTCACTCTTTTGGCTCTATCTCCTCTGGTTTAGCTTTAAAGTCGATTTTTATGTTTCTCATACAAAATTCGATTTTTAGTTGGAAATATGATTGATCACAGATTTTCACTCTTTTGGCTCTATCTCCTCTGGTTTAGCTTTAAAATCGATTTTTATAATCCTCATACAAAATTCGATTTTTAGTTGGAAATGTGGGTGATCACAGATTTTCACTCTTTTGGCTCTATCTCCTCTGGTTTAGCTTTAAAATCGATTTTTATGTTTCTCATACAAAATTCGATTTTTAGAAGGAAATATGATTGATCACAGATTTTCACTCTTTTGGCTCTATCTCCTCTGGTTTAGCTTTAAAATCGATTTTTATAATCCTCATACAAAATTCGATTTTTAGTAGGAAATATGATTGATCACAGATTTTCACTCTTTTGGCTCTATCTCCTCTGGTTTAGCTTTAAAATCGATTTTTATGTTTCTCATACAAAATTCAATTTTTAGTTGGAAATATGATTGATCACAGATTTTCACTCTTTTGGCTCTATCTCCTCTGGTTTAGCTTTAAAATCGATTTTTATGTTTCTCATACAAAATTCAATTTTTAGTTGGAAATATGATTGATCACAGATTTTCACTCTTTTGGCTCTATCTCCTCTGGTTTAGCTTTAAAATCGATTTTTATAATCCTCATACAAAATTCGATTTTTAGTTGGAAATAATAGTGATCACAGATTTTCACTCTTTTGGCTCTATCTCCTCTGGTTTAGCTTTAAAATCGATTTTTATGTTTCTCATACAAAATTCGATTTTTAGTAGGAAATATGATTGATCACAGATTTTCACTCTTTTGGCTCTATCTCCTCTGGTTTAGCTTTAAAATCGATTTTTATAATCCTCATACAAAATTCGATTTTTAGTAGGAAATGTGGGTGATCACAGATTTTCACTCTTTTGGCTCAATCTCCTCTGGTTTAGCTTTAAAATCGATTTTTAAGTTCCTCATACAAAATTCGATTTTTAGAAGGAAATAATAGTGATCACAGATTTTCACTCTTTTGGCTCTATCTCCTCTGGTTTAGCTTTAAAATCGATTTTTATGTTTCTCATACAAAATTCAATTTTTAGTTGGAAATATGATTGATCACAGATTTTCACTCTTTTGGCTCTATCTCCTCTGGTTTAGCTTTAAAATCGATTTTTATGTTTCTCATACAAAATTCAATTTTTAGTTGGAAATATGATTGATCACAGATTTTCACTCTTTTGGCTCTATCTCCTCTGGTTTAGCTTTAAAGTCGATTTTTATGTTTCTCATGCAAAATTCGATTTTTAGTAGGAAATGTGGGTGATCACAGATTTTCACTCTTTTGGCTCTATCTCCTCTGGTTTAGCTTTAAAATCGATTTTTATGTTTCTCATACAAAATTCGATTTTTAGTAGGAAATATGATTGATCACAGATTTTCACTCTTTTGGCTCTATCTCCTCTGGTTTAGCTTTAAAATCGATTTTTATGTTTCTCATACAAAATTCGATTTTTAGTAGGAAATATGATTGATCACAGATATTCACTCTTTTGGCTCTATCTCCTCTGGTTTAGCTTTAAAATCGATTTTTATGTTTCTCATACAAAATTCAATTTTTAGTTGGAAATATGTTTGATCACAGATTTTCACTCTTTTGGCTCTATCTCCTCTGGTTTAGCTTTAAAATCGATTTTTATGTTTCTCATACAAAATTCGATTTTTAGTAGGAAATATGATTGATCACAGATTTTCACTCTTTTGGCTCTATCTCCTCTGGTTTAGCTTTAAAATCGATTTTTATGTTTCTCATACAAAATTCAATTTTTAGTTGGAAATATGTTTGATCACAGATTTTCACTCTTTTGGCTCTATCTCCTCTGGTTTAGCTTTAAAATAGATTTTTATGTTTCTCATACAAAATTCGATTTTTAGTAGGAAATATGATTGATCACAGATTTTCACTCTTTTGGCTCTATCTCCTCTGGTTTAGTTTTAAAATCGATTTTTATGTTTCTCATACAAAATTCGATTTTTAGTAGGAAATATGATTGATCACAGATTTTCACTCTTTTGGCTCTATCTCCTCTGGTTTAGCTTTAAAATAGATTTTTATGTTTCTCATACAAAATTCGATTTTTAGTAGGAAATATGATTGATCACAGATTTTCACTCTTTTGGCTCTATCTCCTCTGGTTTAGCTTTAAAATCAATTTTTATGTTTCTCATACAAAATTCGATTTTTATTAGGAAATGTGGGTGATCACAGATTTTCACTCTTTTGGCTCTATCTCCTCTGGTTTAGCTTTAAAATAGATTTTTATGTTTCTCATACAAAATTCGATTTTTAGTAGGAAATATGATTGATCACAGATTTTCACTCTTTTGGCTCTATCTCCTCTGGTTTAGCTTTAAAATCGATTTTTATAATCCTCATACAAAATTCGATTTTTAGTAGGAAATATGATTGATCACAGATTTTCACTCTTTTGGCTCTATCTCCTCTGGTTTAGCTTTAAAATCGATTTTTATAATCCTCATACAAAATTCGATTTTTAGTTGGAAATGTGGGTGATCACAGATTTTCACTCTTTTGGCTCTATCTCCTCTGGTTTAGCTTTAAAATCGATTTTTATGTTTCTCATACAAGATTCGATTTTCAGTAGGCAATGTGGGTGATCGCAGATTTTCACTCTTTGGGCTCTATCTCCTCTGGTTTAGCTTTAAAATCGATTTTTATGTTTCTCATACAAAATTCGATTTTTAGTTGGAAATATGATTGATCACAGATTTTCACTCTTTTGGCTGTATCTCCTCTGGTTTAGCTTTAAAGTTGATTTTTATGTTTCTCATGCAAAATTCGATTTTTAGTAGGAAATGTGGGTGATCACAGATTTTCACTCTTTTGGCTGTATCTCCTCTGGTTTAGCTTTAAAATCGATTTTTATGTTTCTCATACAAAATTCGATTTTTAGTAGGAAATGTGGGTGATCACAGATTTTCACTCTTTTGGCTCTATCTCCTCTGGTTTAGCTTTAAAATCGATTTTTATGTTTCTCATACAAAATTCGATTTTTATTAGGAAATATGAGTGATCACAGATTTTTTGTTCAAAAAAATTAATGCATATGTTGGTGTACGAAATATTTAAACTTATCAGCTTCACTTCACTGCTTATTAACTTCCTTTGTAAGCGTTTCAACAAAAGAAATATAAAATAACCTGTAATAAATTTTAATATGTTCCATCCTGCCTCTTGTTCATGTTTTCCATTTTCTAAAGGAAGTTTCAGTTCGCGAAAAAAGAAAAACTGCAGAAATGATTAACATAATTTTCAATTTAAAATGTATCATATGAGGGGTATGCAAATTTCAAATTACAAGCCCATAATAACCCATTCATATTGACACCCTTTGCTATCTGCGACTTTTATTAGGGAAAACTTAAGTAAATATAACCCAATTTGAAATACTCTTGACTTAATGCAGAAGTTTGTTATCAATAAAGCTGTGATGATGTTTCATTATCATGTAAATCCCGCGAGATTTTTTTATTTTGCAAAAATGTAATTTGTTGCCAAACAAAATTTATTTGACTTTTTTGTCGTTGCTGATAAACACTAACACGGTTTATTATTCTTTTTTTTACGCTTTTTTTTAAGAAAATAAAATTTGTTTTCTATTAAAAAAAAAGACAGAAAAAACTGTAAAGGAACTTAATAAAGTTTTATGCATACGATTATTACGCTTTAAGCTAAAATTCTACAAAAAAAGAAACTTAAATTTTACTTGCTTATATCCGTTTCCGTATTTCGTTTTATAGGAAATGTTTATTCATGTACTAGTAGGAGGTAGAAAACCCTTTTATTTCTATTTACAAAATAACTTCTATTGTTGTAGAGAGACACATGTATAAGAGTGTGAGTTTTATTTAGCTTTTTAACATTTGTTGTGGGTTTATGGTTTGAAATGGGTTAAATGAGTGTGTGCAAACAGTCTTACATACAATTTTGAAAACTGGCTGGGTAATAAATCTTTCAATGTCTATTGTTGCACTGTTGAACAATTGACATTCGATTGCCTCTGATGACATTCATTGTAAAGTCAAAATTTCTATTTAATTTAGGGTGATGGTTAGGTGGTGTATAAACGGTGGTGTATAAATTTTTTTACGGTGTTATATTTCTACAAAAGATAAGTTTATCTAAGACTGAGTAAAATTGAAGTAATTGAAATAGTTAATTAGAAAATTAACAATGTTTGATTTTAAAATAGAAGACAAGAAGGATGATGGAAGATTTTTAGTCACTAAAAATAAATAAAAAAACAGGAAAAGGAACTTTTTTTATATATTTTTTTAATAAAATAATTTTAAATGTTTGCAAAGAATTTGTTCCATTTCAAATTTTTACAGAAAAATATTTTTCATGCACGAACAAATCCGTGCATACAACTTTTGACAAAATGAAAAAATAATAATTTCGTTAACTTTGCTATAGTTCTGTATAATAACAAAATAAGTTTTTCTTAAAATGGAAAATGGACATAAAACACGCAAACATGAGAGCATTTTGGTGCTCTCGCCTTATTACAACCAGGAGTAGGCAACTATTCGAGGCATGTCGCTTAAAAAATTAAAATATCTAGTGGTCAACCCACTTACTGGCCTGCAGACTTCAATAAGATTGCTGATCTTATTGACTTTGCCATAATTCGAAATATATAACGTGATTGTATATCAGTGATTCCTTCAATAGATCTTTCGTCAGATCATTTACCAACGATCCTGATACTGATTAATACTCCAAGTCACTTTGAAACCTACAGCTTTTGATTCCCTAATAAGAAAACAAACTGGTTTAAATACAAATTTTATATAAACTCCCACTTACCACAAAATATTTCACTGAAAAGACAAAACGAAATACCACCTGCAGCTAATATCTTCACAGATATCCTGACTAATATAGCTATAGTATCCAAACCTTCGAATTTCTCACGAAGGCTAAAATATATTAAATATTGCTCAAATGTTCAATCTCTTATTAGGGAAAAAAAGCAACTAAAACGTCAATGGCAAGATTCTCGAACCCCAGCCTTCAAAATTAGAATTCATGACAATTGCCATGCTAATGTATCAGATGATTAAGCTTCGCTCTGAAGAATCAAAAAGAATCCAAATTGAAAACATATCTGCAAAACTTAGACCCTACTAAGAAAATAGATTACAGTCTATGGAAAGCGGTGAAAAATATGCAATACCCTGTTTCCCATACGCCTCCAAAATGCCTCCAATGGGCAAAAAGTTCTAAGGAAAAAGTTGAAGTGTTTGCTAGTCACTTAGAAAACGTTTTCACTCCTAACAAGCGCGAATGTTATATTCGACTCGGCCGAATCTATAGGAGGTGGGTGGTAAAGTGGGCGGACCACGCCCATTTTTTGTTTCCGAGTTTACATTGGTCCTTGAACTATTTGAACACAATTTTGTTGAAGTTTCACCTTATATGGGAGGTAAAGGGGTGGACCACGCCCATTTTTGGTTATATACTTTGTGGGGTTTTAGATGATTCCTTCGACATGTTACATACGGAATGACAAAATCAATATATCCCCCATCTTTTTGATGGTGGGTATAATAACACTCTGCCGTAAAAACAGCAGTAAAAGGTTTTAAGGAAGGAAAGTCTCCTGGAACGGACAAAATTACCAGCACAATGAAGTGTTTCTTGCCAAACTCGGCTCGGAAATTTATTTTGTTAATTTTCAATGCCATTTTACGTACTGGCTACTTTCCAAGTACTTGGAAGTTTTCAGAGATGGTAATGATACCCAAACCCGGAAAAGACGTCACTCAAGTAGCATCTAAGCGTCCAATTTTTACGAAATTGTTTAAGAAATTAAGAGCCTATTATTACAACTTAATAATAACAGCATTTTGGTTTTAGAAGAAAACATGGTACAATTGAATAAGTGCATCAAATACAAATCTCATCAGAAGAGGTTTCGCGAGCAAAGCAGTATTGCTCTGCGTTATTTATTGACATATCTCAGGCCATCGATAAAGTCTGGCACGACGGACCTAAAATGATCACAGAACGTTCATAAGTTACAAAATAGATCTTTTTAAAAATCGAAAGATGTGATTTTGCAGTGGCAATATCTACATTAATTTAGGTTTGGGTTAAGATTTTAATACTTATTGTAAATTTCTGAAAAATAAAGATTCAAAAATGGTTGTATCGAAAGAGGCTAATCCATCAAATTGTTCAGAACTCCGCTCAATTGAAACGTACATATTGGGCTCTAATAAAAAAGTGGACTTATTCCAGAAAAAAAATGCCCGAAAACCCAATAAAAACTCTAACGAAGGGAATTCCGGAAAAGATAATAATTTTGCGAGGAGAGCTATCAATTCTCTTGTGTGTCAGCAAACAACATTGAGTTTTAAGTGCATTAAAATAAACTCTATTAGATATACTCCATGCCGCTATTAAAGTCAGGTCACGATTGAGAGAGTCTTCCATACGACCCTCAGAGGTTCGTCTCGCTAGAGCCAATATGAGTATGAGAACATAAGTTGCTATCGTCAGCAAAGGAATAGATGGGGTTATTGGTAACTGCCAACATGTCGTCCATGAAGATCAAAAAGAGGGATGGAGAAAGGACGGAGCCTTGAGGTACTGCTGAATTCAATTTGAAATCCTTCGACGAGACTCCATCTATCACAAACCGAATGATTCGATCATGCAGAAAGCTCGAAATAAATCTCGAAAATTCGTCACCAACACCAAATGAGACGAGTTTTGATACCACGGCAACATGCCAGACCCGGTCGAATACTTTAAAAATGTCCAACGAAATTACCTTACTCTCCCCCATTCGGTGAATTGAATGGGACCATTGCTCAGAGAGAAATGCCATTAAGTCACCAGTGGAACGATCACTACGGAAACCATACTGCCTGTCGCTAAGCAGTCGGTTCTTTTCAAGATAATTAACAAGGTGAAAATTTAATATACTTTCCATAACCTTCGAGAGTGCGGAACTGATCGCAATTGGCCTGTAGTTGTTCGGGTCAGAGGTATCTCCCTTCTTGGGAATAGGTTGGACATTGGCTATCTTCCAAAGGCTGGGAAAAGTACCGGACCGATATGAAATATTAAAGAGGTTACGCAGTGGGCGGACCAAGGACGAGGAACATTTTCTTAATACTAAGCACCTGGTGACTTATTCACATTAAGTTCCGATAGGACCTTCCTAATCGCAGGTGTACGAAAGAATATGTTAGGTAAAGCATATGGCACATCCTATCATAATATTAATATTAAAATAAAATATCAATATGTTCACCCTTTCCAATAAACTTTGATCAACATTTGTGCAATCAATACATAACAGAATGTCCTCTTAAAATTCAAATAAAACCCCCATCATCATCATACATTTATGATGATATTTTAAGTAAAATAACAATCAGTCAGCATGTGGTATTATTTCCTAATCAATTTCGATATTTTAGCAATATCCTGCATCAAACAAACAAAAAAACAAACATTTATTCAAGTATCCACAAACACCCACTTGAAATTGTAATAAATAAACTAAATAAAAACTATTTTCAGTTTATTTGGTCGTACTATAAAATAGTAAAAGGAAAAAGGGTTGGCTGGGTGACACACTAAATCAAAAATTAAATTTTTATATTTATTTAATAATAATGCCTTGAGAAGTTAAATGAAAAAAAAAAAAATCTTTTAACAGAAGCACAAACGCGTGTCCCTACTGGCAAAAGGGGAAAAAGAATCGAAAGATGAAAATATTAATAAAACCATGACCATAAATATAAAACTAAATCTTTATTTATGTATAATAGATTTTTAATATTAAATTATGATGATGGCATTATGAAGTAACAAGCGTCTACGATGACAACGCAGTAACAATATCCCGAAACCAGAAAAAGGGTTAAATACAAATGCATGAAAATATTATTTGTTCGTAAATTCATACATACATACATTATTATTAGAAATTATGTATTAAAGTATGTGTACAAACGTTGTTTAGTCCCAGCATGGTTTCCTTTTCCTGAGCTAAACAATTCTCTAAACGAGAAAGGGAGTGCCATAAATTCATATATGAATACTTTCACTTTTTTTTTGTTTTTTCCATTGACTGCAATTTTTCCCGGTTCGTCCTTTTGTATTTTATCACAAAAAAACAATTCATGCATAGTTTACTATAATGAATAGTTATGACGACTACTTATGTTTTTGTACAAGTATGTCTGTCTTTGTTGTATATTTATATTGTCCCTTATAGTTTCATACATATTTGATTTCTGAATTTTACTTTTTTTCCACACGTAGGGGTTGGCTTTTGGTTGTATTATTAAATGAAATAAAAAAAGGATAATGCGTGATTTTGTTTGGTACATTTATACAATATTGACATTTTTGTACCATTTCAATTACATGTCATCATCTAACCAGTTTTATATTTTTTCATTTGCTGGAGAAAATATGACATTTTTAGTAGTGGGTTTACTATAGTATTGTTTGCTTTTAATATTTAATAAATTTATGTTTAGGTTAAATGTAGAACAAACATAATTGTAATAAAAAATAGATTGTCATTGTTTAGAGACCGTAATGTATAATTTAATAAAAATTAGGAATTTATGGGTTATGAAAATAATTTCAACGTTTTCTTTTTTTGTTATTCATATTTTAGGCAAGAATAAATACAATAAAAATTTAATATTAAAGAGGTGGATGAGCAATTTATTGAATTTTTCAGAAAGTTGTATTCCTAAAGTAATTTGATTATAAAAATATCCAAAAATTTGGAATTTCTTTGAGATTAACAAATTCAAATTAATAAATTTTATATTAATTTAAAAATTTGCCTCATTAGAATAAAAAATATTATCAAACAAAAATTATTAATTAAAAAAAAAAAAAAAAAATAGAATCGCTCACTTATACTTCTATTAAACTAGTTCAGAGTTTGACAGTTTTGAGAAAACCTTTTTTGACACTAGGATTTAACAATTTCATTTACATTTTCATTACATGCATTCCTATGGTATATAACAATTACCAGTTCATTGAAAAGCAAAGTAAATAGAGTATAAGGGGGAAGCATTCGCCACGTTTTTGTTTGTAGTACTCACCTTGCTATTGCTATTGAAAAAAAAAAAAAAAACAAACAAAAATTAATAATAAATAAAAATTCAATTATAAATACAGATCCAAAATCAGTACATTACGAAAATTTTTAGATGATTTTTCATTTAATTTTATGTAAATGAAAAGTTCGGTTCCCTGAGGTTAGGTTATACTGGCTGCCGCATTGGCCTTAGCTCATTTGGATCCAGAAATGAGATCCCGTTACATCAAAGGCCTAATCCCACGAACCACTTTGTGTTCAGAACAAAGGAGTTCAACCTGAATGAATCGTCCATTCCATGAGAGATTTATAAAAAATGCCAATTTTTTTTACGGAGGGTCATCCGATTTTGTTCATATTTGGTACGCATATAATCTATGGAGTCATTTAAATATCTCCATTTTTATTTTTTTGAATTTTGAAAAATTCGCGAATTTATTCGCTATTTTGATTTTTCGAAAAGTCAAAAAAAAGCAAAAGTGTCTAACTTTAAACACCAATATCTCTAAAAGTTGTTAGTGGATTTTATTGATTTAAATTGCATATTTAAGAAGAATATATCCACTATAAATGTAGTAATTTAAAAATAATATTATAATTTAAAAATGCATTCATAATACAAATGCAATTTTAGGATGCATTTTTGAAAAATTTCTACCCTTTCGATTTTAATTTTTTTGAATATGTTAAAAAGCAATATATTTACTATAAAATGCAAAAATAACTGTTCTGGGACAATAAAATCTACTATTTTAAATATTTTTTTTAAAAAATTTTCATTAATTTTTTCATACAAAATTTTAATTTTTCAAAAAATTTTGATTTTTAACTTTCTTTGGTTATACTCTTTTAGTAATATGTAGCTTTAAATGTTTATAACTCCTTAAGTAGACGTCGGATTTTATTGATTTAAAAACTAGTATAAAGTTTATTACTATAAATATTGTAAATTATATTGTATGAATCAAATATAATTTTTTTGCTAATGATGCACTCACGAAAAGAATGCTATTTTCGGATGCATTTTTAAGAAATTTCTACCCTTTTGATTTTAAATATTTTTGCTTAATATTGAAGACAAATATGTATATTATATAAAACATTAGCACTTAATCTGGGACAAATAGGTTTTCTACCGCAAATAACAAATTATGAAATATAATGATTAAAATTAATTTTAAAATAAGCTCACAAAAATTAAAAAAAAAATAAAAAAATTTTTATGAAAAAATTTGAAGAAATATTTAAAAAAATTTTTTTAAAATAGTGAACAATTTTGTCCCAGAACAATTTATATTGTAATTTTTAGCAAACATAATAATGAGAAAAAATTGAGAGGGTATAAATTTTTCAAAAATGCATATTAAAATTGCATTTGCATTATGAATGCATTTTTAAATGATAATATTATTTTTAAATTACTACATTTATAGTGGACATATTCTTCTTAAATATGCAATTTAAATCATTAAAATCCGTTAACAACTTTTAGAGATATTAGTGTTTAAAGTTAGACACTTTTGCGATTTTTTTGACTTTTCGAAAAATCAGAATAGCGAATAAATTCGCGAATTTTTCAAAATTCAAAAAAAAAAAAATAAAAATAGAGGTATTTAAATTGCTCCATAGGGTATGCGTATACCAAATCGGAATACATACAAAATATTTTTGGGCGTTCTTTCATGGAATAGACGATATATTATTACTTATATTACCAAATATATAGAACTTTGAAGTTCCCTAGCAAATTAAAATACATACATGTTTTATCAAAAACATGAAATATTTATGTATATTGACACAATAATTCAGAAGGTTTTTAATTTTCTAGAATAGTTGAAAAGTTTTAGAGTAAATCATTTCTGCTGTTGCTAACAAAAAAGTTACCCCCCTTTCAATAAATTGATAAATTTAAAAACATTTTGGAATCTATTAAGATTTATTATCACTAACATTCACATTAATACTCGTAAATCTATGTTTTTAATTGAAATGTTAACAGTTGCAAAACTTTCAAACTATATAAATCAAAATTATGTCTATTTAATAAATTAAACATTACGCATAATAGTTGATAGTAATAATTTATCATAAATATTGTATACCTACATAAGTATTTTAAAATGATAAGACTTTAAAGAAACAAACAAAAATATAGTTAAAAATTCATATATGATTTTCAAAAGAAAATCATTTTCAATTTTTACACACGATTAAATAATTTTAATGACAAAGAAAGACAATGTCAATTCAAAACGTTGCAAATAGTGTAGGGTGAGATATTTAAGAGGGCGCCAAACAAATAACACCCCATTTAATCACCATAAAATTGAAACATTTGTACTAGAAGAAATATTATAGTAACATAATTTCTCTATAACAATTTGATAAAAAAGAAATATAAAAACTTTTAAGAAAATATATGTATGAATGCATGATTATTTAAAGTAAAAGCAATAAAAATGATAAATATGAGTTGATAAATATTTTATAATACAAATATACATATCTATTAACTATACGTTTCACTTTCCTTTAAAAACTTTCTATGATTAATCAGGGTTAAAAAGAAAATAAAAACAACGAAAAAAGGTTAATAAAAATTATTATTGTTTGCATATAACTTAATGATATGTAATTTGTAAAGATTTGTGCCTTCAATTCAAAACATTGAGATATTTATTAATATTATTTAGGGGATTTTTATTTTGTGCAAATATTGAACACACATTTGTATTATTTAAGGAATTATGTGCAAGTTGTTATGCCTTTTTTTATTTATACGTTTGCAAAAAAAAAAAAAAAAAAAAAAATGAAACATTATTGTTTGTTAAATAAACAAATTTTGACACTAACGCAGAAATTTTGGTCAAAGTTCTTTTTTTCTGTTGTTTGTTTTAGTTGAGCCAACACTAAGGAATTATTGCTGGCAATTTGTCTGTATAGAACCGTGACGAAAATCCAATCAACTCGATATATGACATTTGTTTTTTATAGAAGTTTTAGTACAGTATATTAAGGGTAGAGTGGGTTTATTGGTACACTTGTAACATGTTTTACTTAATATTTTAGAAAATAAATAATTAAAAATCATGATTTTATTTATTTTTTTTTTTCATTTAATCATTGTTCTAATGTGATTACCAAGGCAACCAAAGTGGTCTTTCTTTATTCGTTGATTATTTTTTTTTTGAATTTTGCTATATCACCTGTCGTAAATAAGATCTTGAAGTGTCCAGACGTATGAAGCTGTGAACGGTCTGGAAGTTAGTATTTTGAGTAACCTTGTTAGTAGAAACGACTAACGAAGCACTTAGTGTGACTTTTTGAACTTTTAGCGATAAAGTAATTTAGTAAATAAAGTAATGCAGTGTATTTAATATTTGTTCCTATAGTGTGAAATATATTTTTTGGGGAAAATAAATACAATATGACTTCCAGAAATAATTTTATCAACACGTAAGAATATTTTTTTCTCACATTACACAGTGATGACTAGGAAGCTCTATTTCCTATATCAAATATAAAAGGCATGCTGAAGACTGAATAAAGTCATATTATAAAGTACTAACGATTACAGATCGACTTCATATTATGAGTTCTATAATAAAACCTAAGGACGCGATTGATAATTTCTACCAAATATGCAGTGAAATATATCACTAAATCAAGAATTATCGGTGCTGATATATATTTTCTGCATCAAACTAAACATTATTTATATTAATAGTTTGTTCAAAAAGTATATTAAAAACAATTAAAGAACCATTTTTTATAAAATTTCCTTAATTTAACTTAGCAACAAATGTCTTATCGACTGTGTACTACTCCCAATATAACAACCAAACATCGTAAAAATATCGAAAATTTTCTATCTACAGGTAAATTTATAAGAATAGTGTAATTTGTAGAAAAACAAAATAAGATTTGCAGCTTCTGCGGCTAAAAAAAAAACACTGAACTACTAAGAGATACTGTAATAAAATTCCAAAAAGTATCACAAATTTGAAATATGCACAGAGTACGCAAAAACATTAATTTTGAAACTCTTTTTTGGTTAGAATAATTATAGGATGCATACATTTAAAAAAAATGTGTTGCATATTCCAAATTTTTTACACAACTAACACAAAGGGCACTTATATAACACCATCTCTCGAAAAGTACAAATATTAGGGTCTTTTCAGTTTTTGCTTAATATTTTGAAAACAACGGAAAATATTTAGGAATTTTTGCTGTTATTTTATTTAAATTAACTCATCAACCAAAAATCAATTGTTTTATTTTTCATTTTAATGATACGTCTTGAAATATTTTTAATAAAAGTTAGTGTTAGTCGTTTCGACTAACGAAGCCCTCAGAAGGGTAAAAATATCGAAGCCCTTCCAGGGTTAAAGTCGGAAAATATTCCCTTAAAATATTTATCTTTTTCAGTCTTAATTTTATTTTATTATTATCTACTATTCATGTTTTATTTATGCACTTAAAAATATTCAAAGCTAATATGTTGAATCACATTACAAAATTTCTATAAATTTTTAAAATGAAAGCTATTAGGGAATCGGATTTGAAAATCGTATGTGACAGTAAAAATTATGGCAAATTATGTAAAAAATTATATTATGTGCAAAGTATGTAAAATTTTCTTTTAAGTATAAAATATGCAGAATTAAACTCTTAAGTATAAAATATGCAAAAATATGCTCTAAAACATGCAAAAATATTTCGTTTAAATTGATAAAATATGTTTTGCACTTTGGATTTCAATTTTCCAATAACAATTTGATGCAGAAACGTCATGGGTTTGTGACGCTTTTCACTTTCCTTGGCTTTAGATGCTGTATCATTAAATTTTCATGCTTTCGAATGAATTCAACTTTAAACAACTGGAAATTGTTGCATAATCTACTTCGAAAGATTCTGAAAAGATTTCTGACGTTTGAAAGGATCATGCCTCTTATTCTTCATCTTGAATCTATTTCCACTTGCAGAGATGCTTCTTTTAATGCTCATCGAAATCGCAAATTAGTTAGAACACTCATCTAGGTATTATCCTACCAAAGTATGTTTCCTTTAAAAAAATAATAAAATTAAACTTTCCACAAATGCTCCTGTTTTTGGTACGAAATTTTCCAGAATATCAACAAAATAAAACATACCGATAAAGTCTATCTAAAAATTGGCCTCTTTGAAAAATTCCTATTAACGCTATCTATTGTAAAATGATTTCTATCCCTTATCGTAAATCAGCTTATCTCGTGTTATCACTGGGTGATTACAAGATGACTTGTCTGAAAGATTAGGTACTCCTCTACAACTCTTCCATACATTTCAATTCGGTCCGACCACAAGTTTAGGAGATATCGATTTATTACCGAAATTTTTGCGTTTGGCGTCCAAATCTTGAATCGTAACGTATTATTGAAGATGTTTCTTCATTAACCAAACCCCGCAAAAAAAAAAAAAAAACCCAGAGCTAAAATATCACACGATCTAGGCGGCCACATAACAGGTCCGGAATGCTTAATAAAATTATTTCATAATAAAGCCATTGATTCTCGTTATGTGTGTACATTAGCTCCATCTTGCTGAAACCAAATGTCACAGACATTAAGGGCTTTAATATCAGACCAAGATCAATCGCACGTTATCAAATCGATTGATCATGATCTTCACCTACATTCTCCGCTATAGCCGCAATATTTTTCTCACTACGGACTAGATGTAGTCTATTCGTTTGCATACAGTGTTGCCAAAACGACGGTTTTTAAGCTAGATTTGGCGATATTTTGTTGTGCATAGCGGGTACTTTCTTTATTATAAAATCATGTTTCAAAAAGAAATAAGAAAATTCAAAGATATTATTTTACTTCTATAACTAACTAATTTAATATCCAGATACATGAAACCCGGAAATTTTATATACATAATATCAATCAATACTTTTTCTATAAGAAAAGATAATAAAATATTTTTTTCTCAAAATATTAAATCACAACATTATAGTGTGGAAATTTCTTTTAAACCCTAGAGTATTATTGGGTAATTCGTTTCGACAATAATGTTTTTAAAACAGAATCGAAATATACAATGAATCCCTCGGTTTGATGTTTAGCAGTATGAAGATACAGCAGAAACCCAATATTTTAAAGAAATTCAAGCTGATTTTACAAGCAAATGCTCTATATATCCATGTCAGCAAAATAGAGTAAAATCTAAACAAAATATTGATTACAAGTTTTCAAATTTGATTTGATGACTCCGAAATGCTTTCAAGAACTCATATGTGATTAATTATAATTAAGATTGGCAAGGATTAGACATCAATTTTAAACATGTTTAAAGGGAAGAAATATTTATGCGACAAAAATCAGCGATTTTATTTTAAGTTTAGGCGGTTTGTAGCGGTTATTCAAATACAATGTGGCGGGACATGGCTTTGAAGTTTTGGCAACACTGTTTGCCCCAATAACATACACTGAAACTCAAATTGCCCATAGGTTTTATATGAGATTCTCTTAGAAAATACTTGCACATACAAAATGGTGTAGGGTTTCATATAAGCAGGCTTCCTGAATCCCTGAATCAAATTTGATTTGATGACTCCGAAATGCTTTCAAGTACTCATATGTGATTAATTATAATTAATATTGTCAAGGATTAGACATCAATTTTAAACATGTTTAAAGAGAAGAAATATTTACAATGTGGTGGGACATGGCTTCAAAGTTTTGGCAACACTGTTTGCATATCACCCAATAACATACACTGAAACTCAAATTGCCCATAGGTTTTATATAATATTCTCTTAGAAAATACTTGCACATACACAATGGTGTAGGTCATAGATGCCCATCCAAAGCACATTTGTGCTGAGAGCCTCACACATATTCTTACGCCAGGAATGGAAAAGTTGGTACTATAGTACTTTTTTTGATACTATTTAACATTCAAAAGTACCGAAGTACTCCCTCGAGCCATTTGATACTGTCAAAGCTGGATATTCTACAGTTCGAATTAAAAATAAAATTTTAAATTGGAAATATATTTTGGAAACATAATTTTCGAACAGAAAAATCTTGTTTTTTTTTTTTTTTTAACAAATTCCCTTTACACATATTTACAATTGGTGTTCGGAAGTAATAATTAGATTGTAATGAACAGTATCATCGACTAAATGCTGGGAATACGAGTTCGCAAAAAATTAGACACATAATTAGGACAATTTATATAAGTTTATAGGGCAAACGAATTATAGAAACATTTAAGCTGTATGTTTAATTTATAAAGTTGTAAACTTTTAAATATACAATCTTGGACATTTTTCTTCTAAGTTTATTTTAATAATAACTATAATATTTTATCTGAATAAAATCATTTAATGATTGGGTATCGTATTTAATCCCTCGTTTTGAGTACACAAAATACATTCTCTGAGTTTTGCACTAAATAAAAAATAAGTACCTATCAAAAATTAATTTTAGTACTCTGATGGTGAAAAAAGTACTATTTGAAATTTGTTTTTATACCCAAAAATATTTTAATTTTCCATCCCTGTCTTACGCTCTTTCATTTAGTCTTCGCTGAGACGTCAGCGAGTACACATGCTAAGTGGGTGTATTAATATTTTTTTCGAATGCACTGAAAAAAATATAACATGATGTTTTAAAACTATTTTGAATCTTTCAATTTAATCATTGTTTTTAAAATGTTGTATTTGATTTTCAACAGCCTATGTTTACAATTAAGCTTTCTAAAATATATTATAAGGTTCTAACTTACATTATATTTTTTTATATTGAATATAAAAATAAAAATGAAGCTTCAATAAAATTATTTGCGTTATTTTCTAAAGAAATATTTTTTTTGTTAATTAAACTTGATTACTTTTTTATTTAATTCACCCATCTTTTCTTTAAGTGCATTTTTTTGTTTTCTACTAACACAACTACAGTTTTATCGTGGGCATCTATGGTGTAGGGTTTCATATAAGCAGGCTTGACTAGGGATGCCAATACCAATCCCAAAAATCCCTGGTCCGAGATCCGGCCTTTGAAATCATGAAATCCCGAATCAAGGGATTTGAAAAATCCAGTCCCGTTTGGAATCCGACTTGTTTTTCATGGAGAATTTATTATTTCGTTCGTTATAATAGTTTTACTAAATTTTCTGTATTAAGTTTCCGCAGTTAACTTCATTTTAGATACACAGAAAAAATTATTACGGTCTTTTTTTCAATTAACATAGTTGTTTCATTTTGCATCGAAATTTAATAAATTTATTCAAGCAAAAACGAAATAAAAATAAAATTTAACTCCATTTAAAACCAACCAGCTGATTTTCTCACCTCTTCCGAATTTGATAATATTTGGTACAATTATTATTCTTGTCAAAACTAAGACTAATTCAAAATTTCAGAAAATTTCATCAAGTGGTTCGCGAAATATCGCGGTTTGAAAGTTTAAAATAGCTCAAAATATGTATGAGATGTCTTATTAAAGGTATCAAAATTACCTTTAATATGATGTATAACATGACTTTTTTCCTCAGCATCAAAATGGTCCATATCTCGCGATTTTTCGTTCGCGGGTAAATATCTCGAAAAGTGGTCTTTTTAAAAATTTTAAAAAATATATGTATGTTAATGATGAAAATGTTTTCTATAACCGTGGAAAGTGGCATTCTGGGACTCGCCATATTTTAGAAGTTATTACAACAAATGTCATAATAAATACGAAATATTTATCTCAATTTGAGTTGTTTTGTTTGTATTAAAATAGAAAAATCGCCAATTTCTTCCAAAAATCATCCGATTATAATAAAATTCGGCAAGAATATTAACGCTGGAAAAGCAAATACCGAGTTTGATTACCGCGATAGTTCGCGAATTATAATATCGCAAAAATGAGGAAAATTGTATTTTTAAAAATACAAATATCTTCCAATTAAGGAAATTAAGGCAATTAAGGCAATTATTTAAAGGTAATGAAATTACCTTTAAAATGATACCTGAAACTTGTTTTTATGTTGAATTTTATTGGTGGATAATTCGCGAATTAAATTTCGCGGTCGCGTATTTCAAAAAGTGGTATTTTTATTAAATTCGTGAAAAATATATATAGGATGGAACCATTTTGAATGTTCCCTGAAAGTATCGTGATGGGACTCTCAATAGTTTCTGAGTTATTAAAAACAAGCGCGAACTATATTCGGCCCGGCCGAATCTATATACCCACCATCAACTTTTTTAAATTTTACGTTATATGGGAGGGGCGGTAAACTGGGCAGTAAAGTGGGCGGACCACGCCCATTTTTTGTTTCCGAGTTTACATTGGTTTTTGTTTATTAACCGATTTTGCCCATTTTCAATCCCAAACAAACCTTATATAAGACAAATATTTGTGCCAAATTTCGTCCCTCTACGTTGCCCCTTTCGAGCCCTATCTTGCTTTTAACAGACGGACGGACGGACATATCTAGATCGACTCAGAATCGAATCAGGACCCAGAAAATATATACTTTGTGGGGTCTTAAATGATTCCTTCGACATGTTACACACGGAATGACAAAATCAATATACCCCCCATCTTTATGATGATGGGTATAAAAATCACATCGAATAAAATGATCAAATTCATGCTTAAAATTTAAAAATGGTTCCATCCTCCACATATATATTTTTCACGAATTTAAAAGTACCAAATATCATTAAATTCTTAGAGGAAAAATCAAAAATTTGATTTTTTCGTGTTGTTTTTAAATGGAGTGACTCCATACTTTTATATCCTATTTACAATTTTAATTCATACAATCAACTACTTGATTGATTAATTAATTTATTAATTGGAAATTTTTTTCTGTTTTGTATTTTTTACATTTTCTAGTAATTGATATAATCATTTTGGTGAGAGGTGCAAATTTAAACAAGTTTATAATTTAATGAATTATTTTCATATATATTTGCTAATTGGTGACTTTTTTCTGTGTACTATATATATTTAAAATTTTATTATTCGGCTGTTATCCTTCTTCAAACTTTATTTTTACGTTTTGTTCCAGCACAAAAGTATAGCGCCTTGAAAAAAGTTGGAAATACGGTGTCTCAGAACGAAGCAAATGAAAAAAATTAAGATCTTTTTTGTTTCATATGGCAGAACCCTAATGTAGAGTTCCAAAAAATCGACCAAAACTAAATCAATGTTGTTAAACTTAGTTGCACATGTTTTGTGCTCTACATATTTATTATAAATATCATAAACATTTACTATTTAGAGAAGGTTTTTCTCCCTTCATGGTGTAAAAAAGACAAATATGTTTTTGTTATATTTTTTATTTTTACCGCACATTCTGTATTTTATTGCATTTTTTTTCAAGGGTCACAAGCCTGCAAAAGTAAATTAATATTGCAATTTATGTATGTTTTCTTGTATGACATTCTTAATAGTTTGTTGTTATAATATGCTGATTATGTCATAAATATTGGGGATTTTTTTGCTAAAATTTGTGCATGATTTTTATTGGAAATTAAACATCATAAAATAAAAATTCGTAGAGCTAAATTTTAGGTATAGTGGACTAAAAAATATATTAAACGATTTTAGAAGAAAACATTTAAATACCTACTAAGGAGTGAGATCGAAAAATTCTTAACATACATAATATTCAATAACTTGGAAACGGTTGATCTTAGAGTTTTCATTATTTTTTTAATCATTTGATAATTTAGCACAGATCACAGATATGGATTTTATGGTTCTAACCACTAATAATAAAATTGTGGACCATTTTTGAAAACCCTTTCTTTGCAGATTTGATAGTTGCTTCAGTCACATTTTTGGAACAGTGTGCATATCATCTGTTAAAATCTTCGGTATTTTGGGACACCTTTTTTGTGCTCTTGAATTCACTTTTCACAAGAGCTCAATATCTCTCCACTGGTCTAAGCTATGGACAATTTTGAAAATTGACCTCTCTTGGTACTAAAACTATGTTATTGATTTGGTACCACTCCAGAGCTTTCTTACCGTAGTGACATGATACCAAATGGGTCCAAAAATATGTAGTCACGTTGTGCTTTCTTAAGAAAAGAAGAAGTCTTTTTTGCAAATATTCCTTTATGCATATTTTGGTATTTATAGATCCGAATGTATCAAATGACTTTCCTGTTTTGCAGCAACTGCAAAAAGCTTGAATTATACCATGAATTTTGTAAGAAATTTTTGCTGCTTTTGGGTCTTAAACTTATCTCCAACATTGTTTCGAACATTAGCAATAAAAATTTTTGAGACACAAGCTGCGAAGATTCTGCCAGAACCTACGTTTCTTCGTCAATTATACAGCTTGAGTATTTTTGTATGAAATTTGGTTTAAAATTCCGAGTCCTATTTTTGGCTTGTAATTTTTATTTGCAGAATTCCAGTTTGGAATTTTTTGAACTTTATATGTTATCAACTTTCCCATTAGCTTTAAATTTTTGCACCAAATAGTCGAAGCACTGAGAAAACTGAGCTGATTTTCTACCAGATGTATTTGGAGTTCCTTTCAATATGCCTTCAATTTTCTGGCCTTCCCAATATCATGTGGTCCTTTTTTCTTACCGAACTAGGTTTCACATCAATAGTCAAATTCTCCTGATACTGTTTAATAACATTAGAAACGGTTTTACGGACGACATTTAATTCTGTGGCCAATTATTTGTAAGACCTATTTGGATTTTTTGAAATTTTTTAATAACTTGTAGGACGTAAATCTTTTTCGTCACTTATTTTAATGAAAATAAGGACAAATTAACATGGTTGTTATTAAAAATAATAACTGAAGTATTTTTCCATGATAACTAGATCAAAAAAAATTTTAATATTGATTCCGAAAAAAGTTATGAGGCAAAATGTGTGTTAAGAATTTTTCGATCTCACTCCTTATCAAAAAATTTTAAAAAAGTTAAAAATTTATTTCAAACGACCACTTAATTACTAAATACTTATTTGGTTAAGATAAATCTAATCTAATTTACCAGACATATACATATGCTATGAGACAGTGTGTCATGTTAGCGGTTTACCATACAACATAATGCCATTAAAATAATATAATACTTACATACGCAAGGAGTCATAATTAATAAAAAATATAAATTTTAAATTTTCGAAGCTTAATGAAATTAAGGACAACAACGTAAAAAGATACGTATTAAACCCGTTATAAGCTAAATAACAGGAAACAGATATGAGTGTTTAAAACGGCGGATGTTATGAAGCAATCGAAGACCCACCACAACAAATATAAAATACAAGTAACCATAAGTTGGAAAATTTACAACCATGACAACTTGAAAAGTTGTTAAGTTGTTTTACTATTAGAAACCAGAAAAACAATAAATAAATTCCATCCTGGAAATTCATTAAAAATTCAACTTCTAAGTACATATACGAGTGAGTAACAATGATTGTATGGTTGGCTGACTTCATCAAGCATGAAATATGGCCAACGTATCTATCTTGTGCTCAAAATAAAGTATAATTCTATGTCTATAGATTCACTCCAAGTTTCAAACAAGTGTTAGCTAAAGAAGATGGGGGCGAAAATTTTGAAATTATTATCATGTTGGTGTCTATTACTTTATGTAAATGTGCGATATCATCAGTTTTTCCTTTTTTTTAACTTTTCATTTCGATAAAGAAAATAAGTTAACAATATTAACATAACATGGCTTTAATTTTAATCACTTGCCAAATATTTAAACAGCAGGAGTATGTAAGAATGAATTGTGTTTTCAAAATTAGAAAAAGTGGGTGTGAATGTATTTAGATGTGAACTTAATCATCTCTTCTTGCTTTAAACATCTAAATATAAGAATAAACCATTTACAATGAACAATTTTATTTAGTGGAAAGGGTTGTACAATGTACATATTGCTGTCTATGCCATAAAAAGCAGCTTAATTTCTAAATGCTATTTTCTATTTTTTTTTTATTTTGTGAATATTTAATTATTGCTTGACTTAGTAATTTTATTACGTTTCTATGAAACCGTTAATTTTATTAATAAATATTTATGGTTTTTAATATTTACTTATATAAGTTATGGCAAAAAAGAACAAGGATTTATTGGCTAGAAAAGTTTTCTTAATTTCATTAAGTCTTTTCGCTATTATTTTTGTTGCTGTTGTTAATTTAAAATTGTTTTATTATGGAAATTAACTAGATTAAAACGAATTATTTGTATTTTTGTTAAAAATCATTCATTTGAAATATAGATTTTTGATAGAGAATATAAGTGAAAACTGATCAGATATCGAGCCCATTTTTCTCTATACATCATACGTTGGGGTAAAATGTGTCAAAAATTGTTTTGATGTCCGATTTATTGTTGGTTCCCGAATAAAAACATACTAGTTATGTATCAATAACAATTCAAATCATCATGCTAGGTTATGTAGGCAGGTTGTGTACAATTTTCATCAACTTTCAGTGTATTTTTTAAATGAAAATTATTTAAAGTAAAAACTAAAAATAAAACCATCATCTTCAGATATTTAAGTGTAGTTTTCTTCAAGTAATCAAGTATATCAAGCATTTGTCCTAAAATACAGTAATTTTCAACATTCATGGAATGCAAGTTAAAATTTTAAAGGATGTTTGTTCTGAAAAATAGTAATATTGTCTACTTTAATAGTGTGAAAAAATCGTGCTTAAAGAAAAACACCAGTAGCTCTTATACAAAAAACATACAGTAGACTCGCGGAAACGTGAACTGCACTGTATTTTTTTCTTTCCATTACACTGGTAAAAAAAAGAAATTATTTGTTCCCTGTGATTTTTTTTTGTGCTTATCTCAAATTGACGCATATTTTTTAGAGGAAAGAGAACCGGTTAAAAACTAGTCACGTGACAGGTTCTTATGGCTACTGACCGGTTTCAGTTCCGAAAAGGCTAAAAAACAGGTCACAGGACTGGACCACTCAGCCATACATTGTTATTACGTTCGAGCTGCTAATTGCGCACTTATTATGCCTGCTGAAAATTTACAGTCAATCGATATTTAGTGAGTGTGGTGGTGTTAATTGATTCTCGACTGGAACATTGCTGATGTGTTAGGTGTCAATTGGTACTCAACCGGTACTGAGGGAACGGTCCATTAGTGCAATTGACACAAATTTCCAGTAGGGTCACTACTCTCACTTTTTTTTTACTAAGATTTTTAGAGTTGGGCTTATTAGCTCAGTGTATTGACCGCTCTTTTTAGCTTAGCTCATTAAATTGAAATAGTTCGCTCTTTTAGTTCATTCGCACAGTTGACTTTCAGTGAAACAGCTCTCATAATGAGCTATTTCATTAAATGACAACTCAGCGAATGAGCAAAAATAGCGAGACCTGTATGTACCAACATGTATGTTTACTGCATCCATTTACTTAAGAAGTGAGATCGAAAAATTCTTAACACACATTTTGCCTCATAACTTTTTTCGGAATCAATATTCAAAATTTTTTTTTTGATCTAGTTATTATGGAAAAATACTTCAGTTATTAATTTCATTAAAATAAGTGACGAAAAAGATTTACGTCTTACAAGTTATTAAAAAATTTCAAAAATCCAAATAGGTCTTACAAATAATTGGCCACAGAATTAAATGTGGTCCGTAAAACCGTTTCTAATGTTATTAAACAGTATCAGGAGAATTTGACTATTGATGTGAAACCTAGTTCGGTAAGAAAAAAGGACCACATCATGTTGGGAAGGCCAGAAAATTGAAGGCATATTGAAAGGAACTCCAAACACATCTGGTAGAAAATCAGCTCAGTTTTCTCAGTGCTTCGACTATTTGGTGCGAAAATTTAAAGCTAATGGGAAAGTTGATAACATATAAAGTTCAAAAAATTCCAAACTGGAATTCTGCAAAAAAAATTACAAGCCAAAAATAGGACTCGGAATTTTAAACCAAATTTCATAAAAAATACTCAAGCTGTATAATTGACGAAGAAACGTAGGCGTTGGCAGAATCTTCGCAGCTTGTGTCTCAAAAATTTTTATTGCTTATGCTCGAAACAATATTGGAGATAAGTTTAAGACCCAAAAGCAGCAAAAATTTCTTACAAAATTCATGGTATGACAAGCCTTTTGCAGTTGCGGCAAAACAGGAAAGTCATTTGATACATTCGGATCTATAAATACCAAAATATGCATAAAGGAATATTTGCAAAAAAGACTTCTTCTTTTCTTAAGAAAGCACAAGGTGTCCACATAGTTTTGGACCCATTTGATATCATGGCACTACGGTAAGAAAGCTCTGGAGTGGTACCAAATCAATAACATAGTACCAAGAGAGGTCAATTTTCAAAATTGTCCATAGCTTAGACCAGTGGAGAGATATTGAGCTCTTGTGAAAAGTGAATTCAAGAGCACAAAAAAGGTGTCCCAAAATACCGAAGATTTTAACAGATGATATGCACACTGTTCCAAAAAAGTGACTGAAGCAACTATCAAATCTGCAAAGAAAGGGTTTTCAAAAATGGTCCACAATTTTATAATTAGTGGTTAGAACCATAAAAATAAAAATATTTCTGTGATCTGTGCTAAATTATCAAATGATTAAAAAAATAATGAAAACTCTAAGATCAACCGTTTCCAAGTTATTGAATATTATGTATGTTAAGAACTTTTCGATCTCACTCCTTAATAAGCTGTTTCTTAAAAGCCTAAAAGTAGTCACTGATAATAACAAAATTAATTTGTAGAATATGTCTTTATGTACATTGTACAACATTTTAAATGTAAAAGAAAAATGTCAAAATAAAAGAAATGAGCACAAAAGAAAATTATTCATACGTTATGCACAACAGCTCAGTATTGATCTAAAAGCGCTAAGAAAAATGAACGATTCGCTTCGCTTACTTGAGTAAATCGTTCAATTGTACTACTTCGGTCATGATCTACTCAAGTCTAAAGATTTTCGCTTTTTTTTTACACTAAAATGTATATTGTAGTTGATTTCGATATGGCTTCGTCAAGAAGATGTTGTGTACTTAATCCAGATTGTTTTTGATATATTTGTGGTGAATATATATGTTTCAATTTTCCTTCAAGCAAGTTTCCTGGATTAAGCACAGAAAAATTTAAAGCTGGTATTTTTGATGAGTCACAGATTAGGCAACTCGTGAAACATCATAAATTTGTTAAATCAATGACTGAAGTCGAATCCAAAGCTTGGAATTAATTTGCTTTGGTTTTGAGTATTTTCCTAGGCAAAAAGAAATCTTATGACCATGTCAAGCTTGTTGAGTAAATGCTATCGAACTTGCAAGAGCTATGGTGCAACATGAGCATAAAAGTCAACTTCCTGCAATCGAATTTATAACGATTTCCACAAAGTCTGGGAGATTTAAGTGAGATGTAGGGTGAGAGATTTCCAACAGGATCTTCGGACAATGGAAGAGCTTTATCAGGGAAGGTGGGACTACTGCTGGAGTTTACAACCTAAACCTACCTAAAGTCGTTCATTCAAGGAAATCTTATAAAAGATTATTGATAGTAATGGATCGAAATTTTGTTAACATACCCAGCAAAAACTTAGTTATGGCATGTAGTTACGGATGTAGTTACTACTTTTTAATGACAATAACATAACGTCTACATTACATAGAAGTAATTTAGTGACTACTTATTTATAACCCGTTATGTAATTACTTATTTATGAACAGAGTTTTTTAAAAATTACTGTTTATTAATTTTTTATTCCGTTTACCAATTAATGTATTTAAAGAAGGAATAAATATGTGATGAGACAAAATTAGTCTATGAATTAATTTTTAATCAAAAACAGTTTTTAAAAAAATATAAAATTTGTCCTTATTGTTAATTTAAAAAAACAGCTTTTTATATCCTTAAATTTCATTACTTTTTAGCAAAGACCGGAAACATTTTTTATTTTGTTTTTTACAAAAAAATATTTTCATTGAAGTTAAAAATTATTTTATAACATACTAAAACAAAAAATATAAAAAAAAGTTTTAAAAAAAAATGTTTTCCTTCAAGTACAAAATAATAAAGTTCTCCAAAAAAATTTTTCCAAAGAAAACAAAACACAAAAAAACTTTTCTTTTTGTATAATAATTTTTCATTTCAAAGTCAAATATTTATGAAATTTAAAATAAAATATTGATAATAAATGCAAATTTTTAAGACAAATAATGAACAAATTAAATGATTTTGTTCATATTTATCAACAGTTTTCATCACAAACTAAGATAAATTCATATGAATGTTTGTATGGAGTATTTTATCTGATAACGATGTTCTCATCTCAAATGAAAATTTATTTCATTCTAAGGTACCGCGTCTCAAAAGTTTGGTTCCTATATCTGCCGAAGGAGCAATATGAAAATTTGGTATCGTAAGAATGGACTTTGGGGCTGGTATTTAATGACGTAACAAAAATTTAGGACCAGGTACAAATAAGGCCAAAATGTTGCAATTTTTCACAAAAAATTTAAAAATTTGAATTTTTTACACAAATATTTAAAAAATTGGGATCAAAATAATACAATATAATGCTATAGCAGTTTTACCAAAACAAGTTTTTCTGTTTTTATACACTACACCACCATAGGTATGTTGGTGCATTATTTGTTTGGGCAGAAATTGTAACGCAGAGAAAGAATCTTCGGACCCACACCTTAAAGTACACAGTTCGACTCAGAATCACTTTCTTAGTCGATTTAACAATGTCCGTCCGTCTGGTCGGCTTTCTTGCCGGCTGGCTGTCCATATAAAGCTTATGCGCAGTTTGAAGGTAATTTGATGAAATTTGGTACATATGCTTTCTTCAACACAAGGACGAACCAAAATTTTGATCTTATTTGAATCTGGTCCTAAATTTTTCTTATGTCATTAAATGCTCGCTCTAAAGTCCTTTCTTACGATACCAAATTTGTATATTGTTATTGAAAAAAGAACCTATTTTCATTTTTAATTTGCTCACGAAAGGATAATTTCAGGACCAAAATTTTGAGAAACGGTACCTTAGAATGAATCAAATTTTTATTTAAGATAGGAACATCTATACTTTTCATTTCGCGGCCACCCTAATGTATACCATTTAAAACGTTGCTTTTTTTCGATAATCCGCAGCGACTTTGGTCATTTATTATATTCAAAGTTCAATATGATTACTAAGCAACTACCAAATTTCCAGTTGTTTAAAATGAATTCATTTCTAAATTGATATTTTTAAATTATACAAAGAAAAAGTTTTTTCGTACATAAAAAAAAAACTTTTTTTTTAAAACATTTTTTTAAAGTACAAAATTATTTTGTACTTTAATTAAAATGTTTCTTTTAATAATTTTATTATTTTGTTTTTGAACAGTTAAGAAAAATATTATATTTTGAACTTAAGTGTTTTTTATTTTTTCGATGAAAACTTAAAATTTTATGTTTTTTGTTCGTAATTTCTGGTCTCTGCTTTTTAGTAACTTAAAACGCAACTAATTTCTCTTGTTTTAACTTCTAATGACTTGAGTGATACTTTAAAATCAATGAGTTATTAAACAACTTAAAAGTTATTAGTTTTTGAAATGACATCTAAGTAATGACATGAGTTAAATAGTTGCCTATAATATCATCACCATGTTAAAATAATGGGCTATTCAGCTGATGTGTAAATAGTGTAAAGCCATTATATAAGCTTCTTAAATGATTACCTGGCAACCAAAGTTTTTGCTAGGAAATTTATTAATTTTTTTCATAAAGTAAATCTGTTAGCAATCTCCCAGTATTTTTTCATAGTCAGGGCTATAGAAATACTTAATAACAGGAAAAATACAAATAAAGGAAACAAGAATTGTGTTGACCAGTGTTATCAAACAATGGGGCAGAATCGAGTATTTTTTGAAAACAAATCTGTATCTTCTAATTGGCTAGTTGTATTTAAATTTTCACATACGCGTAGCAAAGGAGAGTAACATTTAAAGTTTTGAAGAAGGATCCTTCATACGAGGCTTAAAATAGGCTACTAGTGAAAATATTTAACCACTACCTAATTTTTGTTACTTACCTGATTTCAAAGACTTTAATACCACCTTAGAGCTCTTGATTAATCCTTTGAAAAATATGCTTGCATGTACTAATATATTTTAAAGCTTTTTTTCTGTGTTTATAGCTCGTGATTTTTTTCTGTGTACAACATTTTTTACCGATTTTATTGTATTTCTTGTGATTAAATTAAGAACAAAATTATCTATTTAATGAAGGAAATTTAAAGTTGAGTCCAAAAATAAACGATTTTGAATTGGAAAATTTGCAAAAACTAACAAACAGGCAGACAGACGAACTATCTATAGAAAATTTCGTTATCGAATATGCATTTGTTTAAGAGATATCAGCAGAAAACTATGAAATGAAGCTACAACGGACACCCTGTGTTTCTAGTATTTTAACCATAACTTGTTTATTAACCGATTTTGCTCATTTTCAATACCAAAGTTAAATATTTGAGCTAAATTTCGTCCCCCTAGGTTGACCCGTTCG
Organism: Protophormia terraenovae; assembly: GCA_951394005.1. Classification (NCBI taxonomy): domain Eukaryota; kingdom Metazoa; phylum Arthropoda; class Insecta; order Diptera; family Calliphoridae; genus Protophormia; species Protophormia terraenovae. The sequence goes on along the minus strand of OX596073.1, from coordinate 168,843,675 downwards.
AGCCCTATTCTGATTTCAACAGACAGACGGACGAACATAGCTAGATCGACTCAGAATCTAACCAAGACCCTGAAAATATATACTTTATGAGGTCTTAAATGATTCCTTCAACATGTTACACACGAAATGACAAAATCAATATACCCCCCATCTTTTTAAGGTGGGTATAAAAAATGTTATCACCTTTTCCTGAATTAAGCACCATTTTCGAACCCTTTTACCCCAATCGTATATTTGGGAAGATATAAAATAATACTTTAAACTTAGTAATTTTCTTAAACATATCTTGAGAATGAGGAAATCTTAAGAGTTGGAACATTTCGTCTTCACTATAATTATGGTTTTAATTTTCTTCCTACATTTATAAAATTTTCAATTTATTTTGCATAAATTATACAATTTATAGAAAATGAATTCATAAAATGACAAATGAAAATAAATACACTCATACACATTTTAATATTTATGCCACTAAATGAATAAAGTTTAAAATTTCCGCTACAGTTTTAGAACAAATTTTTTAGATTATTTTAAATGTTAAAACCAAAATACTTTCTCTCATGGGAAATAAACATCAAGACGGCAAATAAAAGTCATAAATCTCTTACAGATGTCAGTGAATATACTCATAATAATATGTTGGAAAATATAAAATGAAATAAAACAAAATATTTATGCATATTAAAAAATTTACAAAAGGAATCTAATCGAATCAAATATTAAAAAAAAAAAAAAACATAAAAGCAGAAAATTTGTTAAAATATAAAGCCACCGCATTGATAAATATCCTAGCGAAAGAAAATGTAATTTTCAATTTCAAATATCAACCTATCAACAAACATACTAAAGAGCAACCCTAAAGTGAGAATTTGTTTTTTTTGTAGGACCAACGTTTAAAATTAAGTGTGAGTGGGTGTTACTTTTATTTGTTGGTTACTGTCATTTGTATGACTGTTTTAAAATTATGACTTTTTAATTCTCGACAAATAATATCTATAGGACTTTTTTTTCTGTATTTTTAACACTAATAGCTGGTTTCTGTTAATATTAAATTTTATATACAGGATATGCTTACTTTTTTTTAGGTTTAAAATACAATTTATAAAAGCAATAAAATTTTTTGTGAATTAAAAGCAGGAAAAACGCAGTAATTTAAAAGTGCGTGTATAGTGTCTGTATATTACACTAATCAACACCAACAGTTGCCACGTTTTGTCGGATTTTTATTATTTTTATATTTTACTAGATTTTTGTTGGGATAATGAAGCGTGTCCAAAATAACATATTTTTACTTTTGTTTAATTTGTGTATCCTGTATTTACACAATTTATTTGTTTTCTTGAGAGGGGGAAGGAAAAAAACGCAGAGGTCGGTTGCCTGGTCAATTTGTTAGGCGATAAACACCTTGGTTTTTCAGTTAATGTTTTTGTAAGAGTAACAAGGTGTTAAACTGTTATATATTTAAATTTATTGTTTTAGTAAAATATGTGTTTATAAAACTAAGATTATTTGTATGATTACGATTTTTTTTACTAATTTTTTGTTTAAAGATGTCCAATAAGAAAATGCACCCAATAGTTCTATTTTTTATGAATTTGGCGTATATATCTGTACCTTGATATAATTCCCAGCAAGAAGATTTCTTCTATTTGAAGTTATTTTTTTATGAAAGTTATTTCATAATAAAATACCTAAATGAAATACCTTCTAACAAAATTTATTTGGGAGCAGTGTTGCCAAAAAATCTTGTCTCATGTCACAAAATTTGAGCTCAGCGTCCAGAAAATTTCCCATTTTTAAATATAAATCTACATTTTTATCCCCAAAGTATGTTTATAGAGTATTAATACGATCTATATCTAAATATATAAAAATATTTAAAAATAAAAATTGGACAGATACAACCAGAGGAAATGATATCCTTCAGGATCCTTTGGACCGCAACTCGCACACGACAGCTTTGAACGACATTCACAGAAACGCCATCGATACCGCGGTTGCAGGTTACCGCTTGAATTTTGGTTTAGGAGGCCGCCCACCGCCTATTGCAGATAAAGAGAAGAATCTGCCTCTGAGAACAAGAGTAGTTCTGGCTCAACTGAGGTCGCGATGGAGCAACAGGCTCAATACGAACTGGTCCGGCATAGACCGTGCCGTTCCCAGACTAAAAATTGTTAAGAAGTTCTAGCTGTTACAACAACAACATATGCTCCAAAAAAAAAATATATATATTTAAATACTGAAAAATTACAGCAAAAGTCTAAATAACATTCTCATCAACCTTAACAATTAAGATGAAAATGGGACGGGTCAGAGCAGGGCTAATGGTACTCCCCATATTAAGCAAATATCCTAAATATCTTATGGTGAGAGGGCTCAATTTTTGTGGGAACAACTTCCTTATAATATTGCATTAATGAAATAAAGAATGAATAGGGCCTGAGGAAGAATAGCTTCTATACGAAATAAATATAAAATTTTTGAATATCTAAAGTAGTCATTTAATGAAAGTTTTAAAAACAACTATAGAAAAAAGTTATATATAATGTAAATATTTATTATGAGCTAGCAAAGCGAACTGGGTAAACTAGTATGTGTATAAAAATGAATTAAGTTTGTCTGTTTTTTTTTTTTTTTTGTTTGTTTATCTAAACCGCTTAACCGATTATATTGAAATTTTCACAGTTTAATCCTGTGGGTATGATACATTGTGGAGCAGGGGCAGTGGTATACAAAAAAATTATTAATTATCTCATGACATCAGAACTATTTTCCCAAAAGCCTTACAGATTGGAGGAAATATATTTCCTTTAAAAATAACTCTCTCATTAATATACATAATTTATGATGAAATGGGACGGGTAGGATCAGGGGGAATAGTGTTCTCCATACAACGAGAATATTACATATCGTATATCCTAAGAAATTTTACAGAAAAAATCTTAAAATTTTTCATAAATAACTTTCTCAAGAACCTCCACAATTAAGGATGAAAATGGGGAGGGTACGACCAGGGAAAATGTTACCTCCCATACAAAGCAAATATTCTTAATGGCATATATAGTGGACTATTACAGTGAGAACTCTAAAATTTTGTTGTAAGTATCGGATGGATAGTGCCCGGGGAAGGGTCCTCATACAAAGCAAATATTAATTTTTGCATTGTATTTCACTGAATGTCTTAAAAAATTGTAGAAATAATTTTATATCAAGTTTCGAATAAGGCGGATAGGTCCAGGGGAAGTATAGGAAAAGTAGGAAAAGTAAATATTAATTATTCCATAAGAAGAGGTTGTAAAGCGCACCGGGAAAAGCTAGTTTCCTATAAAAATAAATTTTATTGAACATTTTTAATAAAGAAAAAATTTATAAAAAGATTTTTATATAAATAAAATTTATCAAAATTTTCAATAAAACTGAAAATTTCCAATAGATGATTTATAACAAATTCCAATAGAATTTTTTTTTATTTCCTATAAAAAGAAGAAAAAAATTGTCGCAAACTTACTATAAAAAGAAAATTTCTTATAAAAAAAATTATAGAATATTTATGAAACAAAAGAAAATATAATTTATTTCAATTTTTCTATAAAAAAAGAAAACTTAGCAGCGTTTTTTTTTTCTATGAATAGAGAATTTTTCAAAAATTTCTATAAACAAAAAATTTATAAAAAAATTGATATTAATGGTAAATTTTATACAAATTTTCTTTAATCCGATAAATATATAACAAAATTCCCCAAAAAGGAATTTGGAATCTTTGATTTGGAGACAAATCTCCTCATATGGCAACACTTGTCTCAGTGGTATTTAAGAAAAGCTTCTTACAACTTTTTTAATTTATTTTGGGATTTATTTCATTGAAGTTTGGTATTTTTTTATTATAATAAATCTTTCAAATGCTTCAATTATTTCTGGGAGTTATTTAAATTTTTTTACTTGAGATTTATTGATTTTTGATAGGACTAATTTCATTGGGAGTTATTTCATGGTACGGTATGTATCAGTATTAATTTAAGCAATGGATTGGGATATGTTGACATTGTGGTCACCAGTCGGTTGCCAGAAAAATTACCCAAAGCATAATCCTCCAAATCGAATATAGAAAAATCCGCCAAAAAAATTTCATAAAAATTTGGATAATGTATATGAAAAATTATCCGAATATAGTACATTTTTGATATTTTGGGTGATTTCTCTCTTATATTTTATTTGTTTTAATTTATACAATATGCTTGAGAAGGTCATCCTATTCAGAAAAGTTTTATTTAGCGAAACCGGGATTTGAAATACGTCACGAGTTGGAAACCCCTGCATCCGACCGAAGGCCGGCTGTCTAGCAAACTATTTTATTCCTACCCAAGCCAAAGTTAAAACTATTTTCATTTTGAATATGACTGATTTTGTCCAGAATTTTATTATAATAAATAAATTTTCATACCAGAAAGTGTCATAATGAACATTGGTTGAGGCTGATTTTTCTTAAATATTTTCTAAAATATTTTTAGGCAAAGTTTCATTTATTTATTTTTGGGCAATTTTTCAATTCTTTTGGGCAGTTTTTCATTTGGATGACTTTTCTATATTTTAACCAATTGGTATAAAAAAACATTTTTACTTGGCAAAGTCATATGTGCCCCTATGGCAAGTCTCTCCTATTCTTTACTATACTTTCACTTTAAAAGTGATGAAATTTAGCTCAGTTCCATTCAGGATAGTCGTCATTATTGTCGTGAGAACTCTGCTCCCTTTTCCGCTATCAGACGATTGTAAAGATATAAGTTACATACTGTATACTAGTTCAGTTCCATATAGCATTATAAATTTGTAGACGTTTTTATAAACATTTTTTTTTTTTAAATTATTATCCAAAATGATTTTCGCTCCCTCTCCCTCCATAAAACTAATCAATTTTAAAATTACACACATCATCTTAAAAAAAAAAATTAAAAGAAAAACACATTATTACTTTTTTTTGCAATATTCCCAAATGACAATCCATGGTCTTAATGTGGTAGTAAGAGTGACCTAATCGAAATTACGTGCTCTGTTTGTTTACGTGTTAAAATCGACAGGACACATTAACATCCTTAAATACATTCACACACAAAAATACACACATTTTTAAAGAAAAACACTTAGAGACCAGAATAATAGAAAAAAAAAATAGAATTACAAAACACAGACTTGTTAGAACATTTGATTGATTGAAAATGAAAAAGACGCATGAGACTAATACACACTTGTTGTTGTATAATAAGTGTGATGTTGACAATCAAGGATGATGGTGACAATAATAATGATGATGAAAATAACAAGAAAAACAAATGTATTACAGGAAAACATTTCCTGCAAAATGGTGATGAAAGAATTTTAAATGAAAATTGCAAAAAGTACTTATCACTCCTACTACATATAAACAAACTAAAGTTGTATTAAAAATGAGATGGGTAAACATTAACAAATACACTATCCTGTATTTTGACATGAAAAGAAAAAAATTGCAAATAATCATTTTAATTTTTTTTTGCGCATTTACGGATTATTGAAATGGATAAGTGGGGAAAAAAAGTTATACCAGAATTAACAAGACATAAGAATTGAATTTATACTCGATTTTAAAACAAGGAAAACTTTTCTTAAATCCTTAAGGATTTAGTAAAAAATATATGTATATACATACCAACAAAATTCGAAAGAAAACTATATAGAAATAATAAAACTTTTAAATATTTCATATCAATATTTGACCATTTTTCTTAATACGTTGTTCGTGGCAAAAGTAAATAGTCTGTGTAATTATAATATTAAATGCAGATGTGGCAAAAAACTAAATATTCCATTATTCGTTTCATTCGTCTTTTTTTTATTCCTTTTTTTTTTCTTTGTACATGTTCAGACAAAACGTCTTTTTAGAATTTTTTTGTTGTCGTTGTTATTCTGGGTATTAATGTTTTCACAAGAAAAACTTTTATTTTTGCTTTAGTTAGCAAAATTATACAAGAGCAGTGAAGAAAACATGATTCCTGTATTTTTTTTCTGTTTTTTAGTAGAACGTGGCTTTAAGAATATTTGGCAAAGATTCGGGTAAAAGGATTATCTTACAACCAACTATACAAAATGAATTATGAGCTTTATGTTTGAATATTTCATTTTCGAAAAATGTTTCATTTTCCTTTTCATTTTTTTGAAAAGTACGCTATATAAATGCAGGAGGTATATTTAATTAGTATTAAGTGTTTTATTCTCATTTCAGATAAGGATGTTATTACTTATTTAGGTTTTAGTTAATATTATTATCTAAAAAGTATGTAATAAAAAATTTAAAAAGAAACCATTCTTCAGATTCTAGCAGCCCATAATGGATAATTCCCTTCCAATCCCACCAAACACTCAACATAACATTGTTACCGTTTGACCATGATTTTTTTTCGCTAACTATTCTCATAATGAACCAATTTTTTATCGCTCGTACTGATCTGTTTCAAAAATGGTTCGATAACAGTTCGGTCCATCAAATTTCTTCGCGCACCTTCACCAGAGCGAGGTGCAGCTTTGACATCGAAATTTCCTAATCGAGCAAACCTTTCCTGGGTCCGCCATTCACTCACAGAATTTTCGCCTTGCACTTTATAAATTTTTGGCCACCTCCCATATAACGTAAAATTTGAAAAAGTTGATGGTGGGTATATAGATTCGGACGAGCCCAATATAACATTCGCGCTAGTTCTTATTTCAGATACATTTCACTTATTTTCAAATCAATATAACTTTTTACACGAGAGTCAAAACACAGAACTGTCTTTAAATATAACCTGAAATATTACGGGGATACTTTTAATATGACTAGAGTATCCAATTATTCGGGTTTTCATATTATTCGGTTTATTCGACAAATAATTATTCGAGGTTAAAAGCTGATCGATTAATAACCGATTATTGGCAAATTATTCGATTAACCGAATAATGTTAATTATACATGTAAAACATATAAATTACACTAATTATAGCATTATTTATTCATATATAAACTAAATGAGAACTGATATACACAAATTTGTGTTCAACAGTTAGGCAGAAAAAAAATATGATTAAAGTTAAAAAATCAATACTTGTATGAAATCAAATCATAGTCTAAAACAAATATATTATATTTGAGGAAAACATAACACTTTTCAAAAAGAAAAATTCAACAGTTGTACAAAACAAAATATGGCTTAAAATTTAATAAAAATATTGCCTTAATGGTTTTAAAATTAACCAAATTTGTATAATTAACTAAATGGTTGTAAAATTTACTAAATTTTACATAAAATATATCTTCATATAAAAATATTTAAATACATATTATTATTGCAGTCAACCATATAATAATTTTGATTGTGGGTAATGATAAAACTATAAAACAGAAATAAAAACGTTGCTATCATGAACACGGTATTATTAAAATCAATAAAACATAACTATACAAACATTGAATAGTTGGAGTGATCGTGATGTTATCATGTTTTTTCTCTGCGTGTATGTAATCGATTTTTTAAATTTTTTTTTAGAAAAATCCCTGTAAATTTTTTTGTGTTCTGTCTTGCCTTCAGTTCATTTTATGGATTGTATTTATTTCAATAAATCCCGAAATTGAAATCCCGGTATTTTTTTTGTCTCGAAAAATCCCGGGATTTTCAGGATTAAGTTTTCGGGATTGGTATCTCTAGTAGTAACCAAATGAAACTAGATCGCTCTACGTACTAACGTGACAACTGTAAGAACAGTGTTGACAGCTTTTTATTTTAATAAACAAAATCTTCGTTGGAAATCGCAATAAAAAATATATTAATTAGACAATTTGTTTTGTATTTCTATTTTCCACTAAAAAATGTTTAAAATAATATAAATAAAGAGTTGAAGAAATAATTCAAAATTAAAAATTTTCGCTAAATTCAAATCGCTAAAATTAAAACCAATAAATCTAGCGATTTTCAAACTGCATGAGATTTACTTGAAATATTTTTAATTGACATCACTGATATTGATATGTATACAACAACAATGCACTTGCTACATTAACGTTTTTTAAATAACCATCCACTTAAGGCTCCGTTACTCTATCGTAAATGTAAATGCAAAAACGCAAATGTAAACGGAACGTAATTGGATGGTTACTCAAAAAACGTAAATGTAGCCAGTACTTTGTTGTTAATTTATACACATCAACATCAGTGATGTCAATTAAAGTGGTTGTGTGTGCACAAAAGTTACACTTTGCAGCCGTTGAAGTGATTGTGCTACCTTGCAGTCGTGCAAGTGCCTATTTGTCATTTTATTAACCCTTTGGTAGTCGTGGAAGTGATTGTGTGTGCAACAGATGTCGCTATGTAGTCTTTGAGGTGGCAATAGACTTCCTCCTAGGACAAGCCCATGTTAAAGTAACTAGTCACTAATAAAGCCTGTTTTGTTGAGAATTTATAGAAATACAAATTTTAGAATTTTTTATTTGACTCAAAATAACCTTACATACTTACTTTTTCCATGTAGCACCTAAAAAAATCAGAATGTCTTACTCAAATGCCAAAAAATTTCAATACAAAGAGAAAATGTTTCTTTTGTTACCATATACAGGATGAATTTTCTCAAACTTATTCACTTTTTCCGGCATTCAAGATTTTGTCTTCATTGCTACAGATTAAGTCAAATTTGCTAAACTGCGGCCAGCAATAAATTTTCCAACAAAAACGGGGAATTAAAAATTTAACTTATACTTTGTACATATTTTATTTCTGAAACAAAAAGTAGAAAAACTTATCTTAATGACTTGTTTAATGCAAAACAAAAAATATAAGAAGAAAAAAGGGTATTAAAATCCTGTTAATTCCTGGATTGTTTTTGATTCTTTTTTTTTTTCCACACACTTTTTAACATAAATTTTACCTGCTAAAATAAAAATGTCACGCCTTTGCATATGTCTGATGCTAGAAAATTTATGGCAGTTTATTTTATTTGTAAAAAAAATATAAAAAGATTTACAACTTAAAGTACATGCATAAAATGAACATAGACAAATTAACTTTGGTTTTGTCAAACAGCCTTTTAAACAAATTAGTTTTTAAAAGTTTCAACATTTGAAAAGATTAAAAAAAACGAAAGTGTTAACTTGGAAATTTAAAGGATTAAAAAAGTAAAAACATACTTATTTAAATAATAAATAATCTTAATCTATAAAGAGTTTAAAATGTGCTAATTTTAATTTTATAACTGTTAAATTAAAATCACAACTGTTACTATTTTTTTTTTTTTCAAAATAAAAATTACATGCTGTTAATAAATTCTACCACAAATGTTGCGAATTTTTTAGATAATCAAAAAAATATGATAACCTCAAAATTTTTGTCATATTTAGGGATTTTTTATAAGCTAAATATTCAATAACATAAATGCAACAATTTCTAGTTATAAAAAAATCCCTCAAATCATGATAAAAATAAAAAACCAAAGTTAAATTTTTAAAAAAGTGGCAAAATCATAAACTTATTTGTAAAGCAACATGTGACCACACATGTTAAAATATTTGTATTTATTCAATTTACAAAAAAGAAAAAAAAAAAAAAAAACAATAATTGATAAAATTTCTAAATATGTATAGAAAAGATGACAAAATTGACACATGTAAAAAATAGAAAATAACCTTGTAATGCGATTAAATAATATGTGTATTTACAAAACACTACATATGTATGTATGAATGTATATGTTTTTATGTATGAGTATATGACAGTCCTTTTGTCACCATTGTTTAAGATGTTTATTTGTGACCAGGGTTAGAAATATTGACATGCCATGTCAATATAAAATTTTAAAATTGAAGCAAAACAAAAATCTAAACTGCAAAATTGGTTCAATTTGCCAATAGGATTATTTGTAAAATCCCCCCATCTGAAAGAAATAATAAGAAGAAAAGAAAATGACAACCACGTTTTATTCAGAATTATTTTTTTTTTAATTTGCTAAAAGAAAAACCTCTACATATGATGAGACTGATGATGACACAGGAAGGAGAAATAGAAAATCAGAGATTTAAAGGAATTTATTGTAGCACAATTAAAAAAATCTATTGATATTAAAAAAAAAAAAAAATCGGTATTTGCATGGCAAGTATAACAATATTTTTAAAAATCAACTGCAGGAAAAGCTCCGGAAAATGAGGGACGAAAATGATTTCCATGCTATAGAGCATCTATAGATTATTAAAAATTAAAAAAAAATTGGCCACTGAATTAAATTTCTGCCGTCAAACTTTTTATAATGTTATTAAACAGTATCAGGAGAATTTGGCCATTGATAAGAAACCTGGTTCGGAGAGAAAAAAGGACCACATGGTATTGGGAAGGCCAAAAAATTTAAAGAATGTTGAAAGGAACTTCAAACACATCTGGTAGAAAAGCTGCTCAGTTATCTCAGTGCTTCGACTATTTGGTGCAAAATTTTGAAGCTTATGCAGAGTTGATAACATATAAAGTCCAAAAAGTTTCAAACAGAAATGCTGCAAAAAATTTTGAAGCCAAGAATGGGACACAGAAATTAAAACCAAATTTCATAAAAAAATACTTAAGTTGTATAATTGACGAAGAAACGTAAGGGCTTGGAGAATTTTCATAGCTTATGTGTCCAAACTTTTAATTGTTATTGCTCGAGGTTATGTTAAAGACAAGCTTAGGACTAAAAACCAGAAAAAATTTCTTGCAAAATTCCTCGTATAACAAGCTTTTTGCAGCTGCATCAAAACAGGAAAGTCGTTTGATACATTAGGATATATAAATACCAAAATAGGCAAAAAAGATTTCTTCCTTTCGTAAGAGAGTGCAACGTGGCCATATATTTTTGGACCAATTTGGTATCATGTCAGTATGGTAAGAAAGAGTAAAATTTCAAAATTATCCATAGCTTAGACCAGTGGAGAGATATTGAGCTCTTGTGAAAAGTAAATTGAAGAGCACAAAAATGGTGTCCCAAAATACTGAAGATTTTAATAGAAGATGTGCGCAATGTTCCAAATAAGTGACTGAAGCAACTATCAAACTAACGGAAGGTTTACCAAAAACGGTCCACAGTAGTGGTTAGAACTATAAAAGTTATATTTTTCTGTAATCTGTAATAAATAATCATTTAAATAAAAAACAATGAAAACTATGAGCAACCGTTTCCAAGTTATTGAATATTATATATGTTAAGATTTTTTTAAACGCACTCCTTAGTAATATTTTAATGAAATTAAATATAAGTCTAAGTCGAATTTCAAGAAGATCTGTCTATTGACCATAGCTCTCTTATAAATCTCTTTTCAGACAATCACTTCAAAGGGCATAAATCCCATTAAAATGTTAGTATCAAGATAATATTCGACAGAAATAAGTTTTATATAAAAACAAATGACAATTTGTAAAGATCTGTCCATAATTTACCATAGCTCCCATATTAGGTCTCCTTTCGGGAATCACCTAAAAGTAAATAAATTCAAATAAATGTTAGTATCGACGTAATATTCTGTATTCGTAAGTTTTATTTTACAATTAATAAAGACCCTTTCCCGAATTTTATTGTACACAATAGTGCACAGTGGGGCAGAATCGAAATTTTTTGGAAATAAATCTGTAACATCTGATCGGCTGGTTGCATGAAATTTGGTATATGTTTAGCAGAGGAGTGTACAATGTTAAGTTTGGAAGGGGGCCGACCAGAGGGGTCTGGTGAGGAGCTAAAGGGACTCAAAATTGGGTACCACTGATACAGAAATTTTTTTAATCGCTTGCCAAATTTTTGTTTCTTTTTCAATTTCAAATATTCTAATACATTACTATAGGCACTGATAAGAGCTACAAAAAGCATGCTTACATGTCCTATTTATCTCTTATAGTTTTTGAGTTATTTCCATTTGAATTTTTAAGTACCTCCATTTTGCATGTTCTTGGTCCAGTTTTATTCATAAATATCCTAGTGTTTCCGACTGATTTCATTTGTTTTTTCTTTCACTAATTAAAGAACAAAATGATCTATCGAATAAAAGTCGATATCTTAACCGAGTCCAAAGATAAACGAAAATTGAAAATTGCAAAAATTACGACTTTTTGTGTTTTTTTTTTTTTTTTTTTTTGGTCGAAGAAGTATCTACACTCTTTTTTCTCTACAATTATATTTTCTTTAACAACATATAAGAATTTTATTATTTTCTCAAAAAGCTATCTTCGCAGAGAAGACTTTAAGATAAAAAACAAGCCAAATAACTCAAATGCTCAAGGTACACACCCTCCCGAATTCGACTCATTTTATATAAAAGTTTAGACTTTAGACTATTTTTCAAATCCCAAAGCACAAATCGGCAAACGGAATGAAGTTTAAGAATCTGCAATATGTTGTTAAAAGTTTTCAATCAAAATCTATGGGACTTCGGAAAAATGTGGATTTTATAGTCGAAAATGTGAAAAAACCCATTTTTGGGATTTTTGGCGTTCTTTTGGGAATTGTGGGATTCCTTTTAGTTTTTTCACTTTCTCATTTTTCACGATAAAGTCTACATTCACCGAAAATTTCGTTAAGGTATCTCTAATAACAAATATTTTATTACAGATAAAATATTTAGAGTTTCTCAAAAAACCACTTTTTCACAAAAATATTACTTTAATTTCAAAAATCAGAAAAAGTATAAACTCGATTTTTTTCATTTAAATTACATTGCATGGCTGACATAATTCTTCGTTATGACTTCATTTTTAAATTTCAAGTTATTGCCACTTTTGAACCATTTGATATTGATTTTTTAACTTTTTTGTTTATCAACTGCTTTTGCACATTTTCAATACCTAAAAAACCCTTGACCCTTCCTGTGAACTAGCATGTTTTTCATAGACAGACGGATGAACATAGCTAGACCGTCTTAGAATATCAAGTGGACTTAGAATATACATATATTCTTTATGAGGTCTTAGATGAATATTTCTATATTTCACAAACGGCATGAAAAACATCTTTTTAAATTTTCTTCTCAAACCAGGGTCCTTTGAAATGTTTAAAAATACAAATCATTATTTTAAGAATGTTTAGTAAAATTCATTCCTTTAAAGACCTTAAAGATCTCACCTCAAAACAAATATCATTAAAGAATTTTTCAATAAACTTTCCCAAAATAATAAAAAAAAAAAAAAAACATGTTTTCCGCAAAACATGATGAAAGTACCAAAAACATAAAAAAGGAAAGCGATGGCCTAAAGCACAACACACAATTTAATTTTGATTTATTGTGTGAAAGAATATTTGAAAATAACTAATTCACTCATAAACTAAAGCAGAGTATGTGAAGGGGCGATAGAAGTCCTGCTTCTTTTTTGTCTATATTTTATTGAAATTGTCGCATGGTCACTTTAATGTTTGAATTATTACACGTACGAAGAGTTTGATTTTAAAGTTTTAATAAAAATAGAATACAAGGGGATGTGTGTACCTTTGTCTGTGTATAAAATGTATAAAAAGGGATGATAAAAATCATCATAATGATCAAGATAATTATATTTTGTATAGCGAATAATAGTTGAATAAATGTCCTACAAAAGTTATACACAGATACATGATGCTACTCATAACACAAGTAGTCATGTGTGTTCTGTGTATTAACGGAAGTGAATTATGTCTTTTCAAATAATTTTCAAAAATATTTTATGTTTTTTTGTTCTTTTGAGGTTATGTAATAATGTTTGTTAAACAAGCATATACAAACATGCATACAACTACAAGCAAACAAATACATTTAAAATTAAATGTGCCAACTGTACTCTTCTATTCGTATTGGCAAATTGTTAACAAGTATTTTTTTTCCTGACTAACTGACTCATTCACTCACTCACTATTTGACTAACTGTACTCTCGTAATTTTGACCGTGTGCTTTTTTTTTTCTATTAGAGATTAGAAAAGCTGCGTTGCTTTGGGTGGAAGGGAAAAAGCATTAAACACTCTAACGTTATCACAAGTTTATATTTTATTCTTTGTACGAGTAGTACGAGTATTTAAAATGTTATCAAGTCAAAGGTTTTTCCAAAAATCATCCCCATTTGTTAGAAAATTATTTGTTTGCCATTTGATTTAATGTTTTTATGTTGAATATTTCAAATGTATTGTTTTTCTGTTTTTCGTATATAGCAGCATGTTCGTAGAAGTTGTAAGTGAATAAAATATGAAGTTTTAAGAAAAATATTTGATGTTGAAAATTGTTGAAGGACTTAGTGTCAGCTTAGAAGTGTGATTATGTTGAGTGTCAATGACTAAGAGATTTTATCGGATGTGACGAATAACAATAGATTTGTTCATTTTCAATTGGGTCATTTTTAAGTTTATTTTATATTTTTGAGATAATTATGAGGTTTGTTAAGACATTATTTTGGTTAATAACACTATAAAAAAATCTTGTTAGTTCTGAAGTACAGAGTTGATTATTTATTCACATTATGTGCACTCTTCAAGTACATACTTCTCCTATATTACTCCAAGGTACTCAATAAATATAAGTTCACATTATGCAAGTATTTGACAAGAAATATTTGGATGTGTTTTAACGCAGCTTTTACTTTTTTTTACATTACGTGCATTTACTAAATATCGTGAAATACAAGTAGGGGGGAAATATAGTTTTGAACGTTAACCTTTAATTAGGCGCATGGGATTAGGAGATATTTGAATTGAAAAATCTATGTGATTAGATCATCAACATTGTTAAATATTGTTCATTTTTTATGAATAAATGTCATGTTTTTGTTTTTTACGAGTATATAGTGTATAGTCAAGAATAAATTATTCTTCAAATTTAATAAAATACTCTTTATTTAATATTTTTCTAATCCAATACTTGAAAAAAACTTTGGGGTTACATGATATCTCATGCTTTTCATTGTGTGATTTTCTTAATGCGCCTTTAATTTAATTGAGAAATTATTGATTTTTTAAACCTTGAAAACTTCTAAGGGCTTTGTGTAACAAGTTAGAGACTTGACTAGTATTACATTTTTGTAGCCCCATTTCTTAACTACACGCAAAGAAAAAATATGGTAAATAGCAACCATAATCGAGTACTGTCATATTATGGTTGTATTTTATGGTTGTTGTAAATTATATTATGGTTGGATGCAGCATCATACATCATACCATATTTTTGTTGTATATGTACTTGATTCATGTATATAGCAATACAATGGTTAAAGCACAATAAAAATATTGTTGATCTCCAACCATATTTTTGTTGTATACAGCAATAATATGGTTGAACCACAATAAGAATACTTATAGTGACGAGAAACAATTATTATGCCTAAAAATAAATAAAATTCAATTAAATTAACGTATGGTACACTGAACCAAAAAGGTACATAAATACAATGCAAAAGTTCATTGTAACATTGTATTGCCATACATTAATATTAAAATTCAATGTGCAAGTTTATTGATTAAATTTATTCTTACATTGAATCAATGAAAACGTTTATTAAATTAAATAAATAATTCCAGTGAACTGTTCATTGATTTCAATGAACTCATATTTTGTCCCATTGAAACTATACATTGAAAATGTATTATAATAATAGGCTTGTTCTGTATTTTTGGTTTTTATTTTATTTTAAATTAAATGATTAAATTGTATGATATTGAGTTAATATAAGCAAAAATTAAATATAATTTTTTTAATATAGTTGCCATAAATATAATACAATTACATTTGACTCAAAAATTTAAATAAACAAAATACATGTTACAGATGTGATCGTGTTTGCTTTGTCATTTATTTTATAAAGTAATTCCTCAATGATGGTATGGAATAACAAAAAAAGTTAAATAAAATTTTTAAAATTCGTTCAATGGCTTAACATTTTTAAACTAGTTAGCTTTATTTTTATTTTTTTTTTATAGAAATTCCCTTATTTTCATAAAATGTTCCCGATAGTTACAAAAGAAACCACGACGATCACCAGATGTAGCTTCCAAATCTTGATCAGTCTGTAATATATTTTTATTAAGAATTCAATTAAAATATTTTATATATTTATGCACACTTACGAATAGAATCAATCCTCTTGGTTTTGAAATCACGATATTTTTTGAAACCCTGGTATTTATGGCTCATAACACATTTCTCTGCGTCTTAGTTGTTATATCTACAAAAAAAAAAAAATAAAAAAAATATATATAATATTTTGAAACTGTTTAAGACGACTAACATTATTAAACTTACGTGTAAGGAAGCAAGTCTCAAAATTCCTGTTTTTGAGTAATTCATTTAATTTGGTGTATTCAATTATGCTGCTCGACTTCTCATGTATGAATAAATTTATATTTATGTATTTTAATAATTGAACGTCAATGCTTTATAACTTATTTACTTTTTAATTATTTTAGTTTTTAACACAATATTGAATTTTTTTGTCTTTTCTTTAAAGCGAGTTATTTCTTGTTAAGAGATAAAAGCAAACTGAGTTGTTTTTGTTTTCGTTTTACTTTATTTCCCGTTAGAAAGCATTTATTTTAACATAATTTAATAAAATATTTCATTGATTCAATGTTTTTGTTCATTGTGTAATGCTTCTTCTTAATTAAATCAATGTATTAGTACATTGAATAACCGAATTCAATGTACTAATTACATTGAGTTAATATTTTTATGTATACAATATTTTTAAATCAATGAACTAATACATTAAACCAAATAATTGATTTACTTATTTTATTAAGAAATAAATTTAATGACTGGTTTCAATGTAATGTTCATAATAGCGTAAATTTTTTCATTGAATTTTAATGAATATTTTCATTGAATCATTGAATTCGTACATTAAGTTAATAAATTCTTGGAAAAAATTAATGAATTTCATATAATGTACTTCATTCCTTGAAATTACTTTTTTTAGTGTAGTTTTTATTTAGTTATGTAAAATAAATCACTTTGGTATAAAAAGATAGATTCATCACCGGTGAATGATGAAACCTCAGAAATTTCTTGAATACTCGTACAAGGTGACACTTTTTTTTAGCACTCCGAAGATAACCTATTATGTAGTTTTCTTTTTATATTATCCATTTTAAATATTTTCACAATTATTTATTTTTAGTTTAATTTTAAATAAATTTATTTTATTTTAAATAATTCACATTATTAAATATACATTCAGTATATTTTCTAATACATTTTTAACTTGCCGACAGACAATTAAACAAATATTTTGTTGGCAATTCAAAATTCCAAACACAATAATATATTCAGGTATTGAAAATAATTTTTTTTGCGCATGGAATTTTAACAACAATAATTTGGTTCTAATTTAAACATTGCTTAACATCCCAGCAAAAAACGAACTGAAAAAGTCATGATTTTAACATTGTGTTGTCATTGGAAGGAAGTACTTAGTGGTGAAAAAGAGCTGCAGAAGTTCTTTTTTTAACCCATGGTTGTCATTGGTAGGATGTTATTCTTTTATATTTCTAGTTCACTGCTTTGGAATTACTTCTCTTAAAACTATGTTTATAAAATTTGTTAATAAAAATTCTGTTTTTACCCTATTAAATAATAATAAAAATGATTTAAAATTTGTAAAATTTAAATTTTGTTAGAAATTGATTTATTTTCACTTTTTTGGAAGTAATTATTAAGAACTTCCAAAAAAGTTTAATATATGCACTTTGTTCCACTTTTGAAGTTGTGAAAATTTTCTTTTTTTGTTGGGATGTTGTGCCAACAATATAATTGTTAATTGAGAACAAATGTATAATTGCTACAACAAAATTGTTTTTAAAATAAAATATATTCAACAATAAGAATGTTTGCGATGGAAAAATTCCATATTGAGAAATGTTTTTTCTCTGCGTGTATAAAATATCGGTGACTTATTTCCTCTACCTATTACCTAGAAAATTGTATAACCTAAAAACTACTTAGGGAAGCAAATTTTCTTTGGCCATCAATGGCTTAAAAATGTGACGTTATGGAGAAAAACAACAATATTTCTGATGATTAGAATTGCTATACCTACATTATTATTATATTTTTGAAAAAATGCTTAGTTCAAAATCGTCAAATATTAGCCTAATGTCATCTTAGCTTAAATTTATAGTGTAATTATATTTTACTATACTTAAATTTTAAAAAGAAAGTTTTATGCCCCATCTTTTTGATGGTGGGTATAAAAAATTTTTTTCAAAAAATCATACAATTTTGTAAATTTCAAAGTGTAAATGCAATTTTTTATTCTTTAATCATAAAGATAAATTTGTTTTTTAAAGATTAAAAATGTGTCTTTACATTTTAACATTTACGAATATAGTGGTTTCAAATATTTTTGAGCAAAATTTTGCTGTTTACCGAATAAATTAATCAGTTTTTTCATATTTTCTCCAGAATTTTATTTATTTTTTTCATTTCTTTTAATGTTCTAGAAATATTTTAAAACACAAATGCGTTTCTAATCTTTTCGCTGTTAATAAATTTTGTGATTTTCATTAAAATCTCATAAATATCATATTTATAACGCCCAAAAAAACACACACTTTGTTTGTGCTTGCTGACCCCTGCTATAACGTTTTATTATTTCTATTTTTTAACAACAATACAAAACAAATGTTTTTAAAACAAAATTGTACGATTATTTTTCTAATAAACAAGGTCAAAAAACGAGGCCGCTTTATTGTTTATGAGTCATTTATTTTGTAATGAAAGGCTACACCCAACTCCTGACACCGTTATTCATCTGTGACTGCTGCTGTTTTATTATTTTTTTTACATGATTTTTTATCAAGCTGTTGCTGACCCCAACAGAAATAGTGAACAAAAAAAGAACAGAGTACCAGGTATTAAATGAATTTATATAGCCTAAGGATACATGTGATGTTTTACCCTTATTAGAGAAATTTGTAAAAAGAAAATTTGTGATTTTGTTGTTTTTGTGAGAAAAAGGGAAAAAAATTAATATGAAAATATACAATTTACATAATTTATTGTACTGAGCATGTAATCAGCATATGCTTTTTATCAAACAAATTTTTATATTTCCTTTTTTTATTAAAAACATTGTTACATTATTATAATTTACGTGGAAATTTAAGAGTTTTTTCTAAAATTTTCCTATATAAAAAAATAAGTATTAAGTGAATTTTTTAGGGGTTTTTCTTTTATGTAGCCATAAAAACGTTTTCGTTTTTTTTAAATGAATTTTCTTCTAACTTCATTAAATATTTTGTATTTCAAAAAGTACTTTCTTTTTTAGCTTAAGATTTCGGTTATTTATTTTTTTTTTTTTGCGTTTCTGTTTTAGAAATTTTAACACGTTTTTAATTTTTATAATTTTTATGTTTATATTTTTAATTTCTTTGTTAATTTTGTTTTTAAGGGTAAATTGCTGCATTCATTGTGACTTGATTTTTCTTTTTTTTATTTATTCTTTCATTTTATGACTCTTACCCTCCTTTATTTTGTTCATTAACATGGTACTTGTTGATTTTTACTTCCATCAACTGGTGTCATAATACAAGTATCACCAGTCAAACTCTCTAACTGTCCGTCCTCAAGTTCATCAGTTACCAGTAGCTGATTTTGCTTTTAAAGAAATTTCCCTTTCTTCCGTTTGAAATAGGGAAAAAGGAAAAACAAAAAAACCAAAACAGCTAAACTTTATTGTTTTTATGTATTTTACTAATTAGTTACGAAGTCATAGAATTCATTTCATCATTAAATTTAAGTACTCACTTCTTGTACACACTTATATTTAGAGTAATTTTTATGTTAATAACAAACTGTTGGTAGTTAATTTTTAAAAAATCTTGAAATGTGGTGTTTTTTTTTTTTTTTTTTTGGATAACTAATGAACTTAACCGCTTAATGAATTTTGTGAGTGTATTTAAGTTTTATTATGGGGTGTTTTTTATGGCATTTTTTTAAGGAATTCTTAACAATTTTGAAATGGAAAATGTCATAAAATGGATTAAATATTTTAATATGTGGTCTGTATTAAAATATATTTGTAATTTTTATATTCTAAAATATAATAACAAATGCAAATGGATGAAATTTATATTACTTAAAGCTTTAAAAAAAATTAAAATAATAAGTTAAATATTATTATTATTTTATTAACTTCAAAATAATTACTAATATTGGACATTAGAGGTCCCGAGAAAACTTTTTTTGGAGATATAAAACGAAGAGTATTTTTGAGCCAAATACGGACAAAATATTAAACAAAATTTTAAAATTCATCTTCAGTTCCCTACCAGCGAAAAAAAGTAATTTCAGCTTATTGCGCAAAAGGACTTTTCAGTGCATTTTGGTGAAATAATTTTTTGAAAATAATTTATATTGGGCCATATCTGTTACAATGCCACATTTCAATATTTTACCAATAAAAGAAACAAAATTGTAAAATTTTTATATACAGTAGCGAGCATTAAAAATGCAACGCTATGTGATATGATCTTTGTTCGCATATATTTTGCTTATAGCAAGTCCTACAGTAGTAATGTGATTTTATTATTTGTGGTAATAGATACCTGTTGCATATAATTTTGTTGAATATTATTGTGCGTAACGAAAATTATTGAACGTTTAGTAAAAGCAGTTGAAAATGTGAGCGAGCAAAAAAAAAAAAAAAAAAATGCAACTCTAAACAAATAAACATGATTTTTAAAATTTTGATAAAAATTTTGATTGGAAGCGGTTGGAAACTATAGTGTTGTTAAAAACATGATTTTCTATCGTTGCATATTGTCTAAGATACATGAAATCTACAAATAATATAAATATTTGCAATAAATTTCAATTTTATTAAATTTTGATATTTTTTTGAACTATTTTGGACATTTTTCAATAGAGATTGATATTTTTGGAATTATTATTTATTTTGTTAGTTGTTTTAAAACCAACAAAAATTTTCTATAAATAAGCGATCAAATATTTATGATAGTTTAGCTTAACTTCAATTTATAATTGAGTATGACCTTCCGACTCAACAGCTTAAAATAGTTTTTCGCAATGATATGACATTATCGAATGCCCTGTATCGCTATAATGTTCAAATATCCCTTGATTTTGGTCCTGGAACAAATTCTAACACAAGGAAAAACAGTTAAGAAATATACCTATTTTGAACTCTTCATATGTTGAAAAATTGAAAGTGCATCCTTCGTGATGATTGGACTATTGGACTTGTTTACTATTGGAAATTAATATTTAAGTAAGTATGTCTACCTAGATCGTCTAAAATTGAAATATATGGGTTTAGGGTCAAATTAATTCAAGTTATCGTAATAGGCTCTTATACATTACTACATTACTACTACATTTTAATATTATTTCACTGCCATTATCGGAATGTTATTCAAAAATATTCGAAAATTCTTAAAAAGTATGGAGAAAAGAGTGTTATTTTAATATTATTAATATTCTTTGTAGTTAAAATTACCTTAAATTTATGTGTATTGGTAGTAATTAGTGGTAATACTACCAAATTATAGTTTTCATAATTTTTCAATAATTATTTTTATCAAAATTTAAAAAAATCCGATGATTTTTTAGTAGTTGCATTTTCTTTGCTCCCTTAAATTTACAACTTTTTAAAAAAAAAATATTATTAACTGTTCGTATGCGTAACAATTTGCAACAAAATGACATACAATAGTTGGCTAAGGCCGCAAAGAATAAAATCACAATAGAATTGGCTAATTTAATGACGTTCTAGCCCTAATCAATACGATTAAAAATCATATAGCCTAGCGTTGCATTTTTTATTCTCGCTACTGTATATTGCAATAAAAAACGAGAGAAAAAGATATAGTCGGTCAAGCCCGACCATATGATACCCTACACCATTGTGTACATTATAATTCGGGGAGGGGTCTTGACTTGGAGTCAGATGTGGACCGATACTCATAAGTGTAAAATAAAACATACGAATACAGAATATTACGTTGATGCTGACATTTATATGAATTTATTCACTTTTGGGTGATTCCCGAAAGAGGGCCTTATATGGGAGCTATGGTAAATTATGGACCGATCTTTGTAAAATTTGGAACTATCATTTATGTTCATATAAAACTTATTTGTGTCGAATATTAACTTGATACTAACATTTTAATGGGATTTATGCCCGTTAAAGTGATTTTCTGAAAAGGAGTTTATATGGGAGCTATGGTTAATTATGGACCGATCTTTTTAAAAATCGGCACTCTTATTTAGGCTTATATAAAACTTATATGTTCCAAATTTCATTAAAATATTGCTATATTTAAGGGATTTATGATCGTTAAACCCTTTTCCGGGAGGACATTTGTATGGGGGCTAGGTGAAATAATGGACCGATCATAACCAATTTCAATAGGCTTCTTCCCTGGACTAAAAGAAACCTCTGTACTAAATTTCATTAATTTTGATTCAAAATTGCGACCTGTAGTTTGATTACAAGGTTTACATGGACGGACAGACGGTCAGACGGACAGACGGACGGACGGACGGACGGACATCGTTAAATCGACTCAGAAAATGATTCTAAGCCGATTGGTATAAATTAAGGTGGGTCTTAGACCAATATTTTTGGGTGTTACAAACATCAGCACAAACGCATAATACCCTCCCCACCTATGGTGGTGTAGGGTATAAATATCGAATCTTTTTTGGGCTTCGTGTACGAAAATTACAGTTTATGGATCAACATTTTTGCGAACAAATATTTAATATTTTATTTCCATAATAGGCTTAAAATTACGCGTTTTTTGATAACCATTTTAAAACTTCTTTAGGACAAAATCTTATACAGCTGTACGGGACACTATTGTACTTACATAACTAAATCTGTTGTGTGTTAAATCTATTGTTCTAATTGGAATTTTCAGTAAATTAATTTATTATTATTATCTTTGTTTTTGTATTTGATTAATACGTTTTCGAGATAAATTGCAATATGTTTATCTCTAGAACTAGAGTCAATTAAAAATTAGTTAGTGTGAGTCTAAATCAGAGTTAGCCAAATTGAGAACACACTTTATATGTGAGTTCTTACTTTTAAATAGAATACATTTTAAATTTAAATTCTAAATTGACCAGTGTTGCCAAAAATTTGAAGCTAGAAACCGCCTACACTTAAAATAAAATAGCTGATTTTTGCCGTTAAAATAATCCTTCACAATCTTAATTTTGAGTATCTGAATGCATTTCAAATCAAATTTTAAAACTTGTAATACATTTTTGTTAAGATTTTACCACCCAGTAAAAACTTTGGTTGCCATGTAATGAGTTAAGAAGCTAATATAATGGCTCTTCACTACTTACACATTAGCTGAATAACTCATAATTAGAGGCAACTACTTACCCTATACATTACTTAGATGTCATTACAATAACTAATTACTTCCAAGCAGTTAAATAGCGCATTGATTTTAAAGCATTACTGTAGTCATGATTAGTAATAACAATAGGAACTAGTTACATTTTATGTTATAAATAAGTAATGAAATATCAGGATATAAAATAGGTTTTTTTGTTGTTGTAAAAAGATTTTATAAATTTTAATTTAAAAACTTAAAAACAACGAAGTATATAATTAAAATAAATGTAATAAAAATAAACTATTTTAAATTACAAATTAATTCATACCCAAATTTTGCCTTTAATTTATATATCCCTTGTTCAAATATATGAATTGGTAACTGCATTATAAAAATCAATAAAAATTAATATTTTCAAAAATCTGATCATAAATAATTATTTACATTCGGGTTATAAATAATCAGTTACTAAACAACTTTTATGTAATAAGGACAGTATGTTGTTGTCATTACAAAGTAACTACATCCGTAACTACATGTCATTACCAAGTTTTTGCTGGGTACATTCGGCTGACATAGATATATAGAGCATTTGCAGGCAAAATCAGCATGAAATTCTTTAAAAAATTCATACAGCAAAACATCAAACTTTATTGTATATTTCGATTCTATTTTAAATACATTAATTTTCTAAAACGTTTCCTTTCGTAATGAAGTACCCAATAATACTCCAGGGTTTGAAAGATATTTCCATATTATAATGTTATGGTGATTTACCATTTTCAGAAAAAAATTAATTTCATTATCTTTTTTATAGAAATACAGTTGATTTAATATAATTAACTTCCGGGTTTCTGGTAACTGCATATTTTAGATAAATTAGTTAGTTATAGAAGTAAAATAATATCTTTGAATTTTCTGTTTCAAACCCATATTTTTACAATAAAGAAAAGTCGCTAGAAACCGCCAGCTAGAAAAATGTTGCAGCCAGAAAATCCACTTAGCGGTTTCTTATGAAAAGTATCCACTATCGCCAGATATAGCGGGAAAACCGCCGTTTTGGCAACACGAAAATTGACTGATAAATCTTATGTAGCAGAATAAGTGTTGCCAAGTATGATTTCTTATGTATATGTTGATGATTTATTTGTAAAATAACACCCCAGACAAATTTGCAGAAAAAACCTACAAATTATTCACACTTAATTCTACTTCTTGTTAAGTTTTATTTAAAAGAAATTAAATTTAGTATTTCAAGTTTTAGTAATTAGTTTTTTCTCTTGCAGCATACATTTAACAACATGTTTTCGGTAAGTCAATTTAAAAATATTTTAAACAATTAAAAAATAATAAACTTTGAATATTTCTACGACAAATTTTTTTTCCTGAATGAAGTAAAATACATATTGAGTGATTCCATATCAAAACGGACAAAAAACAGACATTTTTGGATTTGATATCTCTGATTTCAATGAAATTCGCTACAAATATTAAGTATTGCAAATGTTGCTCAAATCACAATTTTTCTGAGTAAAGAATCCTTCTGGTTCAAAAATATGACGTTTCAAAAATCAAAAAGGGGTTGAATTTTTTCCAAAAGTAATCACACTTTATTGCTCATAACTTCTAAAATATACATTGTACAATTCTTATTTTTATTTCATTAAATAGAACAACACATTGACTTTAAGACGACAAGTGAAACATTTATATACTTTGAAAGTTCAAAGGTCAAAATCGATAATATAAAGATTAAAGCTTAATATCTCAAAAAACGGTATTTTAAAATTCTAAAAAAATGCATATATCGATAATAAAACCCTCCTCTATATTTGTGCCAAATTTCAAGTTGGAGCCTCTATTGGTTTAGGAGTTATGAAGCAAAATACAGAAAAAAGCACATTTTTTGTATGTAAAATTTAAAATATTTACAAAAATTATTTTGAAATAGTTGAAAATATGAGCACATATTTAAAAAAAAAAAAATAAAATTAAATTTTATATACAAAATTTGAGTTCAGTTTATATTTTGTTACATAACTTCTGAACTAAATGAGTGTCCAACATGAAATTTTGCGCAAGTATTAAGTGGAGTTGTATTAATATTATATAATTTTTTTAGAATTTTTAAAACATTGTTTTTGGAGATATAATGGTTTATTTTTTGTAAGTCTTAATTTGACCTTTGAACTTTTGATCTAAAGTAACTCACTATATATCATTTTTAAGGTCTTGTCCCTGTTTTTAAAATTACACGAAAATTAAAATTTTATTTTCTATAGCTTAGGAGTTATTAATAATTTGATTTTATTTTTGTCCATAACTCCTAAACTAAATAAGGCTCCAACTTGAAATTTTATATCCATGTAGAGAAAGGTTATGTCAACAATATATATTTTTTTTAAGAAATTTAAAAATACCGTTTTTTTAGATATAATAGTTTGAATTTTTTTATATCCAACTTTGACCTTTAAACTTTTGATGTAAAAAAACTTTGTATATATCGTTATGAAGGTACTATCTTTGTCTTGAATAGGCAGCCACAACTAGAGATCTACCATGCATATTTCAGAAGTTATTAAGAGTTAAATAAGTGTTCATTTGTTAAGTTTTTAAAATTTGTTCGCTTTTTAAACCGTCATATTTCCGGACCGAAAAGAAACATTGGTCTGAAATTTAATGTTTTCGGAAAATCTTCCAATGGTCAATGCTTATAGTGAATTTCATTGAAATCGGAGATGTCAAATCCGATTGCAATCCGTTTTGACATGGAATCACTCTATTATAAAATAATGTACAATACATTTAATATTAACCTAAACAAAATAATATTTTGTTCATTTAGCTTCATCAAGTTAAGATAAACAAAGCGATCAATATTTTATAATTATTCCATTAAATCTGAGGGCTCTGAAATGCTAAAAAATTTCACATTTTAAAATTTTGAATTAAAAATATTTTTTATTTTTTTGAGCAACTCTTACCTTTAACTTAAAAACGTTTTAAAATTCAGAGAACCAATTTGTATACCCTACACCACCATAGGTGGTTGAGATATAATTATGACGTTCGGTCCATAATTGAACATAGCTCCCATATAAACCCCTCATCGGAAAATCACTTCAGCGTGCATATATTCCATAAATATGTTGGTATAAAGTTAATATTTGACCAAATAAATTTTATTTAATTAGAAACTACAGTGCAAATTTGTATGAGAATTGATCCATAATTTACCATAGCTCTCATATAAGGCCCACGTCCGGAAATCACCTTAAAGTACAGAATCCCATATAAATGTCAGTATTAATATAATATAATGCATATGTATGTTTTATAAAAATATAAATTAAATTAAATGCATGTAGTTGACTACAGGTTTCATAAAAACCTTTCCCAAATTTGATGTGCATACACAATGGGTATCATATGGTTGGGCTTGACCGACTATGCTTTTCTTTCTTGTTTATTTTGTAGCACCGTGTTATTAATTATTTGAATTTAATATTTTTAAAGGAAAGGAATTAAAATAAAAGGTTTCTTAATTTATCCACTTAAATTTTGCTTATGGTTTGCCATTTTATTTTGTACCAAAGTTTAGAAAATTTTATGAATTTCCAATTAACTTTTTTATAGTAAAAGAAAAAAATAATAATAAAAAAAAGAATTTCAAATGTTTGGTGAACAAATTTTTTCCGCCTGTAGCAATTTGATGCGTGTAAGAGAAAGTTAAACATAAAATCATATTTGCAAAAGTTTTCTATATCTCACATTTGCATCCTTTTTCCGTTGTCATAGAAGTGTGTGAAAATAAAAAAAAGAGAATGTAACTGTGTGTGCATTTCCTTATAATTGGTTATTTCATGCATGTTTGACTTTTAACTAATAACAAAAAAAAAAGCAAAAGACGTCAGACAGTCACTTAGATAGACATTGAAAAAGGCAGCTCATAATTAAATTGATACACTTTTTTTAAAAATTTTCTCGGCTCTTCTTTTCAAACAATTTTTAATGGTTTTCAAATTTAGTGAATTTAGTCAAAAAGAACAAAATCTATTTCATGGTTTTTCAATTTTATTTTATAAAAGAAAAGAAGCAGAAAAAAAAAGGGTTTGGTTGCCAGCCACCAATTCAAGTATCTATGTGAAAACAATGTTTAACATGCTTTTTAAACTTAGGAAATATTTTTAGTGATTTATGTTGTGGGATGAGAGTTTTGAATTTATGGTTGTCAGGTAGGAGAATTTGAAATAATTATAATAATTTTATTGTAATACTGATTTTAATTTGCTAGGGAAAATGTAAAGTTTTCCCCTTTTAAGTATCAAATGGGAATGTGTAGTAAATTAACTTAAGTTTATCTAAAGTGTTCATTTTGTTCATTTAAACCAAGAACAAAATACTTGAATAAAAATGCCATTATCTTTAACTTTATAACGTTAATATTTTAATAAGATAAGCAGACGCTTTCTCTATGCAAAAGAAAAATACACTTAGTTACACAAAAAAAGTTAACATCTTGCTTTTCCTTTTTTTTTTTTTTTTTGTATTTTTAATCTTGTACATTTATATACAATTTTATACCCTTTGGCTATAAATTGTATTGAAATTGTCCGTTTTTTTGTTTTCTTTATTCCTTTTCGAAAAAATCTCAATTTCTCTATTATCCTTTTTGTTAATATGCATTTGTGTTCGAAGGGAGATTTTTTTACATTAACACTTTTTTATTCTTATAGCTCCAAAAGCAAAACTCCCAAAAATGTTTATTTTCATTGTTAATTTACCAATACCAAATTGCAGCAGAGCTTATTCATTTAATTTATTTTTACGCTGTTGAAAATGTATAATAGGTTTTTTTTTACATATTTTCTGTTTTTATTTTAGCTGTAATGTTTTTTCCAAAAGATTACATTTTGTATTTATGGTATGTGAGTTCATTTTATAATTATATTCGCATTCTGCTGTTATACCCATTGGGTAATTAATGAAATTTATTAAAATATTTTAATTAACATTCTCCGTTTTAAGTGATTTTCACTTTCTTTTTAGAAGAAGTTTCTAATGCAAGAATTTACATAAAATTAATTACGAAAAATTTAAACATAAATTGAACTTTAAAGAGAATTATGTTATACCTAACGTGACCAGAGGGTTTTTGTCAAAAAGCGGGATTCTAAGTAAAATTATATGGAGAAAGCGGGATTTTGAAAATTTTTGTAAAAGAGAGGGATTTTCTTTTTATATCTCAATTAAAAATCTGAATCAACTGTTCTCTCGCAAGCACTTGTTTGACGAGTCAATTGAGACGTTACAAATTGAGAACAACCCATCAAAATATTGGAACATCGAAATAAGTAAATATATCCCAACAAACTGAAACATTAAGGGTATTCATTTATACAGATAAATTTACATAATTCGTAAATTTATACGTTATACTCACATTTTACATGAACGCCCCTTGAAAATTGTTGTGTATTCCTTTGAGTTTCTTGAAATCATTTGGCAAACAAAATATGTTTCCAAATTTGTTTACTTTTAAATTTTGTTTTTCTTTCGATTATAAATTAAAAAATTCAAAAATTAATTTCTTTTCTTCTTTCAAATTTGAATATTCCAAAATACAAGTTTACGAATTCATTTACACATGAAATTAAAGCGTAAACCAAAGAATACTAAGAATAGAAGGCTTGTCAAAAAAACCTAACTCTGTTGTCAAAAAAACCTAACTTTAAGATTGTGTTAGTCAAATTTTATTTATATATATTAGTGCTGAAACCACTTTCACCACACATCATAATCATACATAGTTGCACAAAAAAGTATTAACAAATTATTAAATATAATTCATCACAATTATATTCGCAGATTTTTATCTTTTAATGCGGGTTACAGCCACAAATAGTAATATATTTACATTTCTTTGCTTTTAGTTGATGAATAAGAAAATAATTTAAAATTATTTTAAAATCTGTTTTATTTTTAATACCAAAAGTAGCAACATTGTTCGTTCAATTTAAATTTAAACATACAAAAAAGGAATGTCAAAAATAAAATAAAGAAATATTTTTTCAGTTTGTGGAAAATATTCGTTTAACGAGAGTTAAAATACTATAAACGCGTGTGAAAAAATAATAAAAATATCGTGTGTTTGTTGAAGAATGTGTCGCGTGTGTAATTTTCCTTAAATTTTAGGGAAAATATTTGTTTATTTTGTGTTGTTTCTCTCTCTCACAAGTTTTTTTTTTTTTTTTTTTATTTTTTTTATTAGTTTTTATTGAATCTTTCTTTTTCAGAAATTTACAATAAGTATTAAAATCTTAACCTAAACTTAAATTATTGTTGATATTGCCACTGCAAAATCCAACGTAGAGTTTTCATTAGTAGTATTATCTTCCAAGATCCAGTGTTTCCATTCTTCTTAGGCGTCTGTGACCCTCAAAAGTTAGCAGATCCCTAGCGAGAGGGTTTGGGTGTTCAGATAATTTTTTCATATATTTGATGCTACTGTTCTTTATCTCCTCACGAATTGTAGGAATATTGAGATCCTTGTGGATGTTGCTATTTCTGACGTACCATGGTGCACCTGTTATTATTCTTAGGAGTTTGGACTGTTTTCTCTGTAATTTTTCAATGTTTGATGAAGAGGCTGTTCCCCAGAGCTGTATGCCATATAACCATATAGGTTTTATTACTGCTTTATATAACAGTACTTTATAGTCCAAGTCGAGGGCTGACTTTGGACCAATTAACCAATGAATTTGGGCAGATTTTAGTTTTATTTGAGTAACTTTGGATTCTATATGACAAGTCCATGTTAAACGCCGGTCTAGGTGAATACCAAGATACCTTACTTTATCCTGTTCAGGTATTTGGACATTGTTTATTCGAGTGGGGGGACAACTTTCCCTGCGTAAGGTAAATGTTATATGGACACATTTCGAAGCATTCACATTGATCTTCCATTTATATAGCCATTTTTACAGCTCAGTGATATGGGATTGGAGTTTTTCGGATGCAATCACCGGATTTGTATGCATACTTACAAAAGCAGTATCATCTGCAAAAGTTGATGTATGAGTCATAGGGCTCGTGGGCATATCTGCCGTATATAGTATATAAAGAAGAGGCCCTAAAATACTTCCTTGAGGTACTCCTGCGGAAATTTTTCTGCGTGAAGAAATCACATCTTTCGATCTTATTTGAAAAGATCTATTTATTATATAGTTTTTTAGTAACTTATGAACGTTCTGTGGAAGTAACGTGGTCATTTTATGTATTAGTCCGTCGTGCCAGACTTTATCGAAAGCTTGAGATATGTCAATAAATAACGCAGAGCAATACTGCTTGCTCTCGAAACCTCTTCTGATGAGAGTTGTAATTCGATGCACTTGTTCAATAGTACCATGTTTTCTCCTAAAACCAAACTGATGGTTAGGTATACTGTTATTATTATTAAGATGTAATAATAGGCTCTCAAGGAGCAATTTCTCAAACAATTTCGAAAAAATTGATAATAAGCTTATTGAAGGATTAGCTATCAAATTTTAAACATGTTTAAAGAGAAGAAATATTTTAGCGGTAAAAATCGGCGATTTTATTTTAAGTGTAGGTGGTTTCTAGCGGTTTTTCAAATACAATCTGGTGGGACATGGCCTAAAAGTTTTGGCAACACTGGTGAAGAGAGAGAAATGTTGTTGTTGTAGGAAAGAGTACTATTTTCCCTTCTTAGTATTCTTTGGCGTAAACATTTATAAATTGTGTAAATAATTTTTCAAACAAAGTTTGACACATATTTTACGAGCTCGTATTTTTATTATGTTTATTAGCTTTACAAAGCAAATATATGATTGTATTAAAACCCCTATTAAAAACTATAATTTTAACGTGTTTCTCGAAATGTTTTCAAAATATTCCTACTTAAATTTCAAGATTGAATTCAAATACGGATTGACAAAAGAAAACTTGATACTTATTGAATTTGATAGCAATAGTTTTTCTTAAATAATTCTTAGACCTTTTAACAATAAATACAGATAAAAAAAAACCATTCAACTTGACTACCGTACCCCTAAAATACAGTTACCGAAATAATTAAAAAAACCGATACCGCTAAAATATATAACGCTAAAAAACCGTTACCGAAATAACTCGAAATACCGTTAACGCTAAAATACCGTTAGCGTTATTTTTGGGTTTAAGAAATATTATTATTTTTAATAAAGTTGAAAAAACTTGTAATAAAGTTATGGCTACCCCAGCTCGTCATTATAATACTTGACTACAGATTATATTTTATGGTTCTAAACCGAAACTTTGATATTTCTGAAACAACAGTTACCCTTAAAATTTCATTATCGAAATAACTCGAAATACCGATAAAGGTAAATACCGTTACCGAAATAACTAAAAATACCGTTACCTTTAAAAAACCGTTTTCAAAATCATCCGATATCTTTTCACCTTTTTGAATCGGCTGTCAGCAAGTTAAACACTAATATTTAGTTAAATCAAATGTTAAAATAAAATCATTCGTAAGCACTAACTTTAAGTAAATTTAATCGAAAACATTGTTCCAGATATTTCTACAACTTTCAGTTTATACACAGATAAAAAAAGTATCCAATCCGAAACATATATGGTTCCAGATACATTATGAAAATATCCATGTTTATCTTGAGATTTTTTTTTTGAAATTGCACATTTTGGTAAATAAAATTGGTAAAAATTATTAAAATAGCTCCCACCCAAATGTTCTCACGAAATTAGTTTTTTAAATCTAAAATCTACTCTTTGAAAGAACAAAATTTCTTCCTCTAAAAATTATTTATAGTTGATTCTAACATTCTGGAAAAAAATTCTAAACTTTATCAGACTTGAGATTTTTCATTCACTGGTAGAGAACTGAAGATATGTTAAAAAAATTTGTAAATATTTTAACAAGCTTAATAATGCGTATCTTTTGGGAGGTCTTTCTACATCGAAGTCATCAAAAAATACACACAAAGTACATTTAAGATTAGTCAGTAGAGAAGATGATCAGCTTAACAAAATATTTAAAAATTTTAATAATCAAAAACGATTTGTAAAAAATTATCAACTTTCCAGTGAAAAAAATTATTTTTAGTTACACTTAAATATTGGTAAGAACGTTATAGAAAACGTAAATAAAGAAATCGAATAAGAAATTGTTAAAGTTATAAAAGCGGGATTTTTTTATGAAAAGCGGGAAAAATATTTTAGGCGGGATCAAAATTTAAAAAGCGGGATGTCTGGTCACGTTAGTTATACCATAATAAAATAATCCTTAAACATTTTTATAGAACTTGAATTTTTAAAAGAATTTGTATGCAAAATTATGAACAATTTATAATTTTTACAAAATATCTAAAATGTTTTAAAATGATCGATAATAAAATTAAACTGAAAAGTATGAAATTATGGAATAACTTATTTCATACAAAATACCTAAATTTTTATACATATAAAGTTCTAAGAAAAATTTGTTTTAAAAAATATTGGTGTTACATATTATCAGTATCATTTCCTCTAAGTTGATATAATCTTAGCAGAGAAGCATAGGAGTTTAAAATTGGTAAGCTAATTCCACAGACACAAATTCACAAAATCCTGGGACGATTTTTTTTTTTAAATTTTCATGCGAGGTTTGCATTTTATAGAAGATCTTCATCAAGAAATGTATTTTTCTTAAATCGACTTTGAATATGACCAGTCCTGTGACCTGTTCTAAAACCTATCCCAAGGTGTTAATTAGCCATCTCCAATGACAACCCCATGTAAAAGTGACAGGTTTCTCTCATATAAAGTTCCGAACTGGAAGCGCTCACTAACCCTGAGAATCTGTCACGTGACAAGTTTTGAACCGGTTCTCTTTCCTCTAGGGAATAAATTTTATTTACCTTTTTTTATTAGAAATATATCAAACATTATTTTATTTATATTATTTATTGTGCTTTTTTGTATTTTTGTAAGTAAAATATTTAAAAATTTTATGGTTATTAATACCGACATAGCACCATTATTAAACATGTTCCCAAGGGAGTTAGGAATCTTAATTTAAATTTGTTATACTAAGTTGTATAAAAAATTTCCACTAACGAAGTAGTGGGTTTACATCTCGTTCTTTGTAAATTAATACAGTTGAATAAGCTTGAGTATTATGTTTTTGGGAATGATATTTACTATGGAATGAAAAACTACTATTTCTTAATTCAGAATTAAGGAATTAAGTTATGATTTAGTTAATTATTTCAAAGATCTGCTGACAAGTTAAAGAAAACGCTTTAAATTTGGAAAAAAAACCTGAAAAATTCAAACTAAATGAAAAATTATTTTAAAGTTCTGTTTGATTGAAAAAAAAAATAAACAGGTTAAAAAAATATATCGCCAAACACTCATAACAACATTAAACAGATGCTTTTAAATATAACACTAACAAATTGAAACAAATCTAATAAATGGACCAAGACAAAGGACAATAACTAACTACCTTAAGAAAATAAAAGGTACTTTGTAAAAAAATGATACCTAAATATTTTCTTTAGTTTCAATTACAATTGAAAAGCTCTTATAGAAACAAAACACGTAAATACCAATTTTTTTTCTTTATCTTAAAATTTTTTACTTTTGCATATTTTATGGGGTATAGATTATGAAATTAGCATATTTTTAAATTCTTTTTTTATTATGCTTTGAAAAAGGAACAAAAAAAAAAAAAAATACGTTTTCGTGTAAATTAGCTGCTGTTTTAGCAAGGAATACAAAAAAGTAAGGGAAAGTTGGCTTTTCCTTTGCATATTTTTAGCCTGAAGATTTTCCTCAATTAAATGTGTAATTATTGTGTGTTTTAATTTACGTTTCAAGTTTTTTTCCTTTTCTTCTCTCTAGCTTCCTTGTGCTTACAGGTCTCTGGAGTTTTTCTAATTTGTTTTTTGTTTTTTTTTTTATTTGGGGTATTTTTGCCTTTTTTATACTTTTTTTTCAAAAGTTTTTATATATTTTTTTTATCGTGTTATTTGATTTTCTTATTTTATTATGGTTTGGGTATTTAGCCAAGTTAAATAGTGTTTTTCTATTTGAGTTTTTTTTTTGGCCTTTAATAGCCAATATTTACTTAAGGCAGAATTTTTTTAATGTAATTTTCATCAAAGGTCTTTAGTTGTCATTTATTTTTTATTTAATTTGAATTTTTAATGTTGACATCAAACATATGGTGGGCATTGGAAAGATTGCTTCAAAGTTTAAATTCTTTTTGGTTTTTAACTACTTTATAGCTTGACAATTGTTGATGTGGTTTTTGACTACTAATTACATGCTTAAGATCATTTTGAAGTATTTTAACTAAGAAAAATAACAACAAATATAGAAAAACTTTTACTTTTTTTTGATTTTGTGAGTAGACAATTTTATGGTTAAGTAAGTTTTTTAAATAAAGTTATGAATATTAATTTGTTAAAAAACTAATTAAAAATATATTGAGACAATGTTTGAAATTTTTTGTTAGAATTCATCAAACGTCTTATTACAAACCCAAGGAATTTTCATAATATTGATTTAGTCTTTTGTCAGACTTTGCTTTAAAAAAAGCTATATTAAAATTAAATTTTGTCAAAAAAAAAAAAAAAAAAAAAACTACTATTGAAAAAGCCTCAAGAAAACGAAATTAATCCTAATAATCTATTTTCTAAAACAGATGTTTTCAAACAATATATTTTCCCAGTCAATTGTTTTCATTGGAAATCCATCATATCACAATATTTTTACTATAATGAATAATTAAAACCTCACAAAAAACCAAAATCTATATAAAAGTCTTTAATACTTAAGTAAGTAATAAGAGTTTTATCTAACGCCAACACTAGACCACTCACAAAATACTAATGCAACGTTTCCATATTTAACTTCATTAGTAATGCTAAACAATTTTTTTTTTGTTGATACTCTTACAAAAAATTAATCCCTATGTTAATAGGACTATAACAGTAGAATGGAATTAACTTTAATTACTAATTTATAAAATGTTTTTTTTTGTAAATTATTGATGTAGAAACATAAAATGCACAACAACAGTAGCAGCATTATCATCATCATTATTTCTGGCCATCATTATTTATTCAATGAGTTTATGTTTTCTTTTTTTCTTTTAATTTCTAGCTTAAATTTATATTGGTCGATGAACTTTTTTTAAGTATTTTTCTTGCCTTAAGGATATTTTTTCTTTTTTTTAATAAAATATTAAAAACTTGCAATTCATTAAGGGCTGTTATCTGTTGTATAACAACAATGACGATTAGAAATTAATTATAAATTCAACTGATATAAATAAAAAATATAATAATATTAAGCTGTTGAAATAACAATTAGACAGATATTTTTGATATTGTGGGTGGAGAAATTTTATTTACGTCTATACGTCTATAGGTAACAGCTGTTAATTTGCAATCGAATCTTAGTTATTCAGCTTTCATTTAAAATTGGGCCAGTATCGCAAATGTGTTCTCCAATCGTCATTACTATCACACTGTGATTCCAAAGCACTTAATTATAAAATAATCCAGTAACTTATAGCAGAGTTAGGGGTGGTGCACTAAATTGTGAGTGCATTCAGCTTTTCACTAAATTATAAACATTTCTTCACCACTACTAAAATATTTTAGTGAATTTTAGTGCAATTTTTTCACTATAACTAAATTTAGTGGTAGTGAAAAAAATTATATTAAACTCAGTAGTGCAAAATCTGAATATAAGCTGCAAATATTTTTGTTTTTTTTTTCACTAAACGTTAAAATTAATTAAAACTCACTGAACAAACTTTAGTGAGCTATGATAGTAATTATAGTAACTATAAATAGCGAAATATGGACAATTTTAATGTTGAGAAAAATGTCATGTTATTCGTCGTATTAAAGGTAATTTTGATACCTTTAATATGACATCTCAATAAATCTTATATCGTAAATACTTTGAAAGATATTTGTAATTTTGTGTATACAACTTTGTAAATATGTTCAACTATTTTACACTTTCAAATTGCGTAATGTTATAAGCCTTAAAACTTTGGTGTAAATGGGGTCAAAAATGGGGAAAGGTGTTATCACTATTTTCATTTTATTTTTTATTTCTTATTAGGTAAAAAAATTTATTTTTAGAACTTTTTTTTTTTTTTTTTTTGACAGAATAGTAATTTGCAAAATTAAGATTTTTGAAATTTCTAATCCATATAGCTTGAAAAATATGTAAAATAAACAGCACATGGGAGCATATTTCTCAAAGGATTTATCAAAGGCTTTAGAAAGAGATATTAAAAAGTTTTTATTTGCATATTAAAATTCCCTTTCTATATAAGTTCAATGAGTAGATAGATGATATATGTTTGTTTAATTTTGTATTTCTAAATAATTTAATGTAATTCTAAAATGTTGAAACACTTTCGGTACGGGAGTCGATTAATTAGATTCTGACTATTACAATGTGCTAGTTTAACAGACATATGCATATTAAACATACATACATTTTTTTTGTGCCCCTACACGGGTCGAAAAAAAGTTGTGCCAGTCACCCCCTATTATGAAAGAATACTAAATGACATTTCCAAAAATACAAAAAATATTTTTTGTCACGCCTAAAAATACCGTCCTTTTTGTTTTTTGTATATAGCCATTTTAAGGCCGATCGCAACATAAAGCATACCGTTCCCAGCAAAAACTTTTTGGTTTTCGATAATGACGACTACTTATTAAAGTACTTTCCTGGAAAGTAGGCGTCATTATTATTTGCTTTCTCTACATTACATAAATAAGTACTCAATAGTATAATTGCATAGTAAGTTACAATTACATGGATCAGTTGTCTAGAATGCAGGATTAGCAATCAGAAGGTTGCCGGTTCAACCCCATTCTGATGCTAATCGTTTTTTTAAGAAAATGTTTTAAAAATATTTGTTATGCTAAAACAAGTTGTTTAGCTTAAAATATTAAGTGCGAGATGGTGTACTGAGTAAGACGTTAGTCATTAAAAATGACTTTTTTTTGTTTTTATTTTTATTTTTGTTTAGGTACATATTTTTTAGTATCACAAGAGTCTAAAAATAACTACTAGAATTCATGGACAACTCGAACAAAAATAACTAGTTATTGAGACAAAAAATAAGTAGTTTATTTTTATTTCCAATTATACCTGCTAGCTTACCAGGAAAGCAAAGTTTTTGCTGGGGTTGTTAGTGGTTTGATAATAGCTTCATTTTCGTCTTTGGTTATTTTTGAATCCGGCATTCTCGAATTACTTTTGGTATTTCGGATCCTTCCCCCCTAATGTCATATTATTTTTTAATGTGAAGAAAGGCCTTTTAAAATGTATTTTTGCTTTTAAACTATTTCATTATATTCACAAACAACGATTTTACAAAAGATTTAAAAAATTTTTGATTTTCCATAGTATTTATAAGTTAATAAAATTTTAATCACGAGACTCCAGCTGGTTGTAATCTTCACGACTTTTTATTTTTGCAAATATATGCCCCTAACGCCTCCCGTCAATCACTTTATTATCAAATTCACTTACGATTCGTACAAAACGCTCTGTATTTTGAGAGTGGCATGGAAATTCTATACAAATATAATTTAAAGATTAATATAAATTTACCTGGATTTCGATTAGGTTTTCAGCAGAATACTGATATTTTACTAGTTCGTCATCCGTATGTATCCTAATCATCCTATAATTTTCGTAATCTAAATACCGTATACTATCTGTAATCATTGTAATAAGTAAGTTTTAAGGATGCAAATAATAACTAGTATGTTCTGTTACTGGACGAATAATTTCTTGAATATGTTGCGGCAGTTCTCTAATCCACACAACATAATTAAAAATGTGACGAATAACTTCCATTTATAGACTGTGGACGAGTTTTTACTAGGAACTAGAATGGGACATAAACTTTTACAATAAACATAACCAAATTTTTCAAGTTTTGTGAGGGTGTTTTTTTTAGACACATAAAGACGAAGTTATGTAGATACTCTTGGCAACCATCTTGCAGTACTTACTGGTCCAGGAATTTGGGCAGCAAGTGTAGTTTCACAGGAACCACTACTAATACCGAGAACCATACGATATAAATACAACTGGTCATCACGTATGTTACAGTCGCTTATATTGTCTGGCATTGATCGCGGTTTGTTCGTAATTTGGATTTCTTTCTCTTCAAAATACATTTTGTTTGAACGTAATATATAAATTTTAAGATTATTTGGAAAATCATGAAACGTTAAAATGCAGTGAGAACTATGGTAAAAACCTATTTTTATTATTTAAAAAAATTTTAATAAATAAATTGATTTTTTACTTACTTCTCTCTGTATGGAAAATCAAACAGTTTTTAAATCTTTTGTAAAATCGTTGTTTGTGAATATAATGAAATAGTTTAAAAGCTAAAAATAAATAATTTTAAAAGGGCTTTCTTCACATTAAAAAATAATATGACATTAGGGGGGAAGGATCCGAAATACCAAAAGTAATTCGAGAATGCCGGATTCAAAACTAATCAAAGGCGAAAATGAAGCTATTATCAAACCATAACAACGATATACTATATGTTGCGATCGACCTTAAAATGCGACGCTATCTACAAAAAACAAAAAGGGCGGTGTTTTTAGGTAAGTAATCTCCAGATGACTCTTCTAAAATACTGGCTATTTCAAAATGGGATAGTTTTTTTTGGTAAAATTAGCCTAAAATAATATTTTTAACTTTATAACACTATATACCCGTTAGAATTTATTTGTCCCGTAAAAAGAGAAAATATGAAAATTTGTTCATACCTTTGCGCAAATTGTTACTATCAGGGCAAGTTTAATTATAAAAAATAATAAAAAGTGCGCTTAAAAAAATGGTATAATATGCACATAAATATGCAAAAATAGCATGTATATGCATATATAAACCAACGAGTTTATGCATTCTTATATATTAGTATGTAAAAAAATATGCATTTTTAAATTTTCAATCTCTGATAGATTTCGATTTTTATAAAAATGTAACTATTTTAATTTCTAAAAATATCATATTTGACGCGTCCTTGTGCACAAAGTACAGATCGCAATTTTGAAGGTGGGACTTTTATGATACAAAGACAAAGCCTATTGAAATTGGTTATGAACGGTCCATTATTTCACCTACCCCCCATACAAATGTCCCCCCAGAATAAAGTTTCCATACGAATGTTAGTATCAAGTTAATATTCGACACAAAGAAGTTTTACGTAAAAACAACATTGCAAAATTTTTTGAAAATCGGTCCATAATTTCCTATAGCTCCAATATAAACCCACCTCCGGAAATCGCCCTATAATGCATAAAATCATCTAGATGTTATTATTAACGCATTATTCTGTACTTATATACTTTATTTTAGATTTATTAAAAGTGTTTTATGCTCATACGCAATGGTGTAGGGTATCATATAGTCGGTCTTGACCGACTATATCTTCTTTTCTCGTTTTTAAATTCATAATTATTATATGCAAATTTTATGCATAGATTTAAAAAACAAGCATTTTTTGAAATAAAAATGCTTACTTCCCTAGCGAAAAGCTTGAAAAACTTGTCCAGGTTATTATAATTACAAGAACATTTCAATAATATTAATTACTGCTTTTTTCCAATATTCGATAACAGTTTTAACTTTTATTATAAAAAAAAAAAAACACAGACACTACTTAATACCAGTGCAGTTTGCTTATGTCTAAAAAAACTTATTTTATGAAAATATGCAATAATTTGTTTGAATAACTATACGTAAACTTCTAAACAACTAAATGGGACATTTTTGAATCATTTAAAGTAAAAAACTTAAACATTAGGACTTTTCGAACATTCAGTGGGACACATATGTCCCAATAGGTGCGAAATGGTTAAGTCATTTATAAGCATAGAAATCGTATTGCGGGAAAAATTTGAATGGGGGCTTGATAAAATAAGCAATATCTATAGGCTTGAATCAAAAAAAGTTCCAAATTTACAATTTATTTTGCGTTAAAGGTTTATCTGCATAGGGATAGTGTAAAATAGATTCAGAAATTAAATCCGAATGGAACGGGTAAAACTTTCAATTGAGAACATTGGTTTTAATCAGTGTCATATACTGTAGAGACTAGTCAATGCTCTTGAGTTTTGCAAAACACCATAATATTATAACGTGCTTTCTTATACTTTAATTTGTACTTCAATATTTTTTTCCTTAAAATATTTTGTAGGAAAAAAAAAAAAAAATAGAACCATAACAAATTAACAGGTTAAAAGTCATTTTTTCACATTTATCTCCAGCGAAGCATAAACTTAAAAAGGCGACCTCATAAATTCTATGGTTGATAAGTGGAAAAAAATCACATGAGATATTTGCTACACTTAACGCACATACAGATACATACATACACTACATATAAGTAATAAGCATGTGTGTAGTATGTTATAATATGTAAATGAAGATTTTTTACAAACTTCTAAGAATACTAAATAAAAATGAAAAAAGATTCGGGTGTGCCGAATCTTTGATACCCTTCACCATATTACCATATTACCATCTTACTATCTTATCGACATCAAATTACCATATTACCGACAAATAATAACATTTTCGCCTTAACGTATGCTTTCATATTTTCACATATATAAATCTAAATTTTTTTCAAACTACGAAAATTTGAATATGAAAAAAAAAACAATCATAGCAGGCTTTGCTTTTAAAAAATAAACAACAACAATTCCATATTTATTTATTTTTTTATGTGTGTATATACAAACTGACTGCATATACAAAGAACAACAACAACACTGTTATTCATTATATTACTTCTGTTGCTAACTAAACTACTTGTCTCATAGGCAAACACGTCACTAATAGTCATTACAATGCTTAATGTACATGTTTGTGTATGTATTTATGTATATTCTTAACAGATATGTTTTAGTTTAAAAAAAATAAACAACAACAAATTCCATATCTATTTATTTTTGTACAGACTGCATATACAAAGAACAACAACAACACTGTTATTCATTATATGACTGCTGTTTCTAACTAAACTACTTGTCTATACAAAAAACAAAAAACGTCACTAATAGTCATTACAATGCTTAATATACATGTTTGTGTGTGTATTTATATTCTTAACAGATTTGTTTTTGGGCCATAACTCTGTTGATTATGAACGAATTTGGTTTATTAAAAAAACGAAATTTTATAAAAACATTTATGACTGATCTATATAAAAATAAAATCTGTAGCTTGAACAAGGGCTTCAAAAATAAAAAAATCGTTTTCCCCGATATCTCAGTTGTTACTGAACCGATTTATTTCATTTTTTCAGAACAAAAATTCAGAAAATAATTTCCGAGCGCCCTTTAAAAATTCGAAGTCCCTGGTATATGCAGAGGCTTCAGAAACTGAAAAACCGGTTCCAAAAACCGGTTTTTAAAGCATATCTCCGCCATTTATAAACCGATCCTGCTGATTCAAAAAACCGAAATTTTATAAAAATATTTGTGACCAATCTGTATAAAAATAAAAATCTATAGCTTAAACCAGGGCTTCAAAAAATAAAAAATGCGTTTTATCCGATATCTCAGTTATTATTGAACCTATTTATTTCATTTTTTCAGAACAAAAATTTAGAAAAAAATGTCCGAGACTTCTTTGTAAAAACGAAGTCCCTAGTATATACAGAGGCTTCAGAAACTGGAAAACCGGTTCTAAAAACCGGTTTTTTTAACATATCTCCGCATTGTATGAACCGATCTTGCTGAATTCCAATAGCAAAATTCTCGAAAGCATTTCCGATCGTTTGATATATATATTATATATGTCAGTTATCGGTGGGCTTCATAAACGCCATTTCAACCGACACACGGACGGACGGACATGGTCCTATCGTCATCATTACTTACAAGGATCCCGAAAATGTAAACTTTTTTGCTCTCCGACGAAAATTGTGGGAATTACAAACGGAATGACAAACTTATATATACCCTTTACACCTTTGGTGAAGGGTATAAAAAAAAAAGAATTT
Organism: Protophormia terraenovae; assembly: GCA_951394005.1. NCBI lineage: Eukaryota > Metazoa > Arthropoda > Insecta > Diptera > Calliphoridae > Protophormia > Protophormia terraenovae. Next base: position 168,801,256 of record OX596073.1, on the reverse strand, counting down.
TCAAAGAAAGTTGCTGGTATTTGCTAACAATGCTTTTATGTTGCAAACAAAGGGATACGAGTAACAATAAAAAGACTAAATATAAAAAGTAAAGCGAAATAATGCATATGTGAAGTATTTTACTTAAAATTGGCTAAACATATAAGAAAAAATACAAATAAAAAAAAAACAAGTCGTAAATCTTGGAAATGCCATGAACTACTTGATAACAATAGGAATACCCTTATTACACAAACATTAATGAAAAAAAAAATAAGAGAGGAGAAAGAAGTTTTAGTACAATAAAATCATCATAAATCATCAAGTGTCAAACACAATTTAAATATTTACTATTTTGCCACGGTGACATCACAATCACGTGTGGTTGACTTTTTCCCTATTTAAGCTTTTAGAGGGGGTTAGTAGATTCAAATGGCTAACAATTTGACAAATCTAAACATGTGTTATTTACGTTTCTCTTTTTTTATTAAAAAAAAGTAAAATTAAACTTCTTATATAAAAAATAAAAAAAGGTATTTAAAACTCTTTTCTCTAGAGAAATAAAAATTTATTGTAACAGATTCCTTGTCTACATATTTGATCTTAAGATTATTTTTAGCAATATTCAAATTAAAAATGTTCTTACCCTTTTGATAAATATACATATATTACTTGCATGTAAAATATATTTACATAAACATGTAAGTAGTTTTAATTCCTTGTCATGCTGACTGTTATATGTTTTTTTCTTTAAGAATTTCACTTTTTCTTGTTAACGATGTCAATATTTTATAAGAAGGAAATTTTGTTTAACACTTGTTTGATTAATGTAACACAATTATCAGGGAAACTTAATTAAAAGATATTTTAGCAATTTATTTTAAACAAACAAATGATGAAATCCTTCAAAGTCTAAGGCAACAAAATTTGCTGACAATTTCTTTAAAAAGGGTATTAATAAACTACAAATAAATGTACTTCTTTGTATGTTAAGGTTTTTCTTTATTATGCACTGAAAGAAATATCAAATTAAGAAAAAAGTTTTAGAAGAAAATAAAAGTTAAAACTAATTGTCTTTTTTTACATTTAAGTCTTCTATACAGAGCATTCTAAAGCTCCCAGACAACTTAGAAATTTAAAATTTGGCTTACATATGTAACTTTTAGTCCTACGAATTCTAACAGATTTTAAACTTCTATCAGGGAGCGGAAATAAGTGGATTTATGTGTCATTTTCTAAGCAATTTTTATCTATCCAGGGCTTTCTAAAGCTCTCAGACGTGGTAGAAATTTAAAATTCGGCTTACTTATAAAGCTTTTTGTCCTACAAATCCTAACAGAGCCAGATTTTGAAATTTGTCGCAGGGAGCGAAGATACGTTTTTTTTATATATTCGTCATTTCCTAAGCCTTTATTATTTTTTCTGCAGCTTCCAAACGACGCATAAAATTAAAATTTTTGCTTGCTTATACAAATTTTTGTCCTGCAAATCCAAATGGAGCCATATTTTGAAATTTTTATCAGGGAGCGGAGATAATCGGATTTATGTGTCTTTTCCTATGAATTTTTTTCTCTTTCCAGAGCTTACGATACGCATTTTTTTAGGTCTGTTTTGGTTTTAAGTAATTTTGATTTGCTGCACTCATTGTTTGCTCTCCAAACCATATCGAAAACTAATTTAACTTTAATCACTATTATCCCATCAGATTCTAACAGCTTCAAATATTTTACTCCGATTAGGGAAAGGATAAGCGTCAAAATGTTGTTCATATATATATATTTTTTTTAAAGATTTTCGAATTTGTTTGGGCATATTTTTATTATATTATATTTCTTGCCATTGGCAGTCTTATACGCTCGTTAATAATAAATTTTTATTGTTATTTTTACACAAAGAGAACAGATTCGTTGTGGCAACCGAATTTTTTGCCAAACGAATTTTGTCGGTTCTTTGTACCATCCACAATTCGGTTGAAATAATTATATTAATATGGAACACACGACCAATTTTGAAAATAATACGATTGAAAGGATGGAATAGCTGTCACTCTACTTTGAACTAAAATAATAAATTTTCATTGATTTGTATGTATTGTTGTTGTTTTTATTTATGGACCTATAACAAAAAAATAAAAATAAAAAATTATTGATAAACTAACATAAACAAATAAAAACGTTCTATGAAAATTGGTTCTAATTCTTCTAACACCTGTGAACTAAATATTTTGTATGTAGCTTGTGGGAACTGTCATAAATAGGTTAACTCCACGGGCTCATCTAGTCGTTCTAAAGAATCAGCCCTAATTTTATAACGCCCTAAATTATATGATATTGAACATAATCTATAAATGGTTTTCATTATTAAAATTTTAAATTTGGATTCTTCAATATCAACACCAAAAACCTTACCTTTGTCACCAAAACCATTTAAATAAATCACTTAAATCGTAGCACAAAAGTATTGAAGGTAAACATTTAACAATTTAGATTTTGGCTCATATTAATGTGATGATGCTTTATATAAAATCTCATACATATGTTTAAATAAAATTATTATCCAAAAACCAAAAAGAATTTCAAGTCAAATCTTAAATCGTGTTCTTCATTTAAAGATGCTTCAAGCAGAATTTTTTGTGAACTTAATTTTATTTATTTAAACTTATTTTTCTAATTTAGTTTTTATGCAAAATTTAAATTCATTGTTATGTAAGAATAATTAATTTTAAAACGTCAATAAATTTATAAACGAAATATTCAGTTGAGGATACCGATTTTTTTTTTTTTTTATATTATAATCGAATTTTACAATTCTAACTACTAATATTTTCAATTCCATCAAAATAATAAAATATTACAATTATTAAAAAACGACTACATATACTAATTAAAATTTTATAATATCAAACGTTTTCCAAACAATCTTTTTTCTGAGTGTATGACTTTTTGGGTTCTTGCTCATAACTCCTGCACCGATTTAAATGCTGTTCTGTTGCACAATTTCGAAGTAATAATAGAGTCCAAAAACTTTCTCGATAGAAAATACAATAGTAGAACTATATGTTTGCCGATTATTTTTTACACTTTTTATGTGTCAGAAGTAAAGTCATTACAACGGAAGTTTTCACATATTTCACTTATAACTCAACCTAAATGCGTGCATTTTGCTTTAGCAGCATTAATTTTGATACACAACTATATTTTAGCAATATCTGCTATTTTATTTTTTATCTTGGCATTTTTATTTATTGGTTAGACCTTTGTAAATTATAAGAATTTCCAATGCTAACTTAGATGGAAAAAATGAATTTTCTCGAAAAACGCAAAAAATCGCAAAACGAGATAATATGGAAAATATAGCCCAGATATATGTTTATTTATTTTCGTTGAGTTTTTCTTTACCGATTTTCACCAAAAACTTGCAGGTCTAATGAAATTTAAAATTTTTTACAAATCCAATTTCATTTTGGGTTTTCTTACTGATTTCGTATTCAATTATAAAAGTACTTATCCTAAGTTCTACTTTCCATAATAAACTTATTTAAAAAATTTTTGTATTCAATAATTATAAATTAATGAAAACCGTTGAAAAAAGGCACCTTTTTTATACATATTTTAAATTTGCTTAAGAAACTGAAATTTAATCTGTTGTATTATGACGACAAGTTAGTAAAAGTGAGGAAAAACTCGATTTTCTGGTATTTTAAAGTGTTTGCTATAAAACTACTATAATTAAAACACAAAAAGAAAATGTTACCAAAATTAGTTTTGGCCAAGGAAAGTGGTCGTTGAAACCAGGGTTTGATTTTAATACTATATTTATCACATTTTGCAATAAATATCTGCTGCTAGCAAAAAAAAATACTAAAAATATTTTTACTGTTTTTGTTTATAATTACAACTAAAATTATTTTTCTATTTTCAGTATTGTCAATAAAAATTGCAGCGTTTATTTACAATTTCTTGTAGCATAAACAAAAATTATTCAACTCGTATATAAATTAACATAGAAAAAAAATACTTCGTGTTTTAGTCCCTTACAAATATTTTTTTCGGACACATATAGCTCACGAACAGTATTTCTTCGTATGCTGCAATAAACTTTTAGCAAATTTTCTTTGTTTTGATTTTGCAACTATAGTTTTTTTTAGTATTTTTATTTAAGCAATTTTGTTGCTACTAAAATATCTTCTATGAAGAATAAAACACATGTATATCGGAGTATACATGTATGTGTGAATGTATAACAAATACATGTGTTTTATTCTTCATAGAAGAAATTTTGGTAGCAACAAAATTGCTTAAATAAAAATACTAAAAAAAGCTATAGTTGCAAAATCAAAACAAAGAAAATTTGCTAAAAATTTATTGCAGCACACGAAGAAAAACTGTTCGTATGCTATATGTGTCCGAAAAAAATATTTGTAAGGGACTAAAACACGAAGTTTTAGTTTTTTTGATGAGCAATATTTTCTGTTTGCTGATAAAAATTGCAAAGACGATTTACATTGTTACTAAAAATTCTAAGGTTATTTATAATAATTTTAGTTGCCGTGTGTAGTAAAAATGAAACGGTTTAATATTTATTGCATAGTCATAAGGAGAAGAAATTTTGCTGACGCATAATATTTAAACTCTGGTTGAAACCATAGTGCACTGGCTTATGCAGACGAATTTTCGGGAAAAGTCCTTTCGATACAAGAAGCAAAGAAATCTATACTGTGTTCCTGGCTATACATATATACATATTTTAAGCAGAGTCTGCATAAACTGTTTCTGTTTTCAAGATGGCACAAAAACTTAATAGAGTGATAAAAGTAAATTATTTTTTTATAGATCAAGAAAATAATGTCCTTTAAACTAACATATCGTATAAAATCCTTTTCTAAGTGTAGTCGTTTTGAATTTCTTCTATTGTTCTACATATATGCTCGTTATACGTATTGAATATGTACCAGTTAAATATTCATTTCAACTAATCCCCAAGGATACTTGAGTTTAATATTCTACATCTATGTTTGTCAAACTTATAAGATTTCATCATTTAACAACTAGCATCCCTTTACATGTGACAAAACAAACACATATGCATGGTCCTACGGTCTGATTCCTGATGAATATATTATAATTATATTTCTCTTTCCTCATTCCCCCAATATTATCAACATCAAAAGATGGCAAAACTATATTTCTAATGTGTTGCAATTAAATTTACATATTACGCGTTTTAATTCTAAAACCTTTTTATAAATCTTGTGTTGTTTTTTTTTTTTTTGGTCTTTACTATAATAAGGCCTCAAACTATTTTAATCATAAGAGAACTAACAACCTTTTTTTTTAATTTTCCATTTAAAAATGCCAACAAAATTCATCACGTTTTTAGCACGAAAATTAAATAGAATTTCATTAACGCATATTTCTTTGATAGTTGTAGGAACAATGATGATTTACATCATACATACACACATATCAAACAACAGCGTTAGAAACAACCATTATTTTAGTTACGCCTTTGAAATCATGTAAATCATTTATTTATATGGAGTAAAGGATAGTTTTTGTTTGTATTTTATTTAAACTTACATGTTTAATAAGGAAATTGAAGGATTTCTCTAACGTACGTGTGTGTGTTTGCATTAGAAAAAATATTGTTTTATTTCATGTTTATTTTATATTGTTTATATAATTAAGTTAATGTTTGTTAATAGAAAGCGTTTCACTTTTTTTTGGCCACAAAACACGCACACGTTAATTGAGGTAAATCACTATGGTATTAACGCTGTGATAGAGGGGGTTAAACTATTTCCGGAACAAAAAAAGGCGATGTACTTTTAACTATAATTAAATGGTATAAATTAATAATTTAGTTTTTTATGTATGTAAAAGTTTGTACAGTTTTATGAAGTGAATAAGCAATTTTTTTTTTATAAATCAAAAACAGGACCTCAAAATTTAAATTTGCCTGTGAAAACTATGAAAATAAGTTTAAACATTTTACATAGTCATAGTAAAATGTTTAAACTTATTTTTTATAAAAAGTGATTCCTGCCAAAACGGAAAGCATTCGGATTTGTCATCTCCGATGTCTTTGAAATTCAATATTGATATTGGCTATTGGAAGTATTTCTTATATCATTAAATTTTATACTCATGTCTTTAAAAACATTTTTTAATATTTTCCCATATTAACCTAATTTGTACGAATCGTCTTCCTACAAAATTTTTGTCTACGGGACATTCTACTATACATGGTAGATTAGGTTGCACCAAAGTTTACCAACTTTCGAATTTTTACCGGAACTCCCTCTAGAATTGTTCATTGGGTTGCAAAAAAAAATACTGTGTAATACATTAGTATCCGATTTCACTAATATATCACATAGTATTCGTTAACCTGTGCCGCATCTGACTTAAAGTTTGTAGGGTGCGTTTATGCCCAGCAAAAATTTGTTGGCTTTTGGTAATGACTACTATTAGACTCATTACCAGGTAATGAGTTGTTATTATTTTTCTAATTTTTTCGAGTAGTGGAATAACTAGTTACAATGTCATTTAGTTATGCAATGGCTCAGTTCGCTAGAGCGACAGCGTAGTACTCAGAAGTTTGTGGATTCAACACCAAACTAAATCCATATATTTTTTATGAAATTACTTTGATTTCTATTGGTATGTTAAAATTATTAATAACGCACAGAAATTTTAACGTGTACATGGCGTAGTGAGTAAGGCTGTAGTCATTGAAACATGAACGAATGTTTTTGCCTAGGTTCAAATCTCAGTTGAGCCAACTTTTTGTTTTTAATTTTTGTAGTTTTGAAGTATTTGTAGTTTTGTAGCATTTGATTAACTACTTATTTGATTGTTTAAAATAAGCACTCTAGTAATGGTTACCCATGAATTCGTGGCTAACGCCATATAAAAGTAATGAGTTTTTCCCAAATTATAAGTAATAACCATCTTTTAACAATGTAATATGTTGGCCAGGTAAGTAAAGTTTTTGCTGGGTATTGCAGTTTTTAGAAGATTAAGCGTTAAAAAAATTGTAATCTACACATAATTACTTACATTTTTGTTTCCGCTGGATAATCCAAACACTATTTTTTATGCTCGGTTAATAATTGTTTACATTTTTTAAGTTTGAAAATTCCAATTTAAAAAATGTTCGAAAAAATATGTAAAGATTTTTTTTTTACAAAAAACACCATAGAAAATAAAATAAAAAAAGAATTAGGTCAACACTTTGTACGACTAAACCGTATCTGCGATTTGAATTCTGCGAATTTCGACAAAAAGGCATGTTTTGCAGTTTGTTAAGATATAAAGTAAATTTTTTTTGAACTGATGTTCATACTGATGATATGTAATAAGGTAAAACATATGTCGAGAAATAAATTCTGAAGTTAAAAAAAAAAAACTGGATAAACGATAAGATTAGAAGAAATTACAACTTTTAAGGATTTTGGTTTCTTCAATCGAGGAAAAAGTCGTCAGTCTTAAAGCTTGCAATTTAATTTTGTTTTCAGTTTTGTTTTGTTTCAAGTTTTCATTTAAGATGAGATTTATATATAATCAGTACCATAGATATAAAGTTCAGTTTTCAAAAAAAAAAAAAAAAAAAAACTCAAGTCTAAGAATGTGTTAGTAAAATTTTTCATTGAAAACATTGAAACTATAAGGAGTGCGTACGAAGAAATTATTATTTTTAGTTTAGCTTATAAAAATGAAAACAATTTGTCTTTAACTTTTTAAAATTTGGTTCAAAAATATTATTTTTAATATTTTAAATTTTTCTATGTGATTTGTAAATGAGTATTTCCACTAACTTGTGAATAAAATTAAAAGTTATGCATTGATGTTAATGCAATATGTATGTCTTATTTTATTTGCAACAAATTTATGTTTATGGTTAAAAAAATTAAATTTTTATACCCACCATTAAAAAGATGGTCATTTAAGAGCCCACAAAGTATATATTTTCTGGGCCCTGGTTCGTTTCTGAGTTGATCTAGGTATGTCCGTCCGTCTGTCTGTCTGTTGAAAGCAGAATAGGGCTCGAACAAGAAAATGTAGGGGGACAAAATTTGGCACTAAAATAGGTTAATAAGTAAAGTTATGGGCTAAAAACTAGAAACACACGGTGTCTGTTGTAGCTTAATTTCATACTTTTCTGTTTAGTATTTATTAATACCGTGTATCCAAATTGACTAAGAACCACCGTGCTGCAAAATATTCTTCTCATTTTGTAACACAGTATATTTTTTTATTCGTTTTCACCAAAATATTTAATATTTTCTGGAATGCCAGATTTGAAATGGTCTGAGTTTTGGACAGTTAAGTGGAGTTGCAATTTTTTTTATATGGTCGACATGTATTTTGGTTATAAATTTGATTTATGCATTTGGTTTAATTTAAATATGTCAAATATTTCTTAAATAATTATGACTACAACAGATTATCTAATTTTTTCTTAAAGTATTAAGTATTTAATCGCTATTTAATACTAAACTAAATGGAAACAAAATCTATTAAATATGCCATTAAACTATTATATCCTTTGTCAGAACATACTTAAAATCCATTAAAATTGCCAAAATAGCAAATGAAATAAATGGATTTTTAGTTGAAAAGTTTTGTATTTTGTTTTTTTTTTTTTACATGAGTGGTTTTATGATGATGCTCTCCCTTCAATTTTGAGGCCAAACTATTCAAACAAATGACAATAATAAAATGAAAAAGATTTTTAGTATTTATTGTGAAAATGACAACAAGTGACATAAAGTAGTAACAAATAATAGTTTAGTATACGAATACATACATAAGTGCAAGTAAAACAAAAAAAGAAATTTTTCTTTCATATAAATGTTACTAGAGATAACAAAACATTTTCATGTCATAAGAGCCAACAATTTAAATGTTTTCTTTTTGGTGGATACAATTAATATCATTGACGATTAGACAATTAATTCGTAATTCTTTATTCCTCCTTATTATACTTAACGATACAAATAAGATAAAATATATAGTTATAAATACTTGTAAATGATGTTATTTGTTAAGTACTTAGATCTTTTTTGTAAGATAAGCACCATCGTTAAGTTGTCGTTAAGTATTTTAATGACCCAGTTTAGTAGGAAATAATATAAGACTACAGGAAGTAATTAAACTAAGCTTATGGAGTAACAAACAACTTATGTCGTTTGATAAGAATAATTTAGTGTCATATAAAAGTTTTAAAGGAAATATAGTTTTTTCAAATATGTAATTGAAAATAGAATCTCCTTAAATTGCACAGAGTTACAAAATTTTTTGAATTGACTCTAGTTCTCGCGATAAATTGCGATTTTTAAAATTAAGGAGGTTGCATTATATATTAAAGCATATCTCTAAAACGATTTGTCTGATTTTGTTCAGAAATATATCAAAAAATTCTAATTAATATTGTCTTCAAGTCATCTATCGATTACTTTTTAATACGGCTAACAGTTATGGAAATATTAAGACGATTTTCTGAAAAAGAAAATTAAATTTTGTAGAAAATTAAAAAAAAAAATCAAAAAATCATTAAAATTCTTAAGTGCCAAAAATTATATTATGATTTTTATTCTTTAATCATAAAGATAGATTTTTTGCAAATAAAACATATTCATATACAAATTACATAGAAAATTTTTAAAAGTCGCAAACTCATTATACTCTGCAACACCATAGGTAGGGAGGGTATTAATCGTTAGTGCCGATATTTGTAACACCTAAAAATAATGGTCTAATACCCAACATAATTTATACCAATTGGCTTAGAATCACTTTCTGAGTCGATTTAACGATGGCCGTCCGTCTGGCCGCCCATGCGGTATGATGTCGCAATTTTGAACAAATATTGATGAAATTTGGTACATATAAGTTTTATATAAGTCTAAAGAAATGTGCCGATTTTTAGAAAGATCGGTCCATAATTGATCATAGCTCCCATATAAACTAAGGACTGCGCACGAAAAAATCCTTGCATACACTTGGGCTTATAACTTTTGATTAAATAATTCTGTTAACTGGTTTACATTTGTCGGTATGTTCACTAGCTATGTGCTAAGTTTCATGGTTATAGCGAAACTAGTTTTTCTTAAAATGGAAATTGAACAAAAAACACCAAAACACATAAATAAAATTGTTCATGAAATCTTACGTCGGTCATATAAAACAATTGCTAGGAAGGCAGATGTGTCAAAAAATACAGTTTCTTGGGCCATAATATTATACAAAGAAGTTACGGTCACTGAATGGAAACTTGGTAGTGGAAGAAAAATAGTATCTTCAGGCTGTAGGACTCAGAGAAAATAGAAAGAAAAGTTGAAAAGAAATCAGGTTAGAGCCTGAAGACGTATAAATTACAAACAAATCCTAATAGAAAAGCAAAGCAAGAGTTTGGAGGTGAAAAAATAACGTGAAAGTTCTTCAGACGAATTTTTCCATAATTATGATTAGGGTATAATAGACGATGAAACGTCGTACAGTCTAACTTTTTTCAACTTCCTGGCCAGGAATTCTATGTTGCAGATGCTAGAGGGAATATGGCAGAAAAATATCGCGTATCAAAAAATCAAAATTCTCAAGAAAGTTTTTGTTGAGTGACTTTGAAGTAGATTTCTCCCTTTCCTAAGAAAATACAGTGTATATATTTTTTTCTGGCCTGTTCTCGCTTCTTCTCAATACAGCAACAAAACAATGGAGTGGTAATAAAGAAATTGTCAGTGTTTGTACCGAAAGATGCTAATCCACCAAATTGTTCGGAACTCCGAGCAATTGAAAGATATTTTTCTCTAGTCAATAATAATTTAAAGAACATCAAAAGCTTAGCTTAAAATGAAGCTGAGTTTAAAAATAAGTGGACTTATTCGAGCAAAAAAAGTGAGCGAAACCCAATAAATCCTTTAATTGGAAGAATTTTGGAAAATGTCAGATATTTTCTTAAAAACCAACAGAAAATAATTTATTTTTTTATGTTTAGAACATGAATATAACAGTCATTAATAAAAAAGTAATTAAAAAAATTTGCGTATTGGTTTAGTTTTTATAAGCGGATTTGCATGCACGGATTTTTTCGTGCGCAGTCCTTATATGACCGTTAAAGAGAATCACTTTAACGGGCATTAATGCCATTAAAATGTTAGTATGAAGTTAATATTCGACACAAATAAGTTTTATATAAACATAAATGACAATGGCAAATTTTACAAAGATCGGTCCATAATTTACCATAGCTCCCATATAAGGCCCTCTTTCGGGAATCACCCAAAAGTGAATATATTCATATAAATTTTAGCATTGACGTAATATTCTGTTTTCGTATGTATTATTTTACACATAATATGAGTATCGGTTCACGTTTGGCTAATAAAAGACCCCTCTCCGAATTTTAATGTACACAATGGTGTAGGGTATCATATGGCCGACTATATCTTTTTCTCTCGTTTTTTATTTTTTTATTTTTTTATTTTTTTTTTTTAATTTTTTCTATAAAATTTTAAATTTTTTTCAGAAAATGGGTTTAATATCTCCATAATTTTTTGAAGACAATTTTAATTAGAATTTTTTGATATTTTTTTGAACAAAATACGTTTTCGAGATATGCTTCAATATATAGTGCAACCTTTTTAATTTTACAAATCGAGATTTATCGCGAAAACTAGAGTCAATTGAAAAAAGTGGATTAGAGGCTTAGTACTTATTAATACCGTGTATCCGAATTGACTGAGAAACCCCCTGCTGCAGAATCAGTGTTTTTCTAGGTTTTTGTTGATTGTTGTAAAACACAAAAATATTGGTCTCTTAAGTATATCAATCAATTCAGAATCACCTTCTAAGCCTATTTAACGAAGTCCATCTGTCTAGCTTTCAATATAAACAAAGTGCACGTCGCAATTTTTAAGTTATCTTGGCACTATTAATTTGGCAGGTTTACAAAATGTATATTTTTTTCCTGTGGCAATGGGCATCTGAGTCGATTTTGATGCATTTGGTTTTGAAGTACTAAACCAATAAATAACTTTTTTGAATTGACTCTGGTTCTTGCTATAAATTGATATATGTATAATTAACGAAGTTGTATCTTATATTGAAGCATATATCTTGAAAATTGTTTGTCTAATTTGGTTCAATAAAATAATAAAAATTTAACACAGAAATTGCCTTCAAGTTATACTCACATCATTTTTAAATACTCTCACTGTTATGGATATATTAATAAAAAAAAAAAAAAATGGTACAAAATTTCCAAAAAATTAGTTTTAAAAAACAATTTATAAGAAAAAAAAAAAAAATAATTTTATTTTTTAATCATAAAGATATTTTATTCACAAATTAGTGAAAATAATTTATAAATTATATAGAAATATGAAAAAAAAAATAAAAATAAATTTTAATTTTTTAATAAAATAAAATTTAAAAAACCGTAAATTAAAATTTTAGTATGAAATTTCACTCTTCAGTAATTTTTGCTATAAAAAATTTTAAATTAATTAATAAATATTTAAATTTTCTAAGAATCCCTTGAAAAATATCGAAATACTTAATTTACGTTCTTCACATTCAAACGTATTTTTCTCACTAAACTACTAGTTAAATTTATTTGCTATTTTTTTTTTTTTATTTCATGATAATGTAAGCTTAAAAACAGACATTTTCCATTCTCTATCTCGAAACTTATAAATACTACGTGTCAAAGCTCCTGTTTATTGTTCGAACGTGTAAATTTTGTCATTTTTACTGCAGCACACAAATAATTTGTCAATGAGTAATTTCTAAACAAATATAAATAATAACTAAATACATAAAATTCTCAATCATATCAGTAAAGAAAACTAAAAATTAACAATTGTTGTTGTTATAGGCGTTCACAAGAAATTTATCAATATAGATACGTTTTCATTAAGACACAAGAACACTACAAATTGAACAGTATACTTAATGACTGTTGTATCATATATAATATCATTTTAATTATTTCCATTCCATTAATGTTGAAATATATATTGTATGATATTATACCATTTACCATTAGTTACTTAACAATTTAAAATAAATTATTAATTAATTTATTTAAAATAATACAAATAGTAACAACTATTCATTACTAAGTAATGCATTTAATAAGAGCAAATAATTTTTAGAAATTTGCAAAATTCCAACATCTAGTTTTTGAAAAACAAAACTTAATCTCATTTTATATTTGCATACCAAAACGTAGTAAAATGAAAATTATAAAAAAAAATAAGTAACTACAAATTAACTTTAAATATACTTACCCTCTAGAAAAGTTTTGCTACGTGATTTGTCGCTTATTTTGAATACTAAGGATTTAAAAGTATGTATATTACTTACCAATAAGAGAATTCAAAATAAAACAAAGCAACTGTATCTAAAATACTTAGAAAAACTTCGTATGCTAAATAAAAAGTAATGTATAAGTAATGTATAAGAGATTATTAGGTTTGAAGGAGTGCAATGCGGTAGTTAAAGACCAGAATTGTTTAATGCCAATTATTCATTATATTTTTATTATACTTTTGTTCGAATTGCTTAAAAATTCATGACCTCCACTTACTTAAAGCAATTACAAGAAGTAAAAAAAAAACTAATTTCTAATAAGCCATCGAAAAGTTGATCTGTAACTAAAAATTTTTTTACTTTGCCTATGTTAAAAATTTAATGTATTTAAAGTAATGAGTTACTGATGTCATTACCAGTAAGTACTTATGCGTTCGACTGCTGCTCTCTAATTAATGTCAATGCAAATCAAGCAGAGTTTTTTACTGCTTCATATACACAAGCGCAAATGTATAGTAGTGTGTGTGCGCATCACTGATCTAGACTTTTTTCTCTATCTCCGACATCAATTAAATTCACTACAGATATTGGCAATTGGAAGTGTTTCCAAAATCATCAAATTTTAGACTCATGCCCCTTTCCGGTCCAAAAATATGACGGTTTGAATAACGAGAAAAACCTAAAAAATTTACAAATTGTGGGATTCCTTTTGCAGTTTTTTACACTTTCTTTTATACGATAAAGTCTACATTCACCGAAGATATTTTTACTAACAAAGATTTTATTACAGATAAAATATTTATAGTTTCCCCAAAAAAAAAACAATTTTTTACAAAAATTTTAATTTAATTGCAAAAATCAGAAATAGTATAAAGTGGATTTTTTTTCAGCTTATATTCCCTAGCTGACATACTTCTTTGTTATATTAAAAAATATTGAAATCAATATTTTTACGAAACCAAAACTACGGTAATTTAAAGTTGCAAAATTGTGGTATTTTAAATTTCAAAAGCAAATAACTCGAACACTATAAGAGGTAAATAGCACACACAAGCATGTTTCTGGCAGGCCTTATCAAGGTCTACAAGAATATATAAAAGTATTTGGCAAGCGATTAAAAATTGTATGTGTGGAAGATACCCTAATTTAAACCCCTTTAGCTCCTCCACTGAGGAGTCTGTTGGGTCTCCTTCAAAACGTTGTACACTCCTCTGCTACGCCTATGCTAAATTTCACGCAAATCCAACCAGCCGATTAGAAGTTACAGATTTATTTTCAAAAATTTTCTATTCTGCCCCACTGTGCAGTGTGTCCCACCATCTAGAGTATGTAAAAGTTTAGAAAATCTTAACTTCTGCAAATCAATTCCGATTTGAAAAATTTTTGTATTTCTGTGCTAAAATTATTTGAACGATTTTTTTGAAAAATGCATGACTGATTCATTTTAAATACGGTACTAAAATATTTTTTTTTTTCTGGATTTGAAATATTTTTTGGCTATGCGGGAAGAATTTAACATGAAAAAACCAGAATGATAAAACTAACACAAAGATAGTTATAAGGATAAATTGGTGTACATGTCACATTCGTACCTATTATGGTCTGGCTGGACCAGTTATATTTTGTACGAAAATTATGTAGTTCAACGATGTTATCCATTCGTTTTATATTGTAAATTATTCTATTAAAACCTTTTAAACTGAAATCTCATCAGTTTACACAAATTGTTTTATTATTTTCCACCTTTTTGTTCATATTTCGTCTTATGAGAGCAATACCTATAAAACATCAAATGTTTGAAAAGAAATATTGTATGCGTTTTAAGACCCAAAACAGGGAGAAAAGCATTAAGTGTAACGATGGAGAAAAGTTATATCTTGGAAAGTTTTGTGATAGTGATGGTAGAATATAGTTATATAAATGTAGTAATATAAACAAATCATAAAAATTTTCATTTGAATATATAGAAATGCCGTACTGGTCTGGCCAGACCATATTTGTTACGAATGTGACAATTGAAACATCTGTATGACGAAGGGTTAAATTTTATCTGGCATCACTGTACTGTACAACTGTAGAGTACAGTAGTTTAGAAGGTACAGATTTGTTAACAAAATGTTTGTTGTAGGGTCCATTGTGTGTCATCCTTCATATGGTATGAGGAGTTCCACATTCTGCATATTCCCACTACATATGTTTGTCATATCATAAATCAATTAAATAGAGAACATACCAACCCTCGTGATCTATATGAGTTCCCAAACACATGTTATATAGCCTGTCGACCCAAACTTTAAAGCATTATAGAAAGGCAACATAGACCTTACTACTAACTACTTTTTCAAACTATGGATTTATTAAATTTCGTCTCCGTTACTTTATTATATTTGGAATTTAAGAACAATACGACAAAATTTAAATATAAAATAGGTCGAATTCTAGACCTTCTAAAAAATTCTAACACCACTAACACCCTTTGAAAAAAATTAAAATCTTCTAAGAAAATTGAAGTGATTAATAGCTAATACAAGTGCGAAAAGGTATTTTAAAAACAAACAAAAAATGGAAACATTTTAAAAATGTTTGTTTTCTTAGGATCTTAAATCTGTTTGATTTCATGTCAATTAAAAAAGTTGTTGAGAATTGTCCAATTAATTTCCAAAATATTACAATTGTGACTAGTGCTCCTTTTGACATTAGTTTTAGGAAAAGTATGTTCCCAGCAAAAACTTTGTAATGGCATGTAGTTACGAAAGTAGTTACTTTTCAATGATAACAACATACTGTCTGCATTACATGAAGGCAGATTAGTAACTACTTTCTTTTAATTAAACAAAAGTTTAATTTCGACAATTTAGTTGCAAATTATAATAAAATCCTAACAGTAAATTTAAAAAAAGCAGAGTAAGTAGTTGCTCTAATTACATCATCGTGTTAAAACAATGTGTTATTCATCTAATGTGTAAGTAGTGAAGAGCCATTATATTAGCTGCTTAACTCATTACATGGCAAGCATAGTTTTTGCTGGGTTGTTTTTTAAAACAAAAAAGTTTTATACTATGAGTTCTTAGAAATATTATATGGATCAATATATTCGGTAAGCTTTTTGCTTTTAAATATTAAAGTGTCGGTCTATAAATGGTTAAGATGTTTACAAAAAACAAAGTTCTTCAAATATCTATCTGAAAATCTTAAACGACCTTTAAACTGAAAAATACGGTTCACAATGTTATCAATAAATCTTTTACAATTAAATAGCATTTAGATTAGTCATATCTGTTTTTATAAGGCACTAAAAGATATTTAAGGAGTAAAAATTAATTATAGCAGTTATTTGTGTTTCATCCGTGTACTAGAGAAAGCTATTGAAATGCATTTTGTGTATTTTAATATATTATTTGTGGTTTTATTCATTTTAAACATAAATTCTATTTATGTCGCCTGTAGTATGTTTACATCAGGTGCTAATAATAAATATTTTATTCATTTGAATGAAAAGGTAAGTAGGTATAATTAAAAATTTAATTAATGTATTATAATATTATTTTTATTAAGTTCAATTGGTTTGAAAGTCAAATTGCCTGTACCCAAATGAACATGACATTAGTAGAGATCGATACAAGTACAAAATCTCTAGAAGTGAATGCTTTGATCCAAGATGTTCGTAAAAATAATAATATGGATCCAACTTATATTTGGATTGGAGGTATAATGAATCGATTTCCAAATCATCACTTTGTTTGGCTTTCAGAAGGGGAAAAATTTACTTACACTAACTGGAACGCAGGTGAACCAAATTTCCTCAACAATGAGGAATTTTGTGTTATTGCACATACTTCGGAAGAATTTTTATGGGATGATGATCCATGTTCAAGACTTCGGGGTTATGTGTGTGAATATAGTAAACAACAAAAGGAACATGAAAATCTATTAAAGAAACAGCTGAAATTGGAAGAGAAATTGAGCGATCTAGAAAAATTACACACCAATTATAATCAGAAATTTACTGAATTTTACTAAATTTTTTATTCCTATTGAAGAAGTTTTATTCAATTTAACAAAATTATTTTATTTAATTCTATTAATTTTTTTTTTTTTTTTTTTTTTGAATTGAATAAAAAATTTATTCAAATTAACTAATTTTTTTCTTCAAATTGAAGAATGTTTAATCATTTTAACATTTGAATTTTATTCAATTTGCAAAATTTTGTCAATTCTAAAGTGCTGTTTAAACCCCTGTGGGAAAATTAGCTACAAGTTGCTATTATCAGAAATAAAAAAAAAATAAGAAATTTAAAACACTTTAATAATATTTATTGTATAAAAAGAAAATATACTTCATTTTTGAAATAAGCATTTTAAAATATATGGGAAATTCTTCAAACTCGATATTTAGTACCAATATTCCTTGGTTCTAGTGGAACACAAATCTGTTCGCGTGAATGGCTTTTGCCAAATGGCGTCAATGTTAGGGAGGTTTAAGATAAAAATTTATAAAAAAAATTGCAAAAATTCTATTTATAGTCCTAAATCAAAAATTTGCAATTATTTATTGCATTTATGTACTCTACAATGCTGTATCTTAAATACAAATTATAAATATAGCGATAAGTTAAGTATACCTTCTTATAAAATTTTAAAAATTCAGTTTTTAGTGATGTAGTCTTGTTCATATTCATCTATTTACTTCAAAATTCATATTTTTTTTTAAATAAGTCATAAGATAATATCATTTATATACATTTTTTTAATTGCATTTACTCAAATCTCTAATGTTGCATTAACTGCAAAATTGTACTATTTTTCGAACGCCATATTGATTTTAATGTAGGGTATTAAAGCAGCTACAGATTGACGTATATCATCGCAAATTTTAATTAGCACCTTGGGTGTGCCTTGACGATTAATATTAAACCAAAAACATCGTGTTCTTAGCCCATGAAAACCGTTGTTGAATATTTTTAGTGAAATTATATTTTTTGCGTAAAGTAAAACTTAACACAAGAACTTATTTCAGATTAAAATTGACTTATAGCACCAAAATCCGCTACAACAAATATGCAAAATTTCTAATTTTTTTAAAAATAACTATATACTTTTAGAAAATTAATATTTTAAAATGCCACAATGATTTTAAAATGTAATTTGGAAACCTTCTTTGATATTGCGATATTATAACTTCGTTGAAATAATGTTGCAAGTGTGCTTCGCGAAAAAGGCACCTTTTGGAGCCATTCACATTTTTTCTCTAAGTTTGGGTACCTCCTACAGCATATCTGTTAGGGACACATTAACGAGATATATGTCAAATGATGCATAATTTCAAGATCTATTTGGCTCTATTTTGAATTTTGCGATACCCGAAACGGCGGTGTGAAAAACAGTGTGAAAAACTGCAAACACAACACAATTTGACACTGGTTAATGGCACACTAATTAAATCCATGCTGGTATTTTCTATTAGTGTTTATAGCCTATATTATAAGAATTGAACACTTATGCTAAAATGCGCGATTACAGCAATCAAAAGAAAGAAAAAGACATGAGTTTCACACTTTTTTTTAGATTTTTTGACTTTGAGTGTTTGCCGGCACTACATGGGACCGTTTCAGGACTTGAATTTTTGTCCTGTTACACCATCAAGTGTTGTTAACATAATTGCATCAAAAGTTATTTAAAAATATCAGAAGTTAAAACAATATTTTAGCTTTAAAGTCGGTTTCATAAAGGCAAACGTAAAATGAGAATTGTCCATATATAGAAAATTATTTAATTAAAATTAGTACAAACTTACGTAGTAAAAGTTTTAATTATAAGTAATTTTATGACAAAGGGTCTAATACGTTTTCAATAAGGTAAAATAAACGAAATAAAGTACCGTCTAAAATATAAAAAAATATATTTGAGAAACAATAAATTCTATTCTTTTATAATTAAGTTGTAATATATTACCTTCAGGTATATTCTTTATTTGTTTCATATTTTGTTACAAAAATTTCTTTGCTGGATCTTTGATATGATCATTAAATAAGATGATGTTTTATGAAAATGCTTATAATTCCAATGGAAACATCCACATTTTAGTACAAGTGTTTAATCGATATTGACCTGAGAAAAGAAAAAATATACATTTATTAAAAATTTTATTTTATAACTCAATATATTTAATGTTTATTTCTGGCTGATCTATAGTAACGTATAAAAATGTAAAGAAAAGGAAAATATAATCGTTTGTGGTCACTTGTAGGTTTGTTTTTAGGTTTTCCAAGGAAATTTTTTTCGTGCAGCTCTCAATAATCCAAAACGGCTTCTTAAGAAGATGATGGCCTTGGTCTAGCAGTTGATTAATTAAATTTGTTTATATTTTGCTATCGAAATGATTTATAAAATAAGCAAGTTTCAATCAATATATTGATTGAAACTTGCTTATTCTTGAAGTATATGTAATTTAATACAAAGTCACACTCATTTTTCACAATGATTTATTTATTCGAGTATTTATATTTGTATAAAAAATTTTTAAACAAAATTTAAATTTATTGACACAAAAACACGTGCACAATCTTTATTATTAGTCATTCAACTGATCTTCTTCACTATGCGTTTTCTGTATTGAAGAAATTTCTTCAGTTCTACATAGTATATTTCTTCAATTTGACTAAAAAAATTAGTTAAATTAACGAAATTTATTCAATTCTTAGTAAATTTGCCCTTAGTAAATTTGAAGAAATTGAATAAAATTCTTCAATTTGACTAAAATAAAATTTTTAATTTTAACAAAATTTCTTAAATTTTACATGTCTTTAGTAAAATTTACTAAATATTTTAATCATATTGAAGAATTTTTATTTATTTTTACTACTTAATTTTATTTAATTTCAGTTAAAGTAAATTAGTTTATGTATTAGTATATTTTATCAAATTTTATATATATATCATACATATACATATATAGTATAGTCAACAATTTCTAGTAAATACTAAATAATAAAATTATAATTATAATTTTTTTTACATATTACACTGGTCGACAAAAAAATCCTACACCAAAGACGAATAGTTGAATTTGATGCATTTTGATGTGCTAAATACGAATCTGCTTTCAGGTTTTTTCCATCAGGTATGGATTTTTTTATGGGCGTGCCTAATATTTCGCCCATAGTAAGGCCATTACTTTAGAATATTTTCTCAAGAACGGTGTGTACGATTGACATAAGTGATACACCAAAAGATGCGTACTAAAAATATCTTCAAATCACACAAACATATTTTTTTATGTGCTCAATAGTTTCGAACTTATTTTGAAATTGGACACTTAAAATCTTTTTCATGCAAAATTTTAACTTTTTTTTTTACTAATTTTTTTTTGAAAAGGAAAACAACAATGTTTCACTTTTAAAAAGAAATTTTAGTAAAAGAAAAAAAAAAATAAATCTTGAATTTAGCATGAACATTTTTTTCGGACACTTATTTCGAAATATCTACTAAACTATTGAGCGGATAAAAATTTGTTAGCAGAACGACTTAAAGCCAATTTTATTCCATATATTTTGGTGTATCATTTATATAAATCGTTCATACCGTTCTCGAGTTGGTAGTCTTTTTATTTAGAAAAAACAAAATAGTACCGCAAAGTCCCCTCTTGTAAATTCTCACTCACTTATGAATATATGGACTTCATATTTCATAGGCTTAATATAATAAAAAATGCATTATTTAATTTGAATAAAATTTAATTTCCCGATTTTATCCCATTTTTGGTACTCTTTTTATTCCTCCAAGATGTAACAAAAATTTTATTCCAATGAATTTCTTAATTGTATTGGGATCTAATGTTAAAATATTCATATGTATGTGTCAATAAAAAGAAAAAAAAAAAAATATATGGTGAAAAAAGTACCAAAATCAGATACGATTTTTACCCCTTAAAAGTTCGAATTTCCAAAAAGTACCAAACTTGTATTCGCCAATTTTTTATAAGATACTAATTTGATGCACATTTTATTTCTATGCTTAATGGATTAAAAGATAGACAGTTTCCAAAAAAGTACAAAATTACAGTTTTTACCCATTTTCTATACGATAATTTTTCAAATAAATAACGATAACTATTTAACTTTTTTATACCCATATATTAATTTTGTCATTCCGTGTGTAGCATGTCGATGGAATTATTTAAGACCCCACAAAGTATATATTTTCTGGGTCCTGGTTAGATACTGAGTCGATCTAGCTATGTCCGTCCGCCTGTTGAAAGCAGGATAGGGTTCGAACGGGACAACGTAGGGGTACGAAATTTGGCACAAATATTTATCTTATATAAGGTTTGTTTGCGATTGAAAATGGGCAAAATCGGTTAATAAACAAAAAAGTTATGGGCTAAAAACTAGAAACACAGGGTGTTCATTTCATACTTTTCTGCTGATATTTCTTAAACAAAAACATGTACGATAACGAAATTTTGTATAAATAGTTTGAGGATCAATATAAACTTGGAAACTAAAAATGGGTGTGGTCCGCCCACTTTACCGCCCACCTCCCATATAAAGTTAAACCTCACGAAATTGTGTTAAAATAGTTCAAGGACCAATGTAAACTCAGAAACAAAAAATGGATGTGGTCCGCCCATTTTACCGCGCACCTCCCATATAACGTAAAATTTGAAAAAGGTTATGGTGGATATTTAGATTCGTCCGAGCCGAATATAACATTCGCGCTGGTTTATTTATTTACCGATTTTGCCCATTTTCAAATTTCGTCCCCCTACGTTGTCCCGTTCGAGCCCTATCCTGCTTTTAAGAGACGGACAGATGGACGAAAACAGCTAGATTGATTCAGAATCTAACCAGGATCCGGAAAATATATACTTTATGGGGTCTTAAACGATTCTTTGGACATGTTACACACGGAATGACAAAATCAATATACCCCCCATTTTTTTGATGATGGGTATAAAAACACAAAATTGGAAAACATTTCAAACAAGTTTTTTTTTTTTTTTTTTTATCTATCTTAAACCTGTTTGCTTTTATGTCAATTAAACAAGTCGTTGAAAATTGTCCAATTAATTTCCCAAATATTACAATTGTGAGCAGTGCACATTTTGACATTAATTTTATGAAAAGTATGACGATTTTTAAATTAGATGCCAAAAAGTTGTTATACTATGAGTTCTTAGAAATATTATATGGATCAATATATTCGGTATGCTTTTTGCTTTTAAATATTATAGTGTCGGTCTATAAATGGTTAAGATGTTTACAAAAAACAAAGTTCTGCAAATATCTATCTGAAAATCTTAAACGACCTTTAAACTGAAAAATACGGTTCACAATGTTATCAATAAATCTTTTACAATTAAATAGCATTTAGATTAGTCATATCTATTTTTATAAGGCAGCAAAAGATATTTAGGAGTGAAAATGTATAATAAGCAGCTATTTGTGTTTAATCCGTCTACTAGAGAAAGCTATTGAAATGCATTTTGTCTATTTTAATATATTATTTCTAGTTTTATTTATTTTAAACAAAAATTCTATTTATGTCGCCTGTGATATGATTACATCAGGTGCTAATAATAAATATTTTGTTCATTTGAATGAAAAGGTAAGTGGGTATAATTAACAATTGAATTAATATTTTATAATATTATTTTTATTCAGTTCAGTTGGTTTGAAAGTCAAATTGCCTGTTCTAAAATGAACATGACATTAGTAGAGATCGATACAAGTGAAAAATTCCTAGAAATTAATACCTTGATCCAAGATGTTCGTAGAAATAATAATATGGATCCAACTTTTATTTGGATTGGTGGTGTGACGAATCGATTTCCAAGTCGTCATTATGTTTGGCTTTCAAAGGGTGAAAAATTTAGTTATACTAACTGGAAAAGTACTGAACCGAATTTTTTCGACGATTTGGAATTTTGTGTTAGTGTATATTCTTCGGAGGAATTTCCATGGTTTGATGATAAATGTTGGCTACTTCGGGGTTATGTGTGTGAATATAGTAAACAACAAAAGGAGTATGAAGATCTATTAAAGCAACGGCAGAAAATGGAAGAGGATTTAAAACATCACAAGGAGTAATACGTGAATATTATTATTCAAACTTGAAGAAGGTGCAAAAATTAATAATTTTATATTTTAAAGATTGTGTTATTTTTAAGTTCTGCTAAAAATAATAATAAATTATATTTTTTTCCAATTTCAACCCAATACAAACTTTCTTTAATCTTATCTTTCATTCTCATCCAAAAATCATTTAAAAAATATATCTTAAATGTAACAGACTTAAAATTTAATAAAAACAAAGTAAAAAAATTATTTGAAAGACAACATCACATTAAATAAATACTCCATAATAAACTAAACTCACGAAATATCCAAAGACAATAAACCATATTTTTTTCACTTTGCGGATTTTCAAAATGACATGAAATGAAACAGAAACCAAGTTCTAATGTATTTGTGTATTCTGCATCCACTAATAAAATATTCAAAATAGACATTTGATATCATTTTTATATTTGTGGCACAACGTTTAACAAATAAAAAAGCAAAAAAACAAACGAATGACACATGCAACGTTGCAAACACCTTTAGGCTTTAATATTATAATAATTTTGATTGTTTCTTTATTTTTGTTGTGGTTTTAATGATTTTGATTCTAGGGCGTAGAACGTATCAAAAAACCATAAAGTGAATACAGCAGTAAAATAAAAAGAAAGTGACATTAAAAATCAAATATTGTTTTTGGTAAAAATAAAAATTTATACAATTAGAAATAAATATTATACACAGAACATTAAATTGCTGTTGTATAAATAAATATAAACCATATCCTTAAAGGAGCGAGAGTAAACACCCAAGATATTTGTAAATTTTTTTTTATGTTGTTTTTGCAAAAATACTTGCAGTTATTGTTAAGGAAATT
Source organism: Protophormia terraenovae (assembly GCA_951394005.1). Taxonomy (NCBI): domain Eukaryota; kingdom Metazoa; phylum Arthropoda; class Insecta; order Diptera; family Calliphoridae; genus Protophormia; species Protophormia terraenovae. Next base: position 168,777,026 of record OX596073.1, on the reverse strand, counting down.
GCGCGCTAAAGAGAGTTTCTAAGGTTTTATATCATTCACTATACACAACTGAAGCTATGGATATATGAACATATGTATGAGTTTGTCATTCCGCTTGTAACTTCTGAAGAGTTGAAGGAATCGAATATAAAATCTCTAATAAAGTTAATAATATTTATAAACAAAGGGAAATTCTGGATCTATTTTTGATTTTAACAAAAATTATATATCATAGGAAAGATATTTCTTTATAAACGACTTTTAGAAGTTGTTAGCTATAATAAGATTTCTACACTAAACATATAAAGAACATAAATACATTGAGAAATATTGTTGTTTCATCGAATTTGTTTCCTAATTTTGATCTAACGTTTGACACACAATTTTATAAATGAAAAAATTCAGGACCTTAAATTTCCTTTTAAAAGGACTTGAAAGTTTTGATGAATACACATTAAAAAAAATATATATGAAATATTTACGAATGCTATATCAACCCATAAGGATGTCAAATAAAAGCTAACAATCCTTGTAATATAATATTTTTTACTTATATGTTCCTGCACAAAAACTAAAGAAACTGTCCTTTTAAAAATTTTAACTCTATAATTTTGTTAATTAAAAAATTAAAGAAGTTATCTTCTTCAAAATTTAACCCTGTAATATATCTGTTATATGTATAGTAGATATAATTTCCTTGGCATTTTTTCTCTTTTCTGAGCTTTCTGAAGCTCTCAGGCGACGTAGAAAATTAAAACTCTACTTACTAATAAAACTAATCCTACAAGTCCTAACAGAGACAGAATTTGAAATTTCTATCAGGGATCGGAAACAAATTGATTTGTGTGTCATTTCCTACAAATTTTTTTTCTTTCCAGAGCTTTCTAAAGCTCCCAGATGACGTGGAAAAATAAAATTCGTCTTACCTTTAAAAAAAATTATTAGCTCTGCAAATTGTAATGGCGCCACATTTTGTAATTTCTATCAGGGAACGGAAACAATTGGATTTTATATTTAATTTCTTAATCGATTCTAAAATTTATATCAAAAAGAGAAATTATACGGATTTTATATTTAATTACCTAAGCGAGTTTTCTCTATCCAAATCTTTCTTAAGCTTGCAAATGACGCACATTGGGGTAAAAGGGGTCGAAAATGGCTATTAATTCAGGGAAAGGTAATAACAATATTTTAATGATCGCGTTTTATTCTTTTTATTGATTAATAGGTAAAAAACAAATCAGTTTTAGAATTTTAAAAAATTTTTATTAGCGGAACGGATGGACCCTAATGTCCATCCGTCTATACATTAGAGTTAAATGGGTCGAAAATTGTGCATAGTTCAGAGAAGGGTGGCGTCAAAACCTTAATGATCACGTTTAATTTTTCTATTTATTAGTAAGTAAAAAAATGCATTTTTAGAATTATAAGATGTTTTTTGGCTGAATGGTCATGTCCGTCTTTACATTTGTATTAAATGAGACTAAAATGTCGCTTAATTCAGAAAATTGTAATATCCAAATTTGTATGATCACGTTCTATTTTTTCTATTTATTAGTTAGTAAAAAATGCACTCTTAGAATTCTAGAGTATTTTTTGGCAGAATAGCAATATCCGTCCGTCCATTTATACATTTGGGTTAAATGGATCGATCAGGGAAAATCATATCAACATTTTTATACCCTTCACCAAAGGTGTAAAGGGTATATATAAGTTTGTCATTCCGTTTGTAATTCTCACAATTTTCGTCGGAGAGCAAAAAAGTTTACATTTTCGGGATCCTTGTAAGAAATGATGACGATAGGACCATGTCCGTCCGTCCGTGTGTCGGTTGAAATGGCGTTTATGAAGCCCACCGATAACTGATATATATAATATATATATCAAACGATCGGAAATGCTTTCGAGAATTTCGCTATTGGAATTCAGCAAGATCGGTTCTTACAATGCGGAGATATGTTAAAAAAACCGGTTTTTAGAACCGGTTTTCCAGTTTCTGAAGCCTCTGTATATACTAGGCACTTCGTTTTTACAAAGAAGTCTCGGGCATTTTTTTCTAAATTTTTGTTCTGAAAAAATGAAATAAATCGGTTCAATAATAACTGAGATATCGGACAAAACGCATTTTTTATTTTTTGAAGCCCTGGTTTAAGCTATAGATTTTTATTTTTATACAGATCGGTCACAAATATTTTTATAAAATTTTGGTTTTTGGAATCAGCAGGATCGGTTTATAAATGGCGGAGATATGCTTTAAAAACCGGTTTTTGGAACCGGTTTTTCATTTTCTGAAGCCTCTGTATATACCAGGGACTTCGAATTTTTAAAGGGGGCTCGGAAATTATTTTCTGAATTTTTGTTCTGAAAAAATGAAATAAATCGGTTCAGTAATAACTGAGATATCGGGGAAAACGAATTTTTTATTTTTGAAGCCCTTGTTCAAGCTACAGATTTTTATTTTTATATAGATCAGTCATAAATGTTTTTATAAAATTTCGTTTTTTTTAATAAACCAAATTCGTTCAGAATCAACAGAGTTATGGCCCAAAAACAAATCTGTTAAGAATATAAATACACACACAAACATGTATATTAAGCATTGTAATGACTAATAGTGACGTTTTTTGTTTTTTGTATAGACAAGTAGTTTAGTTAGAAACAGCAGTCATATAATGAATAACAGTGTTGTTGTTGTTCTTTGTATATGCAGTCTGTACAAAAATAAATAGATATGGAATTGTTGTTGTTTATTTTTTAAAACTAAAACATATCTGTTAAGAATATACATAAATACATACACAAACATGTAATGACTATTAGTGACGTTTTTGCCTATAAGACAAGTAGTTTAGTTAGCAACAGAAGTAATATAATGAATAACAGTGTTGTTGTTGTTCTTTGAATATGCAGTCAGTTTGTATATAACACATAAAAAAACGAGAGAAGAAGATATAGTCGGTCAAGCCCGACTATATGATACCCTACACCATTTTGATCCACATAATTACGTATATGTATACAACTTACTTGTGTTAAATATTAACATAATACTAACATTTGTATGGGATTTATGAATGTTAGTGATTTTCGGGAGAGGAGTTTATATGGGAGCTATGGTTAGTTATGGACCGATCTTCATGAAATTTGGCAGACAGATTTCTGCTGGTACAAAACTTATTTGTACTAAATTTCATTAAAATATTCCTATTTTTAAACCATCTATAAGTGTTAAAACTCTATTCCGGGAGGACATTTGTATGGGGGCTAGGTGAAATAATGGGTCGATCATAACCAAATTCAATAGGCTTCGTCCTTGTACTGAAAAAAGTATATGTACCAAATTTCATCAAATTATCTTCAAAATTGCGACCTGTACATTGCGCACAAGCTTTACATGGACAGCCAGCCGACCAGACGGACGGACGGACGGACATCGTTAAATCGACTCAGAAAGTGATTTTGAGTCGAACGGTATACTTTAAGGTGGGGGTCCGATGATTTTTTCTCTGCGTTACAATTTCTGCACAAACACATAATACCCCAACCACCTATGGTGGTGTAGGGTATAATAAATAAATATGGAATTGTTGTTGTTTATTTTTTAAAAGCAAAGCCTGCTATGATTGTTTTTTTTATATATTCAAATTTTCGTAGTTTGAAAAAAATTTAGATTTATATATGTGAAAATATGAAAGCATACGTTAAGGCGAAAATTTTATTATTTGTCGGTAATATGGTAATATGATGTCGATAAGATAGTAAGATGGTAATATGGTAATATGGTGAAGGGTATCAAAGATTCGGCACAGCCGAATCTTTTTTCAGTTTCATTATACTTACATTTGGTTTTCATTGAGAAGTGGAAAAAAATATTTTTCAAATTTAAAGATTTTTTTTTTTTTGTTTTTTGAGAGAATTCTAATATCTGTCCATCTGTCTGTCTGTTTGTTAATTTTTGCAAACTTTCCAATTCAAAATCGTTTAACTTTTGACTTAATAAAGATAACGAATCAAAATGTTCATGTTTGATAGATAATTTTGCTTTTTAAATAACTGCATAAAATATAATAAAATCGATTGAAAATATTTGGCTATATATGGAAAAATCTTAACCAAGATCTTGTAAAATTGAGATTTTTGAAATTTCAAAAGTATATAACTCGAAAAATATATAAGATTTTCTTAAGAATTTATCAAGGACTTTAATGTGATATAAAAATCTTGGAAATCGGGTAAGGAACAAGAATTCGCTACTGGTTAAACATTTCCATGACACTAGTACGCTATTTTGAACCCCAATAAGGAGTGAGATCGAAAAAATCTTAACACACATTTTGCCTCATAACTTTTTTCGGAATCAATATTCAAAATTTTTTTTGATCTAGTTATCATGGAAAAATACTTCAGTTATTATTTTTAATAACAACCATGTTAATTTGTCCTTATTTTCATCAAAATAAGTGACGAAAAAGATTTACGTCCTACAAGTTATTAAAAAATTTCAAAAAATCCAAATAGGTCTTACAAATAATTGGCCACAGAATTAAATGTTGTCCGTAAAACCGTTTCTAATATTATTAAACAGTATCAGGAGAATTTGACTATTGATTTGAAACCTAGTTCGGTAAGAAAAAAAAACTACATGATATTGGGAAGGCCAGAAAATTGAAGGCATATTGAAAGGAATTCCAAACACATCTGGTGGAAAATCAGCTCAGTTTTCTCAGTGCTTCGACTATTTGGTGCGAAAATTTAAAGCTAATGGGAAAGTTGATAGCATATAAAGTTCAAAAAAATTCCAAACTGGAATTCTGCAAAAAAAATTACAAGCCAAAAATAGGACTCGGAATTTAAAACCAAATTTCATACAAAAATACTCAATCAATATTATTGACGAAGAAACGTAGGTGCTGGCAGAATCTTCGCAGCCTGTGTCTCAAAAATTGTTTTAAGTTTAAGACCCAAAAGCAGCAAAAATTTCTTACAAAATTCATGGTATGACAAGCTTTTTGCAGTTGCGGCAAAACAGGAAAGTCATTTGATACATTCGGATCTATGAATACCAAAATATGCATAAAGGAATATTTGCAAAAAAGACTTCTTCTTTTCTTAAGAAAGCACAACGTGTCCACATATTTTTGGACCCATTTGGTATCATGTCACTACGGTGATACCAAATCAATAACATAGTTTTAGTACCAAGAGAGGTCAATTTTCAAAATTGTCCATAGCTTAGACCAGTGGAGAGATATTGAGCTCTTGTGAAAAGTGAATTCAACAGCACAAAAAAGGCGTCCCAAAATACCGAAGATTTTAACAGAAGATGTGCACACTGTTCCAAAAAAGTGACTGAAGCAACTATCAAATCTCCAAAGAAAGGGTTTTCAAAAATGGTCCACAAGTTTATAATTAGTGGTTAGAACCACTTTTCTGTGATATATATTTCTGTGATCTGTGCTAAATTATCAAACGATTAAAAAATAATGAAAACTCTAAGATCAACCGTTTCCAAGTTATTGAATATTATGTATGTTAAGAATTTTTCGATCTCACTCCTTAGTTCAGCTCCTAAAGCGTATATGAGATTCTGCTTCTAAACTCCAAATACTGCTGTGCTCTGCTACGCCTATGTATATCTAACTAGCCGATTAGAAGTTAAAATTTTATTTCGATTTTCCCCCACTTTTTAATGTTTTTTAAAGCGAAGAAAATGTGTGCACTTAAGCTATTTTTTGTATGAAATCTACAGGAGTTTTTTTGGAAGAAAAAATTATTTTCTCAAATCGGGCTATATATGCGCACATTTTTTTCATAATATTAAAGTGGACAATATATACTATTTTTCAGAAAATTTTCAGAACAAACATCCTGTAACATTTTAAGTTGCATTCCATGAAAGTTGAAAATTAGTGTATTTTAAGACAATTTTCAATTAAATGACAAAACTATTACGACGAAATATATTTTACAAATACTTAAAGAAAAGTACACTTAAATATCTAAATTTGATGGTCCCATTTGAAATTTTTACCTTAAAACTCTTTTTATTTAAAATAAATACACTGAAAGCTGAAGAAAATTGAATTTTTTACTATTTTTCAAAAATGTTTTATTTTTACAGCTCCTTATAACAAAGCAAAGATTTAAATTGATATTGATACATAATTTTGTCTATTTTTATTCGGTAGCCAACTTTAGTACAAAAATGAAAATTTTAAAATTCAATTAAACGCCACTTTCGACACATTTTACCCCAACGTGCGACGTAGAAAATAAATATTACTAATAAAACTATTCGTTCTACTCATCCTAACATAGCTAGATTTTGTATTCTCTATTAGGGATCGGAGATTATTTCTGGTTTATTTCTGGGGTATGTAATGTTTTTTAAAATTGGTTTCTGTTTTAAGAAATTTTAATTTGTAGTAGTCATTATTTTTTCTTCAAATCCTATCATAAACTTATTTAGTATTTCGATTAGAGAGCGCATTTTCGCCATTTAATACTTGAAGCATTAAAATTCCTTCAAACTACAGCAGCTTCAAATCATTAAATTCGCTAGTATTTTACATAAATGGATATTTTCTTAAAGCTTCACCCGAATCTATATACCCACCATCAACTTTTTCAATTTTTGCATTATATAGAAGGGGTGGGCAGTAAAGTGGGCGGACCACGCCCATTTTTTGTTTCCGGGTTTACATTGGTCCTTTAACTATTTGAACTCAATTTCGTTGATTTTCACCTTATATGGGAGGTGAGCGGTAAAGAAAAGTATAAATCGGACACCCTGTGTTTCTAGTTTTTAGTCCATAACTTTTTTGTTTCTTAACCGATTTTTCCCATTTTCAATACCAAACAAACCTTATATAAGATAAACATTTGTGCCAAATTTCGTCCCCCTAGGTTGCTCCGTTCGAGCAACCTGCTTTCAACAGACAGACGGACAGACGGTCAGACATAGCTAGATCGACTCAGAATCTAACCAGGACCCAGAAAATATATACTTTGTGGGGTCTTAGATGATTCCTTCGACATGTTACACACTGAATGACAAAATCAATAAATTAAAAAAATGTATTTGCTATCTCAGTACTTCAAAGTTGATCATTTTTCATCTCTGACGTACTTCACGCAGAAGTTTTACGTACAGCTTTCAGTTGCAGTTGAAGCAGAAGTATCGTATGTGGTTAGGACTTAACATTTCCAGCTGCAACATTTAAATAAAATATTCTGTTATACTGCAGAGATGTTAAACTCAAAAATTAAAAAAATTAACAGTATTTTTTTTTTAAATTTGTGAAGTTTTGTAAACAAGTTTATTAAAATACTATTTTTTTTTAAGCCATATTTAATTAAAACTTAAATTAGTGTATAATCAATTCGTTCTTTACCGTACACATTACAAAAATATTTATACATTAAATATGTTATACTTTATTCCATTAACTTTATTTTTAATACATTCACAGTTGCACATGTAAAGCGTGCATAAAGTCCTTAATAACAAAAACTTCATAAATTATTTTGACATTTTTACTCAACAGCTATTTCAACTGTGTTTACAGGAATACATTTCTTCAGTAAAGCCTATTAAAATTAATATCCTTAACCAGAAATTTTAAGCATACTTAACTTAATGTTTATATATTTTTTTTTTTATTTTCAGTAAAAATTCATCATAAATTTGATTTTTATAGGCGTTTAGAAAAATAACAAACATTTTTACTGGCCAAGCATGACAAATTTGTGGTAAATGAAAATAGATCATAATTTGGTATTTAGTAATGACAATGAATAAAGAATATACAATTTCAAAGCATAAGTTTTGTAAAGAAAAATTATAACTACATATATTTTTTTTCTTCAAAATTTCGTATTTGTTATACATACATATTTATTTTTACCACAAAATTTTATAATAAAAAAATTGTTATACACTCTTTTTCTTTAAAATATAAAAAAAAAAAACTTAGAAATTTTGTAACTTAAAAGGAAATTAACTTAATATCCTGCTTTCGAAAAGTAACTAATAAGAAAAAAGAAAAAAACTATTTTAAAGTTCCTTAACTTTATAAAGCATAAATTCAATAAACACAAAACCACAATTTACTTCAAGTCTGTTGTGATGATGTTCAACTTGGAAAGTTGTCATCTGATTACATTCGAACTTGTCGAATTGCATTAAAGTATACAACTGAATATTGTTGTCTGTCGATCCCAACTATGTAAATGTCAAGCAATGGTCTAAAAAAAAAAACATGAAAATAAACAAGTTGAAAGAAATAGAAACATCAAAATATTGACATTAAGAGGGATGTAGTTAGAGAAGTTTTTATTTGTAATAGATATTAAGTATTTTGGTTAGGTCCATATATATATATATATTAAGTGCTCCAAGCTTGTATGAAGGAAAAAAATGTTATTCTACAGGCCGTACCCAACCCCCCCCCCCTAAAATTGTTCTTTGGGTTATAATAATACGTCGTGCAAAAAATTAGGGCAATAGCACTATGTTAACTGGTGCCGCAACGGCTCTGAAGTTTGAAGCATTTACAAGGGGAAAATATGCATTTTTTCAGTTTTCACAAAAATTTTGTCATTAAGTAATTAGTTTTGCATTTTATTGTAAAGGAATCGTAATGTACACAGAATAAGTGTTACAAAAAGATATAAAACACAAAAATTGGTTGAAAAATGTAAAAGTTATTGAAAATTTCCCAGGCCATTAACGTGTCTCAGAGCACTTGAATTCGAAATGTGACAAAAAAATAAATATATTTTTGAAAATATTCGAATAAAACAATTGTATTACTTAAAATACATCTGTAGTTACTCGAATATGAGTTTTTGTCCTTATAGAATAACGTAAACCTGTTCTCAGCTATGGTCAAAAAATGTTGATATTTTTAACGGTCGTTTCAAAACTCAAATTTCAGTTTTTTTGATACTTTGTTAAACAAATTTCAATATTTTTGGGAGATCTCATAGGGATTTATGGGCAACAGATTACGGAATAAAACAGTAAAAAAATTAGGTGATAAAAAGAAATTTGGGTATTAAACCTTTAAATTTTCAATTTGCTGAACCTTTCAAAAAGGGTTAATACCCAATTTTTTTTTATCAATTTGCTGAATTAATGATTTTTTTTTATCAATTTGCTGAATTAATGGGATTGCAAACGAGTTTTATTGAAATATATTCAAATTGGCATGTTTTTAAAACATCAGGGTCATTTTGACCACAAGGCCGTTTAAAGGTTAATTTCATTTTTTTCACTATCATTGTAAATATCGGTTTGACCTTCGACCTTTAAAATTTATGGGTTAATGTCGTCCAAATTGTATGAAAATCTTGATTTATATTTAGAATTATGTGGATTATAAAATTTTAAAAAAGTTTAATTTAAAATACAAAACAATGTAATAAAATGGCTGATTTGCCAAAATATTACATAAAAATGGGTTTTTTTCGAAATCCGCTGAAGCAAAAAATTTAGAAGCCTAGAATAGGGCACGGAAATTAGAATCAAATTTCATACAAAATTACTCATGTTGTATATTGCATGACGGAATGTATGTACTGGCAAATTTTTCGCAGCTTCTGGGGCAAAAGTCTTTTGCTACAGTGGGCTTTATAAATACTGAAATATACATCAAAGAATGTTTGCAAAAAAGTCTTCTTCCTTTCATAAAAGTGCACAATGTGTTCACATATTTTTTGTCCGGTTTGGCATCATGTAAGTACGGAAAGAAAGCTCTGGAGTGGTACCAAAACAATAACATAGTTTTTGTGTCAAGAGAGGTCAATCTGTTCAAAAAAGTGACTGACAACTATCAAATCTCTAATGGAAATGGGTTACCAAAAAAAGTCCACGAGTTCATAAGTAGTGTTTAGAACTATAAAAGTTATATTTTCTGTGATCTGTAATATAATATCAATTAAATAAAAAAAAACAAAACTTTAAGATCAATCGTTTCCAAATTATTGAATCTTATATATGTTAAGATTTTTTTCGATCTCACTTCTTAGGACAAAATATTCAAATTTCAGTTTTTATAGTTTGTTATATAAGAAAACGTTTAACAAATTTTAAAAATATGTACCTATTTTTTCCCACAAGTGTTTTACCTTTAAGTCGTCTTAATATTACAAAATGCAAAAAGAAAATTGTATTATAATACAAAAGAAATATGGATGAACGTATACTGTATGTAGATGATAATGGTGTCAAGTAGTCACACCTGTATCTAACTTCAATAAAATATCAACTAATAATGTTTTGAATCCTGCAATGGAACTAATATATGGTTAGGTTAGGAGTGAACCACACGGAATCGTGTGTAATCACAAGAGTTGTTGATCCAAAGTGAATCCTTGAAGTTTCTCATCAACACGTTTACAATCAGCATCATATTACAGCACTGCTTCACGTTCTCTAGCTAGATAGTGTTATATTCTATCCACTTGCGTCTCAATGTATCGTACACATAGTCCAGTTAATTTCACAAATTTCAGCATCTTCATTGGATTCGTTCCTCTCAGTTCCTCTAAATTCTGAAAGCAATAGGAATCAAAACATATTTAAATCTGTAACGTGATAATACAACACATTGGCAAAGGTAGTTTAATGTATCCTCCTCTGCATCATTACACCATCTACATATACTCACTGTACTCAGATCAATTTTGTGCAGAAAATACCTCAGTTTATTATGGCCTGTAATTATACCAATATACCGTTTCAGTTCGCATTTCTCCATATTAAGTAAAAACTTTAACGTATGTTTATCTTTTGGTGTCCATAATATCTTCGTTTGTTTACAACGCGGTGAGTTTCCTCCCGTATCCTATGATATATTGAGTTCAAACAAGCAGTGCTTACATCTATATCTGCTCCTGTTCGTGCCAACTCGTCAGCATATTCGTTTCCTTGTATATTATTATGACCCGGTACCCAGCACAGTTTCAATGAGTGTTGTTCAATGAGAACCTGAAGATCTCGGCGACAACGGCTGATTACCTTTGATCTAATATTTCTATTACAGAGTGCATTTATCGTAGCTTGACTGTCTATGTATATTGTGATATCGCTCGTAAATATTGGTCTCATAGATATAAGTCCTGCTGCCTCATACACGGCAAAAACCTCTGCTTGAAAGATACTACATGCATCATAAAGGCTGGCGCTGTAGTTAATATCCAATTTTTCACAGAAAACACCACATTCTGTCCCATTTTCTTTCCTTGAGCCATCAGTGTAGACTTTAATGTTGCGGTTATTTATCTCCCAGCTTTCCCTTAGTGGTATGGTCATACGTTTAACTCCTTATCCTGAATTAATATATGGAATGGATATTTGTCTAGCGTTGTACATATTTTTTTAATTAACTATTTTTGAGTAAAATTAAATTTAGATTCCCTGAAGATGCCCAACAAATTTAGTCGAAATATTTGAAAACATTACATAAATATAAAAAAAAAAACAAAAACTTTTTTTATTTATTTTTTTAACTGTGACGACTTTGATAACCTGTAGCATAGGTTAACAACTAGATATTTATGTGAGAGAAAAAAACCTAATTCAATTGTCAACAAGCGCGAATGTTATATTCGGCCCGACCGAATCTATATACCCACCATCAACTTTTTCAAATTTTACGTTATATGGGAGGGGGCGGTAAAGTGGGCGGTCCACGCCCATTTTTTGTTTCCGAGTTTACATTGGTCTTTGAACTATTTGAACACAATTTCGTCGATTTTCACCTTATATGGGAGGTGGGCGGACCACGCCCATTTTTGTTGAAGAAATATCAGCAGAAAAGTATAAAACGGACACCCTGTGTTTCTAGTTTTTAGCCCATAACTTTTTTGTTTATAAACCGATTTTGCCCATTTTCAATCCCAAACAATCCATATATAAGACAATTATTTGTGCCAAATTTTGTCCCCCTATGTTTTCCCGTTCCCCCGGACAGATGGACGGACATAGCTAAATCGACTCAGAATTATCCAGGACCCAGAAAATATATACATGTTACACACGGAATGACAAAATCAATATACCCCCCATTTTTTGGTGGTGGGTATAAAAACCTAATTCATACAACAACAAAATACATGTAGTCACATACATTTTGTTTTTGTGTTTTCAAAAAAATTAGTAAATTTTTTGAAAATTTAGTATAGGGTGGCTCTCACATAAACTTCTAGTTCTATTCCATGACCTGTAGCTTATCTAGTATTATTACAGGGTGACAACAATATAATTTTTCTGAAAGCTTAGGTGCTTCTCCACAACTTTTCCTTATATTTCTATTCGATCCGTCTTGTACTTATTACCAACATTTTTGAGATTGGCCTCATTTTGAGTTGAGTCACTTCATTTAAGACCAAGCAGCAGGTTTCCTCACTTCTTTCGAATTTAATGATATGTGGTCTATATTCATCGAATTAAAGATACAACATACAACATGATTTTTTCTCAATATTAATGAGAAATTAGGCTTAATCTATATAACTGTTGACTCCATTTCCATTTTTTTTAAAGAAATCAGACAAGTAGTTTTCGAGATGTAATACAATATATCGAGCCCTAACCTCGAAAATGTCGTAAGTGCAGAACACAAAACTTTACAGCAGAAGCTGTTTTGTTATATGTATGAAATATGTCAGTTACGATAAAATTTCTTTCGCTATAAATCTGAAATGACACTTAATATGTCAATGAAATTTTGACAGATGATGTATATGTTTCTAAATTATAGATTTTCATCAAAACACGAATTTCAAAAATGCTGTCAGTTACGATGTTTTGGCGGTCAGGGCTCTATATGGTTCAACTTCTTTAATTTTACAAATCGCGATTTATCGCGAGAACTAGATTCAATCCAAAAAAAGTGGATTAGAGGCTTAGGCCTTATTAATACCGTGTATCCAAATTGAATGAAAAAACTCGTGCTGCAGAATCAGTGGTTTCCTGTGTTTATATCCCACTTTACCTCAATATATTTTTACTATAAATTTTAAGTTAAGCGATACCTATTTGTTATTGAACTTTTGTAGTCATCGATTGAAAAATGCTTTTGATTTTTCTTTTCCTCAGAAACGTCCGCACTGAAAAAGCTTTTTCAAAATATTTTACTTGCTTGCTCACGAAAAGCAATAATAATGGCAAATTTATCAGTAATATTAAAAAAAAAAAATTGTAAAATTCTTTATGCCACCATACCCAACTTTCCTCTATCTATATTTGCATATCTATAGACATTTGATTTGTATTTTTATTTGCATGGACTTGGCAGTATGAGTTTGAACTTGACCATGAGAGCTTAAACGTATATATTAAGGCAACATTCAACAAAAGATAAATTCATAGACAATTGTTAAACATGTCTGCAATACAAAGATATTAAAATAAATATATATGTATAGAATTTGTGTTAATATTTGTAGATAACTGTGTGCATTTGTTTGCAAGGATAACATTGCAATAATACACAAATAAAATGTTTTAAGTTTTTTGCTGTTTGTTATGGGTATTGTTTTGATGGTGAAAATCGCATATACAACTAAGAGCTTATAATCGAAACACATTTATTACCCATCAGTCCAAATTTGTTAAATATTCGTTAAAATAAAATAAATATTCAAGAACTTTTAAAATATTAATTTTCATTAAAATTAACTATTTAACAATAAGAAAAGTAAATGAAAGATGAGTTTTGAAGGTAGCTTTTTAAAATGTTTTGAAACTATGGTCAAGTGGGCTTATATGTTTGGGTAGATATTTTGAAATATATTGAAGCTAAAAATTCAATTAATTGCCTTCTGTTATAATTGCTTAATTCAACACTTTTACACTTTCTCATACATACAATATAATACATATATCTAAAATAAAACTCCAAAAAATTTGTTTGAATTAAGTTTGGCAAATGATTCAAAAAGGTAACGGTATTGGTTTATTCGGATTATTTCGTTAAAGGTTCAGACCGGCCCGAAAATACGTAATTTCATGTCGAAATTTCGAATAAAATCTAAACTGTTCATACTGACGTATTTGACATTTGATGTAATTTCATGACCAGCTGATACTTTTCGTTTGTACCAATTTTTTGTGTACATTGATTAAAAAATATGGTTTTTGTCAATTAAATATATTTTTTGGTTGTTAACTTTATTTAAGTTCATTGTTTGTTCTTTTGTCATAATTTTGCTTAATAATTTAACAAAACAAAATTTCAATTTTACTTAAATTTTTTGTAAATGTGAAAAAGAAAGCTGTCAGCTGTTTTTTTTTTACATCTCCATCTTGAAATATGTTGTACACAGTTACAAAAAATTTACAGCCGTATTCAAAAAAATTAATGTAGGTTTGATAACGAGTTACTAACTTTTTCTTATGGAAATTTGCATACAAAAAGTTAGTAACTCGTTATCAAGCATACATTATTTTTTTGTGAATACGGCTGTTACTTTTTCAACTATGTACAGAGTTGCACGGAGATGGTCAGCGTAGTTTCAATGTAATTTGGTTGAAATTACACAAAATTATGTAATTTCACAACTGTCAAAATATATGGGAAATCACGAAAGTAAGTAATTTCTACGTAATTACTTCAATTAATTTCGGTTATGTTTATGTTTTAGCGTAATTTAGCTATTTAGGTAACGGTTTTTAACGTTATCATTTTTTTCGGTTAATTCGGTATCGGATTGTTAGAGGTAACGGTATTTTTAATTATTTCGGTAACTTTTTTTTAAAGGTAACTGTCAAGTTTTCCTGGGGTAAGTGTATTTTAGCGTTAATAGAAGCCAACCTTGTTTTGAGTTCAATAACTTTGATGAATAATAATTCATTAGTTTTTAAATAATGTTTCATTAGTTGTTTTTCTTCAATTGAATAAAATTCCATTTATGGAACAAAACAAGTTTTTTCTTAAGAAAAACAAATCCTTCTACAAAATTAGTGCAATGCTTTTTTAAATTTGTTAGGCTATATTGAAGTATATTTGGTCAAATTAAATTGGAAAGAACCTCAGTATATCTGACTATTTTTTGAAAAACCATTCCAGATTAGTAGAGATATAAATGTTTTATGAATATTCGCCAGTTGGAAGTTCGGGAAACTTGATATAGAATCTAAGATCTAAATATTTAAGAACTAAAAGAAATTGTAAAAGTTCTTTTGCACGTCGAAGATACTTCGAAACACTTTCACTGGTATTGGCTGTATATTTTTCCTGCTATCTGGCGTCTCTGTTATCGTTTTTATTATTTGAGCCAGTCTAAAAAAGATAAAATATAATTTATTAATATTTTAATTGATTTGTCTCCATTAATTCATTTAATTAATAAACAATTTTATAAATTAAAACAAAATTATATGTGTTCAATATTTTTATGATAGCGATTAGAGATTAATTAATTAAATTTTAATATAAAAGAAAAACAAAATTATTGAATTACGCGATAACTTTTGTCAACTTCCATTTTAAACTTCTGTAACTCTATTTCTCTAACTCTTCCTCTCAAATACAAAAGAATCCATTTAACAATAAGACACCTCAAACATTTATATCGAGCTGTCTCAAATACAGATTTCTAATATTTTATGCAAATCTATTTACTTTTTTTTATTCAACTTCATTGAGTACTAAAGAACATTATCATCTTTGTGCTTCTTCTGCATCTTATCCCCATTTAAACCTTCACAACCATGTTTGATTTTGTAGAATTTTTAATTAGACTATGTCTAGTATGATGATAAGGATGCATTTAACGTAGGTATAATCATAAAATATATTATAACTTTAGGCCTTAGGGCTTTAAGTTTAAATATGTTTCTCCCTCTATATTGCAATGATGAATAAATACTAAGTACCACATACATTTGCATGAATTGTATTCTTGTTTTAATGAATTCCAATAATTCATTTAATTTCTAATTGTAGTTTACTTTATAATGTTCTTTGTACATACGTATGTCTGAGAATTATTTAAAGTGTTTTAAAATATTTTCATCTATTTAGTGGCAATTTAGTTTAAGCCTTTTGCTTATAGGTATAGAAATTATTATACATTTAGTTAGACACTTTAAATTATTTTAATAAACTTAGCACTTAGTCTAACTTTATTAACTAATTCTAAACAAAGTCTTTAGCTTCTTAACTAAATATGTATGAAATATCACTCTAAAAAGATTTTTTTCTTACAAATAATTTGTACATTGTAATAAAAATTATACGATAAATGCTAATTTGATTTTTAACAATTTTAAAAGCGTTAATGTGCCACATGAGTAAAAAACCGCAGATAAAATTTTTACTTTAATACATACTGGACAAACAGCAGAAAAAATAACCAAAAAAACCTCTATTTAGCTTAAAAATTTCCAGACACTAGCCAACGATTCACAAACATAGGACAAACAAACAAAACAAAAAAACTTACATTATAACGGCAACTAAGTGTTAAGGATAATAATCCTTTGCTGGATGACAATTGAGACGGAGTGAAAATAACTTTATTGTTACTATTTTAGCTGTTGATCTGAATATTAAACGAATGGAGGGAAATATAATAGTAATAGCAGCAGGCGAAGCATAAGAACAACAGTTAACAGTTACAAAAACTAACATTAAAATGTAATATCAGAGTAATTTAAAGGTTAGGTTTATAAGTTTGTCATTAGGTTAGTAACTTTATAATATTTAACAAATAACTAAAACTTAATTGTAAATTAAACTTGATGATATTTTTGTTGGTTCCTATTGCCAGAGGAAGTTATTATTGTAATCTATATACTAAAATCATTTTTAAACATATAATCATAATACTATATATTGATCGAAATTACAAAACAAGACCTTAACGGGGAATTTCGATCGATTTGTCCTTAGATTGGATAAAAAAAATCAATAGATTTTGTCCTCGTGTGTAGTATTGTCGACTTTTCGGAATTTCTCCTCACATTTATCGAGTTCTAATCAAATTTATGACTTTATTAATTTTCGTTTGTAGAAGTGTTCGATAAGATTTTATTTAGAAAATATAATTAATTTCTTTTTATAGGAAATTATAAATTTTCTTTAATAGGAAATATTCAATAGATTTTTCTTTCAAAGAAATTGCGATAAAATTAAAATAATAATAATAATAATAATAATAATAATAATAATAATAATAATAATAAATTATGTGTAAAGTGGCTGTCAATAATAAATAAAAAAGTAGTATCTTGAATTCAATTGGTTCTATTTCATGTTGTAGATCGAAGATATCAAAAGTAATATATAATTATAAATATACGAGCTGTAAACCCGCTACTTCGTTAGCGGAACTTTTTTATAAAAACCATACTGTATAACAAATTTAAACTAAGATTCTTAACTACCTTGGGAACATTTTTAATAGTGGTGTTATGTCATCCATAAATAACAATATCTCTTTAATTTCAGGTTTCTAATCTTAGAATCAGTGTTGCCAGTTTAGCCTTTTTAAGGCTAAATCTAGCCTTTTTATCTTGCTTTTAGCCTCAAAATTTTCGTTTTAGCTTCTAGCTTTTTTGTTAGCCTTTTTTATTCTTAACATAGCCTTAAAAAGGCTAAAAATTTACAAATTGTATTTGTACAGAATCATCAATTTAAGCACTTTTGTGTATTAATTTGCAGAAAAATATAGAAATTACTTATATTTAATGAAAATTTTCACCGGCTCTTCATTCTACAAAAATATTACAATTATTTTTTAACAAACCTTATTACCCATAGACACTAATTATAGTTTATTTAATTTTATTTACAAATTTACTAAAATATCTCTAAGAAATACCGAAATCTAATGAGGAAAAAAATTAATTCTTTTTTAAATAAAACAATATGTTAGCTTTTTTTCTGGCTTTATTTATTGGGGCATTTAGCCTTTTCTGACCTTTTTTAAAGTCCAATTTAGCTCTTTTTTGTCTCAAGTCCTGCAACACTGCTTAGAATAATGAAAAATAAATATCAGAATTACGAAAAAGTATATTAGAATAAAGAAAAAGACCACAAAATCCATTTTAAGGTTTCTGATTCATTTAGGACCTTACATTTTCAATTTTATGTTTCTAAGGATGAGAATTGCAGAACATTCAAGAAGTACCATTAGAAGAACAAAAAAAGTACCACAAAGACCCCTCTTGTGAATTCTTTGTCACATAGGACCATGCATATTTAATTTCATGTTTCTACTTTAAATATTATAGAAAATTCAAAAAGTACCACTAGAAGAACAAAAAAGTACCACAAAATCCCCTCTTATAGATTCTTATTCACTGAGCACCACATGTCCTTAATTTCATGTTTCCAGGTTCATAATTATAGAAAATTAAAAAAGTACCATTGGAACAACAAAAAAGTTCCACAAAGTCCCCTCTAATGAATTCGCATTCATTTAGGACCAAACATCTTTAATTTTATGTTTCTTGGTTAAATATTATAGAAAATTCAAAAAGTACCATTAGAAGAACAAAAAAGTACCGCAAAGGCCCCCTTATTGATTCTTATTCATTTAGGACCACGTATCTTTACCATCAGAAGAACAAAAAAGTACCACAAAGACCCCTCTTATGAATTTTCATTAACTAATGACCACATATCCCTATTTTCATGTTTCCAGGTTCAATATTTTTGAAAATTCAAAAAGTACCATCGTAAGAACAAAATAGTACCACAAAGTCCCCTCATGGATTTTCAGTAACTTAGGACCATATTTCCAAATTAAAAATTATAGAAAATTCAAAAAGTACCATTAGAAGAACAAAAAAGTACCACAAAGTCCCCTCTTATGAATTATCATTCATTTAGGACCAAATTTCTTTAATTTGATGTTTCTAGGTTAAATATAGTACCATCAAAAGAACAAAAAGGTAACAACACCCCCCCCCCCCCCTTATTGATTCTTATTCATTTAGGACCACGTATCCTTAATTTGATGTTTCTGGGTTAAATATTATAGAAAATTCAAAAAGTACCATCAGAAGAACAAAAAAGTACCACAAAGATCCCTCTTATGGATTTTCATTAACTAAGGACCACATATCCCTGATTTCATGTTTCCAGGTTCATAATTATAAAAAATTCAAAAAGTACCATTAGAAGAACAAAAAGTACCACAAAGTCTCTCCTCTTGAATTCTTACTCATAGGACCATTTATCCTTAAGTACCACAAATTCCACTCTTGTGAATTCTTAACCACATAGGACTACATTTAGTTAATCTTATGTTTCTAAGTTTAATATAATGGAAAATTTATTATTAAGTTTGAATAAAATTTAATTTCCCGCCTTTACCCCCTTTTTGGTACTTTTTTTATCCATAGAAGTATGAGAAGTTGTATTCCAATGAGTTTCTAAATTATAGTGAGATCCCATATTAAAATACGCATATGGTTATGTCAATAATTATAAAAAAATGCTTTTACGTTCGAATTTCGAAAAAGTACCAAATTTATATTTCTAGTTTTTTGATAAGTTAAAAATACGACATAAATTTTATTTGTATGTTGATTGGTTTCAAAGATACATATGGTGACAAAAAAGTACCAAAATACTGTTTTTACCCGTTTTCTCTCTAAAGGGGCCGATTTTCAAAAAAGTACCAGACACCTGTCCGATTATTTTTTAAATGAATAACGACAACTATTCAACTTTTTGTGTATCTTTATTAGTTTGGGAGTTATAGAGTTACCGATTTTACCCGTTTTTACCCCTAAACATTCGAATTTCTAAAAAGTGCCAAATTTGTATTTGTCATTTCTTGATAAGTTATGAATACGATGTAAATTTTATCTGTATGTTGAATGCTTTCAAATATCATATGGTGCCAATAAAGTACAATATACAGTTTTTACCCGCTTTCTCCCTAAAAGGGCCGATTTTCAAAAAGTACCATATGCCTGTCCAATTATTTTTTAAATGAATAACAATAACTATTCAAACTTTTTTTGTATCTCTATTAGTTTAGCGATATAAGGTTAACGATTTTACCCGTTTTTACCCCCTAATCTTTCGAATTTCTAAAAAATCCCGTCTTAGTGGATCTATATGGAGGGAGACCTACCTATGTTCCAAATTTCGTGTTTCTAGCTTCAGCCGTTTGGGCTGTGGGATGATGAATCAGTCAGTCACTGAGTCAGTCATTCAGTCACGTTACTCTTTTATATATATAGATAATGTCTTGTTAGTAAAATAAACGCCAAACATTCAATTCAACATATTACTACTTAGTGAATATGATTCTTTTTTTAAAGAAGCGAAAATAATCTATGTTCCATAAGTAAAAAAATAAACATGGTTTCTAATAGCCACGATGACCATCTATATTTCGATACATTAGTGCCAGTATAAAAGTATAAAAAATATGCTTCTTCCTCTCTTAAATACCATAAATAAAAAAATATAAAGCAAATATATCTATCTCTTTCCTTCTTATATAAATTTAATGTGAACACATGTGATTCATTTTGCAACAACGGCAACACCGACAGAGAGGGAGTGTAAAAAAGTAAGAGCTTTTGAAACAAAATAAATTTTAGAGCCCAAACACAAGCAAGCGGTGGCGGATGTTGTTTTCAACTCTAAAAGAGAAATACAAATTAAATGAAAACGGCATCCAGCAGCGGATTTCACATACATTTTGTTTTTGTTTCTTTATATTTTTTGTACATGGCAACAACAAAACTATTTGTATAAAAAATATTTTTCTTCCTTCCTCTCTTAAATTCTATACATAAAAATATAAAGCAAATCTATCTCTTTCCTTCTTATATACATTTAATGTAAACCTATGTGATTCTTTTTTGCAACAACGGTAACACCGACAGAGAGGGAGAGCGAGAAAGTGAGAGCTTTTGAGAATGCGTTGTAAAAGTAAAATAGTTCTTAATTTTCAGCGGATTCCGTTTAATATAAGCTTTCAAATTTATGGTTATTTTAGTTTTTTTTTTAACAAAAAAAGGAGGAAAAATTAATTTTTTTATAAATAGACTAATAAAAAGTAATAAACGGGGAAAAAATTAAAATTTTCGTTTGAAAAGACAATTTAAAATCCACCCTTAACATACATTTTCAAATAAAAGTTTGTTCCCGTTATTATGCCAATGTTATTTCTTATGTTAGGAAATAAGAATTTACAATCTTCACGTATAGTAAAGATTTGAGGCATGTTTTATTAATAAGCCGAGCTTTAATTTTCCAAATCGTTTTGGAGCTTCAGAAAGCTCTGAAAAGAATGAAAAAAAAAATGCTTAGAAAATTACACATAAATTCGATTATCTCCACTACCTGATAGGAATGTCCAAATCTGGCTCCGTTAGTATTTGTAGAACGATAAGTTTTATAAGTTAACCAAATTTTAATTTTTTAAAGTCGTATGGGAGCTTTCTGCAAAGACAATTTTTGACAAATTTTTAAAAATATTTTACAGTTATGAAGAAGATTTTTAATAAAATATTTTGTATAAAAAAGTGAGGCTTCATATTTTAAAATGACGATGGGTTTTGAACTTAATTTTGGGGACATGCTCAACATTTTTTTCTTGGCAACACTAATTGTCAGTTTGTTTCTTGTTGTATATGTCAAAATGTCAAATTTGCACTCGACCATCAGGCACTATGAGCATTTAGGACGATCAATGTTCTAGGTGTTCTAGTTCGGTATGTTAACATAATTACTTAGATTAATGTGGTCCGTTTCCCTTATGATAAATATAAATCGAAAAATTTTTGATCAGTAAGAAGCATAAGACTAGCTTCAACATCGCCATGAATTATACACCTATTTATTTTACAAATATCAAAAGCTAAATTGACAGTTTCGGTATTTTGCAATCGCACATCTAGTAATAAGTGGTAGTAAATAAGTTGTTTATTACTAGGGGAAAGGGTATATAATTTTCGGTATAACCCGTCACTGTTACACACAGTCTGTTGCCTGGTCCTAATGCCTGTTGTTTTTTGAATCCGCGATATTGTTTTTCATATCTTTTTTTTTTTTTCACTTTATATTTAAATTGGGGTAAGGGTAATGCCAACAAAAAAAGATGCAGCACCGAGAAAATAATAATAATAAAAAAGAACAGTGCATGTGTAAATGGTAACTACTATTATCTCTTAAATTGTCTGCCACATCACAAGAAATATGGATTAAAATGTTTACTACCACTGAAATTGTTGAAAATCTTGATTTTCATACAACGAAATTTGTTGAAACTGTTGTTGGCATTTAAACGGCTTTCCTTTCCACA
Organism: Protophormia terraenovae; assembly: GCA_951394005.1. Classification (NCBI taxonomy): domain Eukaryota; kingdom Metazoa; phylum Arthropoda; class Insecta; order Diptera; family Calliphoridae; genus Protophormia; species Protophormia terraenovae. Next base: position 168,754,760 of record OX596073.1, on the reverse strand, counting down.
GCTTATAAGTTGTTTGTTAAATATACAGAAATGTATACAAAAATGAATGTAAATACATTTTTTTCTTTATCCTCTTATTCCATTTAAGTAATTCTTTTACATATTTTTTTTTCGTTGTTTTATTATAAATTTAATTCGTTAACAATTATTTTATATTCTAGCCGCAGTTCTTGAGTTCTTATTTTTTTCTTTTTTGCATGTTGCATTAAATGGCTTTTCGTTTTTGTTACCACAAATGTTTGTTTTGCTTTTCCCTATGCAATTTTAAATTTGTTTTGCCACTGTTGTTAATGTTATAGTGATTTTATTTTTATTTTTTCATCTCCCTGTTAATACATCTTAAAACTTTAAGGAGGTTTTGAGTTTGAGTGGTATGTGCTGTTTTTTTTAGTCCTTCAAGTCGTTTACAGTAATTTTTTCTTTAGCTCGCTGAAATGTATACTTTTTGTATTTCATGCATACAAAATTAGTTTAAAGAATTATTATTACAATATAATTTTTTGTTCTTTTTCTTTTCTTTCACTATTCCTCAAGCGCCTTGTGTAATTTTTAAAAGAATTTAATGAATTGTAAATAAGAAGCTTAAATGAAGAGGGGAAAAAATTATTTGTAAAATAAGCTTTCTGAAAATAAGTTTAATTTGAATTAAATAAATTTTAATAATATAAAAATAAAGTTCCGTATTTTAGACACTTTTCTCTCAAAGTCTCTAGATGATTTTGACTGGTTCTCTAACAAATAAGAAATTTAATGAAACTTATTTATAAAATTTTAAATGAATGAAAGAACAGTGTTGCTTTCTTGGTTAAATATACTAAAATTTCAATACATTTAGAAGTAAGTCTCTAACCCAAACAAAAAAAAAATTAAAGTTTAAATTTAGAATGGTGACTTCTAATGCATTAGAGGTTCCAGTATTTTTTTTAATTCGTTTCATGAAAAACAGTTATTTCTCAAAACTTTTGATTTTTATCTATTAAAACAATCAAAACCCTCTTAAGCCAACCTCAAAAATTACCACTAATTAATTAATTAATTTGTTCATTTCCAAATGACTTGAAGCGCGCACATAAATGTCATTAACAACAGTTTGAAAGCCAATGCGTTGAAATCCATACGACATAAGCCAACAAATTAAAACAATCAAAAAATCTCTTTCTTTTTTCTATCGAAATGATGACGACGTGTGCTTCCAGGCAAAAATAAATATTTTTGTGCTGTAATAAACATAAAAATTAACGACTTAAAGGATATAAAAGACAGATGAAACGTATTCCTTTTTTGTTGTTTCCCTTATATATCCCAAAGTGAAAGTAAAAGACACCAAAAAAATATTAAAAGAGAAAAGAAGTAAAATAGTTATTTTACCTCAAACTATAAAGTTGGCTATTTTCCTCATTTGAGGTTGTCATTAAAATCAGTTTTTATGACATCAAGGTATAACTTTTACAATTGGAATTTTGTTTCTTTGTATGTATGTATTTGTAATGATGTCTTCGATTCCTTTTTCCAAACTGACTTAGTTTCGTTTTAAATTAAAATGTGTTGAAGGTATAGCAGAAAAGAGTAGGAATACATAAATAGAATTCATTTTAAATACTGCATAATTGCAAAAATATTTAACTGATAAAACAGTTGGTGCAGATGTCCTGTAGTTTGTGATAGAATATATAAATATTTTCTATATGTATTACTATATATCACAAATTTCGAGTACATATTTTTAAAAAAACTTTAGAGACATTTCAGGGAGGTAGCGGGTGGCCCTCCAAAGTTGGCCATCACGGGTATGCAATTTTTTAGAAAAATCGCCAAAAATTAATTTGTGATAAGAGAGAAAATAAATGTTACATAATGATAGTCCTTGGAAATATCTACAAAAAATATGCTTACATGTGTAGGTTATCTCTTTTAGTTTAAGGGATATTCAGGTCGAAATAAATTTTTACCCCATTTTTAGCCTCGATTTTTTTTTAACTTGGCTTAATTTGGCTAGAGTAAGCCAAGTTTATATTAAGTTTTAAGCAAACTTTAAAACTTTTTATACAAGGGTTTAGTATCTAAAACAATGTTAGAATATGGAGATTAATAATTTATAAAAAAAAAGTTTGTGGAATGTAATTTGATCGCTCAAACGACTTAAAATTAAGCATTTTTGCGATTTTTTTTTTAATAAAAAAAAGTTAATAACTTTAATAAAATTTAAAAGAAAAGTGACAGTATATATATTTAAGTATAATATGTACGAACTTGTCTTAAAATCAGAGAATTAAAAAAACTTCCACTTTTTTACATGAAAATACCCAATATCTCAATCCGTATAAAACATGCTTAAACAATTTACTTTTCCCATTGAAATGATCAAATTTCGAGTCGTTATAAGAGGCGTCCGTCAGAAAATACTCTTTAGGTGTTTACCTTACATGTGGAGATATATAATTAAAATAATTTTAAGTTAATCACAGCTTAGCAATTTAAGAACTTAACAAAAAGTATTAAAATTGACAAAGTTTGGATAGGTCTTGTGGAAATACCTTTGCCCTTTGCCTTTATTTTACACGCATTTGCATTAAAAACATTAAAAAAATTATAAAGACAAATTTTATCAGTTAATTAATATGGCCATCTTTTTGGAAAATAAACACAAAAATTTCTAAACTTTTTTAAAGTTCCAACTTTAGATCAATATAACTTTTTAACGGATTCACATGTCTATATGATTCTTGCAGCAATATTATTTAGAATCTTGTTGAATATTTAAAAAAATTTAGAGGCAATATTAAGCCCGCCAAGCTAAAACAAAAAGCTAAAAAATAACGCGGCTAAAAATTGGGTAAACATTTATTTGGATCTGAATATCTCTTAAAGAGATATCCTACACATGTAAGCGTATTTTTTGTAGAGATTTACAAAAATATAAAAATTTTTTTCTGGCTTATAATAAATTAATTTTTGGCGATTTTTCCAAAAAATTTCATACCCGACTTTGGAGGGCCACCCAATTCCCCCCTGACCCACTGGGAACCTGTACTCCTCCAAATCAACTCGAAAATAAAAGCTCTGACCATCTGAAATTTTATTGAGATATCTTCAACGGCTCAAAAGTTCCAGAATTATTTGCAAAAAAAAAAAAAAAATTGGAAACACTGTGCAATGTGCGACGCACGTTGGGGTATAATGTGTCAAAAGTGGCGCTTAATTGAATTTTAAAAGTAAAGTATTGTAATAAAGTTGGTTACCGAATAAAAGTAGACAAAATTATCCATAAATATCAATTAAAATCTTTTATCTAGGTTATGTTTTTTTGTTATAAGAGCTGTCGAAGTTAAGAATTTGTTTACATTTTTGAAAAAAGGTAAAAAAATTAAATTTTCATAAAATTTCAGTGTATTTATTATAAATAAAAAGTCATTTGAGGTAAAAATTTAAAAGGAAACTATCAACTTCAGATATTTAAGTGTACTTTTCTTCAAGTATTTGTAAATTATATTTTGTCCTAATATTTTTGTTGTTTTTTTTGAAAATTGTCCCAAAATACACTAATTTTCAACTTTCTTAGAATGCAACTTAAAATGTTACAGGATGTTTGTTCTGAAAATTTTCTGAAAAATATAACTAATAAATAGAAAAAATAGAACGTGATCATAAAAATTTGGATATCACCTTTATCTGAATTAAGCGCCATTTTCGTCCCATTTAACCCAATAGACGGACGGACGGACATTACCATTCAGCCAAAAAACATCCTATAGTTCTAAAAGTGTATTTTTTTTTACTTACTAATAAATAGGAAAATTAAACGTGATTATAAAAGTGTTGATACCACCTTTCTCTGAATTATGCATAGTTTTCGACCCATTTAACTCTAATGTATAGACGGACGGACAGACATTACCGTTCTGCTAAAAAAAATCTGAAAATTCTAAAACTAATTTTTTTAACTTATAATCAATAAAAAAAATAATAAATAAAATAAAAATAAAAAAATATAAAATAACAATAAAAAATAAAAATAAAAAAATATTGATATCACCTTTCCCTGAATTAATTGCCATTTTTGACTCCTTTTACTCCAATGTGCGACGTGGAAAATTAAAATTCACTTATTAATTAAAATATTTATAAAACTATTCGTCCTACAAAATTCTAATGGAGTCAGATTTTGAAATCTCTTTTAGTGAGCGGAAATACAGTGGTTTTATATTTAATTTTCTAAACCTGTTTTCTCTTTCCAGGGACTTTCAGAGATGACATAAAAATGCGGTTTACTCATAAAAATCCTACAAAACCTAATAGATAGATTTTGAAATTCCAATCAGGGAGCGAAGACACGCGACATTTTTGGTGTTTTGTTTTTCTTTAAATAAAAATTGTTGTTTCTAAGCATTTTTTATCTTTCCAGATTTTTTGAAGATACCAGATATTGTTGATAATAAAAATAAAACTATAACTCATAAAACTATATTTTCCTACAAATCAGATTTGGAAATCTCTATCAGAAAGCGTAGATATGCGGATTTATTTATGGTGTATGCAATATTTTTTAAAAACGGTTTCGTTTTTAAGAAATTTTAATTTGCAATAGGTATAGTTTTAGTATTTAGATTTGGGAGCTCATTTTCGCCACAATTTTTTTTCTTTTTGGTTTTAAACAATTTAATAATTTAATACTTGAAGAATTAAAATGCTATCACAGTCTTACAGCTTCAAAGCTTTAACTTTGATTAGAAAGAGGGAAAGCGTCAAAATGTTGTTCATGTGTATATTTATTAAAGATTTTGTGATTTTTTTGGGCATAGTTTTGTTTGCTTAAACGCTAGTTCAAGGTAAAGCATAAAAAATAAAAATCAAAAAATTCCGAAAAATCGGTTTATTGAAAAAAACTCTGATAGTACCGATGGAACTGAACTGAAATGCATGTAATAATAGTTGCCTATATAATAATACTATTTTAACTCGCTTTTAAAACTACAGGGTAAACTACATTTTCTTTATTTTAAGTATGTAAGTAACAAAAAATTCTTCTATCGTATATTCCGTTTATTATTTTCTTTGCCACAATAATAAATACATTCAAGTCATAATAAAAACTCATGTTGTACGAGTATTAATTGCAATTCATGGCTTCGATGATTAACGACCCGTACTCGGTAGTCGTTCGTTCATCTTGCCATTGTGATTAAAATTACTGACCGAACCCTTAATGATTTGTAATGTTGCTCAAAGAACTAGTAGTAAGCATTAGACAGAGTAAAACATATAAGACTTTGACTACTGCAATTAGTAACATTTACTTACAGGAATTAATGTTGTTGCTGCAGATTATTTTTCTTTTTTTGTTTTTATTGGTAAATCCTTAAAGAAAATATCGATAACAATGTTTAAAGTTAAACTTTTGCATTTTCTTTAAGTTTATAAGATATTTTGGTAATTGATAAAATGATAGACATTCAGTAAATTTCTTTGTTTCAATAAAGTGCATGGAATTTTTCTTAGCTTTTCTTCTCTCTAATATTTGTCTGAGCATAACATCAAAAAATTTTGTTTGTTAAGTATAAAATACAATAAACTTGACTTTGTCACAAAGTTTATCTCAAAAAAAAAGTTTTCATTTTCTTTAAGACTTTTCGATTGAAAGTAATTGATTGATATTATTTAAATGAATTCATTTGGAAAATATTTAAAGACAATAAGCGTTAGTTTGAAATGGATTAAAATATAATTTTTTATTGAAATAGTTTATATGATGTTAAGTAATAGTAGTAAGAAATTGTTGATTGAGTAATGCACAGTATTAAGTTCTTAAGACATAAAATTAAAAATATTACGACTCCTAAGTCTTCTTTACTTTTTTATAGAAATGATAAATTTTTTTTAGAAACCCAAATTTTTGCACACGGATTAAATTTGCAAATTTATAAATTCCGTGATTTGAATCAAGCCAAAAACTAAAATAAATTCACTTTAATGTTATTTTTTTATTTTGTAGTTTTGCAGTTTCAATTAGTCATAGATTAATTGTGGTTATATTGTTTCCCTTTTAAGCTATTTTCTGTAAAAATATAATTTATTTCTATTGTTTGTGGTTTTTCATTAGTTTTATAAAAATTTTTTTTTCTTTATTTTAAAATAATTTTATGCAAATATTGTACTTATCCAATCCAATTAAAGTTTATCCTTATCTACGTACTTAGTCATAGATCTTCTGTAAAAAAAAAAACAATGTTGTTTCATTTAAAATAAAAAAGAGGGAAACTTTAGCTTCAATAATATGTAATATTTTTTTTTTTCTTTAAATTTCATCTACACTGGGCGGTCAGACAAATTTCTAAATTCTTCATTCCATCAAATTTTTTATTTTTTATTATTATTATTATTATTTTTTTTTTTTGTTTTTGGCAGAAAATAAATTTAAAAAAATGCATTAGTTTGCACTTTCACCCAAAATCGAACGAGTAGTTGCAAACCATAAAAACCCGTTAGTTTTAAATGGTAGCAGTTGCTATTGATACAACTATTTAATTGAATTTTGTGAAGTAAATCAAAATTCATTTTACCATTTACTTCTCTAACCCTAAGTAATGTAAATTCCGGCCAATTGAACTGTAACCATTACTTTCCACAAAAGAAACAAATAATCGTTTAATGTTTTTATAAAGTTTTTAACAAAGAAATAAAAAATAATAAAAATAATTCTTAATAATTTTACGAACTGCAGAGTATGTATCCTCATCAGCATGCAGTCACATGTGTTTGGAACTTTTGCAATGGACTCTAATGAATTTTCAATAAAGTTTCTTTTCATATGAAATAAAAAAGTTTAGTTGTTTATTATTTTCCAGACTAATTTCATTTAAAAATTATGATTTATTGGTCTTTAATATAAAAATAAAAACTAACCAAAGAGTTTTACTCGGTTTGTGGTTTCATTGTTTTTTTTATTTAGGAATTCAATTTATTAAAATTTACGTAATATATGAGGTTTTAAAAAGTAATATAATATAAAAAAATCGCTCTAAAAGTATACAAGTTTTTAGCATATAAAATTAATATAATAACACGCTGCTACAAAATGATACTTTTTATACTTTTTTATTCTCAAAAAACGATTTAATGAAGTCTGTAAGTCTTTTTGATAATATGACATAAAATCTTGAAAATTTTGTCATCTTTACATTTTTTATTCAATTTGGGAAACAGAAGAACGTGTCCTTTTAACTACAGTAGGGCCTCGATTATCCGTGATTCGATTAACCGGCAACGTCGATTATCCGGGAAAAAAATTTTAATTGTTTTCTTTTTTCCATCCATTTAATTTTATTTTTGCATCGATTAACCGTGATTACCTCTATTATACGGGATTCTAAGCATAATTTTTTTTTCGATTGCTTTTGAACAATCAAACACAATGTGAATGAAATAAAAAAGGGGAATTGCCTCGTTTGAATAAGATGAGTAAGAGCAAGGTAAAATGCAAGTTTTCTGCATTCATGAAAAGCTAGGTTCCGAAAATATTTATTTAAAAAAGAAGAAACAAACAACATTATACTCGTATGATTTTTTTAAGAAACTACGTAAAATGAAACTCTTATGTATTGTTCACTGTTTTTTTCCAAAATTATTAGTTTTTCTTTTATATTTTTTAAACGTTTACATATATTAAATCCTTGAATAATTGAATTATATAACTAAAAATGTTTAAAAATACTACTCAAAATTTTTACTCAATTAACGGGAAAATTTATTATCCAGAATGCTTTCGGTCCCGACCGTTACACAGTGGGGTCAAACGCAAATTTTTTGGTAATAAATCTGTATCTCCTAAACTACTGGTTGGATTAAATTGAAATGTATGGAAGAGTTGCAGAGGAGGACCTAAGCTTTGAGGAAAATCATCCTGTAGTCACCCTGTGATAACACAAGAAAATCTACAGGGTGTCAAAATTGACTACCTCGAGTATGTAAAAGTTTAAAAAAATTTATACAAATGAAGTCCGATTTCAAAGATTTTTATATTTCTGTAAAGTGTTTGGCAAGATAAAGAAAAAGTAAGCTTACTCGCTCAAGTTATCTCTTACAGTCAAAAAGATATTTGGATTTGAATTTTGAATTTTTGGCTCGACTTTCTTTCGTTTTTCGGGAATAAGTCCTGAGGTATATGAAGTAAAATTTTTTTAAAAATATCGTATCATTTGCTATATATTTCAAAATAACATACTGAAAGAATTTTTGGATTATCTCAATGCGCCTAGATCTGAAAAATATTCAAAGTCAGCACTCTGAAATTGGTATGAAAAATGGCTATTTTTGGCAAAAATTTAGTAAAATTCTTTTATTTTTTACTCAAAGTTCCGTTTAAGAAAAAAATTTTTCTTTACATATTTCAAAAGACAAGGTTTCACAAATGGCTAATGTAGATATTTTGAACTGATTTAGGCTTGCACCCTACATCAGGCATTGGTCAAAAATAGTGGATTTTGGAAAAAGTACAATTTTTTATCGATTAATAAAAAAAATGTCACGCGAGCTTTTTTAAATTTTTTAACGACATTTCATTAAAAAATTAATTTAGAATGATTTGACACTAAATTGCTTCCCGCCCGGCCATATGTTATTTAAAATAAAACATTTTTTTTTAATTTTTAAAAATTTAAAATAACATTATAATATTGTGAAACCTGTTTATGAATTCTGTTAAAAATTACTTTGTTTAAAAATGTTTAGATCTTTTTAAAAATAAAATTTTATATAAAATATTTGTTTTACAAAATATTTCACTAAAAACGCAATTTCACTGCAAAAATAATTTTCACCAATAAGCTAAATTTTTACTCTAATTCTATTGTTCACTAAAAATTATACTTTTCACTAAAAATTATATTTTTCACTAAAAATCTAATTTTCACTAAAAATTATATTTTTCACTAAAAGTCTAATTTTCACTAAAAATTATTTTATTTACTAAGATGCGATTTTTCATCCAAAATTTAAAAAACTTATTTTTTAATGAAAACAAGTCAAAAAGTATATTTTGTTAACAATATATCATACACCCTTGCGTTTGAGTTTTTGGAAATGGCCTTATATGTTACCAATGACCAATTGTGGACCTATCCTTTTGAATTCTTGGTACTATGGTTTCGGCTTATATACAATTTATTTGTGTCAAATATTACACCAATACTGTCATGTTTGTGGTTTTTATGGGAGTTGGAGTATTTTTCTGATCTTATAAGGGAGTTTTGCTATTTGACCGATAAAATTTGCTATACTGATTCACTCTTTTATACAATTTTTTTGTACCAATTTTTATTAAAATCGTAGCATAAATAAGGTATTTTTTTTCTGCTCTTCAATTCTCTTTTCGCTAGAGCCCAATATCTCTCCACTGGTCTTAGCTCCGGACAATTTGAAGAATTGACCTCTCTTTGGTATAAAAACTATGTTATTGTTTTGGTACCACTCCAGAGCTTTCTTACTATAGTGACATGATGCCAAATCGGACCAAAAAATTGTGGAGACATTGTGCTCTCTTATGAAAGGAAAAAGCCCTTTTTGTAAAAATTCTTTGATGTACATTTCGATATTTATAGAGCCGACTGTAACAAATGACTTTCTTGTTTTTCCGCAACTGCATAAAGCTTGTCGTAACAGGAATTTTTTAAGAAATTTTGTCAGCTTTTGGTTCCCAAACTTATCTTCTACATTGTCTCGAGCATTAGCAACATAAAAATCTTGACACAGAAGCTGCGAAAATATGTGCCAGCACATAAGTTTCGTCGTCCATTATACAACATGAGTATTGTTGTATAATCAAGTATGTGATGAAAACTGATCGTTTTCAAAACGAATCGGTTTGTAAAATTGTGATGAATTTCAAGTGAAAAATAACAATTATTTTTAGGCAAATATAAAAAAAATGTTTAATAAAATGTAAAAGAAAGTGATTAAAATATAATTTTTATCAATAAAAATCACACATTTTTTCGATTTAAAATCGATTCGTTTTCGAAATCGTTTTCCATCACATACCTGAATATTTCATTTTAATTTTTGTGCCCTATTCTTGGCTTCTAAATTTTTTGCAGCATTCCTGTCTGAAACTTTTTTGGTTTTTATATGTTTTCAACTCCGCATAAGCTTTCGCACCAAATATTCAGAGCACTGAGCTAACCGGGCTGCTTTTCTACCAGATGTATTTGGAGTTCCTTTCAATATGCTTTCAAATTTTTTTTTCTTCCCGAACCAGGTCAAATTCTCCTGAAACTGTTTAATAACACTGGAAACAGTTTGATGACAGATATTTAATTATATGACCAATTTTTTGTAGGACCCATTTGGATTTTTTTTTTTTTTGCAATTTTTTAATAATTTGTAGCACGTACATCTTTTTCGTCACTCATTTTGATCAAACTCACAACAAATTAACATGGTTGTCATTAAAAATAATAATTGATATATTTTTAAATGATAACTAGATCAAAAAAGAGTTTAAATATTGCTTCCGAAAAAAGTTATGAGGCAAAACGTGTGATAAGATTTTTTCGATCATAATTAAAAAGAAAACAATAAATAATAAATTGAATAGCATCTTTCAAACCTTTTTAATACTTAACAACTTTTTATTTTACTAATAAATTAAGTATCAAGCTAAAGCCCAAATTTAATATGATGCAAGGCCCCTTAAAAATGGGCAATGTATGAATACATATGTATGTATGACATACAAATTTCCAACAACCCTCTTAATTTAAAATCATTTGAATACTTTTCGCTAAAATACAGCAGCAACAATGAAATAGAAAGTTGCATGCTTCAAATGAGCCTATAGCTGTTAAAAAAAAAAAAAAAAACAACAGCAAGTATTTTATTGCAATGAAAAAATTGTAAAATATGCATAAAAGTATGAGTGAATTTTGAGGTGGTGGCATTTGTTTGAAATTAGAATTAATAAAAACACTTTAAAGGTACAGTTTTGTATAGCCTGCTGTTGTCATAAAGATAAAAGTAAAAATAAAGCAAAGAGTCCTTTTGCAACTTCCGCATGACCAAAAATTGACCAAATATCAAAAATTCAAAGAACATACAAGGTAAGCGTACGACATTTGCAAAATTTAAAACATAAAAAAATATGCAAATTTTATTTTTTATGCATCGAAAGTGTGCTTTTTACAAAAAGGGGTTGTTTTTCTTTTCAATTGTCAAGGGTTTAGCAAAACAAGTGACCAATATTTGAGTTAGGAATTTTATATATATTTTTTTTTTTTTGCAAAGTTTGCAACTGATGTGCTGAATTTTAAATTTTGAAGTGCAATTTTGTTTTGTTTTTGTTGGCTTTAAAACTTGTTGTTTGCTTATTGACCTTGAAAAGCGGCTTATCTAGGCACAAACACAGCAGGAAATAATTTAAAAACATCCCCGTTCCATTGTCTTTATGTATAGATGTATTTTGCATGCCACTCAAGTCCTTTAAAATAAAATCCATTTGGCAAATAAAAACAGAAAAGATACATATACATCACCCCTCTTTTAATTTAGCAAATCTCATATTTTCAAATTTCATTTATCCCTTTTTTTGGCCACTATAACAATTTGCCATTGTAACAAATATATTATTTTTTTTTAATACAGTAATTTTAAAAACAAATGTTTATATTTTTTATTTTCTATAAATTCCTCTTACTCTTTGAATATGTTCTGGTTCGATAAAGGTTTATATAAATTTCTATTCAATTTTAAGGTTTTAGAAGATTTATCTTTAGATTACTTTGTTTTTGTATTTAAACCTCCTCAACAATTATTTTTATCCATTAAGCCTATTTTAGCGATTTGTATCATAAATCGTAAATGTATTTGTTGAAATATTGATTGATTGACTTATGGCTAAATTTTTATTTACTTCCTTTTGATACATTTTAAATTGTTCTACTTATTTTATGGGATATTGAGTTCAATATTAAATTTCATTTGTAATAAAATAAAAATCGAAAAATTTAAAGAAAATTTGCATATTTGATTGATTATTGATTGATATGTTCATATGCGAGTATATTTTTTGGTTTGTTTAAAGTTAATTTTAAAAACATGATTTATTTGCAAAACCATATGTATACATTTGGTAGCAATTGAGATAAGATCACAATATGTTTCATAACGTTATTAGTATTTAATAGAACAATCTAAGTACAAAAAGTACATCAGAAACTAAAGACAATCAGCCGTATTCAAAAAAATTTGTTAATTTACGCTTTATATACATACTAGCTAATACACAATTTGGCTCTTAATGTGTTTATTAAGAAAATCGTATTCAAAAAACTATTTACTATCTAAATTAACTAATAAACAGTTTTTTGTTTATGTAGGCAACCCTTCTCAGTTTCTCTCCCATTCTTATTGTTAGTGTCGTTAGCAGTAAGAATAAATTATTCGTTAACTGTTTTATTCTATTATTATTTTTGATGATCTAGTATGTTTTTGATGATAAATAAGTTTTTTTATTTTGGAAAAAACCTTTCTTTTGCTTGTATATATAAATATACTAATGTATAAAAGGAATAATTTTATTTAATTCTTGTTTGATGTAATTATATGTATCCGAATAACGAATATTCTGTGATAAGATCAGCATCACTATTTCATATTTTGTTTTGTTTACATCATTTTTGTTGAGATTTTGATAAAATTTTACTATTTTTATGGTTTTTTCTGTTAAAATGCATAAATTTTAACCCGGAATTGATATGATAGATTAGTTACACCTTAATCTAAAGGTATGTATACACGGTTGTCAGATCTAACAACGTTGGCAGAAAAATGTTCAGAAAATTTCTAACAACCGTGTAAACTTACAATTTATGTCTTACAACGTTGTTAGAAAAAGCATTGTCAGTAAATTATCAATAAATAAAAAATAAATAAATAAATAAATAAATAAATTGTAACCCAATAATATTGATAGACATCTGACAATCGTGTAAACACATAACGTTGCCATTGCCAGATAATTGTCTGACAATTTTTATTGTCAGCTGTGCGAATTTTATCATTTGTAATGGCAACGCTGCACATTAAACAGCAAAGTTTATTCGTCTGACGACGGATCTGGTAACTTTTGCCATACAACAACCTGCCAACAGTGTAAACTGACAATTTTTGTTGGCAGATAAATTTATTGTCTGACAATTGACTGGCAATGAAATTGTAAGGTTTTCTTACGATCGTCTAAACTGGCAATTTACCTGTTGCTAACAATTTTTCATTGTCAGTACATTGCCATCACATTGTCAGATCTGCCAACATTGTTAGATCTGACAACCGTGTATACATAGCTTAAGACGTGTATATATTAATGTACTATTTAGATTTACGTGGAAACAACAAATAATGAAAATGTTAAACATATGCGATTGTGGCGAACATTGGGTTGACATGCCTGCAGCCGGAATCCAAAAGCACACAAAATATACTTTTTCTTGTCTATGTTTATGATTTTAATTCAAATAGTTTAAAATATGTATATAGTTTAAAAATAATTACAGAAAATATTATTCTGTCCCGGAATTCATTTAATACGTTTTTAAATAGATATTCCGAAAATTTTTTTATTTTATTGCAGATTTTAACGTTCGGACATTTTAAAATACGTCGTTTTTGTCAAAATGAATCAAAAAATTTATCATTATTTTTATTTTTCTTAAAAAATGTAACGGAAATAATCTTAAAATATGGTCTTAAAGTAGGGTCGAACCATTATTAAAATTTTTAAAGTTTACAAGGCTTTACCAAAGGTATAGTAAGCAAATCAACGTTTTTGAATACAACTTTAAGGAATTTTGTTTATAAATGGTTAGTAAAGCTGTGTTAAGTTTTTTTGAATACGGCTGAATATTTTTACGTCATGAGATTTTCTTTTATAATAATTATACAGGGCAACACTAAAGAAATATTGTGATAAATATATTGTAGATTTCGTAGAAATAACATTCCAATCACCAAAAAATCTTTGTTTCATTCTATTGCATTCGAAATTTAACATATTGAGGACCAAGTATGCTTTCCATGGAGTTTTTAGCCTATATAATGGTATAAGTAAGGGAAGGTGTAAATATATCAATTAGGTTTTGTAGAGGACAAAAATGCTACGAAAATATAGTAGTTACCAGCAGTGATGCCAGATAAAATTTAAGAAAAATTCCTCTGTTTAGTTAAAAAATTCCCTTTTTCCCCTTTTTTAGAAAAAAAATTTCCCTCCTCCTTAAGATCGCTATTTTTAATAAAACCTTAACAAATTTTAGTAAAAAATTAATTGAAATTTACATAAATATAGTTTTTCTTAGTAATTCAATAAAAAATATACAAAACTATTTTTAACAAAGAACGAAAACACTGAAAATATCCATTCGGCAAATTAAGATTTCTTTTTTTAAATTACTGTGTATGATAATACTGCATTTTTTGATTTTTTATTTAAAATGTTTGTCGTTTTTTGAGGTAAATTTATACATTTTAAAATTCCCTTTATTTTGACAAAAATTAAAATTCCCTCCCTCTTTCCCTTCGACTAAAATTCCCTCAAAAAGGGAAAATTCCCTCCATCTGACATCACTGGTTACCAGTTAAATCTGTAAGTTGCCCACTTATCCCCGGAATTTTTAAAATTGGAAAGATTAAAACATTTGTAACGAAGTTTTATGGTATTAAATGAAACATTATTACATATAATTTGTTATAATACATTATACTTCTCATCTGTGAATACCCTATTATTATTATACCTTATTTGTGAAAACCGTTATTGTTGTTCTTAGAATCAAGATTTAATAATTTTCATTAAGTTTATATAATAATTCTCATAAGTACTCTAAGTTTGTATTGTATAGTTGCGATTGAATTTGCCAAAAACCCAAGACAGCAGATTTAAGATATAATTTTCCTTATTTCAAGACACTTGATATTGTAACATCAGTCACTGTTTCTTTGGTATTCGGATTAGGTCCGAGCGTCAGGGGCATACCTTGCACAGCATTTATGTTTGTTTCGGACACAGCGGCTTTGCTCCGTCTGTTTTGGCACTACAATTTCGGTCGTCAGTACCGATACACTATTTCGGTTCTCAGTTTCGGCACTACGATCTCAATTGATAGTTTCGGAACCGTGACTTTGGTCATCGGCTTTGGCACAACGAATTGTATCGTCTGTTTTACCCATTAGATTAAGTCTGAATTTTGTAATTTAGCTTTAAGAAACTGCATGTTTGCTGCATAATAACCGAATCTTAAACTCCGTATCTACCAGTAGAATCCGAATTACCTGAGAAGTTTCCAACTAAATCCCTAAATATCATCGTGCTGCTATTAATTTATTTAACACGAAAGTATTAACTATAATTTATTGTTATCGATATCTGAAACATTGAATTATTAAACAAAGGTACACTGTATAATTAACCCCCAGAAAGGGTAAACTAATTGTGTTCTCACTTCAGGTTCGTGGATCCCTTAAGTCGATCCTGGGAGTGACTGAACTACCTCAGCCATCGACAAAACCACGTTACACATTTATCTTTCAACCTGTACACAATCATCGAAAATAAGGTATCGAATATGGTATTGAATTTTACTCTGGCACGTCTCAGAATAATCTAAATAGACTAAAACTGTGTTTTCATAGGGTGATAAGATTTATTTTTGGACTGAAGCTACATGTGTATCGTCATTCTGTAGAACTTTACTTGGCTGTGACTTTGATGACTTTATGTCCAACTTATTTAGTCGACAAATTTTCATTTGGGACCTCTTCCAGGACGAATTTGCGAAGTTTTCGAAAAGCTCTACTGAATAATTTCTGAATTTTATTTATTAAAATGATGACAAATAACGACCATCTATACTGGCTTTCCTATAATAGTCTCGATGCCAACCATGAGCATAATTGTCAATTTTATTTTCAATACTTGAAATTTTGTATATATTTAATCTCTGCATTTTTGTGGGGGGTTTAGCATCATATTAAGTATTATTATACATTATTTTGTATTAAAAGTTTAAATAGTTTAATGCTTATTAATATGATAAGATAATTCTAAGTTTAATAATAAAATTTGCATTTCCAATGATGATTGTGGCAAATTTGGCCCCAAGGGCTTGATGTCATATGAAATAAATAAAATGAAAATGAAATGAAAAGTGTCTAAATTATTAAATTGTATAAGATACATATTGTTGAGCTAAATACGAAAAATTATTTCCCTTGGTCCTACCCATCCCATTTGTATCTGAGCCTATGAAGGTTGTTGAGAAAGTTAATCTGTGTTAAACTTTTGCTGTAAGGTATACAATATTTAACATTTTCGTTGTATGGGCGGTATCATATCCCCTGGACCTATCCGTTCCATTTTAATTTTGGTGGTTGATAAGAAAGATATTCTCGAAATTTGTTGATGTAATTTAAGTTATTTAAGCTCTGATCTGATAATTAGTATTTTCTTTGTTATTGGTTATCACTCCACCTAGACCTACCTTTTTTTGGTGTTGTAGTGTTGTCTTTACCTTATTTATTGTACCATGTTGTTGGGTATCATATGATCGGGCTTGACAGACGATATATTTCTTACTTGTTTGATTTTGCAAACAAAAAAAAATTTATTTGTTACATATTTGGACAGACAAGCATTTGTAATATTATTTTCTTCTTCTTTCTTTTAGCATTAAACCACAAAAAAAAAAAAAAAAACGATTAACGATTTCTCAAATATACAAACTGTTCCAATTACTTTTTTAACTGAATTAATTATTCAATTTCAATTAATAATATAATTGAAATTGGATTTTTTATGTAAAATTCTAATTATTAGAATACTTTCATTCTGTGTAAATTATTTAATTATAAAAATATATAAAATCATTTTAAAATTCAGGTTAATAATTTAATTGAAATTTGTTCTATTTGATCTATTAAATGACTTATCAAAGACTCATATTGTATCAATTATTTAATTTATCAAAATTCAAATTTAAATATTTTGTATTACAAATAAAACAATTTATCGGCTTTAAATTATTTTCCTATTTTAATAAATTAACCAAATATAAATAAAAATAAGTTATAATTTGAATAAGTGAATATCCAAGTTTTTTTTAATAGGTTGAATTTCAATAAATAAAATAATTGAATTTGTATTATTCGTAAATGAAATTGCATTTTGGATTCTTCTATGTAAAATTTATATTTAATTTGTTAGACTACTTAGATTTTGAGTAATTCATTTAATTATACAAATATTTAAAATGACTTTAAAATTCTGATTAATAAATTAATTGAAATTTAAAATCATTTTAAATTTTAATTAATAAATTAATTGAATTTTTTTCTGTGTAAATAAATTGAACAGATAAGCATTTACTCTTATACTATTTATAATTATTTTTTTTCTTCGTTACAGCATTAAACTATAAATACAGGTATGTTTAAATAAATTTTATACATTTACAATTTAAATATTATTTAATAACAATTGGAGTGCTATTTTGTCTAATATTTTGCACATGAAGTGTTATAGAAATTTTTGAAGTACTTCATATATTATATTAGAACTTATCTAATATAGAAAACACTTGTTGATTTATCTATTAACTTATTTGTTTTTTTTTTTTTATTTTTATTTCAATTAAGTCCTTAATGGTTTAGTAGTTATTTCTTAATTCTAATATTTTTAAAGAATAAAACACTTATGATTCATATTTCACATTCATTTGAATATTTCATTCATGATCTTATCTCTTAACTTAAAATAACATTATTAATATGTGTTTAATAATGTATTTATTAATACTTTTCAATAACGCCATTAAATTATAGTCTATTGCTTTTTCTTCCAACGTCTTATCAATCTTAAACAGAATAATGCACACGGTTCTCGTTTGTTTAGTCTACACCATTTGATGCGAGTTCTATATAAAAGTATTTCCTATTTATTTAGAATTGATTTAGTACACTAATCAATAAATGAAACAAAGTAAATCGCCATGTTGCTGTGATTTCATTTTTATATACAAATATGGCAATTTGTAGTTGTGTTTTTATTTGCTTTAAAAAAAAGTACCTCTACTTATTTGAAGAAATTTATTCTTAAACGTACATAAAAAAACCACACATGTGTTAATATTTTGTTGACGATAAAGTCAATGATTTTTGATTACGAAATGTTTGTTATTAGTGATAATAATAGATGATTTCTTATCAAGTTATTTTTTGTAGGTAATTGCAAAAATATTATAAACAAAAAATTTACAAGTTTGGGGTTATAACGAATTTTTGATGCCCTTGATATTAGGCCATAGAAAATCTTAAAATAAATTATAATTTATTTGATTTCTAAAGGACTTAAGAATGTTTATGTTCAAAAGACGCCTTTAAGAGTAAAGTACATATACATTTTCATAAAAATGTACCTACTTTTCCATTTTTTTTTTTTTTTTTTTTTTTTTTTTTTTTTTTTGTATGAAGCAGTATATATAATAATTTTATATAGTTATTTATTTAACCTTTAACCCTAAAAGGTTACACTTAAATTTATTACGAAAAGACTATACCTCGTCGATTCGACGACGATGATTTTATAAAAAATTTTGTACACAACATAATCATGAACATTTTTCAAAATCGAAATATTTGAATTATTTAATTTGAATATAAATAAAGTGAAATAATAAAATTATTAATTATTATTAAAAATTCAGTTTTCAAAATACTACTTTGTTAGTAAAACACATTATCACTGAAAAATGTGTCTTCAAATCTTTAGTCTTTTTTATCATAAATTTTATTTTTTTATCATTTAATTTAATTGTTACCAATAACATTCAAAATCATTATGACAAACCATTTTGTGATAGGTTAATATTTTCAAAATAAACCCGTGTGACATTTTGGAAACATAATTTATTTACTTTGTTGCATTCTTCTGCTGGGTTGCTAAGTGATGACAAAGAATCTACTTTTACCTAATTCACCCTTGAAGAATTTTAATTTAGCAATTTAATATCGATATGATCGTCAAAATCTAATACATAAAGTATCTAGCAGTCAATAAAGTATCAAAATATTTCGGAATTAAGTTTCTAATTGGTTCATCCGATAAAAAGTCACATAATAGTAGTTAGAGAGTATTCGAGCATAAGTTTAAAATTTCACAAACCCCTCTGAAACATGGTGATTTCATATTTTCCTAAAGCTTTCATTAAAGCCTTAAGCTATTTATTGTGCTTCAGTTATTCGCATCTGAAAATTAAAATTTCCAACCAGAGTCTAAAAAAATAACCAATAAGAGTTTCGAATTTAACCTATATTTCACAGTGGGGCAGCACAGTGCTTTGTTCAAATATATTTAATTTGAAAAATATTTTTCAAATTATGTTGTAAGATACGTTTTTAAAAAGGTGACAATATAGATCATATAATTTCAATAGATTTTTTGGAAAAAGTTTTTTTTGTGGCTACTAGAGGGCGCCAAAGTAAGCAAATATTAATAAACCAAAAAGCTGGGTTTATACTGTTTTAGGAAAAAAATTTTCAAAAATTTATTTTTTGATGAAATGCGTTGAAGTTTAATTTTTTCAATACTTCAGAATATTTGTAAATTAAAACTACTATTATTTTTAAAAGAAAGTGTATCGAATTTATATATATTTTTGCTCAATTTTACACATATTTTTTACTTAATCATTAAATTTGAAGAAGAGTATCAAAATATTATAAAAAGTTATACAATTTTTTTTACGGTTTATGTAAGTTTTAACAGTTATTTAACAGACTAAAAAATAATTAGAGCCTATTTTTTCACCACAACTTTAAAAAAAGTTTAATTAAAAAATTATCTGATTTCCTGATTTTATTTCAATTTCAATGTTAACGTAATTTATTTTGCTAAATTAAAATAAAAATAATTTCAAAATTATTTCGAAATTTAAAAAACAACTAAATAACAGAAATATATATATTTTGAACCCAATATATTACGTTAAAAATCCTCCAGATGGCGCTAATTATAGAGAATTTTTAAATTTTAATACAAAAATTACCTGAACTCCGAACTCAGGATCTGAGTATAAAAAAATTATAAATTTTTTTTACTACATTCTGAAATTTAGTATTATTTTTTATTAAATAAAAGTAGAGTTATTTCCTATTTTTGTTACACCTAAAAAAAATAATAATTTTAAAATTTCTTTTCCTTATACAAAAGTCAAATAGTTCTTTATGTTAAAATATTTCGTGATGTTAAATCGACTTTGCTTTAAAATTTACTACAATATTGAAAACTAAAAAAAAATAAAAATGTTGGACCGGAAATTCAGCGAAATTAGGCAAATGAATAAGTTATTGAAGATAATATGTGGGTGCTGAAATTAAAATAATATTTAAAAGTGGTAGAACTTTGGGGAGGTAGGTATGCTCTTGTTCTTATTATATAAAATATTGTCTGAAAAAAAAACCTATTTCCACTTGTTATCGCAAATTTTGATACTGTTTTGACCAGTATTTAGAATAAAATGTTTTTTTTACATTTCGGGATATATGGGTGGTAGGCGTGTTCTTGCTACGATTAAAAATAAATTATATACACATATAAGCAACTATAAACTTTGTATTTATTCATTCTTAACCTAAAGTAATTTGCGACCCATCGTTGTATGGGATCAAAGAACTGTGGACAGAATCGAGAATTTTTATACCCACCACCAAAAATATGGGAGGTATATTGACTTTGTCATTCCGTGTATAACATATCGAAAAAATCATTTAAGATCCCATAAAGTGTATATTTTCTGGGCCCTGGTTAGATTCTGAGTCGATTTAGCTATGTCCGTCCGTCTGTCCGTCTGCTGGAAGTATGCTTACTTGTGTGTTATTGGCATTTGAAATTTTAACTATCTCAATTTTGAAATATCTCTGTTTTTGTTATTTAAGTCCCAGTATTTCTTTGCTATTTTATTAGTTTTTTCTTCTTTTTTTAAAATTTAATTTTTTAACATTTACATAATAATTTTATATTTCATAAAGATTATTTTGAAATGAAAAACAAGTCCAATTACACACCCTACCGATTTCGACATATTTTATGTGACAATTTTGACTTTAGTCTATATTCTCTAAAATCACAAAGCATGAATTTACAAAAAATGGTGGTTTAGGAATCTGTAATATGTTTTTAAGAGTTTTCAAACAATATCTTCGTGACTTTGAAAAAAGTCTATGATCACCAAAAATTTTGTTAAGATAACAAAGATTTTATTACATTTAAAATATTTATAGTTTCTTCAAAAATCAATTTATTACAAAAATTTTATTTCAATTGCAAAAATCAGGAAAAGTTTAAACTCGGTTTTTTGATATTGTTTAGCTGACAAAATTCTTCATTATATAGACAAAGATTGAAATCAATATTTTTTATAGAGCCGAAACTACGCCACATTAAAGTTTAATAAGTCAGGGAAAATTTTTCATATTTCAGCACAAACAGACTCTCGAATATTGGCTACGGGAATAAATTATTTATTTAGTAATTACTTTACAATATTTTTGGAATTTTTTAATTAAAAAAGTGGATTAGAGGCTTAGTACTTATTAATACCGTGTATCCGAATTAACTTACTAAGTATGGTATGAGGTAACTAGTTGTTATTACCACCGATAGAAATTTTGTACTAGAATTTATTGCAAATATGTATGTAGCTATATACAAGTATTTAATGTTTTAGTTTTCAAATACAAACGCAAAACTTTAACCCTTTTCCTATCTTGGCAACATCTGTTTCCCAAGTAATTTATTAAAATATTTTACACACATGCATACACAAATTCTAGTCTTTCTACTATTTTATAAATAGTTTTTATACATAAAAGAACATTTACTCATATAAAATATGTATAAAATAGGAAATTTTAATTGCTTTTATTGTTATTAAAATGCATAAATTAATTTTTATTGCATATAACAAAAACCCTTAGAATAGATTTTAAACATGCTAAACTCATTTCTGCCTCTAACTCTCACTCACAACTTAAGCATTTAATTCACCTTTTATTTTTGGTTAATTTAAAACCAAAATTTATGTTTCTTACAAAAACAAAGTTCAAGGAACATTAAACCAAACCGTAAAAGAGAAATTATTTCTAAAGAAAAACACCTTCTGTGGTTATTAAAAGATATTCAATAGTTGTAAATACACGAGTAAATTTATAAAGCAAAAGCAACACATGAGACCACATTAATGACAGAGATTTTTCTATAGAATATTTGTTAAAAAAAAAAGATTTTCTTCTTTTCGGTTTAACAAATGAAACATGAATGACCACATTTATGACCCTGAACTTAATTATAATGTCCTACGAAACAAAACAATATTCCTCCCCTTTTTTTTAAGAGTCAGACACTACATGCACATTTACTAGTGTATTGCCAATAAAAATATGTTTTAACCAATTTAATAGATTGAGCCCCCATATACACACATTTATATATAAATGCTTATGTTATCAAAAAGGGATTTCTTGCTTTTGTCTGTTTGTATATCTGTATGTATGCCTTTGTTATGGGAAACAGGACATGTTTTAAGTATACCAATTAATATTAAGTGGATTATAATATTATGACCCAACACAATTATATTTTTACTTCTTACTAGTACTGAACTGCTAGAACAGCTGCCATTTAGGTTTCATTAACCCATCCATTTGTCTTATCTACCTTAATTTTCTACTTATTGCCTGCATCTTTATTTGTATGTCAAATAATACCAGAGGGACAGTTCATTTGTTTAATAGTCATTGTACTTGAATGTTGATATTCATATGTTTTTAAATATATAATTTTGTATTCATATTTTCTCTTTTATTTATTGTTATTGTGATTATTATTTATCAACTTGTATGATAGACTGAGTTGTACTTTAAATGGCCCTTAATAAAATTACGTATATCTTAATTTATTTTTTGGTGATATTTGTGCATTAAAGGTTTCACCCTAAGAAGTAAATTTTCTTGTCTAAAATTCAATCTAATATTTGGTTAAATAATTTCAATTCGTTGCTCTTCATTAGACAATTGCGTCACACTCTTATTACTGGGATTTGATGAGTCTTCTTATGGTTTTTAATATGTTTTTATAACAATGAAATAATTACAAAAATATAACTACTTTGTGTATACACTAAGGGAAAAAAATTCGATTCAAAATCAACAACGGTAATTTACGGTAACAGCTTTTTAATACCTTTCGTTAACAAATTTAATACAAAACATATGCTTTTTAATACCTTTCGTTAACAAATTTAATACAAAACATATGTAATTTAAAAATTTGATACCGAAATGGTTTCAACTTGGTGCCAATTAGGTATCGATTTTCAATAAAAATTGAACACGCAGTGTTTAATTTAAGCACATACGGTGTAGATTCACTATCAACATCGTTTTCAACACGTATGTGATTTATATTTCTCTGTGTGTACAAATACCTACATACATTGATGTGTGTTCGCATCATTTATTCCTTATATAATGTTAATTTTACGTGTATTATATACATTTTATAAAAATGGAAATTAAACCGTATAATATAAATTTTATTGAAGAGATTTTATTGTGTAATATATTCTAGGCTAAAGTATTTGGTATTAAAGCAAAAATATACACACATTTTCTTAATTACCATAACAAATTTTTAAATTATCATACAATGATTACATATGAAATGTAAATATGAAATTTTATAAAAATAATCATATTATATAGCCCAAAATTAATGTAATTTTTAATATAATAAGGGTTAAAATTGGAATTAACTAACTTGTTTTGTTACTGGTTACTTACAGCTTAATAATTTGGTTTTTAAGTTTACTAATACTGGATATATATATCTATATATCGAGGGGATTATAATTTTAACATAAATAAAGTGTAATTCAGAGAAAGTTTCCTTCCACTGAAGTATTTAATAATTTTGAATAACAAGTTTTAATTAGAAGCTACACGCAGTGAAAAAATATGATTGCAGCATTATCACTACAACTATATTATGTTCTCCTTGTTAATTTTCTTGAATCTTAATAACTCTGTGTTTGTGATAGTCAGGGCAAGTTTTTATATGCACAAAAAAATTTAAATATGCGAATTCTTACATATTAATGTGTAGAAAATATGCACAAAAATGCATTTTTTAACTTTCAATCTCTAATACATTTCGATGTTTATAAAAATATAACTATTTTAATTTTAATTATTATATTTGACGCTTCTGAATTTTTTTCTTTACAACATTTAAAATGTGCTCAAAATACTCACAAAAAAATTTAGAAATAATTGGATTGAACTCCAAAAAATCACAAAAACAAGTGTGTTTTTGTTAAGGAAACTAACTTTTGTATCCATTATATGCAGATTTATGCAAAGATTTAAAATATAAGCATTTTTTGTGAAATTCTTTTGAAATATTCAAATGCCTACTTTCCAAGCGAAAAGCTTGAAAAACTTGCCCTGGTGATAACAATGTTTTTGTTTAAATTTTATCATTCAATGTTACAATCAATAAAAATTTTAATATTAGAAACAAAATTTGATTAATCTCAATAAGCAAAAACCTTTGAAAATACATATATATTCATTTGATAACAAGTTTAAATTTCAAACATTAGCTGTGAGAAAAGGCTTTAAATTCATATTATTTTAAATACAAAACTATGCCTTTCTCCAACAAAAAGGTTTTAATATAACAATTGTATTTGTCAAACGCTTTCATAATTTAAAACTATGCTGGAAGTTTCTTTAACAAATGTTTCTCAAATATTTTCAAAATATTTTTTTACAAATTTTAAAATACACTTGAGTTAAACATGAAATAAATTTGTTTCTAAACTATTTTTAAAACTGAAATATTGAATGAATAATTTATACATTGATATATTTTTTATATTAGCTGAAAAGGAAATTTTGCATTCATCATTTTCAGCATTGTTCATCATTTTTTATGGACTTTAGTAGCTAATTTTGTCCATTTTATTGCGGCATAATTGCGTACAAATATTTTCATTTTATAATGTATATATAATATTTTATTTTTTTAAACTTTTTTATAACAAAAAAAAAAAAATGAAAGCTTTTTTAAGTATAAAAAACATTTGAATATTTTCTTAAGGTACGGTCACATTAGGAAAATGTTTGTTTCAAATTAGTTTGCCCGAACGTAAACAAAATTTTTTCAAAGCAATATGAAATTTATTTTATGGTCAATATGACTCACATTTATTTTCCCATTTTTGTTTGTTCAAATAGACAATAAATATAGTCAAATAGGAAAACATGTTTTCTCATCGGTCACATTTGCAAAATTATTTGCTTCAAAATTATTTCATCAAACTGTCTAAAACAATAAAATTATTTTTATTGAAAATATAATAAAGAAAATGAAAATTTTTTGATTTGTTTTGTAGAGCTCTTTAGAAAAGGAAGAAGAAAAGGTAAGATAATGTCATATCAATCGGCATAGGCTGTTTACGTGCATGTGTGTTGCCCCCAATACCACCAGTATCTAGAACGTTAAGATCCCCCTGCTGCCGCTCATTTTAAGCACTGAGCCTCATCAAGAAGGCCTCATTTCCGTACCTTCTTTGGAAGGTCAACCAGCGACTTCTTAAACACCACCTCCCTAAACCTTCGTGATCTTCTTTATATGGCCTACCCATCCGTCACCATCAACCGACTTGGTGACCTTCCTAGGGAGCTTCGTTATACGCGTTTTTTCGGCAGCTTTGTCAGAGGAGGCAGCAGCACCCTTCGTCTCACCTGAATCACTAGCAACCTTAGCAGCGACCTCACCACCACTCTCCATCTACTAAAACTATCCCGGCTTGAACCGTTTGTCCCAAGTCCACCTCCAAACTGGATGAATTTAGCTCATACTGTCGCAAAATAACCGGCACTGACAAAATAACGTCGTCATACTTCACATTTAATCACGTCTTTGCTACACGGGTAATTCGCGGTTAAAGGTGTCAAAAATCAATTCTTTTAATATATCTCGTTTATTATGCATCATACGTGTTTCTACTACATCATCTATATAATATAAAATTTGTAACAATTTTGCTAAACTAAATTTGTATGTACCATCTTGTAGGGACAGTCCTTTGACATGCTTAAGTATGTTCCCGAAGTCTTTTCATTTTTTCATTGTAATTTTACCCATTTTGCCTCACTGAAAATTTTACACTTGGATCAGAATAGATTTCTTGACAATACATGCAAAGGAAGAGTAAATATCTTTAGAAGATGGTTGGTATAATATTGCTATATCATCCTGAAATATAGCTGATACTAAAAAATATTAGATATATCATAAAATGCATAAAATGATTTTTGGTACCCTTAAATTCAATAGTAACTATGGCTGGATACAACTATTATTTGATGTTGTTTTCTCTTACAAAAATTTTGTGAGATCAAATAATTATTTGCTCAAAAAATGGGAAAATATCCATTTTCCATTATGTGGTCACATTGTGTTCACATTATGAGTATTTTTGTTTGCTATCAAATAATTTTGTTTGCCCAAAATCAGCTGATTTGTTGTATGCCACACAAAAATATTTTATGGTCACATTACGGCAAAGAAATATTTGTGAGTTTCAGTCAAATGTTTCCCTAATGTGACCGTACCTTTATATACAATAGAAAAAATACAAAATAAATCAAATATAAAAAAACTTAACTTTACACTTTACAACAGAGACCAGAAATTACGAACAAAAAACATAAAATGTTAAGTTTTCATTGAAAAAATAAAAAACACTTTCGTTCAAAATATAATATTTTTCTTAACTGTTCAAAAACAAAATAATAAAATAATTTAAAAAAACATTTTAAATGAAGTACAAAATAATTTTGTACTTCATTTAAAGAGTTTTTTTATGTACGAAAAAACTTTTTCTTTCAATAATTTAAAAATATTAATTTAGAAATGAATTCATTTTAAACAACTGGAAATTTGATAGTTGCTTAGTAATCATATTGGACTTTGGATATAATAAATGACCAAAGTCGCTGCGGATTATCGAAATAAAGAAACGTTTTAAATGGTATACATTAGGGTGGCTCCGAAATGAAAAGTATCGATGTTCCCATCTCAAATAAAAATTTAAATCATTCTAAGGTACCGTTTCTCAAAATTTTGGTCCTGAAATTATCCCTTCGTGAGCTAGATCAAAATAAAAATAGGTTCTTTTTTCGGGTTTTTCGGATTTTTTCATATTTCTGCCAAAGAAACAATATAAAAATTTGGTATTGTAAGAAAGCACTTTGGAGCTCGCATTTAATGACGTAAGAAAAATTTAGGACCAGATCAAAATCAGTCCAAAATTTTACTTCGTCATTGTGTTGAAAAATGCATATGTACCAAATTTCATCAAATTATCTTCAAATTGAGCCCTGAATTTTGCGCATAAGCTTTAAATGGACAGCCAGCGAGAAAGCCGACCAGACGGACAAACAGACTTAGAAAGTGATTCTAAGTCAAACTGTATTCTTTCTCTGCATTACAATTTCTGCACAAACACATAATACCCCAACCACCTTTTTGTAAGCCCCAAACATATTTTTGTAAAAAAAAAAAAATCAAATTTTTCAAATTTTTTGTGAAAAATTGCAAAATTTTGGACTTATCCTAAATGTTTTTAAATCATTAAATGCAAGCCCCAAAGTCCTTTTTTGCGTTACCAAATTTTCATATTGTTCCTTTGGCAGAAATATTAACCAAACTTTTGAGAAGCGGTACCTTAGAATGAAATAAATTTTATTTTGAGATAAGAACATCGTTATCAGATAAAATACTCCATACAAACATTCATAGGTATTTATCCTAGTTTGTGATGAAAACATTTGATAAAGATAAAAAACATCATTTGAAAATAATAAATTTTTCATTATTTTTCTTAAAAATTTACATTTATTATCAATATTTTATTTTCAATTTCATAAATGTTTGACTTTGAAATGAAAAATTATTGTACAAAAAAAAAAAAAAAAAAAGTAAAAGAAATTTTGTGTTTTGTTTTGTTTGGAAAACATTTTTTTTTTTTTTTTTAAAACTTTATTATTTTGTACTTGAAAAAACACATTTCTTTTTAAAACCTTTTTTTTTATATTTTTTGTTTTAGTATGTTATAAAATAATTTCTAACTTCAATGATAATGTTTTTTTGTACAAAACAAAATAAAAAATGTTTCCGGTCCTTGCTTTACAATCACTTGAAAATTTTATAAAAACATAATATTATACTTTAACTGGAAATTTTTGAAATTTTCTTGTTTATTTCATAACCCATATTTTTAAAATTGAATTTAATAATTATGCTATTTATTAAAGGAAATTTTCCAATAAATGTATAAGGTTTGAATCGATTTTTATTGGGATATATAAAAATTGTTATTACTTCTACAACCACTAAATATGTATTTGTAAAATTTTTCATGTTTTTAAACCATATTGATAATATTATTCCCGTAAAAATAAATTGCTTCAAATATATATAATACAAACATATTTAGTGGAAAAATTCATAAATTATTAAGGTAGTTAATCAATACCAAATATGGTATTGATTAACTACCTTAAATGGTCTAGTTTACAAATAAATATATCTAAAATTATTAATTAACATATTTTTCTTTTCTTTTCAATACAAAATATATAATAATAATATTTTTATTAATACGTACATATATATATTTACGAGCTGTAGAAAATTAAAAAAGTACCATTAGAAGAATCAAATAGTAGCACAAAGTTCCCCCTTTCGAGCTCTTACACATATAAGATTATGTATTTTTAATTTCATGTTTCTAGGTTCAATATCAGCGTTTTTTGAACCAAAACGCGTCGGTCATCATTTAAAAACGCGCTAAAAAGCGCTAAATTCTATTTGGATAAAATTTGTTTTTATCTTTTAGTTAAATATTTTAGTTAAGAGCAAAACAACTTATTACATAGTATATATTTGTTATTTTAAGTTCATGTGCAAATATTTAGTAGTTATATGCAATATTAATACTAAATATGCAATATTAATACTTAAACTAATTCTACTTTTATTTGTGGAGTTTTCTACGCCTTAGTATGTTATCTTAGATAGGGATTTTTTCAGTAATTTATAATTTGAATAAATGAATAAATTAATAATTGGTGCTTTAAATTACAAAAATTAGTGTTTCAATAGATTACTGCAAAAACAAAAAAAAAAAAAAAACTAAACTAAAAAAATTATGTATTTTAAAGTACTTCATCTGGAGGCAGGATGTTATTAAGAGCACTTTTAGAAATACTCAGATATTGCTATTTTTTATTTCCATTTTCATTCTATTCATCTTTGTTTGGAACATTTGAGTCACAATTTAAAATACGAAATTCCAACACAATATGATATGTGTATCAGAGACCGGATTTTAATACTAAAAAAAAACAATCCCTTTATATTTATTTCAATCGAAAAACAATCTTTAATGTTCAAAAAATTATAAAAATCCATCATGATTTTTTTTATTTTCATCAATATTTTAATTTTTTTCATCATGATGGAAATAAAAATATAAATATCTTTTGCGATATTTATTTCAAAAGTTGAAAATTATTTTGAACTTTTTTCATCGGATAGAAAAAATTCTAAACAACAACAATTTCATTTGAATAAAAAAATATTTTGAAAACAAAACAAAAGTATGAATAAAAAAAAACAATAATTTAAAATTTTTTTCGAACTGATATTTATCGTTAAAGACATTTATCGTAAAAGATATTTATTTTTTTCATCATTGATAGATATTTATTTTAAAAATAAAAATCCCTCACATATTTTTTTTTAACAAATGAACAAATATTTTGAACATTAAAGATATTTATTTTGATTGAAAAATAAAAATAAAACGTTTTCGGGTGCTTGATGTGTATGTTTCAAAACATTATTTTCATTAAAAATTCTATATTAAGTATGTATAATTTTATTAATTACACATTTGAAGAACAAAATTTAAAAATGTTTAAAAACTTAATTTTCCTTGTATTGTTTATATTTTGCATAAAAAAATAAGGTTTCTACATTTCAAATTCAGAAAAATTTAGAAAACATGATTAAAATCTGCAACTAAAACTAACCGAATACAAAACGCGCCATTTTGGCGCCTTTTCAAGAAAAAGCGCTGATGTAAAAAAATGCGACTTTTGGGTTGCTGAAAAGCGCTGAATCTAGCTGAATATAGTAATTCAAAAAGTACCATTAGAAGAACGAAAAAGTATCACAAATCCTCTTTTATAGATTCTCATTCACTAAGGACTACATTTACTTAATTTCATGTTTCTAGTTTTAATGTAATTTAAAATTCACTATTGAATTTGAATAAAATGTATTTTTCCAATTTTACCCGCTTTTTGGTACTTTTTCGCCCCTAAATATAACAAATGTATTCCAAAAAAAAAAAAAAAAATTATAAATTATAAAGGGATCCCATATTAAAATACTCATATGTTTATGTCAATAACTAGAAAACAATTTTTGATGAAAAAAGTACCAAGTTTACCAGTTCAAAAGATATAGCACCAGTTTTTACCTGTTTTCTCTCTAAAAAGACAGATTTTCTAAAAAGTACCAGACACCTATACGATTATTTTGTAAATGAATAACGATAGCTGTTTAATTTTTTTAAATCTCTTTTAGTTTAGGAGATATAAGGCTAACGATTTTACCCCCTAAACATTCAAAATTTGGGCTGTCGGATGATTAATTAGTCATTCAGTCATGTTAATATTTTATATATGTATAGAATAGATAAATATGATAATATAGAATAATAATATGAGAAAATTGATAATAATATAATAAGATGGATAATAATAAGAATGGATAATTATTTGTTAATATGGAATAATGTTTATATTAAAAAAAAAAATTTAATGTTTTCAAACAAACCATATAAGACAAATATTTTAGAAAAATTTCCTCCCCTAAGATTTTCACAAGGACCCAAAATATATACTCTTTATGGGGTCTTAGATGATAATTTATAAAATTTTATAATAATATTAAATTTTCAAAAATGCAAAAAAAGTACCAGTTTTTAAAATTAAACAAAAAATATGCCAACTTTCAAATCATGCCAATATTTTCAAAGATATAAAGTACCAATTTTAAAAAAGTACATATTTCAAAATTAAGTTAACAAGTGTGAAATATAAAGAATATTCTTAATTTTTAAATAACACACATAGCTAGCTAGTGTAAACTTTTATTTACATTATCTATGTAGTTTACACAAATAATTCGAATATTTCGTCATTGACAAAGAGAAATAAATGTTTATAAGCAAATAGAATACAAAACAAAAACAAATGACGACGTAATTGATAAATCTAGAAAATACAAGAATAAAATAATACGAATTTGAAAATTTTAGTATTGAAACAAATCAACAACAACACCAACGAAAACATACAAAATGTAAACAACCTTTAGAGAAGAGAAAAAATATAACAACATGATAAAGCAAAATTACCAAAAAAAAAAACATTGCTGATTAATTATTAAAAAGGAGAGTAAGAGAGAAATAAAGAGAGCGATTGTATTGCAAGAGACCAATTAATATATTGGTACTAATTAAAAAATTTTTGTCAAAAATTAATTAAAATGCAAACATAAAAGTTTACATGTACACTTTATACGCAAGTTTTTTTAAAAAATAAATAAACATGAAGTACAATGCTGTGCAGAACAAAAGCAACAAAATTGGGGTTAACCTAAGAATATTTTTATTTTTTAGAATATTAGGTTTACAATAAAAATAATTTAATGAAATTATTGTAAAGAACTTTAATTTTGTGTATTAACATAAACTGGAATAAAACACTTAAAACAAGTTGCTAATCCGGTCATGGTGAATACATATAAATATTGTTTTATATTAAATAAAGTACTTTTCTTTTTTAATATGATTAATTTTGTTGATTTAAAGAAGAAAGACAATTATTTTTATGAATTTATAAATTGTTTCTTTTATAAAAACGGTAAAAAATGTGCCTTTATTGAATAAGCTTTCCAGTGAGCAGTGTTATTTTGTTTAGCCTGTAACTGCTTTAAATATTTTTAATTGACTTTGAGCAGAGTATATATTAAATTGAAGAGACTATGTAATCTGTTTATGTGGACAAATCCGTTTTTATATCGTGTTACCTTTTTACTTTTAATAATATCTGAAAAAGTTTTTGGTGGAAGTCCTTTTTCATGTACTGAAAGTTCTAATTTTTTAAAATGTGTTTCGACAATAGCTTAATTAAGCAGTATTCTATAATTTATATCATAAAACAGTTATTCAAATATTTTTACTATAAAACTGCAATATTACTTAAAAAAAAAGAAAAATATCAATAAATATTAAAATTTTGTGTCAATTTTTACATTTGTTTTAATTTTGTTGCTTTTTATATCCACAAAAAGAATAAAAATCACATCCTATAAAGTACTAATGTTTGTTAGTGCCTAAATGTGTTAACAATGTTATGAAATTAGTTTTGTTCTAGATTTAATACTTTAAAAAATAATAAAGGATAACCTTAATTTTGTTGCTTATGTTTTGCACAGCACTGTATATCTTCTTTAGAATTAAAATGAACATAGATATCCTATTTAAATTTTGACACAATATTGATAGAATTGTCTTAAAATTAAAGAATTAGAAAAACTCCCATTTTTTTATATCAAAATGCCAAAATCTCAATCCGGGAAAAAATATCTTGAATTGAAATCATTCTGTCGTTATAAGATTCCTACGTCAGAAAATACTTTATGGGTGTTTCTTGTAAAGGTATTTTAATAATTGAAACAATTTTACACTGATCCCAGCATTGCAGTTAGAAAATTTAACAAAAAAAATTAAAAAATTTAATCAAATTTCAAAAATTTAAATAGAGTCTAGGGCGACTTTTGCTTCAAGCTCCAACGGATTTAGTTTACAAGCATTTGCGTTGATATTTTTCAGAAACAATAAAAAAAACAACCACTACCCCCCTGACCTCAAATCAACTCACTACGAATCTGTACACTCAAATCAACTGAGATCTTCTTTTATTGAGATATCTTTAACGATTCACAAGTTACAAAATTATTTCCTAAAAATGATCTTGGACCACTGTGTGTCAGAGGAAAAAATATTTGAAAATATTTTTATTTAATTTTGATATTACGTTGCTTTGCATTTTCGGTGACGATATGTGGTTGTTAGATAGGATGAATTTGTAACTTAATTGCGTTTAATTTTTCGTTATAGTTTTCAATGACCTTTTAGGCTATGCAAGATCTAATTTTAAAAGAAAATCTTGTATATACTATTTAAGGGGAAATTTTTTTTTTAAATCTTAGAAACTTTAAAACTTTTTTTCGCACTAAAAATGTACAATCCTACATATTTAGTTTAATAGATGATTAGAATTTAAATTGTCACAAAATGATAATAAAAACAAATGCGCATTTAAAATTGTTGATGCTGATTTAAATAAAAATACATTTTAAATGAAACTTTAAAGCAATACATTTTTTTTAATTAATTTGTTCAGTTACATTTCGACACCCAAAGAAAAATCGAACATATACGTGTTGATAACGATACCATGCAATGTCAATAGTGAATCCGCACCGAATGTGTTCAAATTCAACACTTCGTGATCAAATCTTTAATTAAAGTTTATACCAATAGGCATCAAGTTGATACCACTTCAGTATCGAATTATTAAACTACATTATGTTCTTTTAAAAATCTATAAGTGAACAGTATCTGACATTCAACATCGTATAATGTCAATGTGACCACAACTGTTGTATACTTTGAATTGAATTATATTCCTTAGTGCTCTCTTAATAAAACTTATAATGTAATCTCATCAAAATAAATTAAAATTTTCCCGCAAAACCAATAAATTTCAAACATTTATTTCGCAACATATTAAATTTAAAAAAAAGAAAATAAGTAGAAAGATATAGTCGGTCAAACCCAATACCCTACACCATAGTTTTACTAAGTATAAAATAAAATATGCAAATATAAAATATTTAATACAAACATTTTTAAGAATTTATGCGCTTAAGGGTGATGTCCGAAAGTGGGTTTATATGGGTGCTATTATAAATTATGCACTAAACCCATAAAATTTGGCACTGTAATTTTTACTTAAATAAAGCTTATTTTTTGTCGAATATTAAACTCCTAATTTGTTTGGGATTTTTGGAAAAAGAATTTATATGGGAGCTATGATCAATTATGAGCCGATCTTGTTGAAATTTGGTACAAAGTTTTACACTTATACAAAACTCCTTTGCACCGACTTTCATTAAAATTTTGGTGAAATAATGGACCGATCATAACCAATTTCAATATGCCAAAATTAGTATTAGTGACAAATTTCATCAAGATATCTTTTAAATTGCGATCTGTACTTTGTTCACAAGGTTTACATGGACAGACAGACAGCCAGTCGACCAGACAGACGGACATCGTTAAATCGATTCAGAATTCGATTGATTCTAAGTCGATTGTTATACTTTAAAATGGGTATCCGAAGATTTTTTCTGTGTGTTACAAACATCAGCACAAACGCATAATACCCTAACCACCTATGGTGGTTTATGGTATTAGAAGTTTAAATAAATCACTTTCTTTCTATAATTTGATTTAATACATTGTTCATTTTATTAGGTAATAAATCAATAAAAAATGATAAATAAAAAATATCAGGAAAAATTTAGTTGCTTAAGAAATTAATAAACTGTGATTTAAATAAAATACATTTTTATTATTGCTTTTTTGTTTTTCTTTTTGCTAAAAATAATTTTAATTAATTCTTAACCAATACTATTTCCGATCATTTATGCATTTATATTTGTAAGTTTTTGTAAAAATTGATCAAACATATGGACAGCCAATGAAGGATCTTGTTGGTTCATCAATTTGGCCAAATCGTTAGTGTAACCAGACAATTTACGTATAGTTTCAGCTTGTTTGGACAACAAATTCTCTTCAACATATTGAGCCATTTCGGGATCGCGTTCAGTAGCATGAAGAGAACGTGTATGGATATGAATAGCACCGTTAGACAATGCTTTCTCAATATCCAAAGCCATGGCCAAAGATTGTAATTCATCAACTTCCAATTTCGAGCGTTCTTTGCTTACAGCTGCGGGACTTTCATGGACAACATTGAAGTTAGCTTTGCCACCACGACGAGACAATTGTTTAATCATACTAATAGCATCATCAAAAGAACGATCAGAAAGATCATGGTAGAGTTTATGAAAGCCAGGGCGATTCTTTGTGTGGGAATCGAAATATGTAGCCAACAACAAGTATTCATAGGATTTGGTCAATTGAGAATTAATGTAAGCTTGTATTTCAGGTTCTATGTGATCAATTCCACCATGGCGGGCATTACAAATGGGGCTACCTGTTGTTAAATAAAAAACAAAAAAAATATTAAAGAGGAATATTATATTATTATAGGAGAAAATATGAATTGATTAAAAAAGTGACCATTTTAATTTTATTGTATTGCTGCTAAATTTTTACAATTTCCATTTATGCTTTTTTGTTCTTTAATAGTCGTTTTGTTTACAATTTTCGAAACAACACAATGAAACAATTGTTAATTGAAATTTAAACCTATCGAAACATAACTGCGATTATATTAATTTCAAATTTAATAAACTATTTCTATTTAATATGTGGATTTAATTTTATTTAAATTTTATTTTTTACAATACTTCACTGTTTTGGGTTTCTAAATGTATAGTGACGTATTTCTAATGGGTAAAAGAATTAACACAGGTTTACAAAATGAAAAAAAAAAAAATGTGGCACGGGGTCGCAGTCGATTTGCATATACGATATAAATAAGTACTAAGTAAGCCTATAATACACTTTTTTAGTTGACTCTAGCTCTCGCTATAAATCTCGATTTGTAAAAATAGGAATGTTACATCATATATTGAACCATATCTCGAAAACAATTAGTCTAATTTCATTCAAGTAATATCAAAAAAATGTTCTTTAAGTCATTTTACATTTTTTTTTTTTTTTGCATGACTTTGTAAAGTACTTTTATTTCAGGGTTTAAATCTAAAAGAAAACCTATTTTTTTTATAAAATATCTAATATATTGTGGAATAAAAGCTTTATTGAATTTCCAGTTACTCTACCGTAAATGTAAACGGAACCTAAGTGGATGGTTACTCAAAAAACGTAAATGTAGTCAGTACTTTGTTATTGTTGTGTACATAGAGTAACACATAGAGACGAAATTCTCGATTGACAATTAAACAAAATTGCTGTTTTGTAAACAAAAATTTGTTTTTATTTTCTTTTGGCAACAACAAAATGTATTTGATTACATGTATTTTGTTGTTGCATGAGTTAGGTTTTTGACAACTGACTTAGGTTTTTGACAATTAGTTTCGTCTCTAGTTACTCTTTGGTTGTGTACACACCAACATCAGTGATGTAAATTACACATATTTCCAGTAGATCAAATTCAAATTGAAAATCGCTAGATTTAATATTTTATATTTTAACGATTTGTATACAAAACAAAATTAGTGCTTTTAAGACAAAAATTTTAAACTTTAATAACACTGTTCGACAAAAAAATTTTTTTTTTTTTTTGAGCTCCATCAAAAATTAAAAAATATGTAGACTAAATGGAATTCCGCATGCTAAACTCGTATCTGCTTTC
The DNA here is from genome assembly GCA_951394005.1 of Protophormia terraenovae. NCBI lineage: Eukaryota > Metazoa > Arthropoda > Insecta > Diptera > Calliphoridae > Protophormia > Protophormia terraenovae. The sequence continues at coordinate 168,717,947 of OX596073.1, read as the reverse complement.
AGTTTTTTTCCATCAGATCGGGATATTTTTGTATGGGCTTGTCTAATATTTCGCCCTAAATAAGCCGATTACTCGAGTATATTTCACTATAACTCGAGAACGGTATGCACGATTTATATAAATAATACACCAAAATATGTAGAATAAAATTGGCTTTAAGTTGCTTTATTATCAAATTTTTATCCGCTCAATTGTTTAGGAGATATTTCGAAAAAAGTGTCGGAAAAAAATTTGTTCATGCTAAATTCAAGATTTCTTTTTCTGTGACCACGCCTTTAGGCAGTCACACTTGTATAACTCGAGAACAGTTTGTCCAATTAAGATAAATTGAACTTTAATATATAGCGACCTAAATTGTCTTTGAGCTGAATTTATATAATTTTTTGTCCAGTTAATATTTCCGTAGTTATTCGGTAATTAGTACAGAAAATTTTAAAATTTATTTTTTTGAAAAGTGGTGAAAATTTTGATCCATAACTCTGAAATTCTTGAGCGAATGAAAAATATTGTTGACATAGCTCGAAGACAATTTTCGCATGCATCTTTAGATGTATCACTTATTAATATCGCGGGAAGGGTTCTTGAGTTATAGCTTAAGTTTGACAAACCATTCTCGAATTTTATAGTGTGACCGCTGAATAAGGTGATGATATTAGTCACGCACATAAAAAAAAAAAAACACTACCCGATAGAAAAAAAAGTGAATGCAGATTCTTGTTTAACTCGTCAGAATCCACTAAAATTTTGACCACCACTGTATTTCTACTCAATTGTATGTAACATGGGTATTTTTACTTAACTGTGAATAAAATTTAGATTTGTGCATCAATTTTGAAGATACACACCTTATTTTATTCGTAGCATTACCAGCTTTAAGATAAAGGTGATAAACTGTAACATTTTAGATCTTTTCATTTATTAAAAGAAATTTTAGTAACAAAAAAATCTAAAATTTTGCATGAAAATGATTTTTTTCGGACACTTATTTCAAAATAACTCCGAAACTATTGAGCACATAAAAAAATGAAGTTTGGGGAATTTGGAAATATTTTTAGTCCGCATCTTTTGGTGTATCACTTTAATCAATCGTACACACCGTTCTTGAGTTATAATGAAATATACTAGAGTAATGGCCTTACTATGGACGAAATATTAGACACGACCATAAAAAAAAAAAAATCCAGACCTGAAGGAAGAAAGTCATTTAATACATTCGGATCTATAAATACCAGAATATGCATAAAGGAATATTTGCAAAAACGACTTCTTTTCTTAGGAAGCACAACGTGTCAACATATTTTTGGACCCATTTGGTATCATGTCACTACGGTAAATCAATAACATAGTTTTAGTACCAAGAGAGGTCAATTTTCAAAATTGTCCATAACTTAGACCAGTGGAGAGATATTGAGCTCTTGTGCAAAGTGAATTCAAGAGCACAAGAAAGGTGTCCCAAAATACCGAAGATTTTAACAGAAGATGTGCACACTGTTCCAAAAAAGTGACTGAAGCAACTATTAAATCTCCAAAAAAAGGGTTTTCAAAAATGGTCCACAATTTTATAATTAGTGGTTAAAACCATTAAAATTATATATTTCTGTGATCTGTGCTAAATTATCAAATGATTAAAAAAATAATGAAAACTCTAAGATCAACCGTTTCCAAGTTATTGAATATTATGTATGTTAAGAATTTTTAGATCTCACTCCTTAGCTACTGAGAATAATAGCAAATGTAGATATTTTTTTAAATTGCAGACGTGAATTTCTAAAATCGTATTTGTATAACATTTATTATAACCTCGAGGGCTTACAGTACGTAAAGTGTATTTTGAGGACAGTTAGTAAAACAAAAATACCAATAAAATAAAAATACTTACGAGGAAGAACTGATGAAGAGCACGCTCTTATTACATTTGAATGGCAAAGGTCTTTGCTATTAATGTCTTCGCTATTAACGTAGATGGCACTCAGCAGGACAACAACAATAAAAGTTTTCATCTTTTGTATTTAGATTTCTTTTCAATTTAATTTGTCAATAAACTATTTTAAAAGGCAGAAAATTAAAAATAATTGTACCAAATTTATTTATATTATAAATTAAGATATCCGTCTTTAGTTCCCTTTTTGCAGAAAGACCAAACAAATGATTCGTATTGATTAGCTGAATATTGAAGAAATAATAAAAATATGTTAAAAATTCAGATTTATTCTCCCACCATTTTGTTCAGAATAAAGTTTCGAGTTTTCTTCAGAAATGGGTGTGAAAAAATTCGTTATTTTGTTATGAAAAACATTTTAATATTAATTGGGACATAAGCCGTCATTTAATTACATCATGGGGAAAAATTACATACTTTTGTTCCTTTTATAATTAAAATATTAGAAAATTGATTTGCAGTAATTTTTAATTAGTAAAAATTTGTTCACAAGAGGGCCAAAAAAATTTTCGATCCTCTTGGATAAAAATATATATATATATTTTTTTTTAATAACAAGCTCAAAAATTAAATTTACTAAAATCCATTTTTAGAAAAAGAAAACTAATTTTGGACCTGACATCTTTTCGTGAGCTGGATCGAAATGGAAATAGGTGCAATATTTGTTTTCTGGTTTTTATATATGTGTATGAGTGATAAGAGATATAATGTCCCTATTTGCAAAATTTTAGGTTCCTCTTGGCAGTGTATTCAAAGTACCGTTAAAATAAACAAATCATTCTCTAAATTTAAATAAAAAATAATTATATGTGCAAACCATTTTTTTAGTTAAATTTATAGCCAAAATATGGCTCCAGGTCGTGAAATGTCAGTTGAAGTGCTGAAATCATTAAAGTAAGACGACTATTTATTTAAAATTCCAAAAAATGGTGTATACAGAAAATGTGATAATATACAGAATATTATGATAATACTATTGAAAATTTATAAAAAATTTGAGAAATTGCTATGATTCTAGGTACGGTAACCCACAATCAATTGCTGATTAGCGGGACTTAAGAACATTTTTCGAAGAAAAACTACATGTGTTACTGAAAAATAAAAGCTAAATGGACGGTTTTTAATAACTGGACGTGAGCATAAAATAATAAAAGAGGTTTTAGATTAAAATTATCACTTTTTGGTGGCAAAAACATAACTAATAAAGCGGTACAAATATCCACACACAGAATTTAATAATAAATATAATTTTTTAGTTAAAAACTTTAATTAAACCATGAGTTTATGTGCATATGGGATGAAAAATATTATATTTAAATCATCCAAGTGTCAAAAATATTGCATGGGTATTCGGCGTCTACAAAAGACAGGCTTGAAGCGTAATCATAGTGTAGAATCACACATAATGCAATTCAATTTTAGTTCTAGATAAAAGTTAAACATATTTTTTGGACGTAGCGAAATTAATTCACAGCATATCATAAATTTACGGGACCAATGATCCAATAGCTTCGTTCATGAATTTCCTACTAAAATTCGATTTTCAGTAAATTAATGTGACGATGTTAATATATCGGGCCTCAAAATCGGTTTTTAAGTCATAAAATATTATAATAATATATGATCCTCAACCTTCATGACATAAGGATTTCCAAAGAATACTGTATGCTGAGATATATTCAGATTCAGAGCTATATGACAATACCAAATGTTTCAAATTGATTTTGTATAAGTATACTACAGTTTTGACCTATATATTTAAAGGAAAAAGGACAAATCGGTATAACGAAGGATGCATCTTGTAACGTTATATTAGGACAACACAATTCCTTAACAACTTTCATGAATATTGAAAATTAACCTTATTTAAATAAACGATTTTTATAACATTCTTGTTGTGCACATATAATTATTTTCTATGAACAATTTTAAAATCAATGAAATTTTGCCACAAAATACACGTAAGAAATAAATTTTTCATTTGACTTATGAAGCTCTAATAAACATAAAAATTATAAAAAAGTTTTGAATTTGAAAATCCAATTTTTTAAGAAAATAAATTACTTTATAGGTATGCACATATAATTACACTATGCAACAAATTGAGTTTCATCGCGTGGGGGCGGAATCATTCCGATTGCAATTGATAGTTCTTGAGGTTTGTAATAAACCCTCCAAAGGATTTTTCACTTGTAGGCAAAATTTTTGTTTTATGATCACTTAAACTTTTCTATGTTTGCACCAAAGTACTTTCATATAAATAAAAAAAATATTATAAATATAGTTGGAAACTAAAATATTTTTACATAAATGTTTAGAGCACTTAAATGGCAATATTTCATTAGAACTTTCTATTAATTTATCTCTAATAATAAAGGGTCATTTCTAGTCCTTTTAAACTAAATTAAACAAAAGTCCATTAACTTGAGTTTAATAGGTTAATATGTTCTACAGATATTTTCTACGTCGAATTTTACTACGGGCCTCCAAAGATAAAAAATTCATCCGACTTATCATATGTTGTTAAAAAAGAAAATTATGAAATTTTCTCACATTTCTTACATAAACTCCTTAAAGTAGGCAATGAAATGTATCACAAAAATTAAAATTTTTGTACAAATCGTAAACATGTATTTATATTATTTTTTTCTATTTATCTGAAACTACTTTTGTGCAAAAATGGAAAAGTTTAAGTGGTCATAAAACAAAAATTTTGCCTACCAGCGAAAAATCCTTTGGATGGTTCATTGCACATATCAAGAGCTATCAATTGCAATCGGAATGTTTCCGCCCCCAAAAATACTGTTGCATATGGTTCATTGCACATATCAAGAGCTATCAATTGCAATCGGAATGTTTCCGCCCCCAAAAATACTGTTGCATATATATATATATATATATATATATATATATATATATATATATATATATATATATATATATATATATATATATATATATATATATATATATATATATATATATATATATATATATTATTTTTAATCACTAAGAATTAGAAATTATTTTACAAAAAAAAATCGTTTTTTTCACAATTTAACTTTTTAATTTGCAGTACAATATTTTTATATTATGTTGGTTGTATTTAATTATTATTATTATTTAGTTTTCGCAGTCTTTAGTTTAATATACACTTTTTAATTACTGTTTATATTGATGGTTAGATCGATACTTCCACTTCTAGAGTCCTAAACAGATGTATTTATATAGCAAATATCATCTGATTAGCGAACATAATATGTTGTAATGAGCGAATTACTTTGTAAACCATAACGTTCGTTTTTATTGGATTTTATAAATAAAGTAGCGAATATTTTTTGTTAATTTTAAATCGTTAAAATTTACCACAAAAAAAAAAAAAAAAATAACAAATAGTTGAAAAAATTGACCACAACCATTACACAATAATAAATTTGTTTGGAAAATTTAAATTTTTCCACATTATTTTTCTAAAAAAAAAAATTGTATACGTTTTATAATATAAGTAGCAATATGCCAAAAAAAAAGTACTTTTTCATTTTCAACCTATGAATGCCGAATAATTTTTAATGCTTCGGGGGTAGAGTCAGCTACCTTAATATCTAATTAGGGTGTCCCTCACTTGTCCTAAAATGGAAATATAAGGTGGCCTTTAAAACTTGTATTTTTTTACTTTTTATGAATTTAACGCATTATTTATGTTAACAGCTACAAATTCAATGTTTTTATTAGTTGGATAGTAAGTCTGGGTAGTAGTCTTTCATTTTCAGATATTATTGCAATAATACACTGAGAAAAACAAAATGGCAACAACAAAACATGGAAGTAAGAAAATTCTACTGCCAACATTTAACGCGGCACAATTTGGTTTGAATGTTATGCCTTGAAAGTCAACATAGTTGTTGATGACAATAATATCTAAAATTCTGCGGTGGTGCTTGACGATCGCATTTTTCGTTTACGAGAAAATTTTGAAAAAATTGAAAAAATGCGTTTTTTCCACCTTCATTCATATATAACTTTTGAAGTAGGAATGTAATCTTCAAGCACCACCGCAGAGTTTTAGATATTATTGTCATCAACAACTATATTGACTTTCAAGTCATAACATTCAGTCCAGTTTGTGCCATACAAAAAACAATAAAGCCTATTTTCGGAAAATTTTACTCATTCATTTAAAAAATATAGTGCATATTTAAAAGAACGGGAGTTTATGTTACTTAAATGAATTATACAGTAGTAATTAAGACCATACACACTATTTTTAATTTAAAACCCCATAAAGTATATGTTTTCTGGGTCCTAGTTATATTCTGAGTCGATCTAGCTATGTCCGTCTGTTGAAAGCAGGATAGGGCTCGAATGTCACAACGGAGGGGGACGAAATTTGGCCCAAATATTTATCTTATATAAGGTTTGTTTGATATTGAAAATGAGTTAAATTTGTAAATAAACAAAAAAGTTATGAGCAAAATACTAAAAACACTCTTAAATAAAAGCTTGTACTCTAAAAACATTTTTATGGGTCGATATAAACTTGGAAACAAAAAATGGGCGTGGTCCGCCCACCTCCCATATAAGGTGAAAGGTCAAAGAAATTTTGTACAAATACTTCATGGATAAATGTAAACGCGGAAACAAAAATAGGCGTGGTTCACCCACTTTACCGCCCACCTCTTATACAACATTCGCGCTTGTTTACATTTGTAATGTTATTGTTTTTTGTTGTTTTTCTTTGTATCGCAGTTTTTGTTAAGAACATTTTTTATTAATTTTCGGTTATTTTTCAGCCGATTTTCAAAACAAAGCTCTTTTTGGAAAGGTATTCAAATTACCTCTTTAATTGCTGAACACAGTCAGTGCAAATTATTGCCGCTAGATGGCGCAAAATTCATTTTTCATTAAATTGCATCAAAACACCCTGTATTTGCAAATATTATGAGTTCGTATGTTCAGCAAAAATACTCGCCAAAGGATTTTGTACAAAGTTGTAAAACATCATTTGGTCGAATTCTGGAAATCTAAAGGTCAAAATTGTGATTTTCTTCAATAACCTTAAAATAACGGTAATTTTGTAAATAACGGAATTATGAAAAAGTCGCAGAACAAAAGTTGCTGAAGCCCTAAAGAACCATTCTCAACAATAAAAAAGTTATTTTTCGCAAAAAGCCGTTTTTGGCATATTGCTAAATATAAGAAAGAATTATGAATAAAAAAAATACATTTTTTTAAAATAAAATGGAATTAAAGTAAAATTTATCTACGAAATTGGTATTTAGATAAACTATAAATGTTCTGGAAGTTTTAATTCTGTTAAGTCAGTCCATAATCTACTTGGGATATAAATTTCTTCTAGGAATGTAGGAAAACAATTGGAGGAACTATTATTTTTTCGGAAGATAATTCTAAAGTTCCCTGATGCAAAGATATTGACCTGACTATTTGAAATAATAACCCACACTTTTATATTAACAACACCGTTGAGGTTAATTATATAGGGGATATTAAATGTTTCCAAATTTCTTGGGCCTCTACAAAAGTTCTGCGATTAAATATAATTTTTATATTAATATATAAAATAAATACTTTCGTAGTTAAAAGGTTACATGCTTTTTTATACTTTAGAGTACATGATTATACTACTTAATTTTTCCCGGTCTGTATTATAAAACTGGGGCCTTCCGGTAGGGTATTTAAAATAAATTATGATTTCGCTAATTGCCTTCTCACTAGGGAGATCGATTATTCGGGTTTTTGCGAAAACCGGTTATCGAATAGTTCGAATATTCGTCATTTGAAAAAACTGGTTAAAATTTCAAAATTTTAAAATTTTGGAAAAAGATGTAGCGCGGTAGTTTAGTTTAATATTTCAAACAAAATTTACAAACAAATCATAATTTTCTGTTAACATTAGAACTTAAGGTAATGTATCTAATGTGGTTACTGCAATTGGATTATCAATTGTTAGAAACATCATACACCTCCATATAACGCACATAAAATCTTTGGATCCCCACTTTAAAGTATTTAACGTTGTCCGGAAAAAGCAAAGATTTCAATTTTGAATTATATTTTAGTATAAGGACGAATACAATTTCATGTTTTTTAAGAAAAAATCAAAGTACTATTTTTAATACCCTAACTTTTAGTAATTCAACAATGAAGATAATAATTTCTTATTTGTTTTTACTAATTTAGTTTTTTACGGAACCATGCTTTAAACTTTTTGGGGATTAATTCACACAAAAAAGCGCTTCATACTCAAAATCAAATATACCAACTCATAGTATGGAGTATTAATTCTTATAATTATCATTATTTACCATAGAAACTCTTCAAGAATATGACTTGAAATTATTATAAATGCAAAAAATTCACCAAAAATTTAAAAAATTCAAAAATTATGAAAATTCATTTTAAAAAAATTAAATAATTTTTTATATGAAATATAAGCCAAAGTTGTCGATTTATCATTGGATATCTTTGTTGGCAGTCGTACTTGTTTTATTTATAAACTTATTACAAACAAATAATAAGTTATAAAATAAAAAATTATAGCTTCCTTCGGGCTTTATTTGTTGGGACTTTTAGCCCTTTTCTGACCTTTTTGAAAGTCCAATTTAGCCTCTTTTTTCCTCACCTCCTAGAAACACTGATCATAAGGTTTCTTATATTATTTGCCTATAATATTTTCCACTTTTAAGATATGAAATATTCATTAGATAAAGACATTTATATTTTTTATTTACTGTTCATATTGTGAAACCATTACATAAGAAAAATTAGTGATTAATTCCACCGATGTCTTACTACATATTATGACATTTTTCAAATTTAAAAGCTATTTATTATGATATAATTGTCAACTTAAAAGTTATTTTGAAAATATATTACTTTTTTAGGCAAAATTTATAAGGAAAATAAAAACCGAGTATTCGACGAAAAAAAACCCGTTTTATTCGATATTCAAAAAGCTAACATTTTAAAAAAACCGACCCGAAATTTTTCAAAAAACCGGTTAAAACCGGTCGAATAAAACCGGTTCGATCTCTCTACTTCTCACATTCATAGAAGAAAATTATGTATTTAGCTAATCGACTTATTGGCACTAAAAATCCACGACTTGATAAATATTTTTGGATATTTTCTTTTCCCTCAGAACTTTTTTTTGCATTAATACTTCTTTAAATTGCTGATTTTAATAGAAAATAAAATTATTTAACTATAATCATCAATTTCGGCACATATCTTTTATTGGGACCTTTGATTATACACCGAACCCATAAAATTTGGATTTTTACTTAAATAAAGCTTATTTTTGTCGAATATTAACTCCCTAATTTGTTTGGGATTTTTGCACGTTAAAGCGACTTTTGGAAAAGGAATTTGTATGAGAGCTATGATCAATTTAGGCCGATTTTGTTGAAATTTGGTACAAAGATTGACAATTATACAAAACTCCTTTGCAACGAGTTTCATTAAAATTTTGGTGAAATAATGGACCGATCATAACCAATTTTAATAAGCTTTGTCCCTATGCCAAAATAATTCTTTGTGCCAAATTTCATCAAGATATCTTTATAATTGCAACCTGTACTTTGTTCACAAGGTTTACATGGGCAGACAGACAGCCAGCCAGCCAGCCAGCCGACCAGACGGACGGACATCGTTAAATCGATTCAGAATTCGATTGATTCTGAGTCGATTGTTATACTTTAAAATGGGTGTCCGAAGATTTTTTCTGTGTGTTACAAACATCAGCACAAACGCATAATACCCTAACCACCTATGGTGGTTTACGGTATTAGAAGTTAAAATAAATCACTTTCTTTCTATAATTTGATTTAATACATTGTTCATTTTATTAGGTAATAAATCAATAAAAAAAGATAAATAAAAAATATCAGGAAAAATTAAGTTGCTTAAGAAATTAATAAACTGTGATTTAAATAAAATGCATTTTTATTATTGTTTATTTTTTTTTTTTTTTTTTTTTCCTAAAAATAATTTTAATTAATTCTTAACCAATACTATTTCCAATCATTTATGCATTTATATTTGTTAGTTTTTGTAAAAATTGATCAAACATATGGACGGCCAATGAAGGATCTTGTTGGTTCATCAATTTCGCCAAATCGTTAGTATAACCAGACAATTTACGTATAGTTTCAGCTTGTTTGGCCAACAAATTCTCTTCAACATATTGAGCCATTTCAGGATCACGTTCAGTAGCATGAAGAGAACGTGTATGGACATGAATAGCACCGTTAGACAATGCTTTCTCAATATCCAAAGCCATGGCCAAAGATTGTAATTCATCAACTTCCAATCTCAAGTGTTCTTTACTTACAGCTGCGGGACTTTCATGGACAACATTGAAGTTAGCTTTGCCACCACGACGAGACAATTGATTAATCATACTAATAGCATCATCAAAACAACGATCAGAAAGATCATGGTAAAGTTTATGAAAGCCAGGGCGATTTTTTGTGTGGGAATCGAAATATGTAGCCAACAACAAGTATTCATAGGATTTGGTCAATTGAGAATTAATGTAAGCTTGTATTTCAGGTTCTATGTGATCAATTCCACCATAGCGGGCATTACAAATGGGCCTACCTGTTGTTAAATAAAAAACAAAAAAATATTAAAGAGGAATATTATATTATTATAGGATAAAATATGAATTGATTAAAAAAGTGACCATTTTAATTTTATTGTATTGTTGCTAAATTTTCACGATTTTCATTTAGGCTTTTTTGTTCTTTAATAGTCGTTTTGTTTAGAATTTTCAAAACAACATAATGAAACAATTGCTAATTGAATTTTAAACCTACCGAAACATAACTGCGATTATATTAATTTCAAATTTAATAAACTATTTCTAATGGGTAAAAGAAATAATACAGGTTTACAAAATGAAAAAAAAAAAACTGCGAAACCCCGTGCCGCAGTCGATTTGCATATACGAAATAAATAAGTACTAAGTAAGCCTATAATACACTTTTTTAGTTGACTCTAGCTCTCGCTATAAATCTCGATTTGTAAAGATAGGAATGTTACATCATATATTGAAGCATATCTCGAAAACAATTTGTCTGATTTTTTTCAAGAAATATCGAAAAAAGTGTTCTTCAAGTCATGACTGTTATTTCAGGTTTTAAATCTAAAAGAAAACCTTTTTTTTTTATTCCTTTTTAATAAAATATCTAATATATTGTGGAATACCCTCCATACGGTTACTCTACCGTAAATGTAAACGGAACCTAAGTGGGACGTAAATGTAGTCAGTACTTTGTTATTGTTTTGTACACATTAACATCAGTGATGACAATTACACATATTTCCAGTAGATCAAATTCAAATTGAAAATCGCTAGTTTTATTAGTTTATATTTTAACGATTTGTATACAAAACAAGATTTGTGCTTTTATGACAAAAATTTTAATATTTAAATCAATAATTTGACTCTACGTCTAATTTAAATTATTTTAACAATTTTGTTAGTGAAGAAAATAGCAATATAAATTGTCCAATTGATAGACTTTTAGTAGAGATTTTTTACGCAGATTTAGTATATTGAAATAAAAATCTGCCAATACTGTTCTCACAGCTGTCACGTAAAAACGTAGATCAACCTAATTTGATTATGTTGCTATAGGTACTTTCAGACGGTAATATTCAATATTAAGATTTGTCAAAAATTTGAATAATAAAATATGTACTTATGGTCTGAATACAAATTGTTTGATTATGAAAAATTACTTATGATTTTTTTGAAAATACCAATGGTATTTAAAATTTTTTGAAATTGTTCAAAAACTTTTGATTTTAATATTATATTTTTCATAAACCAAAAATAAAAACAATAAAATATTTATAAAATAAATATTTAAATCAATATTTCGCATTAAATTCATCATGAAATTCATAAAGGTAAGAATTTGCAAGCATAATATACAATATGTGTTACTGTATAAACTACTTTAGGATTTTCTATTGGATTTTTCGACATGCCGATGAAATACGTAATATTTGACTGTCGCAAAATCTTAATACTAAATATTATCGTCTGAAAGTACCTTATGTAACATTTACGTTTTTGAGTATACATAGTATGTATACTACACACGCAACTCTCATAAGTTAAACGTGTCAGCTGATCCGTTACATTTATATTTGCTCCGCCACCGCTGACCAAAAAGTGCTGCGTCGCTGCTGCCGAAATTTTGCATCGTCATGTTTCTCAGGTCGAGAGTGTAATTTATCTTAAATTTTAAGGAAAAAATATGATTATTTTGTTCTGGTTTTCTCTCTCATAAGTGCGTTAAATTCACACAGAACTTGTATGTAGAGAGACCTATTTTCCATTCTTAGTATTCTTTGTACAAATGACTTTTTATACGAGAATTAAAATTTTTTTTAAGAAACTAATTTTACTTCGTGGGCCTTCAGATTAAATTTTTTACCTTTCTGGTGAAATACACAGAGCAATTTAAAGTATGAGTTACATTCCATTCGCAGATGTAGAGATTTTCTTTTAAAAACTATGTTATTTTGTCTGCGATCCTACAATCTGTAAATCAACTTTTACTACGGTCAGGATTCTTTTCGGTGATCGTTAACTCTTTGTATTTTTTTTATGACTCAATACTTTCGACGTGTGTTTCGATAATAAATTTTAATTATATATTTGAACGAATTTTGTTAAATTTTTATTTGAAAATAAATAATTAATTGTGCCATAACAACAAAATTTAACACATAGTTACTGAGAATAATAGCAAATGTAAATAAGTTAATGGTACTATTTTTTTTTTTTTAATTGCGGAGGTGAATTTCTTATACATATGACTTCTTTCTTGCAGAACGTATTTGTATAACATTTATTATAACTTCGAGGGCTTACAGTACGTAAAGTTTATTTTGAGGACAGTTAGCAAAACAAAAATAACAATAAAATAAAAATACTTACGAGGAAGAACTGATGAAGAGCACGCTCTTATTACATTTGAATGGCAAACGTCTTCGGTATTAACTATGGCGCAAATGGCACTCAGCAAGACAACAACAGTAAAAGTTTTCATCTTTTGTATTTAGATTTTTCTTGTTTCAAATTAATTAGTCTATAAACTATTTTAAAAGGGAGAAAGCAAAAAATAATTGTACCTAATTTATTTATATTATATAATAAGTTATACGTTTAGTTCCCTTTTTGTATAAAGACCAATCAAATGATTCATATTGTTGAGCTGAATATTGGAGAAATAATAAAAATATGTTAAAAATAGAACTTTATTTCCCCATCATTTTAAAGTTTGAGTTGTATTCTGAAATGGATGTGAAAAAATTCGTTATTTTGTTATGAAAGTAACATTTTAATTTCAATTGAGACATAAACAGTCATTTAATTACATCATGGGGAAAAATTTCATAATTTTTTCCTTTTATGATTAAAATATTGGAAAATTGATTTGCAGTAATTATTAATTAGTAATAATTTGTTCACAAAAAGGCGAAAAAAAGGTCCAGGGAAAAAATAAATATTTTTTTGTTTTAAATAACAAGCTCAAAATTTAAATTTACTAAAATCCATCGAAATGGAAATAGGTCTTTCGGATTTTTTTGATATTTCTGCCAAAGGAACAATATGAAAAAGAAAGAACTTTGGGGCGCGCATTTAATGGCGTAACAAAAATTTAGGACCAGGTTTAAATAAGTCCAAAATTTTGAAATTTTTCACAAATAATATATATATTTGAATTTTTTTACTCATAAATATTAAAAAATAGTACGAAAATAAACCTCTAGCAGTTATATAGAAAGAGTGTTCAGGACACTGAAGCACTTTTAAAATATTTTTTTTATTTTAAATCGATTTTATTGATTTCTACTTATATCTGGGTTATAGGTTATGATTTAGAATCTTAAAACTTTTCCTTAGAAATCTTATAGGAAGTTCTACCTTCAAACAAGGTGTGCAAAAAAAAATATATTTTTTTTATTTTTAATAACTCGATATTATTTTACAAAAAAATGTTTTTTTTTGCAATTTAACTTCTTGCAGTAGAATAATTTAATATTATGTTGGTTGTATTTAATTACTTTCTTTAATTTTCGCAGTCTTTAGTTTAAAATACACTTTTTAATTACTGTTTATATTGATGGTTAGATCGATACTTCCACTTCTAGAGTCCTAAACAGATGTATTTATATAGCAAATATTATCTGATTAGCGAACATAATATGTTGTAATGAGCAAATTACTTTGTAAAAAATAACGTTCGTTTTTATTGGGTTTTATAAATAAAGTAGCGAATATTTTTTTGTTAATTTTAAATCGTTAAAATTTACCACAAAAAAATAACAAATAGTTGAAGAAATTGACCACAACTAGTATAAACCATTACACAATAATAAAAGTTTAGAAAAGTAACATATTTTTACATTATTTTTCTAAATGAATTTGTATAAGTTTTATATTATAAAACTTATATAATCGTTATCAGCTAGATGTTTAATCTTGTTCAGAGTTTTTCAACTGAGCAGGATTTGTGTAAATTGAAAGTTTTTTTATGATACTCTACTATAGAGGGGTGGATATTATACGCAGCAGGCCATATCCAATATTGACAATATAAAAACCATTGAAAGATATTCAAATTCTTAGATACACTAAAGTAACATTTAGTAAAGAAGAAACACTCTAATGAGCTCTGACATAAACCTTACTACGATGAACTAGTGCACAGGGGTCCCAAAAAATTTTTTTATATAAATAATTCTGTAAAATGTGAAAAGTTGAAGATATCTGAATAACGTTGACGTGTTTTTAAGTTGATTAGGAGGAGCACAGGTCCCTAGCTGGTCATGGCATTAATGGTGAGACCTCTAACTTTGGTCACCTAGGGTATGTGATCCAATAAGCTGTAATAGTTCTAATAGTTCACAAGGGACAGAATTATTAAAAAACAAGCGCGAATGTTACATTCGGCCCAGCCGAATCTATATACCCACCATCAAATTTTACGTTATATGGGAAGTGGGCGGACCACGCCCATTTTGGGTTTCCGAGTTTATATCGACCCCCTAACTATACGCACAAAATTTCGTTGTCGTATATGCTTTTGTTGAAGAAATATTAGCAGAAAAGTATTAAACGGACATCCTGTATTTCTTGTTTTTAGTCCATAACTTTTTTGTTTTTTAACCCATTTTGCCAATTTTCAATGCCAAACAAACCTTATATAAGAAAAATATGTGTCCCGCTACGTTACTCCGTTCGAGCCTTATCCTGCTTTCAATAGACTGACAGACGGACGGACGGACATAGCTAGATCGACTCATAATCGAAGCAGCACCCAGAAAATATATACTTTGTAGGGTCTTAGATGATTCCTTCGACATGGTACACACGGAATGACAAAATCAATATACCCCATCTTTTTGATGGCGGGTATAAAAACATTTTATTAAAAAAATTATAAATCTATAGTTTTTTTAATTTTTAGAATTAAAGTAAAATTTATATAAAAAATTGGTCTTTAGAGAAATTATAAATATTTCGTCTGTAATTAAATAATAATTTCTCAAGATATCTTAAAGAGATTTTTAAAGATTATTGAATCCCACCATACCGAAAATCCAATTTTTTTTTATTGCAGATTTAGGAAAAGTTTTTCGCAAGCTCTTTATAACACATTTAAATTTTCCAAGCTGCATTCATTGCAGTCAGAAGTTTAATTCTAAAATCATCTCTGTAAAGAAACCTTCTAGAAAAGTGTAAAATTATTATAATTTCTAAAATAAAATTTTATTTTAGGAAAAACAAAAAAAAAAAAAAATATATCAGTTTTGCAATTTTTAATTTTAAAATCGATATAATGACACAGAAAAAATTATTATCATATATTTTTTAATTAACAAAGTTGTTAAATTTTGCTTCAAAACTAAATAAATATATTCAAATAAGAATAAAATTTCAGTAATATTTTTTTTTTTTTTTTCTAATTTAAATGTTTAATTCATTCAATCACCCACTCAATTAATTTAATTAATTTTTTAATTGGGAATTTTTTTCTGTTTTTCATTTTCTACAGTTTTTGGTAATTGAATGAATTATTTACTAACATATTTGTTAATTGATTTTATTTTTTGAGTTTTCTTTATTCGATAGATAATTTTGTTCTTTAACCAATTAAGTTAAAAATTTTATAACATTGGGCAACAATATAGGGAAATATATGAAAAAACTGGACATAGATTTGCCAAATTGAATCGATGTCCAGATTTAATCAAAACAATTAATTGAAAAATTCAACTCTTCAACAAACTTCTCTGAAAATTTTAAATTATTAATATTTTTATTTGATATAATGTATTTTATTAAATACTAGGTTACCCCGGTGAATCTCCGCACTAGGTAACATTTTTAAGATTTTCAGTAAATCACTTCTTCACTCCACACTCTCCCGGAGAAGTGAAGAGGGTTTCACTGAAAGAGGAAAATTTTTGTTGCCACAAAATTTTACTACATTAGTTCTTTAGATACGTCATTTTTGTAGGGAGTACCATTTCCTCTGGTCGTACCCATCCCATTTACGTATTAGCCTTAATGGTTGTTGAGGAAGTTATTCTTAAAAAGTGTTAATACTTTTGCTGCAATAGTTTCTATTTAATATTTTTGTTGTATGAGGGTACCATATCCTCTTGTTCTATCCATTCCAATTATATTTTGAGTTTGGATTTTTTGGTGAGAAACATATTCCCGTTAAAATTTTCTAACAATAAAGTTATGCGATAATTAGTATTCTCTTTGTATGAAGGCTCTTACTCCCCCAAGAACTATTTCAATTAATTAATATACAAATCGTCTGTTAAGATTTTTTTGATCGCACTCCTTAGTTTCGGTATTTTTTATTTTTTTTTTTAATTAAAAGTTTCTTAGGTTTTATTCAGTATTTTCCTTCACCTGTTTTTAACTAAAAGTTATTATCAAATGTATAACTTCTCTTTGTCCCTTAAATATTGTTTTTATAAAACGTTAATGTTCAATATTGCATATTACTACCAAATATTTGCACCAAGGCTTATTTACTATTAGGTTAGAGCAATTCTACAACAAATACAACAATAAAAAAAAGTTCTCTCATTTGTTTTCGTTAAATGTCAAATTTTGTACATAGAAACAATAACAAAAATGATATAAAAAATGTAAACAAAACACACATAGAAACAAACACCATATAAAAAAAGATTTGACAGTCACCACATATAAGGAAAAAAAAAGTCAGCTGTGTTTTTAACTCTACCTAATAGTTAATATGCCTTGATTTGCACTGAAACTTTAAATAACAAATATATATGTATGTAATAAGTTGTTTTGCTCTTAATAAAAAATATATATTTAACTCGGGGATCGTCGCTCCTAAATTTTGCATTCTCTTTTTCTGTATAACTCTCCTGCTCTTATATTGTGCACGGAATCAATTTTTAAGCTTAAAATTTCATAATATCTGTTGCTCTTAAACAATTTATGGTCTGTAATAAAAACTATAATTTAATATTAAAAAAATTTGCTTAAAAAAGTATTAAAAATATAAAAAATTTATAAATAATTTATCTCTTCATGTAAGAGCATATAGATGTGGCAAAATTAAGAGACCATTTGCACGTGTGCACCATTTTGCGTTTCCCTGATTTAACTAAAAGATGAAAAAAAATTTTATTCAAATCTAATTTAGCGCGTTTTTAAGTGATGACTGGCGCGTTTTGCTTCAAAAAAGTTGACAACAATGACATTAAGGTATTATTAAAATTTAGTAAATGTTTAATGAAAACATTAAAATACTCACCATAGAGAGTTGAGCCACCACAAGCGTTCTCTACATTTGAATGGCAAACCTCTTCGGTATTAACTACGACGCAAATGGCACTCAGCAAGACAACAATAGTAATAATTTTCATTTTTTGTATTTTTAGTTTATTCTTGTTTCAATTTAATTAGTCAATAAACTATTTTAAAAGGGAGAAAATCAAAAATAATGCTACCTAATTTATTTATATTATATAAAAAGATTTCCGTCTTTAGTTCCCTTTCTGTATAAAGACCAATTAAATGATTCGTATTCACATTCACATTTATTTCCCCATAATTTTTTTCCAAAATAAAGTTCGAGATCTCTTCAGAAATGGATGTGAAAAAATTCGTTATTTTGTTATGAAAGAAACATTTTAATTTCAATTGAGACATAAGCAGTCATTTAATTACATCATGGGGAAAAATGTCATAATTTTTTCCTTTTATGATTAACATATTAGAAAATTGATTTGCAGCAATTATTAATTAGTGATAATTTGTTCACAAAAGGGCCAAAAAAAGGTCCAGAATCCCTTGGGAAAAAAAAATTTTTTTTTCTTCAATAACAAGCTCAAAATTTAAATTTACTAAAATCCAAATAGAAATAGGTCTTTCGGATTTTTTCATATTTCTGCCAAAGGAACAATATGAAAATTTGAAAGGACTTTGGGGCGCGCATTTAATGACGTAACAAAAATTTAGGACCAGGTTTAAATAAGACCAAAGTTTTGAAATTTTTCATAAAAAATTTATATGTATATTTGAATTTTTTACTCATAAATATTAAAAAATAGTACGAAAATAATCTAGAAGTTATATCGAAAGAGTGTTCAGGACACTGAAGCACTTTTAAAATATTTTTTTTTTATTTGTGTGCAAAAAAAATATATATATTTTTTTTTATTTTTAATAACTCGATATTATTTTACAAAAAAAAAAAGTTTTTTTTTACAATTTAACTTGCAGTCGAATATATTAATATTATGTTGGTTGTATTTAATTATTTTCTTTAGTTTTCGCAGTCTTTAGTTTAAAATACACTTTTTAATTACCGTTTATATTTATGGTTAGATCGATACTTCCACTTCTAGAGTCCTAAACAGATGTATTTATATAGCAAATATCATCTGATTAGTGAACATAATATGTTGTAATGAGCGAATTACTTTGTTAACCATAACGTTCGTTTTTATTGGATTTTATAAATAAAGTAGCGAATATTTTTTGTTAGTTTTAAATAGTTAAAATTTACCACAAAAAAATAACAAATAGTTGAAGAAATTGACCACAACTAGTATAAACCATTACACAATAATAAAAGTTTAGAAAAGTAACATATTTTTACATTATTTTTCTAAATGAATTTGTATAAGTTTTATATTATGAAACTTATATAATCGTTATCACAAAACAGCTAGATGTTTAATCTTGTTCAGAGTTTTTCAACTGAGCAGGATTTGTGTAAATTGATAGTTTTTTTTTATTATACTCTACTATAGAGGGGCGGATTTTAAGTTGATTAGGAGGAGCACAGGTTCCTTGCTGATCATGGCATTAATGGTGAGACCTCTAACTTTGGTCACCTAGTTCCAATAGTTCACAAGTTACAGAACCTTTAAAAAAACATTTTATTAAAAAAATTAAATTATAAATTTTATAAAATTATTTATGACCGATCTGTATAAAAATAAAAACCTATAGCTTAAACAAGGGCTTCAAAAAATCAAAATGCGTTTTGCCCGATAACTCAGTTATTATAAACCGATTTATTTCATTTTTTTAGCAAGAAAATGTCCAAGCCTTCTTTGCAAAAACTAAGTCCCTAGTATATACGGAGGCTTCGGAAACTTAAAAACCGTTTTTTTAAGCATATCTGCGCAATGTATGAACCGATCTTGCTGAATTTCAATAGCAAAAATTTCGAAAGTATTTCCGATCGTTTGATATATATATTATATATGTCAGTTATCGGTGGGCTTCATAAACGCCATTTCAACCGACACACGGACGGACATGGTCCTATCGTCATCGCTTCTTACAATAAATCTATAGTTTTTTTTTTTTTTTTTTTAATTTTAATTTTTAGAATTAAAGTAAAATTTATGTAAAAAATTGCTCTTTAGAGAAATTATAAATATTTCATCTGTAATTAAATAATTGCTTGTCAAGATATCTTAAAAAAGTTTCTAGAGATTATTCCGAAGAAAAAGAAAATCCTATTTTTTTGTTTTTGTTTTTTTATTGCAGATTTGGGAAAAGCTGTTGGCAAACTCTTTATAACACATTTAAATTTTCCAAGCTGCATTCAATTTGGAAAACTACCCTTTGGGATTTTAGAACATATTGGCTAAAGTCAAAATTTTAATTTTAAAATCATCTATGTAAAGATACCTTCTAGAAAAGTGTTAAATTATCATAAGCTCTTAAATAAAATTTTATTTTAGGAAAAACAGTGCATAGACCAACGACCCGAAAAATAGTGCACATGTGCAAATATCTCTTAATCTATATGCTCTTACATTTGAAGACAGAATAATTATTTATTAATTTTATATATTTTTAATACTTTTTAAAGCAAATTATTTTAATATTCAATTATAGCTTTTATTAAAGACCATAAATTGTTTAAGGGCAACAGATATTATGAAATTATAAGTTTAAAAGAGCATATAGAATGCGAAATTTAAAAGCGCCGATCCCTGGTTTAGACCCTTTCCGTCCAAAAAAATATATATCATTTTTGCAATTTTTAATTTCGAAATCGATATAATGACTTAAGTTTTCTTTATTCGATAGATAATTTTGTTCTTTAACCAATTGAGTAAAAATTTTATAACATTGGGCAACAATATAGGAAAATATATGAAAAAAACTGGACTTAGATTTTCCAAATTGAGATATTTCCAAATTTCAAATGCAAATAGATTGAAAATTAAAAGATTTAATAAACATTTAATCAAAACAATTAATTGAAAAATTCAACTCTTCAACAAACTTCTCGGGGAATTTACAATTACACTGGTCGACAAAAAAAATCCTCCCCCATAGACGAATAATTGGACTTGGTTTTGACGTGCTAAACACGAATCTGCTTTCAGTTTTTTCCTAATATTTCGCCCATAGTAAGGCCATTACTTTAGTATATTTCCTCATAACTCAAGAACGGTGTGTACGATTGATCAAAGTGATACACCACAGATGCGTACTAAAAATATCATCAAATTCCCCAAACTTAAATTTTTTATGTGCTCAATAGTTTCAGAGTTATTTTGAAATAAGTGTCCGAAAAAAATAATTTCCATGTAAAATTTTAGATTTTTTTGTTACTAAAATTTCTTTTAATAAATGAAAACATATAAAATGTTACAGTTTATCATCTTATCATCTTATCATAAAAAAAATGTTTTTTTGCCAACTAGTGTATTTCCACATAGCTATAGTTATGCATGGGTATCCGAACTTAACTGTGAATCCAATCAAGATTTGTGCATCAATTTTTAGGATACGTGGCTTTATTTACTCGTAGTTTTGCCAGCTTTGAGATAAAGGTGATAAACTTAAACATTTTTGATGTTTTTACTTTAAAAAAAATAGTTTTAGTAAAAAAAATAATTCTTGAATTTTGCATGAAAAAAAAATTTTCCGACATTTTTTTCGAAATATCTCTTAAACTATCGAGCGGATAAAAATTTTATAGAAGAGCGACTTAAAGCTAATTTTATTTTGCATATCTTGGTATATCATTTATATAAATCGTGCATACCGTTCTCAAATTATAGTGAAATATACTCGAGTAATCGGCATATTTAGGGCACAATATTAGACACGCCCATAAAAAAAATCCTGACCTGATGGAAAAAAACTGAAAGCAGATTCGAGTTTAGCATGCGGAATTCCATCTAGTCCACATATTTTTTTTTTTTTTTTTTGAAGGAGATCGAAATTTTTTTTGTCGACCAGTGTTATTAATATTTAATATTTGATAATGTATTTTATTAAATACTAGGTTTTCCCGGTGAATCTCGCTACCCCTTTTGATGAGTTAAATACTTTACTTTATATAAAAGCTAATACTCCCTTTCGGTCTATCCGCCCCGGAAAAATTTTTTAAGATTTTCAATAAATCACATTTTCAAGCCCCAACCACTCAACTAAAAATCATCGTATCGCAATCAGCTGTTTCAACCTGCTTTATGCAGATGTTTGTATGTAGCTATTGTTGCCACAAAATTTTACTTTTGCTGCAATAGTTTCTACGATATTTAATATTGTTGTTGTATGAGGGTACCACATCCTCTTGTTCTATTCATTCCAATTATATTTTCAGTTTGGATTTTTGGTGAGAAAGATATTCCCGTAAAAATTTTCTAACAATAAAGTTATCCGATAATTAGTATTCTCTTTGTATGAAGGCTCTTACTCCCCCAAGACCTATTTCAGTTATTTAAATAGATAATTAAATATGTGATAAATAATATTTACTTTACCCTGCTTCCATCAAAAAATAAATTCCAAACAATTTAAAATAATTTAAATAGGAGTGTAATATAAATTTTATTAATATTTTTTTGTATTTAAATTATTATTTTTTATAGAATAATTCTAAGTCCAAACCAATACTAGTTCCGATCATTTTATATTTATATTTGTTAGTTTTTGTAAAAATTTATCAAACAAATGGACGCCCAATGATGGATCTCTTTGGTCCATCAATTTGGACAAATCATTTGTATAACCAGATAATTTACGTATAGTCTCAGCTTGTTTGGCCAAAAATTTATCTTCAACATATAGAGCCATTTCAGGATCGTATCCAGAAGCTTGAAGAGAACGTAAGTGGACATGAATAGCACCATTAGACAATTCTTTTTCAATATCCAAAGCCATGCCCAAGGAATGTAATTCATCAACTTCCAATTGAAAGCGTTGTATGCTTTCATGGATAATATTTAAATTAGCTTTGCCACCACGAAGAGACAATTGTTTGATCATACTAATAGCATCATCAAAAGAACGATCAGAAAGATCGTAATAAAGTTTATGAAAACCAGGACGATTCTTTTGGTAGGAATTGAAATGTGTAGCCAATAACAAGTATTCATAGGATTTGGTCAAATGAGAGTTAATGTAAGCTTGGACTTTGGGTTCTATGTTATCAATTCCACCATAGCGTGAGTTACAAATGGACGATGATGCTAAATTAACAAAAAAAAAAAAAAAAAGTATAGGAAATAATTAAAGAGAAATATTTTATAATTTTTTGTTAGAAAATAACAGAAATTATAGTATGTATTGTTTAACATTATAATATTTTAAATATTAAAGCTTATGACAATAATTTAATAAAACAATAAGTAATAGTGATTTCATTATTTTAATTTTCCGAAGCTACTTACTGAAGCAATTGTTGATTGATATTTAAATCATTCACAGATTTTGTGCAATATCCTGTATGATTTGTACTGTGATAAAATTTCTCAATTATGAAAACTTTAATATACATAATATCCCAGCAAAAACTTTGCTTTCCTGGTAAGCTAGCAGGTATAATTGGAAATAAAAATAAACTACTTATTTTTTGTCTCAATAACTAGTTATTTTTGTTCGAGTTGTCCATGAATTCTAGTAGTTATTTTTAGACTCTAGTGATACTAAAAAATATGTACCTAAACAAAAATAAAAAAACGAAAAAATTTGCCGTCAGTGAGTTTTGAACTTGGGACCTATTAACTTGTCGTTTTTAATGACTAACGTCTTACTCAGTACACCATCTCGCACTTAATATTCAAAGCTAAAAAGCTTGTTTTAGCATAAAATATATTTTTAAAACATTTTGTTGAAAAAACGGATAGCTTCACAATGGGGTTGAACCTGCAACCTTCTGGTTGCTAATCCTGCGCTCTAGACAACTGATCCATGTGATTGTAACTTACTCTGCAATTATACTATTGAGTACTTATTTATGTAATGTAGAGAAGGCAAATAATAATGACGACTACTTTCCAGGAAAGTACTTTAATAAGTAGTTGTCATTACCGAAAACCAAAAAGTTTTTGCTGGGATACTAAACTTTTTTTTTTTTTTGTAAATTTTTATTTTGTCTTATAAGACTTCTTTCGATAGAATATATTTCCTTAAGTGTCTATATGAGAAATATGTTCTGATCTTTTATGAAATTTTATGAACCAATGGGACAATACATTTTAGAAGCTTAAAGTAAATGTAAAAATGTAAACGGAACGTAAGTTGATGGTTACTTAAAAACGTTAATGTAGCAAGTACTTTGTTGTTTTTTTGTACACGTCAACATCAGTGATGTCAATTAAACATATTTATAAAAAATATCATTCAGTTTGAAAATCCCTATATTTATTGCTTTGTATTTTAGCGATTTGTATAAAAAACGTAATTTGTGCTTTTATGAAACATTTTTAATTTAAAATTATTTAAACAACTCTATCAGGTATGTGATGGAAAACGATATCGAAAACGAATCGATTTTAAATCGAAAAAATGTGTGATGTATTTATATTTTCGTTTTTGTTATTGATAAAAATTATATTTAAATCACTTTCTATTTGATTTTATTACATAATTTCTTATATTTCTCTAAAATAAATTGTATATTCTTAATGAAAAATAGATCATTGTTGAAAAAGGATTTTTGAAATCGATCGAAATTCATCATTACTTTTCAAACCGAATCGATTTGAAAACGATCGGTTTTCATCACATACCTGTATGTATTTTTTAAATTATTATAACAATTTCTTTAGTGAAGAAAACAATATTTGATAAACTTTTTACAGCGGTTTTTTAAACAGATTTAGTATATTGAAATAAAAAGCTGTTACGTAAAAACGTAGAGTAACGAAACCTTTAAAAACTGTAAGAAAACAACAACAAAGTACTTGCTGCATTTACGTTTTTTGAGTAACCATCAACTTACGTGTCGTTTACATTTACATTTACGGTAGAGTAATGGAGCCTTAAAAGTTCCATAAATGTAGAGAATCAGCTGACACGTTTTGCTTATGGGAGTTATGTGTGTATGTGTACTAAAAAACGTAAATGTTACGTAGCAACCTAATCAAATTAGGTCGCTCTACGTTTTTACGTGACAGCTGTAACAACAGTGTTGTCAGCTTTTTTTTCAATATACTGAATCTACGTAAATAATCGCTGTAAAAGGTTTATCAATTGGACAATTAGTTTTGCTGTTTTCTTCACTAAAAAATTTTATATATTTTATTTTTAAATAATTTAAATAAGACGTAGAATCGAATATTTAATTTAAAGTTCAAAATTTTTGTCATAAAAGCACAAATTTTGTTTTGCATACAAATCGCTGAAATACAAACCAATAAATTTAGCGATTTTCAATTTGAATTTGATCCACTGGAAATTTGTGTAATTGGCATCACCGATGTTCATGTGTACAAAACAACAACAAAGTATTGGCTACATTTACGTTTTTAGAGTAATCATCCACTTACGTTTCCTTTTTCATTTACGTTTTTACATTTACATTTACGGTAGAGTAATGGAGCCTTTAACCTTAAATTACGTAAAGTGTATTTTGAGGACAATTAATAAAACAAACAAAAAAAAGTAAAATAAAATAAAAAAAAAAATACCTACTTATAAAATAAAATTTATTTTAAACAATATTTAGAAAAAATTTTTAATACTTACGAGAGTAACCTGCGCAAGCGGATTCTATATTTGTTAAGCAATCGTCTTCGGTATTAACTATGGCGCACATGGCAGCCAATGCAGCAACCAGGGTAGGTAGAACGCTCATTTTTTGATTGATTCGGAACACAATTTTTATCAGCGAATTTAATCCTAATTTTTTGGAACGAATTTTATTTTTTTGTTTACAAATTTAATTTTTAGATTTGTTCGAAGATCAAAAATTTTATTTTTGAAAATAAAAATATTATTTGGGAATTAACCCGAAAAGAATTATTCGAATTGAAGTCGTGTACAACGATATAAAATGTGTTGACTTATGTTAAATGAAGGATGTGTGGATGTTAAAGACATTTGTACATGCGCTTGTGTGTTTTTAACTGCGTGTTTTTCTTTTGTTTGTTAAAATGAAGCAACAACACAATGTTTATGGCAATAGTTAATTGAGTTTGTGTTTTTTTATTTGCATATGTATGTATATACATATGTAATTATGTATTTAAAAAGTAACTGTCGTAAAAAATAATAATGTTGTTAGCGTAATATCGATAAATTTTTGTTTTTATGTTTTTGTGTAAACAAGAAATACAAATTTGTTTATAAGGTTAATAAATTTGAGTACTTTAAATGATTGTAGAAAGTAAAAAAGGGTTGATTACAAAGACAAAAAAATTAGAACATTCATAAACATGCATTGCATAGATTGATTGGAGAAAAATTTTATGGGATTATTAAATTTTGTAAATTAAATATTTACCGCAAAATATATATGCACGTACAAAAATAATTATTTTTATTGCTGTCATATAAAAATTATGAAACATAATAAAATTTATGTTTCATATAAAAATTATGAAACATAAATTTAAATGTGCAAAAAAATTTACACATGTATATTATAATAATTCTAATTTTTCTATATTGCTAATTAAAAAACATATGTATATTTACGTACATGAATATTATATACGTAAATATACAAATACATATATATATATATATATATATATATATATATATATATATATATATATATATATATATATATATATATATATATATATATATATATATATATATATATATATATATGTATTTGCATCACAGACAAAAATGAATTCATATACTTACCTACATACATATGTATAAACTTACAAATTTAAAACAAATATCATTGCAGTTTCATAGTTAGGTTTTTTTCTAAACGACAGTATACCGCTAAAAAAATATTTTTTTATACACATCTACATGTATGTATAAGTGTACATGCACACAATGAACCTTTTTTTTACTATTTTTCAACCACTTTTTTGCGCACATCATTGTACCATATGTGTGGCGACCGAACCGTTTGTAATCGTAAAATAACGATCTTCCACATAAATACAAATTTAAAAAAAAGTTTTTTAGATTATTTTCGTAACCCAAATTAAAAAAGTAAGGAATACAAATTAAATCCAAAAAGTGAATTTTATTTTTAAATTTGCGAATTATATTAAAAAGAGCGAAAAAAATCTGAAAATTTAATTCGTAATCCGAATTTTTCCGTACCTTGGCAGCAACAAAAAAAAAAAAATTGTTCATATTTTTTTTTTTTAGTAATTTATTTACTTAAAAAATCTATTTTAATTCAACTTAATAATAACTTAATTCGTTGAAGAATATTTTAATATTATATTTTAATATAATTATTAAATTCTAATATCTTAAGTTTCCGTTTTGCTAATTTAATTTATTATTTGTAACTACTGTTTGTACTGATGATTAGATCGATACTTGTTCGACTCGAGCCATACACATATGCATTTATATAGCAAATGCCAACTTATTTGCGAACATTAAAAATGATGTTGTTATTAAGATTTATAAATAAAGTAGCGAATATTTTTTGTTCATTTTAAATCGTTGAAATTTGCCACAAATAATAACTAATAGTTAAAGAAATTGGCCACAACTAGTGTAAACCATTACCCAATAATAATAGCTATTTTATTTATACTCTTAATTAAAAAGCTATATTTTGCTGCATACATACATACATACATACATACATACATACATACATACATACATACATACATACATACATACATACATACATACATACATACATACATACATACATACATACACACATACAGATGCATATACTATATATGCATCTGTTTGGAACTTCTGTGCACTTACATATTTATATAGAATGCACACATTTACCATAGAAATGAAGGAAAATGTGCAAATTTTGCCGAAGTGGGTCAAGTTTCAGTTAGTTTTTAAACGTTTTTGTAAAGTATTTATACAAGCATTTGGTATCGTTGGATAGGTTTTTACTTCAAAAATAATGTATCTATATATATAAAAAAGTGATTGACTGACTTACTTGGTAATTCATCATCACACAGCCCAAACGGTTAAAGTTAGAAAGATGAAATATGAACTGTAGATTGGTCTCTTACCTCATAGATCCACTAAGACGGGATTTTTTTGAAATTCGAATGTTTAGGGGGTAAAAAAAGTGTAAAAACGGCTAAAATCGGTAACCTTATATCTCCTAAGCTAATAGATATACAAAAAAAGTTGAAAGGTATTGTTATTCATTTAAAAAATAATCGGATATGTATCTGGTACTTTTTTGAAATTCGTCACATTTAGGGAGAAAATGGGTAAAAACTTTAATTTGATACTTTTTCGGATCCCTATCTATCATTTATCGAAAATCGACGAATACAAGTTTGGTACTTTTTGGAAATACGAACGTTTAAGGGGTAAAAGTCGTACCTGATTTTGGTTTTTAATTTACAAAATATTTTTTTCTTTTTACTGACACATACATATGAATATTTTAACATTAGATCCCAGTACAATTTATAAATTTATTGGAATACAACCTCTGTTACATTCAGGGGGGAATAAAAAGTACCAAAAAGGGGCATAAAATCTTAAATTTAATCTTATTCAAATTAAATAATGCATTTTTTATTACATTAAACCTAGAAATATGCATTTAAGGACATTTAGTCATGTGTGAGTGAGAATTTACAAGAGGGAAATTTGTGGTACTTTATTGATCTTTTAATAATACTTTTTGAGTTTTCTACAAATTTGAACCTAGAAACATGAAATTAAAGATACATGGTCCTATGTGGATAAGAATTGAAGAGAGGGACTTTTTGGTACTTTTTCGTTCTGCAAATGGTACTTTTTGAATTTTCTACAAAATTGAACCTAGAAACATTAAAGTTATATGGTCCTATGTGGGTATGAATTCATGAACTTAGTTTGAGGTACTTTTTCGTTCTGCTAATGGTATTTTTTGAATTTTCTACAAAATTTAACCTAGAAATATGGAATTAATGATACATGGTCCTATGCGGATATGAATTCAAGAGGGGAAGTTTGAGCTACTTTTTCGTTCTTCCAATGGTATTTTTTGAATTTTCTATAATATTGAACCTTCAAATATGAAATTAAAAATATATGGTACTAAGTGAACAAGAGTCCAGAAAAGAGGATTTGTGGTACTTCTGCATTCTTCTCATGGTGCTTTTTAAATTTTTTAAAATATTAAACCTGGAAACATGAAATTAAAGATATATGGGGCAAAATAAATGAAAATTCATAAGAGGGTACTTTATAGTACTTTTCGTTATTAGGCAAGAAATTAAAGATATATCGTTCTGTGTTTAGAATCCGCAAGATGTCTACTAAAATATAATAGAAATAATTTGATAGATTTTGAAACTTCGAACTGGTAACTAAAATATTTAAAAATTTATTGTTTAGAATGCTGACAGAACACCAATATTACAACTGTTCCCACGGGTGATAGGAATCATAGTTGAATTTTACGGGTTTCTTAATTTTTTCTATATAAAAAACGTACCATGTTTTTATTTGGTCTATGTAGGAGTACTGTAAGATCGGGTTAAATGCTATCAATATTAAAGTGAATCCGTGTTTGATAGTAGGGGTAGTAATGCGCAGTGTTTATGCTATTAGAAATTCGCATTTAAAAAATCCGAAAAACCAGAAAAAAGAACCTATTTTCGTTTTGATCTAGCTCACGAAAGGATAATGTCAGAAGGAAAATTTTGAGAAACGGTATCTTAGATTGAAGTAAATTTTCATTTAAGCTGGGAACAACGATACTTTTAATTTTGGGGCCACGCTAACCTACATATATTTTAAAATGATATACATACATAGTAGCACACTAACTTTTTTTCAATTTCTCGGATTCAGTATCTGAATAATGTTAACAAAATTTAGTAGATAAACAATTAGATTAAATAATCTTCACAAGCAAAAAAGGGTTGGAAATAAAACACTCGTTTTGATTTATTCTAAAGCTCAAATATTTTTTATTTAATAATTTCTTTTATATTTAAAGGTTGATAAACTAAAAACCTTTAAAATGATCACATTAATAATGAGAAATATATAGTTTAGATTGAAATCACGTGCATGTGATAATATATTATTTTATTAAATTATTTATGAATTAACATTTGTAAATGATAAAGAAAATAATGTAAACAAAAAAAAAAAGTAATAATTTCAAGTTAATACTACGCAGATAATTTTGCTTGAGAAATAAATTAGAAAAAAATAAAAACAAAACTCCAATTCATATATGGAAATAAAAAAATAAAAAAAGACTTATAAAATGCTTTTCGTTTTAAACAAAGAGTTAAAGATGGTAATTTTTTTATTATTAATAAGTTAAAATAATTTTTATTTTTAAACTAATACAGTTTTCAGTTAATTAATTTTGATACTCTTTGTTTTGTTGCTAAATATATTTGCATTATAATTTCTTTAAAATGTTTTTTTTTTTTTGGTTATTGTATTTATTGTTTTTGCAAATATTCATCGAACAAGTAAACAGCCAATGAAGGATCTTGTTGGTTCATCAATTTGGCCAAATCGTTGGCATAACCAGACAATTTACGTACAGTTTCAGCTTGTTTAGTCAAGAATTTTTCTTCAACATATTGAGCCATTTCGGGATCGCGTTCAGTAGCATGGAGAGAACGTGTGTGGACATGAATAGCACCGTTGGACAATTGTTTCTCAGTATCCAAAGCCATGGCCAAAGAGTGTAATTCATCAACTTCCAATTTCAAGTGTTGTTTGCTGACAGAAGCAGGACTTTCATGGACAACATTGAAGTTAGCTTTGCCACCACGACGAGACAATTGTTTGATCATATCAATGGTGTCATCGAAGGAACGATCAGAAAGGCTTTGGTAGAGTTTTTGGAAACCGGGACGATTCTTTTGGTAGGAATTGAAATGGGTAGCCAACAACAAGTATTCATAGGATTTGGTCAATTGAGAGTTAATGTAAGCTTGAACTTCGGGTTCAATGTGATCAATGCCACCATAGCGTGAGTTACAAACGGAGGTGCCTGTTATGAAAATAAACAATAAAAATATATGACGTCATTAAAGAGAAAAGGAGGAGAGAAATTTTAATATTTCTTAGCAGTGTGACCTTTAGATTTTTATTCATTTATATTTTCCTTATTTTAATATTCAATGTCATCTCAGTTTTCTTGAGGTCTAAATAGCGATAACATTTGTTAGGTAGTGGTCACACTGTTTTTCAGTCTATATTATTTACTGTTAGTGTTAACAGATTTCTTAGAATGATAGTAAAAGTAATAATAAATTAAACAAACTAAAAATTGCTGCTAAATTTAAATTCTTACTTTCACTAGCAAACATTCCGGTTATAGCTTGTTAAGATTTTTTATTGGAGGAAAAAAAAAGAATAAAAAGCATCCGGAAATTATTAAAAAATATTACAATAACAAATTTTAGCAGTACAACAAAATAGATATTAACATTGTATGATATTTGATAATAAATAATAAACAAATACTCAAACTCTTTAGATTTGCGAATAATAACATTCTCAAATATTATTTTTTCAATAATTTGACTTTGTGTTTGTTGGTATGTTACTGTTATAAGATATTTCATAATGTTACTTAATATATAGTTAACATTAACACTTCAGTAACAGAATCATATACAAATGTTAAAATTATTTTGTTGACTGTTAACATATCATTAAGGCATTATTAAAATTTAGTAAATGTTTAATGAAAACATTAAAATACTCACCAGAGAGAGTAGAGCCACCGCAAGCGTTCTCTACATTTGTATGGCAAACCTCTTCGGTATTAACTACGGCGCAGATAGCAGCCAACAAAGCAACAACAATAAAAGATTTCATCTTTTGTTTTTCGATTTTTCTTGTTTCTAAAAAGCAACACAAAAAAAATATTATGAATATTTTTACTTAAATTTTGTTTAAACTTCAAAATAATATTAATTTAAAATATTTTCTTTCTTTGTTTTCAAATAAGTACAAGTAGTTTTATTTTTGTTTTTAATCAATTTTATAATTTCACACCTTTAAATAATTTTTTTTTCTAGATTACACTGCGTTTTCTTTGTGTGTTATTTCGTTGAATTATTTTTAACGAATAATTTATATTCTCTTATAGTAATGGATATTTAAATAGAAAATTCAAGAATTCTCTTGATATCAAAACAAAACCAAAAAATAAAACACTACTTTTAGTCAACCGTTATCTATTTGATTTTTAAACCCAACTTACAATTTGATTTATTAATTCACAAATGATTATGATATTTTAATATATTTTCAAGTCTTTTTGTTTTATTTAATATGTTTATTTCTTTTGGGGTCTTACTGCTTTAATAGACACTTTGGAACTGCTGTTTATACTGCTGTTTGGGTCGATACTTGTATACACACCACATACCCATAGATTTTGTTAGTATTTGTTATTTGCACTCACTCTCAGTGATGGTTCTCTCAATTTTTTGATATTTTGTGTTTTTTATTTTTATTTTCATGCATATGTCAAATATGGCTTAACCAATATGGCTGACTATAAAGACGAAGGCACTACACTAAAATTATTACCTATATTGCTCAGTGTGTGGTGGGGTGTGTTGTGTGTGATTCATAACATTACAAAGTAATACTATAATTCATGTTTATTTTATGTAGAGTTATCGCTGTGTACTTTTTTCTCATATAGTTGATGTGTACTTATTGTGATATTTTTATTGTCAATCAATTGGTTTAAAAAAAAAAAATAGTAATGGACATAAGATAGTATTTTTTATACACTAATTTCTATTTATCTTAGTTAGCAACAAATATATGCATATTAGCATGGAAAAATTATACATAATTAGAATATTGGAAACAGAGTTGCATTTGCAAAATTGTTTCAAAATTTATTTCTTTTTATATCAAATTTTTTAATTGTTTCAAAAGGTACATGATGTCTCTGATATTTATTTGTTAAAACGAATTAACAATTTACTTAACTTCACTTAAAACAATATGTGACCTTACATTTTCATAATTAGTTATAAGCGCTTTGGTAAAATTGTCTAGGATTGAAATGGCTGGGTGTGTTCAATGTTTAGATTATGTGACACATTAATATGGAGCTTGAAGGAATAAATTCAGAAATTTCTAGTTAGAAATTTCGCTAAAAAAGTGTTGGATCCAATAAAAAAAAAAAAAAAAGTTTTTAAAAACACGTTTTATAAAAAGTAAATGTAACACACAAAATTAGATTCAAAATCAACAACGGTTGTGGTCACATTGGTAATTTACGGTAACAGCTTTTTAATACCTTTCGTTAACAAATTTAATAGAAAACATATGTAATTTAACAATTTGATACCGAAATGGTTTCAACTTGGTGCCAATTAGGTATCGATTTTCAATAAGAATTGAACACGCAGTGTTTAATTTAAACATATACGGTGTATATTCACTATAGACAAAGAATGGTATCGTTTTCAACACATATGTGATTGTTATATCTCTGGGTGTATATCCCGTAGACAAAAAATTTGTAGGAAGACTCCCCAAACGATGCGTAAAAATTTTGATTAATATGGAAAAAATATTTAAACAATTTTTAAAATTGATCTTCTGTTTCCTACCAGCCATTGAAAGTCACGGGTCTAGAACATTTAGTCCAAAAAAAATTATTAAGTTTTGTCTTGAAATGGGTATCAAAAAATTCGTAATTTAAAGCAGTTATCATTTTTTGTAATTTTTTCGTGCAAAATAGATACGTACTGTTGATAATCGATAATTAAAAAAAAAAAAAAATTGTTTCTCAAATGCCATAAAGAGTGTTCTAGAGAAACAAAATCCCATGGAAAAAAATTTTAAAATATAGGGTCTTCCTATGTCGAAATCTCAAAAAAGTCCTTTCTCGGGACCAAGCTCGGATCCAGTTCATACTTTTGGAGGAGAAAAATTTAATGATCTTATAACTATTTCCTTAAACAAAATCTTTTAGTAAAGATTTTTCATTAAGCATTTTCATTTTAAATTAGGCAGAAGTTATTAGTTAATACACCTTATTAAAATTTTTAGCCTATATTCAATTTGTAAAACGTCTTTTTTGGAACGGAAAGGGTCCCTGAATCTAGAAGTTGATATGAGATTTCAAATCTGATTGCTGTCCTATATGTCTCTATACAATCACCTCAAATCAAAACAAGTGAAAATTTTGTTAAATATGACTTATTAACTCAAATATTTCTATCGAAAAATTTCAGAAATTACCGTTTTCCGATAACAAATCTTAAAAAAGAAAATATAAAATGCTACAAAAATTATAAAAACAAATTCTGCAATTTTAAGTTGTAATCTATAGTATTTAATTAGAAATCTGTCAACGGGAATTTCCCTAAATATTTTCATTCGTAACTCAAAAAAATACTTAAAGAAAAATCAACAAATTTATTATTTCTGACTTCTTTGCTCCAATTTCACAAAAATCTTTATGATTTCTAATTTACATTGTCTAATGATAAATCTCTAGTCGGGAAATGTCCAGAATATGTGTTCAATTTTATAACTAGAGAATTCTGATGAAAATCATCATTTTATTTTGTTTCTCATTTTACAAAACTCTTATCTCAAATTTAAATCTATAGTTATTGAGTAGAAATTTTTCATTGGAAATTTCCCAAAAATATTCAATGTCATAATTCTGGAAACATTGGGGTACATTCACTTAATTTTTTATTATATTTTATTTTGTATCTTGTTATTTTGCTCTATGTGAATTAAAAAAGAACCTATAATGTATGCGGTATAAAATTGCAACAAAACTTTCGGCGCTTTCTAAAAATAATGTACTTATGACAAACACATCTTTTGTCATGAATTTTTTAGACCAATTCTTAAATCTAATATTTTCTTATTATATTGCGTAAGTTTGCATGAAAAATCGGAGTTCTAGTTTCTTCAATATATTAATGAGAAACTTTAGTCGGAGTTCACACACAGCAAATCTTTCTTGTCGCAATTCTGACTTCGTAGAGGCAAAACTAATGCAAAAGTCTAGTGTTCCCTTCTCCTCTCTCTCCTATAAACTCAGAATTGCGGCAAGTAAAATTGCTGTGTGTGAACACCGCCTTATACAAAAAATTTGTAATTTGTTCGATTATTTTCATATTTACCTCACATGAAATGATTTATATTTCAACTCAGATGGCAATAAATATCAAAGAAATTTATTTCTTCGATATAAATCTATTGATAGAAAAGTATAAAAATCAAGACAAAAGGTTTTTCGAAGAAAACATTTTATGGATCGAAGTCAATTTGTGGTGTATTTTTAACCTTTCAAAAGCTGTGTAATGCAGAAACGATGAATTTTATAAAAACAAATATCGAGGTATATAATTCTGTAATAATATATCTTCTAAACTAATTTGGTGTTCGGATATAAAAATTGGATGATTTTGTAGGAAATTCGATTAATAAGTTTTGGAATAATTTAAACATGGGAGCGTTAGTAGAATCCTCTCGACAAAACTACTATGCAAAATAAGATATAATAACCAAATAACAGGTTCGATAAGCTTTAACATCGAGTTGTTAAACTCATGCTTAAAAAAAATCCTTCAGAACTGTTGCAAAAGTGCACCAAAGGGTTTCAAATATTGGTCATACTTCTGAAATAATATAAGATTTAAGTTAATTAAAAAAATAAAAATAATTTTGTTGCATTTTTGGCTGTAAATTTTGGTTTCTTTGACACTTATTATAAACAAATTCACGTCCGATTTTATTTTCGGTATTTGTAACAGAAATTTCAATTTGTTGTCTCTTCTAAGAACTATGTTTTCTCAAAGTCCTCATAATGACACTTTTTCATAAACAGTTCAATAGTTTGAGCTAAAACTATTCTATAATATTACGCAATCCATGGATTTTTACCAAGATAACCAGACAATGTGGCCGCTTTCAACATTGTTAGGTCCAATAAATTTAAAATTGAAATGTATTCATATTTTATTTCTGTGATATATTGTTATTTTTATCGATAATTCCGAGACCTTAATTAAGTGTTCAGAATGTTTGAAGTTACTAGTGCTTGTGTGACCGTAAGTGGAGAATATATTTTTTGTATTGGCATAACGACGAAGCTTATTAAATATAATTGGAATATAATTTTACTTCTTATAAATCTTAAAGCAAAATTTTAGGAAGATCAGCCCAAAGTTACTCATATGTTCACTTCCAAAATTTCTTTTTATACCCACAAGTATATTGGTTTTGTCATTCCGTGTGTAACATGTCGAAAAAATCATTTAAGACCCCATAAAGTATATATTTTGTGGGTCCTGGTTAGATTCTGAGTCGATCTAGCTATGTCCGTCCGTCTGTCTGTTGAAAGCAGGATAGGGCTCGAAGGGATAAACCTAGGAGGACGAAATTTGGCTCAAATATTTGTTTTATGTAAGGTTTGTTTGGTATTGAAAAAAAAGTTATAGGCTGAAAACTAGGAACACAGGATATCCGTTTCATACTTTTCTGCTGATATCTCTTTAACAAAAGCAGATATTTCGATGGTCGATATAAACTTGGAAACCTATCATCCACCTCCCGTATAAGGTGAAACGTTAATGAAATTTTGTACAAATAGTTCAAGGACCAATGTAAACTCGGAACCAAAAAAAATGGGCGCCCACTATACCGCCCACCTCCCATATAACGTAAAATTTAAAAAACTTGATGGTGGGTATATAGATTCGGCCGAGCCGAATACATTATTCGCACTTGTTATTTTTCACTTGACCAACAAAGGCTGAAAAAAAAACTAGATCGTGACATAAGGCTTAATTAAAATTAAACCCTGTGTTTCAAAAAACAAAAAAAAAAAAAAATGGTAAAGATAAATAATAACTATCGAATAACAAAAAATATAATAACTAAAAGTAATATGTATTACATTTTATCATAATTCACTTTTTCTATGAATAAATTTACATTTAGCAATGATTCAATATTGTGAAATTATGATCTCGAAATATTAAAAATGTTTCACGTGTTTTCCCTATACAGTTGCTATGGTCAAGGGAACCATGGATATCTAAAATAAATATATATTTTATTTCAATAACATCACGTCTTTAATTATCTAAAGAATGTAAATTAAAGGCGCTTTCAAATGTCAAAATTTAACATAAAATGCAATAACTCTAATGAAGTTTGAAATTTATTTGAATATAGTCACGTTCTAGACAAAAAATATGACGTGTTTATTAAAAAACAAATCCTTTAGTCGGCCATATTAGTTTAAGTACATTTATAACGTTATCAGTACTAAAAGATAAAAACAATGAACATAAGTTTTTATCAACACAACAACATGGCAACTCTTTATGTAAAATTTCCATTAAACTGTAAATTGGAGCATAGTGAGAGTGAAAAGGGGGTGGGGGTCCAAATAAAACAAAAACAATAAACAGCTGACTGTAAGGCAGCCATTAAATTGACAGCCATATTGATTGCAAGCATGCAATTCGAGTTAAATGAGAATGCATTGACTATTATTTATGTTAAATATAGAACGTTTAAATTTATATTATCAATTTGTTGAAAGTTTTGCAAATAATATGGGACGACATATTGTATTTTGAAAATAATAATACTTATAATATATTTCAATAGATAAGAAATTATTTCACACGAAATATTGGAGAGTAAAAAAACACTGCTAAATAATGAGTAGAGAGCAAGAGAGCTTAGTATTAAATATTATTGTACATATGTGAGTGTAGTGCAGTGTAGTAGAATTTATTATTTAAAAGTGTTTAACACCACTCTAATAACAGACAGTTCTTCGCATTTGTTCGTACCGTATATAACGCAAACAACAAAGAGAAATCAATAATAATAGTAAGAGGAATTACTTTATTCAATAAAAGATTTCAATTGTCAGTTTATTAAGAAAAAAAACTTAAAAAAAAACTCAATTAAAGTCGCCTTCTATGCCAGTGCGTATAAAGGTTTTTGACAATTTAAATAAATTATAATCCCCAGAAAAAAGTAAGAAAGAAATTTTTAGTAAAGACACATACATCTTGTGATTTTCTTTTAAATTTGCTGCTTACTGATAATTTAAACAGTTTGTCTTTTACTTTTTTGTGTGTGTGTATATATATATTTATAATTGTGGAACATTAACATTATAAATTCATTTTCTTTTGTGCATTTAGCAAAGTGAGACATAAACTCTCGAACTGAAGATAGTATACCAAAAAAATAATTAAATTTTTAACTAATAAAATAACTGTGATTTTATTGAAAACTCTAAACGAAAAAAGACAAAACAACAACATGATGAAATTCTTAGTGGGATTCTGTATTTTGGCCGTTGTGGCCCCTACCGTTTTTGGTCAAATGAAATGTAAGTACATATTATTAAATCAATTTGTGTAAAAATCAATTTATTTTATAAATTGATGATTTTACACTGAAATTAACAATTTAATGCGCATTTTAATCGAAAAAAATATACAAAAAGGAAAAAATCATACAAAGAAATTCATAAATATAAATAACAGAGTTGTATTTAGTGTTAAAGAAGAGTATATTTATTTAAAATGAGAGTATTTTTTTGAGCTCTCTCTCATTCACTCTCTCTGTGTGTTAAAATTGTTTATTTTTATTTTTTATATTAAAATTCAAAACAAATCTATTTTATTTATGTATGATTTGTTTTATTTTCTTTTTGTTTATCATATTATTTCCGTTGGTTTTTGTTGTTGTGATGGAAACCAGTTGTATTTAGTAATTTGTTTTATAATACATAAACTTATGTAAATTACTTACCGTTATTGATTTTTTCCTAAACTTAATAGAAATTTCATAATACTATATGTATGTAAGTCGTCTATTGAAGGAGAGAGTTGTTTATATCTTATAATCAAGGTCTTTTTCGACAGATAAAAAAACAACAATAACAATTGTTAGTGTTTTAATGTAAATTTTTATAGTGTAATAATGTTAATTTACATTAAATTATCCTGTTAATTTAACATTTACTATTAATATAACTGTTAATAACAATATTATGTTAATTAACATTAAATTTTGTTGTACATATACTGTTAGACAATTACATGCGTTTGTTTTACATAAAGAAAATAAAAGTACTTTTGTTTATATTCCTAGAACATTTTTGCACACGACTTTTTTCGAATTCTTAAATGTAAAAAAATCGAACTTTGGTTTACGCTTTGCTTTTAAAGCCTTTCCTTGTTAAACATTCAAATGATGAGTCATAAGTTGTTTATATAAACAGACTTTTATACATGTACAAGTATATATTTCGTAAAACTATTCAAATATCTCAAGTAGGTACTAAATTTTTTTATTGTTTATTTTCTGCCTTTTAAGAAGCATTAAGTCTTTGAGAACTTTCTCACGACCTTTAAGCTTTAAATTTGCACACGGTTTTATTAAAGGGGACATTTTCAGATTTCAAAATACACATGGCGATTTTAAGAAATCAAAACAAAACATAATCTCATGTGGAAGTATTTTGTCTAGTTAAGCAAATGATAAGAAAAATACATACAAATATAACAGTATAATATATGTACTACTCATAACAATAACTCCCTGTATTCAAAAAATACGCTCAGAGTAAAAACAAACTCTTCAATTAGTTTTGCACACGTTACCAACAATAACAACCCAAGAGGGCAATTATTCTCTGTTTATATAGAAAAAAAAAGTACCTTGATTATTGAAAACAAAATAAAAATAAAAACCACAGAACAAAATAAGAAAAAAAGAATCAGACGAGAGATGAGGAAATGATCTTTTTAAATCAATTATAATGATGAAATTTTACCTAGAAAAATTGGGGTTTTTCTTTGTTCTTTGATCCCTACAACAACAATAGCCAATGGTTAAATTTCACAAATTTGCGCAGTCGTTTAAAATTCATATTTAATTGTTTGATCATTATAAAAATGTAAATCTATAATGCTTTGCAGGCTCTATGGGTAATCCTGAATTGCCTCAAGAATGGATCGATTTACGCCCTGAATGTTTGGCTGCCATGCGCACACAAATTCAAAAAGAAATTGATGCTTCCTATCAATATTTGGCCATGGGTGCTTACTTCTCTCGCGACACTGTCAATCGTCCAGGTTTTGCTGAATTGTTCTTCAAATCAGCCAAGGAAGAACGTGAACATGGTTCCAAATTGATTGAATACTTATCTATGCGTGGTCAATTAACCTCTGATGTTACCTCTTTGATCAGAACTCCTGTAAGTATTAAAATTGAAACCACATTTCTTTTATTTTTACTTTATTCTAACTCGTTTTATTTCCTTATACTTTAATTTCTTTAGGTTGTCAAAAAGGACGAATGGGCCAGTGGTGCTGAAGCTTTGGAAGATGCTTTGAATTTGGAAACTGAAGTTACCAAGTCAATTCGTAAACTCATTAACACTTGCGAGAAGAAATACAACCACTACCACTTGGTTGACTACTTGACCGGGGTCTATTTGGAAGAACAATTACATGGTCAACGTGAATTGGCTGGTAAATTGAGTACTCTCAAGAAGATGATGACCAACCATGGTGCTTTGGGTGAATTCTTGTTCGACAAGGATTTGTAAATCATTTACACAATGAATTCCGCTAAAGCCTAAATAACATGAGATTTTCAACAAAAACTCATTTAATTTTGTAATAAAAATTAGAACATTCTCTAGCTGTGCTTTTTATTTTATTACTTAGAAAAAAAAAAAAAAAACAACAACAAAATGAAAAAAACATTGTTAAATTTACCAAGTATTCCCTTTTGTTTTCATTAATAATAATATTATTTTAATTTATCAGTAAAAAAAAAAAGAAATCTGTTTTAATTAATTTTGAATTCAATAAATTCTATAACATTCGGCTCTTATTGGTTTTCTTTTGTCACTCAAAACCATTTCATAAAGAGCACAGTATATATCTGGGTTTTTCTTTTATTTATTTTTCTTGAATTACATTTATTTTTTTAAAATTTTTTTTCATATTTATTATAGTTTTTTATACACTCTCATTTCGTTATCATTATAATCATCAATAAATTTGCAAAAGAAACAAACTATTTTTTTAAGCAACCAGTCGTCTTCTCCATGTGATTTATTTAAGTATAACTTGTATAATTTTTATCATCTTGTTTTAAGCTCATTGCTACAATGGAAATTACTCTTACCTAGTAATGTTTAAAAGTAATAAATTAATAGTAGTTAAAACATAAATATGAAGAAAATAAATCAAAAATATTATTCATTGAAATATAAAACACATTTAAGACTACTTCATAGTTATCTTATTATTTTTGTCAATTATGCAAATATTAAAATAAAATGAAATATATATAAATAAATATAAAAAATATTAGTTTAACTTATTAAATCATGACCAATATGTGCAATTTTATTGGAGGATAATAATAATTTTCGGTGAAGAATTAAAAAAAAAAATCCTAAATTATTTTGTATAATTTAAATATGTTTCCAAAAAGTTTCTGACAATCTGTAAGTTCTTTTTTGTTGTGTAGGCTTTAAATATTTTGGTAAAATTCAATAAGAAACTGTTAAGGAGCATCCCTATGTTTTGATTTATATATGACATGTATCCTCAAGTTTTCAAAGGCATTGGGAAAATTGATTTCATAAGAATAGTACTGAACCTTAAATCTTGCGAAGCTGCCATCTGCTGAGTCTTGCTTTGGAACCTTTAAATCTCTAATACTAGTATAAAAACGTGCCGAAATAAGTATATTGTCTTGTTATAATAAAGAAGGTTTCCAATAAAAGTGGATAGATTTTAGATGAAATAAAACAAAAAGTTTTAACTTAAAAGGCCATTGCGCAAAGTATACAAAGTAGTCCGACTCTCTTTTAGTAAAATTTCTCTCTCACATATACGGGTTCCGTGTGAACGTGAGAGAACTAATACAAAGAAAAAAACACAGATATGTTACCACTAAATTTTGAAATTCTTAAACATTTTTACACTGTTATCACTTGCACACACAATTTCAATTTTTTTTTCTACACCATTAAGTCCACTTTTATTTATAAAAAGGGTCAATTTTGGGCAAACACAAATTGTTATTTTTTTCTTTAATTTTTGACAAATTGTTTTGCTTTCTTTTAAAATTAAATTCTTCAACAGAGTTTAAATTTTTGGTATTGAAAATTCAAATAAATTGAATTTTAAAACATTTTTATAGAACTCTGTGTGTATGGGAACAATAAAAAAAGCATTAACACATTTAAATTTTTGTTACTAACACATACTTAGAGTTATGTACTTTTTTACTAACACATTCTTAGAGTTAGGTACTCCTGCCAAAGAGTCGGACTACTTGTATATACTTTGCCCTTGCGTATGTAAATGTCGATAAAGATTTTAATAAACAAATCACCTTAAACTTTATAGAAGGATTACGCTAAAAAATTATCAAAAAAAGCAAATAGAATAAGGTTGTTACACTGATCGGTACAAAGAGAAAATGCAAAAAATTTTAATGCATTGTTGTGTTGATTAAATTTTAAACAGAGTAACGTGAACCTGATTTGTTGAAAGTAAGCTTAAAATCGAATAAAATATTTAATCCTTAAATGAATGGCGTACCATATATCGCTATCAAACAAAAGTGTTTAAAATTCAATTTTAATTAGGTATAAAAGATTTAAAATTAAAACATCAAATATTACTTATAAAAAACATACCATAATAAAACGAAAGAGAAAATATAGTCGTTCAAGACCGACCATATGATACCCTACACCATTGTGTTTGAGATAAAAATTAGACCAATTGTAGACCAACACTTTTACTAAATATAAAATAAATTATTCAAATACAGAACAATGCATTGATGCTAACATCTATATGATTTTTCCGATTCCCGGAAGTAGGTATGGTAAATTATGGACCGATTCTCATAATTATTTGTGTCGAATATTAACTTGATACTAACATTTTAATGGGATTTATGCACGTCAAAGTGATTTTCGGAAGAGGAGATTTATTTGGGCTATGGTCAATTATAGACCGTTCTTAATTAAATTTGGAACAAAGATTGAAACTTCTAAAAAAATTTCATTGAAATATTGCTATATCATGAATTCCATGTCACGCACTGTTACAGCGTGCAAATAATTGCAACTGATTTTGTTAAGAAAACATTTTTTTTAAAGCAAATTTTTCATTTTTATTATTCAATTTTATACTCTTTTCAAAATGTGTAAAGGATTTATTAATCGGTTTTCTAGTTACGTTGGTATAAAACAAAATGTGTCGTACGCACGCGCTACAAAATTTACCTTGTTAAAATTTAATGTCAGTTTCTATCAAAAATATCTGCGAATTTACTTCAGATAGAATTTTCATATTTTTTTACAGCAATAATAAGCTATCATAGATTATATAAATAATTATGTTAGCTGGAAAAAATATATATACATATATTTATATTTTTTTAATTTTAAGATCGTCTTGCATATGTTACATTTGTCACGCACAATTACACCATACTTTTGTAATACATACTTGCTTGTTTCATGCTAAAAATAAAATGCAATAAAAAATGATTTTCTTATCTTTATTTGTACATACATATGTAACTATATATTTTATTGAAAATGAAAATAAATTAATTCAAGAAAAAAAAATAAAAAATATTTATGGGCATCACAAAATGTTGTAC
The DNA here is from genome assembly GCA_951394005.1 of Protophormia terraenovae. Taxonomy (NCBI): domain Eukaryota; kingdom Metazoa; phylum Arthropoda; class Insecta; order Diptera; family Calliphoridae; genus Protophormia; species Protophormia terraenovae. The sequence goes on along the minus strand of OX596073.1, from coordinate 168,674,349 downwards.
GACATACATACGTTTTGTGAAGTGGTCATGTTACTAAATAATAAAACTGATTCATTTATTGTCTATATAATTCAAGTATTCTGTTATTAAATATTCTGTGGATTTAAAAGTAAAGCGAGAAATAATGCGATTTCCGGAAGACTCCACGAAGTGTTTTAATTGAAGCTTTTTAATTCCGGGCAAATAAGATTGTTCCCATATTGGACTAATTTCAACGCGAGTAACCGTTATGGCTTCCTTATTTTTATAAAATATTTCGATATTCTTTAATTTACTGGTTGCGCAATTGGCAAAATCTTCGGCATTATGAATTGCTATTTGGCGCGATTTTATCTGCGACCAAACACATCTTTTTACGGTAGCCCCTATGCCATCAACAGCACCCTTACCGTGTGATGTTGCAAAGAAGGACCAAGTAATTTTGGCATTGTAAATAGCTTGAAACTTAATTAAACTTGATAAAACAAATTTATTCTTAAACTGAGATGCGCAGCCATCAGAAAAAATATGAAATTTGTTTAATTTAGCAGTTTTATTAATAATAAAATCAAAAATTGTTCTTAGGAAGGTGTATACGGAATATTTATCATGACTCAAATCATTGCTTATAATGGCAATTGACTGAGTCTCATTTTGCGTCCAGACGCAACAAGTAAACACAGTGACTTGCTCAAAAGAAAAATGTGCAGCCTGCATTTCATCCTGCGAAAATACAAAAAAATTCTCCGCAAAGTCAATTTGAATAATAACTTCGTCTTGATGAATTTTTTCTTTTACATTTTAAAGTGTTCTGACTGAACGTTGTTTACGTAAAAGTGCTTCTTGAATTTTGGCAGTTGAGCTTGTAGCTCTTCTATTGCTTTGGCTACAGATGATTTTATTTCATTTTATTGAACTCTACCATTTTCATTATTTTTCTCCCATTTTCTCCAATATGTGTTCGTTTTGTAATCGAACAGTAATGTTAACACATCCCTGATATTATCATCGCATTCGCCGCATATCCCCAAGACACAGTTTTCGTTGTTCACATCACAACAAACATTGCTTAAAAGTTCTTTATACGTTAATGGAAACCCATCAATATTTTTTAAGGCTTTGCATAAATTTATGAAATTAGCATGTATTTGGCACACACAAACATTGTGTGGCGTATCTCTCACAACGATGACATTTCGAGGGCGTAATTGGAAAAATTTTGATTGCCCTACTTTGTCAGCTACATCAACTTCAGAACAGTATATTTCATAGGCTTCTTTAATTGACATTACCATGTAGTGTTTTTGCATTAAAACTTTATTATTGTTAACTTTTACCGATATAACATCAAATTTGCCAGGTGCTTGGTAGGAAATTAAATCTTCATTATAAAATTTTACAACTTTTTTCTTTTGATTTTTAAGTTTGCCTAACTCGGACGACAGCTCGGGGAAAAATTCATTGCAAAGCTGTTTAAGAACCATTTGTTTTCTGTCTAACCGCTCAGGCAAATGTTTGCGCACCCTACTCACGGCTCTATAAAATGACTGTTTTGTCTTATAAGGTAAAGAACTCGCCTCTGGATGATCAGTTAAATTTTTTTTTTGCGCGATACTGACGCATTCTTTCAGTATTTCTTTTTTTTTTTTTTTTTTTGCTCTCTACTAGTTTCCTTCTTTATGTTCTTGGTTGGATTATTTTTAACTTTATTTCGATATTTTTTCATTCTTTGACTATTTTTTTCTTTGTGTTCTTCCCACTGTATTTCATTTTGCTTAATTTTTTCCCGATAACGTTTCATACGATCTTTTCCATCCATTTGTCTTTACAAAAATCAAAAATGTATGAACAAAGTACATTGTTAAAAAAATACGCACTCGTATTAAATTTGTTATGTATTGAAGAAAAAAAGTGTAACATGTGCGAAACGCGTGAATTTTTTTTCAATGGATATATAATATCAAAATGTTTCCAATCGGATTTACTATCTCAAAAGCCACACATAATACCATTTTCCGGGAAAGAAATTCTAATATCAGAGACTGCATTGAAAAATATATCAATTTCGTAACGCACATGTTACATTATTTCTTATTCTATAAAACTTCATTTACCTTGGTATTCCGTTGATATTTATTTCTATGTATTATATATAAATATAAGTAATTTATAAACGAATTTTAAGCAAAAAGTTTTTTTTCACTTTCTGTAATAACCAACGCACGCTTTTACTGCTAATTATGCTAAAAAACTGCAAAACTTTAGCCTAACTTATTCACCACGCAAAAATAAAGGAGAACGAAGGAAAACAACCGTTATTTTTAAAAATTCAACTTTACAAATGATGTTTAAAATCGAGAGATTATATTTAAAATAATTTCTCTTCTCTCTTTACATTTTGATTTTTTACCCATACGGATGACTTTTCTGTGGAATTCGTGATATATAAGGCAAGTCCCATTATTTTTTCTGTGCGTTAAAAACATCAGCACAAACGCATAATACCTCAACTATGGGTGTGTAGGGTATAAAAATAAACAGAATTTAATAAAAATAATAATAAAAAAATGTTTAAAAATGTGTATAAAATTTTTATTATATAATTTAACACTGAACCTGTCCTCTTGGACCAGTCCTGTGAAATATTATAAAAAATTCTAAAAGCAGCATTAGAAGAACGAAAAAGTATCGCAAAGTCCCCTCTTATGGATTTTCATTCAACTAGAACCTTATATCTTTAATTTCATGTTCCCAAGTTCAATATTTTTTATAATTCAAAAAGCACCATTAAAACAACGAAAAAGTACAACAAATGCCCTGTTTTGGATTCTCATTCACTTAAGACAATATATTTTTAATTTCATATTTGTAGGTTCAATATTATTAAGAATTCAAAAAATACCATCGGCAGAACGAAAAAGTACCAAAAAATCCTTCTCTTCAATTTTCAAACTCTTCAAAAAGTACCAAAAGGTCCTTCTCTTCAATTCTTACCCACATAAAATATACATATATTTAATTTCAGATTTCTAGGTTAAATTTTATAAGAAATTCAAAAAGTACCATTAGAAGAATGAAAAAGTACCACAAAAAATCTCCTACTCTAAATTCTCACTTGCTTAGGACTACATGTACTTAAGTTCATGTTTCTATATTTATTATAATAAAAAAATGCATCATTTCATTTGAATTAAATATAATTTACCGATTTTATCGCCTTTTAGGTACTTTTTACACTTCCCCTGAATGTAAAAAAGGTTGTATTCCAATGAATTTCTAAATTGTACTGTGATTGTATGTATGTGTAGTAAAATAAAAATAAAAAAATATTTTGTAAAAAAAGTACCAAAATCTGGAATGATTTTTACTCTTAAACGTTCGCATGTCCAAAAGAACCAAACTTGTATTCGCCAATTTTTGATAAGATACAAATTTTATGAACATTTTATTTCTAAGCTTACTGGATTAAAAGATAGATAGGGTTCCAAAAAGATACCAAATTACAGTTTTCACCCGTTTTCTCTCTAAAACGGTCATATTTCAAAAAAATAAGATTAGCGATTTTACCCGTCTTTAAAAAAAAAGCTCGTCTAAGTGGACCTATTGGGTAGGAGACTAATCATCTTTCTAACTTTATGATAAGTGATTAAAAATTGCACATTTTTGTCAGGAAGAAAGTTTTTCAGTTTGTCATGAAAAACTGTTCTTTCCGACACTAGTTTCTGAATATTGGACAATAGTTCTCGTATTGTAAAATGTACTCGTGCCTTCGCCTTATTAAGGCGAGGCCCAAAAGAATAACTATCTGATGGAAAACAACTGAAAGCTGATTCGTGTTTAGCAGATAAAATTTCATCTATTTCAACTTTTTTTTTTTACGTTCATGTTGTATATTTCTATTTGACACTCGGTCTTAAACCTATGGACATCAACCACTAAAACTCTGGATTGAAGAGAATCCTCAAGCGATTCTTTACAATAGTTCCAAAAGTCACTTGTAGCTCAATAATAAATAGTAAAAACATATTTTTTTACCGCACAAAATTATAATTTTAATTTATAATTTTGAAAACTATTTAACAATTTTTTTATCACTTTTTTTTATCACATTTTATTTATTTTTACTGAAAATATTCATTATAATAATCTCCCATAGAAATAACTTCTATTTCTGACTTTTCTTGGTCATTTCCTTTAACTGCTCCTGAAATTGTTGTAACAATTCTGTAGGTGTTTTTATTTCCTTTCTTAATCTTTCTTGTTCCTTTAGTTCCTTTTTGATATTTTCCTCATATTCATTTGGCAACTTTGCCACACTCTCTTTTAATTCTTGTAATTGTTCTTGTAGTTGTTCGTTCAATTCTCTCTGTATTTCTAACTCTTGTCTTAATGTTTCTTGTTCTTGTAATTCTATTTGTATATTTTGTTCATATTTTTCTTGTTTTTTCTCTTTGTTATCTTTAAGTTGTTGTAATTTTTCTTGCAACTGTTGTTGCATATCCAATAACTTTTGTACTTCTTTTTGCATATCCGTATTCTTGACAGTTTCCGCTTTTAATTTTTCTTCAATCTTTTTACCTTTTTCTATTTCTTGTTGTAATTGTTGTACTTTTTGTTCAACATCTTGCTCTAGATTTTGTTGCTTTTGCTGTTGACTATGACTTTCTTGTAGCAAAGTATCCTTAACACTTTGTATTTCTTGTTGCCATTGTTTTTGTTTCTCTTCAATTTGTTGAATTACATTGAGTTCACAAATGAAACCAAAATTATTTAAACATCTATTATCATTCCATCCCATATTTTTTTCCATAACAATTTGTACACAAAATTCATTTTTGCCCACGAAATTTGGATTATTAGCATACCAATTGGTGTAGTTAAATTTTTTACCCGTTGAAAGCCAAACAAAATGTCTACTCGGATACTGAGTCATAATACCACCAATCCAAAAAGTTACATTTTTAAAATTATTTTCTTTGCGTACATGTTTGATCAACGTACTCAATTCTTGAGATTTTGTACTCGTATCAATCTCCACCAAGGTCATGTTCATTTTTAAGCAGACTGCCTGGCTTTCGAACCAATTGTACTGGAAGTAAAAATAAAATATTATTAAACATTAATTTGTTGTTATATTTTATAAATTGTATTAACCTTTTCATCAAAATCTATATAATATTGATTATTGGCTTCTGATGTGTACATTTGTCCCTTGCCATTGATGTTTTGTATTTTAAAAAGTAATAAAATGATGACCACTTTAAAAACGTCTGCAGAACGCATTTTCGTTTTCGTTGTTTCTTCTTAAACACTTTATTAACAAATAATTCGTCTAATCTATTTTTGTTTAAAAAATTTTGGAAATCTCTTAAACTATAAATAAATTATATGATCATAAAGCCCAAGTGAGCCGAGTTGAATGCGAAAGATAAGCTTTTGCTTTTGCAAGAGAAGTACACTAGTTAGAAGGTTTGTTTGAGACATCGATTGATTTGTAACAGAGAAACACGTTTTAGTTGAATAGAAATTTATAATTTTTGGGAAGTAATGATTATATTCAGTAATCTAATAATCGAAAATTTTCAATTATAAAATTGTAGAAGAAAACACCTGTAGAATATTTTAACCCAATAAAGCCTTTTCATTTCTTAAAAACGTAATAGAAATGACCCCTATTAAAATGAGATAAATAAATTGAAAATTCTAATGAAATATTCCACGTTATTATTTATTAGAGTATTCATTTTAGTCGACTTTTTCATTGTTCGAATAATCAAATAACTCGAAAATGCAGTTTTTAAGTTACTCGAATAATCGAGAAAAACTTTTAAGTTACTCGAGTTATTCGAGTAAATTATACCTTAAAGTTTTACTAGTTTTTTTCAATGATTATTAAAAAAGAAATAGTCTTTCGAAAATAATATATAATTAAAACTTGCGTAAAGATTTATGAATATTTGTCTTTTTTGATTGTTATTCATGGATAGTAAAATAAATAGCTCTAACTATTTTAGTATATTAATTCGAACAAAATTTTGTATTAAAGTGGGTTCGAAGGACTTTTTATCATTTTGAATTGCTATAAAATTACTAGTTTTTACACTAATGCCCTATTAAAGATTATTATCTATACTTTCGATAACAATTTAATGTTTAGTTTTTAACCACTTTGAAATAATTAGCGATTTTGTCTCACTTTTCAATTTGGACACATACTAATCTATGTGGTACACAGAGATTTTCAGTTATATTTAAAATATTTGTAAAATATTTGGGAACGTTTTACCCATATACTACGATGACTAATCGCCAGACATAGCCAAATAAATTAAGTATCCCAGCAGGAAAATATGTTAGTGCTTTCTCCCAACAGGCCTTTCTGAATACCTCCGAACAAACTTTAAACACATTCCTTTTTGCCTTCTGTAAAAATTCCTTAAAGAATGCCTCGACTTCCTTTAAAAAGAAATCCGGTACTAATTCTTGTTTCCATTTCATTAGATTACGAAATAGAAGGTGTCACTCACCTACTAACTTATTACAAACAGAAAAAATTGTAACTACGAGACTTACAAAGCTCAAACTCATTTAGTCTTGTTTTAAGTGTCGATAAAGAAAATAGTCCTCATATCTTTTTTGAAATATATTTCATATTCTTTTTTAATAGCATTGAAAATTTAAGAGAGCATATTTATTTAAGAGTAATTGGCTTTTCGCTTCTTTTGGAAGGGAAGGTCTTGCCTCCAATGACACGCCATGTAAAAAAGAAATAGTGTTGCAATGCGAGTGGCATTCCTAGTAGATCCTAAATAAGGCATTTTAGAATGTATTTTTAGCCCTTCTATCTCCGACTTGGAATAGACAGAAATTTAATATTATACAAATGTATATAGTTTTTAAGATAATTTACTCTTATTTAAATTATGTTTTAGTTCTTTTTTGTGCAAACATGTTTCGCAACTCTTAATTTCCTTACAATACCGGTGTAAAATTATAAACAATTTTTTATAAATTCTATAAACATATATAGTAAATTAGTCTTATATACAGTTTGTTAGAACTAACAACTTTTCTCCATTTAATAGACAAATTTTGTGTTTATAAATTTGAAATATATATTTCTTTCTCCCAAATGTTACAATTGGCTCTATTTTCAAATTAACCATAATTTTTAAACAAAAATGGTCAATATTTTATTTTTCCTTTCTTCCTATTTTTGATTTCATCCAAGCCATCACCATCATATCCTCCAGAGAATTTATTGATATGTTTTTGTAAATCAAGTTTGAAATCCTCTAATTTATTTCGTTTAAAATATTTAATATAAAAAGAAGAATCCATTTTCTTTATCCTTCTCAAATTATTAAAATTATAAAAAATTATTTGAATTTTACATTAAAATTTTTTAAAGGGACGTTTGTATTTTTGTGATCGAAACGACCCTTAACTACGTGCTGTAATTTAGGTATATATTCGGTTCTTTTTACTAAATATATATTTTTTAATAAACTTCCAAATTGTGGTGCCACTTTTAGATTCTAAACATCCTATGAAAATTTTGAAACATTGTTTTCAAGCTAAATTTAAAAAAACAAAAACTAAAATTAAAGCATCCTAAAAAATTCTTAAGAAAGGAACTATTTAAAATATTTTTTTACTCGAATTATTCGATTAATCGGCAAAATTTGTTCGAATAAATTTTTAATCGAAATTCTTGATTTTAATTTAATCGAACCAATATTTGATTTCAATTTGTCGATTAATCGAGCAAACAATATTCGAGTGAATATCCTAATATTTATGCACAAATAATTTAGTTTCGAACTATATCTATTTTTATTTATTTTAATTTACTTGGTCCAAAAATAGAAAAGTTTAGTAGGTCATAAAACATTTTACCAAAAATCCTTAAGAAGGTTTATTACACTTATCAAGAACTATCAACTGCAGATGGAATGATTAAATCCCCAAAATACTGTGTTATAATTAAGTGCTAATTATAAGCAATTAGGGAATTAACTGAGGCAAATAAAAGATTTTGTATATCTCAAATGTATCCTTCTACTTTTATGTAGAGCAAACTATGCCGCCAATCTTTGAATAACTTTCATCTCTGTGTTAGTTTTCCATTTTATACAAATTAAATGTGTATTATTTAATAATCAAAAAAAAAAAATTATTTCACTGCAGTTAATTATGTTTTTCGTTCATTTATTTTTTCTTTTGTTTATATTTTTAATTAGAAATAAGAATGAAACAAAAAATACTATGTGCCTTATCAACACGTGGTTACATAGTCTGCTTAATTTGATTTTTTGATTTATTAAATACACATACAGCTGTGTTCAAAATAACACTGGTCGACAAAGACGAATAGTTGGACTTGATGCATTTTGATGTAATAAAGACGAATCTGTTTTCAGTTATTTTTTCCATCAGGTCTGGACTTTTTTTATGGGCGTGTCTAATATTTCGCCCATAGTAAGACCATTACTCTAATATAACAAAATTTGTATAGCATAACTACTTTTATTCCACATATTTTGGTGTATCATTTATATAAATTGTGCATACCGTTCTCAAATTATAGTGAAATATACTCGAGTAATCGGCTTCTTTAGGACATAATATTCGGCACAGCCATCAAAAAATATCGACCTGAAAGCAGATTCGAGTTCAGCATGTGGAAATCCATTTAGTCCACATATTTTTATGAAGGAACACGAAAAAAAATTTTTTTTTGTCGACCAGTGTTATTTGTGTTTTTACTTGCATCATTCATTTGCGTGTAAATGTATGAAAAATTGCTTAATTTGGCTAGAGGAGGCCAAGTTTAAATTAAGTTTTAAGCTAAAGTATAAACTTTTTATACAATAATTAAGTATCTAAGAAAACCTTAGAATATGGAGATTAATAATTTATAAAAAAGTTAGTGGAATGTAATTTAATAGCAGAATTTCTTGAATTTTTTATTTTTGGATTTTTTTTTTAACATAAAATAAATATTTAAACTTTAATAAAATTTAAATGAATAGTAATATTTTATTGAAATTTCAGTATAATATGTATAAATTTGTCCTAAAAACACATAATTAAAAAAAGTTCCCACTTTTTACATGAAAATACCCAAAATACCAATCCGTAAAAATATGGTCAAAAAAATTGACATTTTTCATTGAAATGGTCACCCTGTCGTTATAAGGGGCCTCCGTCAAAAAATATTTTTTTGGGTTATACCCTACATATAGAAAAAAATTCTAAAATTGACAAAATTTGGACAGGGCTTGTGGGCAGACCTTTGAACCAAACTCCTCCGAATTTACTTTACACGCATTTGCATTAAGATTTCTTTTGAAAACATTAAAAAAAATTATAAATTTCAGAACAAAAACAAATTTTATCAGTGAATAAATATGACCACCTTTTTGAAAAAAAAAAAATAATAATTTTTTTAAAGTTCCAACTTTAGATTATTATGACTATTTAACGGATTCATATATTTATATGAATTTTTCAGAAATATTATTTAGAATCTTGCGAATATTTAAAAAAAATTTTAGGCAAATTAAGCCAAATTAAAAAAAAAGTAATAAAAAAGACGAGGCTAAAATTAAGGTAAACATTTATTTCGACCCGAATATCTCTTAAACTAAAAAAGATAATCTACACATGTAAGCGTATTTTTGTGGAGATTTACAAGGATTTTCTATATATAAAATTTCTTTTCTGTCATATCGTAAATTAATTTTTGGCGATTTAATTTATGATAGGGGCAACTTTGGAGGGCTTCCCACTTTTCCCCTGTACTCCTCGGGTTTTTTTATTTAAATGAACCGGTTTATGAGACATTTGAACAATGAACATATTGAAAAACAGCACTGAATTAGAAAAAAACGTTTTAAGACCGGTTGGAAAAATGCGTCGATCACCGTATTATATAATCGTTTTAATTTGATTTTTTTATTTATTAAATTCGCATATAAATATTAAATCCTTGCAAAATTCGTACGGTATTTACAACGCAATATAAAAAGTCATGCAAAAAAGAAATAATCACAACGACAATATCATAAAAAGTGTTATTTTTAATTCAATTGACAGAAATCGGATTTTGAATTTTTGGTGAAATTTTGGGATTTTGAGTGAAATTTCGCATTTTTGGTGAAATTTCAGATTTTTGGTGACCTATCGAGTTTTTGGTGAAATTTCGCATTTTCGGTGAATTTTTGGAGAATTTTAGATTTTTTGTGAAATTTTAGATTTTTGGAATATTAAACTTTTGGTGAAATTTCGAATTTTGGTAAAATTTTATATTTTAAGTGAAATATTTGATTTTTGGTGAAATTTTAGATTTTTGGTGAAATTTTGGATTTTTGGTGAAATTTTGAATTTTTGGTGAAATTTTGGATTTTTGGTGAATATTCGGAACTTTTGTGATATTTCCATAATTTAGTGAAACATAAATTTCTTCCCGCTAAATATTTCAGTAAAGAGTTCAACATGATCACTCTACTTTTTTTGAGAGTAACGTATTTTTTTAAATTAAAAGGCAACATTATTAGAACATCCGACCACTTTTTTACACTTTTTTCAGAATAGAACACAAATGAGGGCATAGGGCAGAATAAAGGCAACATTTTAGCCAGAAAAGAAAACGCTATAAGATTCACATGTTTTTATGCATTGTATTTATACTAATGAACATTTTATTTATGTCGAATATTAAGTTGGTACTAAAAATCAAAAAATAATCATTATGAGTTGTGAAAAAAATAAAACTCATAATAATTATCGTCCTTGATTACAGAAATAAAAAGATTTTTTTATTAAAAAAAAAAAACATAAATCTTTTATTCATTATTCGTAAAAAAACACAAAAATCATTTGTAAAACTTAAAAATTATTCCAGTACTTAATATAAGGATTATTTAAAATAATGCTATAATGACCACTATTTTCAATTTCATCTTGTTCTAAATCTTTAGCACCCTTAAACTGTTTAAAAAGATATTTAAGTTTTCCCTTAAATATAGGCTGCTTTAAATTCTCTTCAAGTTCAATTTCGTTATCTTCATTTTCGCCATCTTTTTCATCTTCATCTTCTTCATCCACTTTTGGTTTTTTCAACTTGTCCTTGATTTCGTTTTGTAATTGCAAATTCTCAAATAGATTTTCATGTTTATTGACTTCGTTTTCTTTAGTTTCTTTCAATTGCTGTTGCAATTGTTCCTGCAACTTTTGTTGTTTCTCAAGTTCTTGCTGCAAATCATCTTGTTTCTTTATTTCCGCTTGTAATTGTTCTTCCAGACGTTCTTTAGTTTCTTTTTCCTGTTCCTTCAATTGTTCTATTTCTTCTCTTAATTGATTTTGTAATTGTTTGTGTTTTTGTAATTCTTGTTTTAGACTCTCTTGATTTCTAGTTGCTGTTTCTAAATCCTTTTCAAGTTTTGTTTTTTGTTCCTTGATATTTTGTAATTGTATTTGTTGTTCATTTTGAAGCTCCTGTTGTTTACGTAATTCTTCTTCTAAATCTAATTTTTCTTGTATCGTCTTTTGGAAATTCTCTTCATAGTTTAGTTCTTGAAATCGTTGTTCTCTTTGCCAGCGTTTTCTTTTAAGTTCCTTACGTAATTTCTGCTCACGTTTTAATTGTTGCACTTCAATTTGTTGCAATTGTTCGTGTACTTGATGTTGTAATTTTTGTTGACCTTGTAATTCTTGATGTAATTCTTCTTTCTTTTTCACTTCCGCTGCTAGAGTATCTTTATATTTCTCTTCTACTTTAAGTTTTTCTTCTTTAAATTTTTTCAATTGCTCTTGTAATTGTTGTTGCAATTCTTGTTGTTTTTGAAGTTCTTGCTGAAGATTTTGTTTCTTTTTTATTTCAGTTTGTAAATTATTTTCTAAATCTTCTTGTACTTTTTGTTCTAGTTTTTCAAATTGTTTCAACTGTTCTTGTAGTTCACGTTCAAAATCTGTTTGTTTTTTCAATTCCTGTTTTAAGTGATTTTGTTGTTTTAATTCCGATTTTAAATTCTCTTCAAACTTTTCATTTTTCACAACTTCTCTATCGATTTCTTCTTTCTTCCTTTCTAATTCATGTTTTAGATGTTGTTGCAATTTTAGATAATTTTGAGTTTCTAGTTCTAAAGTTTCCTTGAAATTATTTAATTCTTGTTGTAATTTTTCTCTTTGTTGTAGTTTTTCCTGAAATTTTGCTTGTGCCTCTTGCAGTTTGCTATGTTCACACACATAACCGCAATTTTTCAAACATGATGCTGATTTCCATTGCAAATCATTGGCCATTAACATTTCAACACAATATTCATCTTTGCCTTGAGATTTTTTATCACCTCCATACCAGTTGGTGTAAGTGAATGGTTTACCCGTTGAAATCCATATAAATTGTTTTGAAGGATATTGGGTTTTAAAACCGCCAAACCAAAGATTAGCATTTTTAACATTTGTTTCCTTGCGTATATTTTTAATCAATGCATTCAATTCCAGAGATTTTGAACTTGTATCCATATCTACTAATGTCATATTCATTTTCAAACAGGCTGCTTGACTTTCAAACCAATTGAACTAAAAAGAAAATAAATTGAATTGTAACAAAATATTTTATTTGAATACTTTTTTCCAATTTGTTATAAAACCTTTTCTTCAAATTCTATATAATATTTATTTTTTCCATCTGTATTATAGATTTGTCCCTTGGCGTTGATGTGATTTAATTTAAAACTTAATAAAATCAAGGTCACTATATTTAAACTTGTGAAGCGCATTTTAGTTGTTTTCTCTTTTGCGTATAATAAATAAATAATTGTTCTAAATTTAGTTTTCTACTAGTTATACCTATTAAATATTTTTATTTATGGCGAATTTTTTTTACAAAATAAATATCAACGCAAAATTTTTTTAGTTTAAATTATAACAAAAATTTTTATGATAAAATGTAAGCAAGGCTGCCTGATAAGCCGAAATTTAGAAAGAGAACATATAGGAAGTATTTAAAACTTGAATTTGGTTTGTTGTTGCTGTGGTCAGATTATGCTAATACTTAGTGGAAAAAAATTTAGTATCAAATATTTCATTACATTTTATTACCATAAACATTTTTTATAAATTTGCTTTTTATAAAAAAAAAAAATATTAAATAATTCATTCAATTAACAGCTTTTTTAATTTAGCACCTCTTACCAAAATGATTATATCAATTACTAAAAGCTGTAAAAAATTAATAACAGAAAAAAATTTCCTATTAAAAAATTAATTAAATGAATTAAGTGGATGATTGAATGAAAGAAAAATTTAAATGTAAAATAAAATCTTATTTAAACTTGATTACTATTTTAGTTTTATTTGAATATATTTATTAAATTTAGATTCAAGATAAATAACTGTATTAATTGAAAAATAGATGGTAATATTTTTTTTTATATATAAGGTGGTGTTCACACACAGCAAGCTTACTTGCTGCAATTCTGAGTTTATAAGTGTGAGAGAACACTATAATTAAACTTTTGCATTCACATTGCCTCTCTCGCTTACGTAGTCAGAATTGCGGCAAGAAAAATTGCTGTGTGTGAACCCCGACTAATAGTGGAAGGGATCCCCTTAAGTATAGCAAAAGTTTTTGCGGTTTTATTTTATTTTTGTTTACTCTTAAACCCAAACGATTATAAAGTGTTATAATTTAAGTTGCTTTAAATAATTATTTATATATAGCTGGGTATTCACCTCCCACATAATTAAATTGTTATAACTAATTGATCCTGTGTAAAATATAATATCGTGTGAGGTCTTAAAAATTAAATATATTTCTCTTAGTAGAATAAAAATAATGATAACTACAAAATTTTTGATTTTATTCACAAGTTAGTGAAAATACACATTTACAAATTACATAAAAGTACCCAATAAGCACAAACCTTTTAAATTCCATATTTATTCATTTGAAAGCAAGTTTTAATTTCAAACATTAGATGTGAGAAAAGGCTTTAAATTCATATTATTTCAAATACAAAACTATGCCTTTCTCCAACAAAAAGGTTCTAATATAACAATTGTATTTGTCAAACGCTTTTATAATTTAAAACTATGCTGGAAGTTTCTTTAACAAGCAAATGTTTCTCAAATATTTTCAAAACGTTGTTTACAAATTTTAAAATACACTTGAGTTAAACATTTTTAAAACTGAAATTTTGCATGAATAAATTATATATTGATATATTTTTTATATTAGCTGAAAAGGAAATTTTGCATTCATCATTTTAAGCACAGTGTTCATCATATTTCATGGACCATAGTAGCTAATTTTGTCCATTTTATTGCGGCACAATTGCTTACAAATATTTTCTTTCTATAATGTATGTATAATATTTTATTTTTTGAATAAACATGTCTAAGTTTTAAACTTCCCAGCAAAAACTTGGTAATGGCATGTAGTTACGGATGTAGTTACTTTTCAATGACAACAACATACCATTTGCATTATAAAGAAGTAGTTTAGTAACCACTTATTTTTAACATGGTATGTAATTACTCATTCATGGACAGATTCATAGAAGGAACAGATAAAAATTGCTGAAAAAAATATATAATTAAAGAAATAAAAAAACATTAATAATACCCGGCGGAGTGACTATTATGCAAGCTAAGTAAAAAAATATTTATTTGCAATTTTTTTTATAGACGCTTTATTAATTTTGTAAAAATATTTAATTCGTATAAAGGGTTTGAATACAGAATAAGTTGGTTTGTGGTTTTAATAAGTATTTGTCAATATTGTATTTGTCAAACATTTATGAAATATGTTTTAATTTTATTTAAGAAAAATATAAAAAATAAAAATCAGTTTTTAAAATAATAGAAATCAATAGCCAATAGCGAAATATCAGGAGCAAAAAATGGTAAGTGTATATAATATTAATAAATATTGCATTTAATATTATTGAAGGTCATAATTACCTCCATCAAAAAAGGCGCCTTACCGCATTGATAAGATCTACTCCAAATAAACGTAAGTAACATTATTAAATATTCATTTATCGAGTAAAAATTTTTAGATAGACCAGAAAAATGTCCACGTTCAACACTTTAAATGATAGCTGATTAATGGGAACTTCCCATTGAAAAAAATTTGTTTCTTCTCGAAATGGTCGCAAATTTTTCATTGTTTTAAAATAGATATGAAGAGACATATTATTTGTATGTCACGACTTACTGGAAGTCTTGTTTCATATTACATTATTTGTTAATGGACAAACATTATTTTTAGCAAAGCTGAAAGGATTTCATTGATGTCATGTTGGTTTCTTGGTTGTACAAAAATTATCATTAGTGAAGTAGTTTGAAATTAGTTTGAAATTAGTTATTAATTTGTATTTCTGAATTAATGTTAAGATTTTTGTTGGTATAATAATTTTTATATTATGATATCTTATTATTAATAAGTTATTTGTAACCTAAAATATAACTAGTTCCTATTGGTTTTACGAATAATGACTTTAATAATACTTTAAAATCAACGAGTTATTGAACTGGTTGAAAGTAATGAGTTTTTGTAATGATTTCGTAAAATGGTTACTTGTAATAATATAGGGTAAGTAGTTGCCTCTAATGTCATCACCGGGTTAAAATAATGAGTTATTCAACTAATGTGTAAGTGGTGAAGAGCCATTATACCCAGCAAAAACTTCGCCTACTAAATAACGTGATTTGTAAGCGAAATGAAAAACTGCTTCCATTTTTGGTGTTATAACTGATGAATTTTGTTCCGGATGCCCAAAATTAAATAAGTTCTTTTTTGGGTTCCAAAAGAGTTGTTTTGGGTGTTGTTTTTTTACGCACAAAAAAAAAAAAACAAGAAACATTTGGCTCGGCTGGGATTTGAATCCACGTATCAACATACTGGTTGCGTTTGTTAGTCTGCGGTCTTACTCACTACACCACAATCGACTTATATTTTTGTGTGCTAAAAAGTGGTTTTCATATAGGGAAATAAATAAACACAATTTATAAAAAAAATGCGTTTACCTCAAGTGGGAGTTGAACTCTCTTTGATTTTAAAAACACGTTTTTTTAGTTATGCTCTAGACAACTGATCCACTTAAAAATCAAATTATTTTCATATTTACTAAATACCAGTTATTGAAGTAGTATTAGCTGTTGATTTTAAAACTAGAAGTTAAGTTTTTGCTGGGTATTAGCTTCTTAACTCATTACATGGCAACCAAAGTTTTTGCTGGGTTTTTTATGAAAAAAAAACTGAAAGCTTTTTTAAATATGAAAAACATTTCAATATTTTTTTTTTTTTTTTTTCTGTGCATGAACAAAGACCGTATGTATTGGGACTTTGAAAAGTTCAAAAATGCGTTTTGGCCGATATCTGGTTAACACCGGCTAATAACTCAGTTGTTTATGGACCTGTTATGTTGATTAAATTTTGAATTTAGATTTGATAACGTTTAATATAACTTATAGATGCTTCAAAAAATCAAAGAATACATCAGTTCAGAGTTGATCGACTGGGTTTAAACTTTCAGCAAAAGAATTAAAAAAATCGTCTCCAAGCAGGCTTCGTGTAGAGGCTCCAAAAAGACAAATTTATTATAGCTTATAGCTGTTGTTGTTTTTCATTGCCCGTAAAAACAACAACAATAAGAAAATTAAAAAATATATATATATAAAAATGCTTAATTCAAAAAACCAAAATATTAGAAAAGTATTTGACAACGTTCAACTTATAACTTAAACACTAACTTTAAAAAGTCTAAAAATGCTAATGTATCTATTCGACCGATTCTGTTCATGCATTTAGAAAAATAGTCGCTAGCTTGTAAAAGACATTAGAAAAGCTTGTCGACTTTTAGAGAGGTATTTATTTTGGCCATATTTAGGTTATTTATAAATTGATTTGACTCATTTTTATTAGCGTTCATTTAAGGAATATTTCCTACAGTTTGATGTATAAAACATATATATACGATAACTGGAGCTTTCTAAAAATTGATTTCAACAGACATACTGTCCAACGGACATCGTTATATCGACTTTCCTATCTATCTATCCTTTACTTTTTGGGGTATTACTTAGTGGAATATTGTAGAAATTAAAAACGGAATGACAAACTTATGTGTATACACCCTTTACACCTGTTGAGAATTTTTTTCTTTGTAATGATCAAGAGAATATGTTTTCAAATTGAACAATTCGTATAATATTGATGGCAATTGACATTAAGTTGACACCACTTCAGTATCGAATTATTAAATTATATTATGTTTATTTAAAATTTGTAAATTAACCGTATCAAAAAACCGATTCCGTAAATCCGTAAAAGTTCAAGGTTTGAAAGTAAAACTTATTTATTTCAAATATTAACGTGATACAATATTTGCATGGGATTTATTCACGTTAAAAATATATTTTTGAAAACAATTATTTCGTAAGTTTGACTTGCATGAGTTATGCATGGATTTTTACAAAAAATTTCGCGTTTTATTTGTTACATATTGCAGTTTTATGATAAAGAATAAAAGCATTTTTTTTTTCATTTTCGGAACTTTATTTTTTATTTAACAAAAGAAATTAAAGAAAGAATGTATTAATTTTTTATATTCTTTGACCTAACTTGTTGTAAATGATTTATTAAGAAATGATAGTAATAAAACATGAAGGTGATTTAGATATTATTTTAATTTTAATGATTTATATCAAAAACTAGAGTCTATAACAAGTATTGCCCTGCATTATAACCGATAAAAAAAAAATTTAAAATTATGTTGTTTTCATTCATTTTTGATTTTGATGAATATGAAAAATAATATCACGATATTTCCTATTCGTTTCATTTGACGGCATTTGCTGTCTAGCCTTTAATTTTTCCAGTTCGTCCTGAGCCAGATCTTTTAAGTTCTGTTGTACCAGTAAATTTTTTGGTAGTTTCTGTTGCTTTTCAGCAAATTCCTTTAAATCTTCTTCAAGTTTTTCTATTTCATTAATTTTTTCTTTTAACTTTTTCTGTTGTTCTTCAAGTTGTTCTTTTAAACTTTCCTGCAACAGCTGATGCTTACGAATCTCTTCTTCCTTAGATTCTCTAGCTTTATCCAAATCTTGTTTTAATTTATCCTGTTGCGTTTGTTGTTCTTGTAATTTTTGCTGCAGTTCTTGTTGTTTTTGAATCTTAAGCTGCAGTTGTTGTTCGAAATTTTGTTGTTTTTTCTTTATCATTTCCATTTCCTGTTGCGATTGTTTATTTTGTTGTTTTTGACTATATTCACAAATAAAACCTTGGTGGTTAGTACAGGCAATATCATTCCATTCCAAATTATTACCCCAACCAATGTGAGCACAATATTCATTGTTGCCATAAAAATCAGGATTATTTCCCTGCCAATAGGTGTAAGAGAAAGGTTTTCCAGTATCAAGCCATATAAAATGACGATTTGGAAAGCGGCTCATAATGCCACCAATCCACAAAAGAACTTTTCCAAAATAGCTTTTTACCAGATTATTTATTTCATTGGATTTTGTACTCGAGTCAATTGTTACCAAAGTCATGTCCATTTCGATGCAGGCTATTAGGGCTTCAAACCAAGAGTACTAAAAAGATAATTAATTTTATTAATTTATTATTATTATTATTATTTTTTATTAAATTCAGGCTTACTTTTTGTTGAGTTTCAATATAATACACATTATTATTGTTGGTGGTAAATTTTTGCCCATAAGTTTGAATTGGATTTATTTTAAAAATTATTAAAATTGTAATGGTAGCGTAAATATACAATAAATTCATTGTGTTTATGTCTTGTTTGCACTTTATTACGAATTAAATATTTTAATAAAATATTTATAGTTTTATATGAATTAAAATTTTGATAAATCTGAGTCTAATTTCTTTCTGAGTGAAATTATACGTAAGGAATTTCGTGATAAAACAAGTTCATTTTTATTTGCTAAAAACTCTTATTATAATTATTTTTTTAGATGCATTTTGTAAACTACTCAACTTATTTTGAGTTTATTTATTATTTTTTTAATTTTCTTATCTTAAAACACGTGCAAAAGTTTTTTGACAAAAAGAGTTAGGTCATTGTTCATATTAACATTAAACAAGCGCGAATGTTATATTCGTCCCGGCCGAATCTATATACCCACCATCAACTTTTTCAAATTTTACGTTATATGGGAGGGGGCGGTAAAGTGGGCAGTAAAGTGGGCGGACCACGCCCATTTTTTGTTTCCGAGTTTACATTGGTCCTTGAACTATTTGAACACAATTTCGTTGATTTTCACCTTATATGGGAGGTGGGCGGTAAAGTGGTTTATATCGAAAGTATAAAATGGACACCCTGTGTTTCTAGTTTTTAGCCCATAACTTTTTTGTTTATTAACCGATTTTGCCCATTTTTTCGTCACCCTACGTTGTCCCGTTCGAGCCCTATCCTGCTTTCAACAGACGGACGGACATAGCTAGATCGACTCAGAATCTAACAAGGACCCAGAAAATATATACTTTGTGGGGTCTTAGATGATTCCTTCGACATGTTATACACGGAATGACAAAATCAATATACCCCCCATCTTTTTGATTGTGGGTATAAAAATAAGAAGTACTTTTTTTATTAAAAGAAAATTTATAACATTGTGTGTGTTCTGTTTGCTTTTATGTTGACCCTGAGTATTGGTATTAATTTTGTCATTTTTATTAAAAACTGTACTTTTGTTGTCTACTGTTTTTTTTTTTTATTACAAAGAACCAAATTTTATCCTATATTTATTTCTAATATTACAAGTGAATAGACATTGCATAAAATCATATATTGTAAATGGAATCATATGTCATTGAAGAATTTTCCCACTAGGTGTATCTATTATTTTGAGCAGATGTGTATATTATGTTGAGGCCTGAGTAGAGGATGAAGATAATGACTTCTAAGACATCGATATGGAGCGCCTCCTAATATGCGTCATTTTTAAAGGACATATCTGACAGATAATCCATGGCTTCAAATGGAATTTTATTACCTACAAAATAATTTAGCTGCGTCAAACGAAATATTAATAATTTTAATATTATGCTAGTAATCGCGATCGTTACTTTGAATAAATTCACAATTTATTTGTTAGAGGAAAGCTAGTTGCTTAAGCCAGCTCATCAGGAAACCTTTCCCAATTTATTACACCTAGTGCTCCGCACATGGGAGGCCTGTGAGAAGCTGGAGTTAAAATCTTCAAACTTCACTTTAAAAAACTTTTTAGGGTGTCATAAATTTAACTTTGATGAATTTTCTACAATTTTAGCTAGAATCGAAGGAGTTCTCAATTCACTTCCCTTATACTCGATGACTGAGGACCCTGCGGATTTGATCGTGTTAACCTCTGACCATTTTCTGCGAGAAGCGCCTATAATGGCCTCACCAGCAATGCTCATGAACGATTTAAATTTGTTTCTTCTTAATCATTGATAGGCACAAAGAGAGGACATACAAATCCATTGGACGAACTGTTTATTATCTGTTTATTTCGAATTTTTACGTTTTTTGTTGACGTTCATGTTCTGTATGTTAAAAGAGCGAATTCTCTCTGCACCTGAGTGCTATGGGTGCCTACCAATGCCCTAAACCATCGATTTTCTCAGAGATGGAAAGTAGAATATTTACAGGAACTTTATAAACGTTATAAATAGCCCTATCAAAAAAAAAAAAAAAAAAATAACTATGTGTTGGAGATTTCGTTATAGTAAATGACGGAATATTGCCTCCATATGATTGGCGAATGAGGTGCATAGTAGATGGAACCTTAAAAAATGTACAGCAATATTTGGTATTATAAAAAAAGTAAATATTAAATTTATAAATATCAGCTTATCATGATGAGTTTTGTTTTCCCTTTTTGTTGCAATAAATAATATTTACTTTATATTGGCCCTATTTAAATTTGTTATGAAAATTATTTACAAAATGAAATCACTCTTTCAGGTATAAGAAAATTTTTCTTATATATGAAGGCTACCCCTCCTGCTACTTTAATTTCCTCAATGCAATATGATAAAAAAAAATTGTTCTCACAAAATTTTAGAGCTCCCATTATAAAAGTTCTTTAGATATACCATTAATAATACTTGCTTTTTAAGGGGTATCATTTCCCTTGGTCCTATTCATCGCATTTAAATCTAAACTTAGGAATATTTGAGAATGTTATTCTTACAAAATATTAAAACTTTTGCTGTAGTAGTTTCTAATATGTCGATACCAAATATTTTCGTTGTATGGGAGATATCATTTCCCCTGGTCCTGGACGGTATGATATCTGATATTAAAAAAGAACATATGAAAAGTATAAGAATACTTGGATTTAGTTTTCAATTTTCAGAAAATATTCGTAGCTTAAAACCAATTTTTGTGAAAGAGTTTAGTTAGTAATCCAATAAAAATTACAACTGATTACATACGCGATCATTTTTTAAGAATAAGATTCAAGCAGATTTTCAATTCAAACTTTACTATTTTGCAAGGGTCTAGCAAAGTTGCAATTTCTGAGGTTAATACTTTTAATATAAATAAATTTTGGTAAATGCAATTTTATTTTAAATTAATATCTTTTGAGTTTTTTATATTTTTCATTTCTACTATACTAAAAATTAGAATGTGGCATGAGGTCCTTGAAAAAAAAATTGTTTTAATGAATTTCTTTAACTGAAATATGCATGAAAAAATATATTTTTCCTATAAGACCAAAAATCATGGGATCAAGCTAAACGCCTGGATTTACAAAATCCAGTCCCGTTTGTTATCCCTATTTTTAAGTAATAAAATAAACTGGTTTCTATATTTTATTGTTGGTTTTCTGAGTTGCAAATTCAAATAAAAGTTGAATTTGAATCTCTCAAACTTAACAAATTTATTGCACTTTATAAGTTTTAAAAACTTTTTACTTAAAGAAAAATACAAAATAAACTTAAATATTTATGAATTTTTACAATATAACCGTTATCTCTCATATCTTATTAGCTTTCATAAATATTTATGTGTGGCCAATATCATAAAAGTCAACGGATTGACAGTTTGACATAATTTATCAAAATTCAATACATGTTTCTTTTTTTTTTTTTTTCTTCTTTTTTTAAGAAATGAAAATATTTTAAAAAATACGTGAGTTTTGTTACAAAAAATAATGTTAAACAAAAAGTAAAACAAATTTAAACTAAAATAAAATAAAGTGTATTATAAATAATTCTCTTTGTTGCTAAATGTCAATAAAAAGGGAACAAAATAATATTAGAAGGTCTAACGATAAAAAAGAAACACAATTGTACCCTTAAGGTTTAAATAAAGAAAAACATTTTACAAAAAAAAAAAAAACGATAGATAGATAGGTATTTAACAAACAAATGCAGCAATTTAAAAGGGTTACTTGTATAACACAAATAAATATTCTTGTTTTTAAATTATGATTGACAATTTACACATATTGTGGTCAATATATATATTTTATTTTTTTGTCTTTGTTAACAATTTCATGGTTAGAATGTTGAATTTTTTAAAATTTATACCAAAGAAGATTATTTAAACATTTGTTTAAATCAAATTATACTAAGACCAACAAAAATTTATTTAGTTGGTTAAATAAACTTAACTGTGACCGACCGACCATTCATACATATAGACTTTGTGCAATAAGTTTTTGCTGGTGTTGCATGTTTTTATTTTTTTGGTTTTATTTATATAAGTTATTTTTATTGTCCTATTTGACAGTTGACATGTTGCATCATTAATCTTAAAAAACTATAAACATAAATATTACAACACAGTCTAGGACAGGCTATAAAATCACTACGTTAAAATTGCTAGTAGTAAAATAATAAATATTTTGACTATTTTACACAAAAACAATTTTTAACACATTTTATCTTGCATTAGCAACAGCAATATGTTCTTTTTGTTGTCATCAACATTATGATAATTTACATACATATGATTGTTAAATGTACGTGTACGCCAAAAGTCATCACTTGAAATGTCCGGTTATATGACATGTCACTGATAAGTTTTTTTGTAGTCGTACAAAAAGATAATTCGTTACAGTCCTCTTATTTTAAATGTGTGTTTTTTCTGGATCTTTTTTTAATAGAAAAATAAAAATATGCAAAAATCTTACTAAAAAATTATATATCGTCAATTCCACGAAAGATTTATAAAAAATGTCAATTTTTTTACGGAGGGTCATCCGATTTTGTTTATATTTGGTACACATATAACCTATGGAGCCATTTAAATATCTTCGTTTTTATTTTTTTGAATTTTGAAAAATTCGCGAATTTATTCGCATATTTAAGAAGAATAAGTCCACTATAAATGTAGTAATTTAAAAATAGTATTATCGTTTAAAAATGCATTCATAATGCAAATGCAAATTTTGGATATCGAAAGAAAGGAAAGGGTAGAAATTTTCCAAAAATGCATTCAAAAATTGCATTTGCATTATGAATGCATTTTTAAACGATAATACTATTTTTAAATTACTACATTTATAGTGGACTTATTCTTCTTATTGATGTTTAAATTAGACACTTTTGTCATTTTTTTCACTTTTTGAAAAAATTAAATTAATTAAAAAATAAAAAAAAATTTTCAAAATTGAAAAAAAATAAAAACGGACATATTTAAACGGCTCCATAGCGTATGCGTATGCCAAATATTATTAAAATCAGAAGACATGAAAAATATTCTTGGGCGTTCTTTCATGGAACGGACGATATATATTGTTGGCTGTTTTTATACCCTAGTAAATTCATGATATTTTTTTTTTGTTTTACCAAATTTGCAGGAATACATTTATGTGATAAGAAATTTTATCTTATACGTGAAATTTTGCTAAAATAATAACAATATTAGTGACGAGAAACAGATATTTCTAAATGTATAAATTTGTTGACTCTTAAAAAATATACTCCAGGAATAATTGGACGAAAAAAAATGGTTTATAGTTTCCTCTTGGTGTCTTATACATACATACTTTCAAAAGTAATCGAAAACCACATGTGAGCTAAGCGAGTTATTCGTGATTAAAGGAGTCAAAAATCAGTTTTTTGAATATAGGTCCTTTAAAATATGCTCTAGAAGGATTAAATAAGCTCTAAATATATATCAAAATATGCATAAAAATCACTAAATGGAAAAATGTTCACTTACAAATCGATGCCAAAATGTGTTTTTAGCGGATTAATTTTTTATCGTTGGATCTATTCAACATGCAACTGTATATTTGTGGTTTCTCTGATCATTATAATATTGCTGTTACCAACTAAATGGTTTTCTTATAAAAAAACAACACTAATTAATACTTAGTCATTGCAATGCCTATAATGTTTGTGTGCGTATTTATATTATTAACAGATTTTTTAATTTTTGGCCTATAACTCGATTGTTTATGAACGAATTTGGTTGATTAAATGAACCGAAATTTTATACAAATATTAATGGCCGATATACCTTAAACAAGGGTTTCAAAAGGTCAGAACTACGTGCTTTTCGATATCTCAGTTATTATTAGAGCGATTTTTTAATTTTTTCAACGCAATAATTCAGAAAAAAGCAAAAACTAGCTAATATAAAGACTTTAGAAAAACCTTTAATAAAAACATTTTTTAGACATATCTCCGCCATTTATGAGCCGATTTTGCTGAATTTCAATATCGAAATCGAGTAGGATTTCCGATAGTTTTGGCTGTGTTTGTTTGGGCTTTATAGACAGCTAAACCACTGGACCGATTTTCTTGAAATTTTCACAGTATCATTTTGTGATACTCGAAAGTATAATAGGCTTCTTTATTTTTCGATAGGAGCAGGGGGAATGGTAGTCCCCATACAGAGAAATTATTAAATATCGTATATCTCTAGAACTGCAACAGATAAAATTCTGATATTTTGTGGAAATAATTTTATTATCAATGTACATAATTAAGATAGAAATGGGGCCGGCAGGTTTAGGGGGAGCAATGGCCCCCATACAAAGAAAATACTAATTATCAGATAACTTAAATACTGCTAAAGCAAAAGTCTTAAAATTTTTCGAGAATATCTTTCTCATTAACCCACAAACTTAAAATTAAAATAGAACGGATAGAATCAGGGAAAATGATACTCCCCATATAAGGAAAATATTAAATATCGTATATCCTAGAAATTATTCCTGCAAAAGGGATGGATAGGACCTGGGGAAATGGTACCCCCAAACAAAGCAAATATTCTTCATGGCATATCTAAAGAACTATTATGGTGAGAGCACTTAAATTTTGTAGGAACTGTTTTTTTTTTATCATGTTATATATATAAAATAAAAATAGCATAGTTAGGGCCGGGGGAAATGGTACCTCCTATACAAGGTAAATATTATTAATAGTATATCAAAAGAACTATCAAAAGCCCTAAAATTTTGTGAGAACAATTTTCTTAACATATTTCATTTATAAAATCAAAATCGGACGGATAGGGCCGGGGGAAAGATATCCCCAATACAAAGGAAGTATTAGTTTTCGTATATCTAAGGTATAGTGAAAATTTCAAAAACTGTTATAGAAAATATTAGTATTAAAAATTTTAAAGAGGATAGGTAGAGGGGGAGTAATAGCCCCATATAAAGTTAATATCTAATATGGCAGCAAATGAGTAGCAAAGCGCACCGGGTTAAGCTAGTATATTATATATGGTAGTTATTGGTAGGCTTCATAAACCCGATTTCGACCGAAAAACGGATGGACATGGCCCTTTCGACATCATTTTGTCAATACAAACGGAATGACAAAATAGATTTTAAAAACTAGACGTATTGAAACAATAAAGTTGCCTAAAACACAATAAAGCTTTTATTTAGGATATTCCAGAAAAAATTAAATATTTTATTAAATATAAAATAAATTTTTATTTAAAATTTAAAAAATAAAAGATTGACCTATTGGCTTCATTTTTATAAGCGGAATTGTATGCTTTAACTTTACGTGTGCTGTACTTAATTCTCCAATTTTTTATTTTATTTTTTTGCATGTTTAATTAAAGCAATTAAATAATTTATATTTTATTTAAATTAATTGTTTGCCAAGATATTTATATTTTATAGTTTTTTTTTTATATCCACCATCAAAAAGATGGGGGTATATTGATTTCGTCATTCCATGTGTAACATGTCGAAGGAATCATTCAAGACCCCATAAAATATATATATATTCTGGGTCCTAGTTAGATTCTAAATCGATCTAGCTATGTCCGCCCGTCTTTTCGTCTGTCTGTTAAAAGCAGGATAGTGCTCCAACGGGACAACCTAGGGGGATTTGGCTCAAATATTTCTATTATATTACGTTTGTTTGGTATTGAAAATTAGCAAAATTGGTTAATAAACAAACAAAAATATGGGCAAAATAGAAACATAGGGTGTCCGTTGTAGCTTCATTTCATACTTTTTTGCTAATATCTCTTAAACAAAAGCATGTACAATAACGAAATTTTGTACACATAGTTCAAGGGTCGATATAAGCTTGGAAACCAAAAATGAAAATGGTCCGCCAACTTCACCGCCCACCTCCATATAAGGTAAAACGTCAACGAAATTTTTTACAAATAGTTTAAGGACCAATGTAAACTCGGAAACCAAAAATGGGCGTGGTCCCCCACTTCACCGCCCAACTCTCATATAATGTAAAATTTGAGAAAGGTGATGGTGGGTATATAAATTCGGCCGATCCTTATTTTTAATTAAAAACATCATTGTCTTTAATTAAATAAAATATTTAACTCCAATCAAAATTTGAGTTAATTACATAATTAATTTAATAATTGTGTTTTTGAGTATAACTTATAACTGAATTTAAATAACATTTTAATTTTAAACTATTGATTAAAAGTTTATTACTTTTATCATGAAACTTACTACCATGATCCTTTTTTAATATTACAAAGAATAAAAAACAATTTTTAATACAAATATATAAATTCTTGGTGGTATTAATTTGTAATAAAAACAATTTTAATTTGTATTGCATTCATTTATAAAAAATCTCATTTATAAAATTATTTTTAACGTCGTGATAAACGAAATCATTTTTTTCAATAACCAATATATACTTTTTATGATTATATGTTTAAAAAGATGTCAAATTTCACGCTTAATTTTTTTCTCCCTAACATGTCAACGCCTTTTTATAGAGCAATATATCACAGTTTTGTTACCAGATTACATGAAGTGTAGACCAGAAATAAAATAAGTAAAAAGTATAGCAATTACAATAATTTTCAAATATGTATGTTACTACCCTGGTATGTCACTAACAAGTATAAGTATAAGTGCGCATAGCAGTTATATGCAAATGACAATTTTGTTAACAATTTCAAGCTTTATCATATTAACAAACTAATAAATCCTTATTTAATGTTAACACATCACATATGCAGCATTATATTTTTGGTGATCACACATACCTAAATACATATGAGTATATGTATGAACTTATTTTTTATAACTATTACCAATTTACACCTATTTTAACAAAATATGCCTTTTCCTTTTTATATGGTATTTAAAATATTTTTTAAACAGCAGTCCTTTTTTAAACAGTTTCCTTTTTTTTTTTTTGGAGATTCTGTCATCATATTTTTATCTTATATTAATACTTGTTTGTTTATTTTTATTTTTTTACTGATGATTTATGGGAATTTATTTTTATAGCCGTTAAATTTAAATGGCTGTTTTTATTGTTTTAAATCATTTTCTTTGTCTTGTAAATTTCTAAAGGGTTGTTTATTTGCATTGCTGGTCCTTTGGCGCTGTAGTTACAATAGTATTTGATAATATTTTATGGGTTTTAAGGTCATATATGTCATGGTTTATTTTTTAAATTTCTTTAGTAGGTAAAATTGTTAACCCTTTATTAAATTTTAAATAAAAAAACTAAAATAAATATGAACAAAGAGAATTCACTTTATGTTATCAATATCTCAGGAAATAGAGCACCACCAACATTCAATTTTTTTTTGTCTTTGAAAATTTTAAAAATAATTTTTAAATAATTTTTTTTCCTCTTATATTGCAATTTCAAACCTTTGTGTGTTATATAGAAAATGAATAAAGTTGCTCCATATAGTGCAACATATCGCGGGAGAGAAATATAAATTGTGTACGGATAAATTAAATTTCTTACAAAAAAAGTTGTTTTTCAAAATTTATCTTAAAACTGAAGATTTACAAATACGAACTATATTTTACTAAAATCGATAGATAAAGGTTGACTTTATTAAAAATTCAACGAAGGTATCTCAATCTTAAAATTATTTGCAACATATCCAACTTTATGATAATGGAGTAAAAAAGTATTTTTGGTCGTTTTCTTATTTTTTTTTTTAACAAAAATTTTCAAATTTTGTAGAAAATTTAGGGCCTAATTTTGTAAAACACTTTCCCTCACTTTGAAACATTTTTCATGTAAATTGTTTTTGTTTTTCAAAAATTTGTATGGAAATTTTTTCAAAGCGAGGCGAAGGGATTTATAAAATAAGGGGGTTAATGTTTTCGGCATAATTTTTCTAAATATCTTTGGAACAATTGAGTAAATTAAAAAATTATTAGGGTATAGTTTGGAAGTAATTCGATTTTTTCTAACCAAATTTAATATTCGTCTACAGAGATATATGAAATTTTTTTCTCTCCGGAGCTTTCTAAAGCTCCCAGACAATGTACAAAATTAAAATTAAAATTGTCTTAATTATGTAACTTTTCGTCCTACGTCCTAGCCAGATTTTGAAATTTCTTTGAGGAAGCGAAAATAATCGGATTTATGTGTCATTTTTTATGCATTTCTTTTTTTTCCAAAGCTTTCTGAAGCTCCCAGGCTTGGTAAAATATTAAAATTCAGCTTACCCTAAAAATCCTAACGGAGGCAGATTTTTAAATTTTATCAGGGAGCGGAGATACGTAGGTTTACATATTTATAGTTTCCTGAGCCTTTTTTCTGTTTTCGCAGCTTTTTGAAGCTCCCAGACCCAGAAAATTAAAATTTGTCCTAAAAATCCTAATGGAGCCAGATTTTTAAAATTTTTACAGGGAGCGGAGTTAATCGGATTTATGTGTCTTTTTCTAAGGATTTTTTTTTTTTTCATTTTCCAGAGCTTTTTAAAGCTCCCAGGCGTGATAAAAAAATAAAAATTGGTTTAGTTATAAATATGTTCGTAATACAAATCCTAATGGAGCCATATTTTTCTATCAGGCTGTGAAGATTCGCGATTTTCTTTTTTTTTCGTGGTCTGTTTAGATTTTAAAAATTTTGCTATACTAATTGTCTGCTCTACTTCAGTCACTATTATCCCATCAGATTCTAACAGCTTCAAATCTTTAACTTCGATTAGAGAAAGGAGAAGCGTTAAAATGTTGTTCATATATTTTTTTAAAGATCTACGGATTTGTTTGTGTATATTTTAATTAGTATAAGCCAGGCTTTTACGCTCGTATATAATAAAACCTTATTAATTTTTAATTTAATTTAAAAAAAATCCAAATTGGTCCTACAAAAAATTGGCTAAAGAATTTAAGGTCTGTCGTCAAACTGTTTCCAATTTGATTAGAGAGTATCAGTATAATTGGAACATTGATAGGGAATCTGGTTCGGGAAGAAAAAAAGGTCCACATTATATTGGGAGGGCCAAGAATATTGAAAGCATATTGAAAAAAAAAAAAAAAAAATAGAAAAGTATTACAGTTAGCTCAGTGCTTTGACTATTTAGTGAGAAAAAGTAAAGGCAATTCAGGCTTAAAAACATAAGTCCAAAAATATTCTAATAGGATTGTTGCAAAAAGAAATTAGAAGCCAAGAATAGGGTACAGAAATTGAAATTTAATTTCATACAAAAATACTCATGTTGTATAACGGATGACAAAAAGTATGTACCGGCAGATTTTTTGCAGCTTGCGCCTAATTCTGGAGAAATCTTTAAGATATGTTTAAGACCCAAAAGCAGACAAAATTTCTTTAAAAATTCCTGGTATGGCAAGCTGTATGCAGCTGCGGCGAAAAAAGTAAGTGGGATCTATAAATATTAAAATATACATCAAAACATGTTTGAAAGAAAAACTTTTTTCTTTCATAAAAGAGCACAATGTATCCACATATTTTTGGCCCTATTTGGCATCATGTCACTACGGTAAGAAAGCTCTGGAGTGATACCAAAACAATGATATAGCTTTTGTACCAAGAGAGGTCAATCTTCCAAATTTTCCGGAGCTAAGACCAGTGGAGATATATTGAGAAAAAAGAATTGAAGAGCACAAAAAAAGGAGTCCCAAAATACGGAAGATTTTAAAAGAAGATGAGCAAATTGTTCCATAAAAGTGACTGAAACAACTATCAAATCTCTAATGGAAGGGTTACCAAAAATAATGTCCACGAGTTCATAAGCAGTGGTTAGAACTATAAGTTTTATTTTGCTGTGATCTGTAATATAATATCAATTAAATAAACAAATAAAAACTCTAAGATCAACCGTTTCCAAATTATTGAATTTTATATATGTTAAGATTTTTTCGATGTCACTCCTTAAAAGGTTTTCTCTAGAACTTATAAATTAAAGAAATTAATATATAAACTTAGACCTCCATGATCAGGTGTACCATATTTTAATGACAAATCTTATACCATTAAAAAAAAAAATACTTTTAAATTTCGAAAAGTCGATTAAACTTTACAACTTTCTTGGTTACCCTGGTACATGACGAATATATATTTTTCTTCACATATGCCGTAGTCCTCATTTGTATAAAATAATGCCAAATATTATACATATAATAATTTTTAAAAGGCATAATTTATATTAAAAAACAACTTTTAATTAAAAACTTATTTTATGTCTTTTTCAACTAACATTAAGATAAAAACTTTAAAATTTGCTGGACAATGGTCAGCAAAACAATGCCAGAAATATGTATGTATATGACCCTCATACAAATGCATTGATTCCACAAATATTTCATAATTAAGAAAGTTTCTTTAGTTTTTAATTTTTTACAAAATAAAATTTTATCATAAATTAGCCGCGAGCTAAGAAACAAACAATAGATATTCCCAAAGTGACCATAACTAAAAATGTAAATACTATGCACAGAAATATAGAAAAAAAAAACAGTAAAAAGGAATAGTGGGTGGTAGATAAAGGACAAGGTTTCAAATATAGACATTTTAAAGATATTTGGAGAAATTTACATTCTTACATACTACATATGTATGTAAACTTGTATAAAAGAATATGTGTATAAATTTATTACAAAAGTGGTAATATGTTTATTTAAATGCAAATAAATCAAAAGGAATTATATTTTAAGTTCGAA
The DNA here is from genome assembly GCA_951394005.1 of Protophormia terraenovae. Taxonomy (NCBI): domain Eukaryota; kingdom Metazoa; phylum Arthropoda; class Insecta; order Diptera; family Calliphoridae; genus Protophormia; species Protophormia terraenovae. Next base: position 168,642,999 of record OX596073.1, on the reverse strand, counting down.
AACTTTGTATTTCTAAAGCTAAAGAGGTTTAAACTAGAAAAGTCTTACATACCAACCACATGTATGTATGTAAGTATGTATGTTTGTACACATTTATGCCTTAAATAGTTAAAATTCTTACTTGTTGTTTATGTCTCAATAGCAATAAAACCCTTTTATTTTGTTCTTTTCACTGTGTATGTGAGAGTGAGATTTTCAATTTAGAAGGATTTAATTTTGTTAGTTGCCATACGAAATCTTTAATGATTTATTTCCAATTTTACTTTATAATGTCTTATGTGGAAGCAACACATTCATAATCTTAACAGAAAAAGCCTGTTGTTGGTATTTGAATTGTTTATTACTCGAGTACTTTACATGTCATTGGTATGTATTAAATCTTTGGCAAATAAATATATATAATTTTTATTCCCCAATGGATTTAACCTTTGCATAACACAAACACATTTAATTTTCGGTGTATAGAGTTGGAGAAGAAAAATATGTGGTGTTTAAATTATAATATTTCTTAATCGAATACCTCTTTTTCAATCACTTTCTGCCCAATCCCCTTCTATTTTGTCCTGTATCTGGACAATATTTAGTGCCAATATGCAAATCTTTGTAGTTTTTCTTAGCTCGTTAAGGGTTTTAACTTCTTCAATTTTATAACATTAAACCCTTTTATCTTTGGTCACGTGTTAGAAGACTTGTCTTACAACATCGTAAATCTTTTATAATTTGGCCATGAGTCAATAACACTTTTTTCTTACTCTATGAATGGGAGTTTAGGTTTTGTATCCCTTTTTTGTTGTTGACAAAACAAATAAAACTATTTAACTATTTATTTCTTTAAAAAATAGAAAATGTTTTATTTGTTAATGGACTTTTGTTGTGTCTCTTTTATGTACGTACGTGCTTTTATTTTCTATGTTAAATATTTATTATAAGAATTCTTATCAAAGTTCTTACAGACTTATTGGCCTTTTTGTTACTGACCAAAAATTAAATAATTAATATGTAGTTCTTAATAAGAAAATTTAAAATAAATATTCTTTTGAAGTGGATTTTGAAAATAACATTCTTGAGATTTCGAAATATTCTTTTTGTTTTTATAATTGAAATTTTTTTAATTAATAAATTTTTTAAAAATATAGCAATTACTGTTTTAGAAAAATGGTACCTTTTCTTAAAGTAGTTAATTTTGTGAAAACGGTTCATACTCTTTTAAAATTAAAAAAATTATCTTTTCAAAATCCTTAGTTTTATAAAAAAAATTAAAAATCTGCCGCCGATTATAAGCCCAGCCGACGCACGTTAGGGAAAAATGTGTCAAAATTGAATTTTAAAATTTAAAGTTTTGTAATAAAGTTGGGCACCAAGTAAAAGTAGACAAAAGTATGTATCAATATCAATTAAAAGGTGTGTTTGCGTACTTTCCAGCAAGATTTATCTAGCAACTTTTTGGGATTTATGCACTTTAATGATTTTCGGGAGAGGATTTTATATGGGAGCTATGGTCCGTTATGGACCGATCTTCATGAAATTTGGCAGATAGATTTTTGTTGATATAAAACTTATTTGTACTAAATTTCATTAAAATATTCCTAGTAGACAAAAGTATGTATCAATATCAATTAAAAGGTGTGTTTGCGTACTTTCCAGCAAGATTTATCTAGCAACTTTTTGGGATTTATGCACTTTAATGATTTTCGGGAGAGGATTTTATATGGGAGCTATGGTCCGTTATGGACCGATCTTCATGAAATTTGGCAGATAGATTTTTGTTGATATAAAACTTATTTGTACTAAATTTCATTAAAATATTCCTATTTTTAAGGCATCTATAAGAGTTAAAACTCTATTCCGGGAGGACGTTTGTATGGGGGCTAGGTGAAATAATGGGCCGATCATAACCAAATTCAATACGCTTCGTCCATGTGTTGAAAAAAGCTTATGTACGGACGGACGGACATCGTTAAATCGACTCAGAAAGTGATTCTGAGTCGAACGGTATACTTTAAGGTGGGTGTCCGAAGATTTTTTCTCTGCGTTACAACTTCTGCACAAACACATAATACCCCAACCACCTTTGGTGGTGTAGGGTATAAAAATAATCCGCTAAGTTGTGTTTGGGCTCTAAACAACAAAAAGTGATGTCCCCTCATTAGATTAAAAAACGCTTATCTATGTATAAAAATAAAAACATAGTAATTTTGTTTTTTTTTTTTTTTTTTTTTGTTAAGAAAATAAAAGTAAAATGTTATTAATATTAAATATTATTTGTTAATAACATTAAATTAAAAGTTGATTCATTAAAATATAATTTTTAACCAAAACAATAAAAAAGCTGAAAATCCTTAACTAAAAACGCTAGAATATATCCCTTAAAATGATTTTCAACAGAAAATAAAAATTTTTATAAATACATTTTTATCCAATTTTTTAACATAAATCTAAACAGATGTGAATTGTAAGTATTTGCGTAATATTTTATTGCATTTATTTTTCTAACTTTTAGTAGAATTTGAGTTTTTATATTTTGATTTTCCTTGTTTACTTTTGTAAACAAACGATCATATGGTTTTTTCAACATATGTTTTGCTGATGGAAGTTGATGGAAGAAAAACAGCCAGCAATTTTCATCAATTTCCCCTTCAATAAACTGTCAAATTTTGTCTCTCTCTTGCTCTCAATTGCAAGATTTTTAAAGTAAACGAACGCGATTTAGCAACTTCCAGCAACATTTTGTGATAATTATCATAAAATATCGGGTACGCGAACGCAGCTAAAGTCTTTGAGCTAGGTTGTATTGTTTTCTTATAAGAAGCTGTCAAAGTTAAGAATTTTTAACATTTTTGAAAAATAGTAAGAAATTCAATTGAAATGAAAGCTGATGAAAGTTTTCAACATATTTATTTTAAATAAAAAGTCTTTTAAGGTAAAAATTAAAAATTAAGCTATCAACTTTAGATATTTAAGTATACTTTTCTTCAAGTATTTGTAAATTATATTTTGTCCTAATATTTTTGTTACTCTTTTGAAAATTTTCCTAAAATACACCAATTTTCAATTTCCATGGAATGCAACTTAAAATTTTACAGGATGTATATACATTTGAATTTTCAAAAATTTAAATTTTACAAGACCTTGCTTAAGATTTTTCCATATATATCCAAATACTTTCAACCGATTTTACTATATTTTATGTAGATGGTTAAAAAGCCAAATACTTTCAACCGATTTTACTATATTTTATGTAGATGGTTAAAAAGCTAATTATCTATTGAACAAGAAAATTTGGAGTCGTTATTTTTATTGAGTCTAAAGTTAAACGATTTTGAATTGGAAAGTTTGCAAAAATTAACAAACAGACGGACAGATGGACGGACATTAGAACACTTTAAAAAATCTTAAAATTCGAAAAATATTTTTTTTCCACTTCTCGATTAATATGAAAACCAAATGAAAGTATTAAAATTTTAATATCGCCTTTCTCTGTATAGACGGACGAACAGACATTACCGTTCTACTAAAAAAAATCGTAAAATTCTTAAACTGAATTTTTTTTTAACTAATAATCAATAAAAAAATAAAACATGATCATTAAAATTTGGAAATCGAACAGGAAACAAAGATTTGGCAAGCGATTAAACATTGTAAATGTCAAAGGTACCCTACTTTGAGCCCCCTTAGCTCCACACCTGAGAGTTTTGTTGGGTCCCTCTTCCAAACATTGTACACTCCTTTGCTACGCCTATATCATATCTTGTGCAAATCCAACTTCAGATTAGAAGCTACAAATTTATTTTCAAAATATTTCGATTCTGCTCCACTGTGCAATATAACAAAAGATTTTATTTAAATAGTAAATAAGGACTATAAATAGTAAATATAATATTAAAGTGTAAAATTTTCAAAAAGACATTTAAATAAAAATAATTATATCGCAGGGATTCTAGCTTTCATTTGGTATCCATATTGGGTCAATAATAATTGCAAATTTTTCGAAATTTTGATGTTCTTCTGAGAGGATATTTGACATTCTGGAGAAAAGGTCATTACACAGTTTTACCACGGATGGTCTCCAGTTTTATCTATGTAACGATTTTTTGATGTGTGAGAATGATTTTTGCATGCTGTTATATATTTGGAAATAAATTGTAAAAAGGAACATTTTTCAATTTTTGCGCTGCAATATTTAAATAATATGTAAATATATAGCCTTCTTATATAGCTTTCATTTGATACCCATATTGGCTTGCTTCAATATGAATAAATATTTTATAATTTTTTTCAAAAATGTGTATTTGACGTCCTAGAGAAAACCTAAGTGCATATACCGAAAATAAGGGTGTATAATTTTTTAACTCTATTATAATTTGAAAAATATAAAAATTGGTATTAATTTACATATACATATATTTTATGACATTAAATAATTGATTGGCCAAAGATAATATATATTGAAACTATTTTATAATATTAACACAAACTTTAATTAAACTAATGATTATTTTTTTCGTTATTCAACTTTAAGTTTGGCTACAATACATATTGTAAATGAATTTTCCAATGAATACAACTATTAAATTAATTAACAAACTAATTATTTTATATATTTTCACTAGACTAGGAAATGAAACAATAAATAAAATTAAAAACTTTACAACCAGCTTTCCACGGGTATTTATTTACAATTAATTTTAAAGCTAACAATAAAAAATAAAAGAAATATAAATTGAACCAACTTAAATGTAATTTACAAGGATAAATCCTTTAAAACATCTGCTAAACATATCTTCTAAATGTATGTATAAAGGATTGTAACAAAGTGCTAGAAAAGATACGTTAAGAACTAGCAGACTTAAAGAAGTTGTGTGGTCTTTTCTTTTTATTAATAATGTACATGTGAAAAAGTGTTAAGTGAACTTTCACATACAGATACGAGTACCAAACCGCAAAACTAAAAAAAAATGAAATACAAAACTCTCAAAACAAATACAAACAAAACATTTCGCCATCTATGAGTACATCATCTAGGATTGAACAATGAAAAATCTAATATTGTTTAAAAATAACAAAATTACAGTTGAAAGGATTTTAAAAAGAAATAAATGTTAAAATGATGAAAGAGCAAAAAATAAAACGACTCACCATCCAAATACAGCGAAAGGAGTAAAAGTGTGGTGAAAATTCAATTGCAAATAATGCACTTTGCCGAAGACAATGTACTTGAACAATACCATCACATGTATATGTTTGTATGTACAAAACATCGACTGACAGCTGGTTAACAAGATTTTTCTTAAAAAGGATGTTATGGTTTCAGCTGTTTTTCCTTTTTTTAATCTTCATCTTATTGTTATTCCTTAGACAAACGTATAATAGTGAGTGTTTTTTTTTTTTTTTATTGGGCGATGAAGAAAATTAAGGTGCTGTAATTTGCAGAATCTTTCTTCATATTTCTCTTCGTCTAACAAATTTGTACATTCAAAAAACATTGAAATTAAACAAATATTTGATTAAATTTATTATTTACTTAATTTGCAATTTAGTTTAATTAATTTTTTTTCAATCTGTTAATAGAATTAAAATTAATTTCGAATTATTTTAAAAAATAATGTTTCTTCAAATTTAAAAACTTTTTTTTTATGTAATTTGGACTAAATTGTATTAAAAGCACACGAAATTTCCTTGATGTTATAAAAAATTTTTTAAATTTTTTTTTTTTTTTTTTTCAATATAACTGTTGTCCGTATTAAAAATTACATTTATAATAATTAAAACATAATTGTATAATGTTTACTATTTTTAATATTTCAAGTCATATTTTTGGTTAAAGGATCAAATTTGAATAATATTTTGATCAATTTATTAATTAAAATCAACTTAAAATGTTTTCTATGCTTCAATTAATGTAAAAATTCTTTAGAGGAATTTAAATATCTTTGGGACTAGGCCTTTGACTAAGACAGAAAAAAAGTAAAAACTACGTTTTATTTTAACCAATGACATTTTAAACCTAATCTGACTTCCTTTAAACTGTAGGAGATTAGTGAAAAAAAAAACAAAAAACACAGACATGTCTGCTTTAAGACAAACTTAACTCTCGCGATAAAATGCAAACAAACGCACAACAACAACAATAATCAACATCTTCATCTTCATCATAGCCATGAACTTTTGTTAAATTTGTTGCAGTTTTTTTTTTTTTTTAATATTAATATCCTAAGAAAATAATTTTAAGTTGAGCAATGTTTGTAAATATTTAAGAGTATTGTGTGCAAAGAATGTTTTGGGAATTAAGTTCAAAGAAACCAAAATCAGTAAAGGAGCAAAGTAGAACCACAGCTCACGTAAAGATAATGTGGCCTGAGGTTGTGTGTATATAAGTGCGAAGTTCACCGGAATAAAGAAATCCAAACACTTTACAAGATTACTTGGTTACCAAGAAATATTTATATAAACGGAAGGACGAACACTAGCCGCAAACATGACTCTGACAGTTTTTTTCTTGTTTTGTTAAGAATTGATGTAAATAGTACAGCTGAGACGCTAACACATGCATGGCCAACATCTAAATAAATACTTATATTTACATCAACCACTAGATAAACATACATGTATGTAGGATAAACTACAAACAATAAAAAGATGCACAAAACGTGTAAACGTGGTCAGCATGATAAAAAATAAATTAAGGATAATTTCTTTATATTAGAAAAAGTTTCAATCAAAAAGATAAAAAATTATAAAAATAAAAGACTTACATATGTAAAATGTATTTAAAAACATGCGTATGTTATATATATAGAAAATGTCGTGTAAACATCGTGTAAGCTTAACTTAGTTTAAATTTATTTAAAATTACTTTCTAAAACTTATGTTAGTCGCATATTCAAATAAATTTCAAATACTACTCAGAGTACTAAAATTCAAATTTTTGCTAGTTATTTATTCTTTATTTAGTGCAAAACTTAGAGAATGTAATTAATAAATTTAAAACGAAGGACTCAGTCCCAGTATTAAGTCAAATAAAGTGTTTATTACTTTTTACTACAAAAGCTATATTTTCAAAACTGAATTTTTGCCAGTAAGGTAAGCGGAAAGACAATTTTCTTGTTTTATTTCATTTATATACATATTAAATAATTCAAAAAGTTCAATTTTGGAAAATTTTCAAGATTACATCGCACAGTGTGCAATTCAAGAAATAAAATGGAAATAATTATGGAACTTTGGAACGACTGCTCCGAATTCCATGAAAAATCTGCAAAAATCATTGTCGAATATCTAATCTCTTTTAGTTTAAGAGATATAGGCTTCAAAGAATAAAATTTTTACTTTTTAGACTGCCTTGGTGAAGTTTTTTCGCAACAGCAGTTCCAATTTTAACCCGATTTTTTTTAAAATGTTCCCTATTTCATAAACAATAAATAGCAAAATTGTATAAAGAAACAATTTTACAAAATATTGACGGAGTCAAAGGTTAATAACATTTAAATTTAAACTTTCCAAAAAAGTCGATTTTTTCGCATTCTTTTTGCCAAAAAAGTGGTTATATTCTTTTTTTGTCATATAAAAAAGTAGCATATAGAATAATTTCATTTTTCTGAAAAATAACTAAACACAAAATACTTTAAAGGAAAAAAACCTGTTTAAAATTGATTTTTGCAAGAACCTGGGTTTCCCAAATTTGACCTATTTTTCCAACAAATTTCGAATTTTCGCCTTAATTTCTCAAATCGCAAACCTAAAATCAAAAAAAAAAAAAAATGTATACATTTTATATAGTCTAAAGTCTTTTTAATTATTTAGTAATAGAAATTTTTGCTCCCCGAGAAGATATAGCAGAAAAGAAATTTTTTAAAGTGTTTTGGGAATTTATAATAAAAAAAAAGAATAGTGATTGAAATTAAGCATAAAAAATCTACTTAGGTGAAAAATCTCATTTAAAAATATTCACTAAAAAGAATATCAATTAATTTTTATTACTTTTTATATTTGAGTTAAAACATAATCCCATTTTTTTTTTAATTTGCGGCTGTAAGGAAGATCCCTATTTTACGTTTTCGAATCGTTCGGTTGCGCATACGCGGTGGAATGATGTGTACATATACTCATACAAATATTTTAAACATTCACACATCTTTCGTTCAAGTAGGGTTGCCAGGTGGGCTGGATTAGGCTGGATTTTCCAGCTTTTTTTATAACTGTCCAGTGTCCTGCCAAAATAAAACTTTTCCAGCTACATATACATACGCATTAAGCAGCCGCATAACAAAAATTACTTTATTCGGTTAAAAAATAAAATAAATTTTAATAGATAAAATTACTTTTCCCATCTTTTTAGATGGATGTACTTTCTTTGAAATAGCTTACAACCTTCTAAAAGAAGGGAATTGAAAACGAAAAAGAAATAAAGATATAGTCGGTCTTCTTTATTCTACACCTGTGGCCAATTGTGGCCATATTTTGCAATATTTAAGGGATTTATGATGGATAAACCTCTATTTCGGGAGGACATTTGTATAGGGGCTAGGTGAAATACTGGACCGATTACAACCAATTTCAATAGGCTTCGTCCTTAACCTATAAGAAACCAAACAACTATTTTATACCACTTGTTTAACTTTTTATGAATTTTTCATACTGTTATACACCAGTTCAATTGAATTATATCGTTTCGGGTTAATTCCTGAATAATATTTTTTGATCTTCGCACATTTTTAAAAGTTAAGCAACTTTAACTTTAAAAAAAATAATAAAAGTCGTTTAAAAAAAATTTAAATTCGTTGAATAAAATTATTGTTCCGAACGAACTAAAAAATTAGCGTTCTTCCTACTCTGGTTTTTATTTCATTAAAATCTCATATGTTCCACAAATAGACCAAAAATTATAAACGTTAATAAATGCACAGCTTCTTAATCGTAGATTTTCTAATGTATTATTTATACTATAATATTCCATTGCTCAAAATACAATTAGTCATTCTTATCAAAATAATACTAATCCTTTATTTCCAACAATTTACAGCTGCAGCATTAAAACAAACTCTATTCTACTGTCCATTGACTGGAGAAAACCACTTGTCAAAAGTTTATCTAGCTTCTCAATCTAAAACAATTTTGCAACTGCTTTTATTTTTATCAGCCTAAAACAAAGAAAAAGATAACCACGTCCTTAACCCTTTTTATTTATTTTACTTTCTTTTCGTTTCCCTTTTTTTTTGCCAAAAAATAAACACTTTCATCTTTTTTCTTTTTATTTTCAATTCATTCAATATAAAGTGACCATTTGTTGCAAATTAATATGACAACAGGATTAGTGTATTGAGAGCAAGCACCCGAAAACGTTTTATTTTTATTTTTCGATCAAAATAAATATCTTTAATGTTCAAAATATTTTTTCATTTGTTGAAAAAAATATGTGAGGGATTTTTATTTTTAAAATAAATATCCATCAATGATGAAAAAAATAAATATCTTTAACGATAAATATCTTTAACGATAAATATCAGTTCGAAAAAAATTTAAAATGATTGTTTTTTTTATTCATACTTTTGTTTTGTTTTCAAAATATTTTTTTATTCAAATGAAATTGTTGTTGTTTAGAATTTTTTCCATCCGATGAAAAAAGTTCAAAATAATTTTCAACTTTTGAAATAAATATCACAAAAGATATTTATATTTTTATTTTCATCATGATGAAAAAAATTAAAATATTGATGAAAATAATAAAAATCATGATGGATTTTTATTATTTTTTGAACATTAAAGATTGTTTTTCGATTGAAATAAAAATAAAAAGATTGTTTTTTTAGTATTAAAATCCGGTCTCTGATTGAGAGTATTATTTCTAAACAGGATATAAAATTTTGTTCATTGACATTGTTACTTTTTGCCATAACGGGAAAAGTCATTGTGGAAAACAATCAGATAAGATACGGAGACAAGCAAAACCACAAAATACGTTTTTGAAATATTGATGTTATTTAAAACGATAATATCCGTGAATAAAAATAATAATAAAAGCAGTTTTCTATACATGTGCGAGTGTTTATTTGTACATCGATTGATTTATACCGCAATCCCTAAAATACCAAACACCAAAAGCAAATACAACCACAACATTAAAATTTCTAATGTTTTTTTTTTTATTCAATACACAAACTGCTCATCCAATATTTAGAACATTTCATTTAAAATCATTGCATTGTTAGTATAAGTATCTGAAAATAAAATACATTGTAGTTTTTTTTATCCCCATTAACCCTTTCTTCTCTATGATGTTCGATGGCATCGTAATAGAAAATCCAATAAATTTAACAACAAATGGTACTTGAAATTTTGCAGGTTTAACTCGCCTTGGGAATTGTAGTAGGACTCTTAAGTCCTTTTTTTGTTTTTGAACAATACAACACTTTGATGCTTTTACCAAATTGTCGTTAGTTGAACTGACCAATTTGTTTGATTTATAAAAAAGCACAGAGAAATTAAAGAAAAATATCCTTAAGGAACATATTATAAAATAGAATAAGTGAAGAATATGATAAATCTATCAAATGTAACTAGATAAGGGCAATTGTTGAAGCAAAGGAACAAAACTGTTGAGAGATTTATTTGTACAATCAATTACATGTTCAAACTCATATAATCTAGTAGTTTTACACTGAGCCAAAAAATAAATAAAATTATAACAAGCGCGAATTTTATATTCGGCTCGGTCGAAACTATATACCCATCATTAACTTTTTCAAATGTTTCGTTAAATGGGAGGTGGGCGGTAAAGTGGGCCGACTACGCCCATTTTTGGTTTCCAAGTTTATATCGATCCTCGAACTATTTCTACAAAATTTCGTTGTAGTACATGCTTTCGTTTAAGAGAGATCAGCAGAAAAGTATTAAACGGACACCCTGTGTTTCTAGTTTTTAGCCCATAACTATTTTGTTTATCAACCGATTTTGACTATTTTCAATACCAATAAGATAAATATTTGTGCCAAATTTCGTCCGCCTTCTTTGTCCCGTTCGAGCCCTATCCTGCTTTCAACAGACAGACAGACGGACGGACATAGTGCGAAATACTTAGAAGATTATATTAACCCAATGTTGGTATCAAATGTAAGCTTAGAATCCCTGCAATCTAAGAGGTGTTGTTATATGAATGTTGCAGCACAAAAGGTTAAGAACAAAGCATGTATCTAAAGCATTAACAATATTTCAAAATTACTAAAAAAAAAAGTAATATTAAATTATATTTAAGAAGACTGATATCAATATCTTTTGTAGAACCAAAACTATACTACTTTAAACATTAATATATCCAACCAGAAGTAATAATGTGTATTTCAGGGACTCTAAGCTTTCAGTTGACATCCATGTTAGGAGATATAATTTTCGTAAATATTAATTTTTTTATTAAATTAGCATTTAGAAGCTTTAAGGGCAACATTTTCTAAAGAATATTGTGTTAACTTTGTACTGCGACATTTAAATATTTAATAATATCAAATTGCAGGGATTCTTAGCTTTCATTTGGCATTCATATTTATTTGATATAATTTTCCTAAATTTTTAAAATTTTATGAGTGAAAATTAAATCATAGCAAACATAACTAAATCGCCTTACAATTTTGCTTTTGAAATTTAAAAGAATCGTAGTTTATATATTGTTTAAAAAACTATTTTTTCTTAGTGTATTTAATAGTTTCGTCGCATTTATTATTATTATTATTATTATTTTTTTTTTGACATTATATACTTATTTATTTGTAATATGCTTTTTGATATTGTATAAATTTTATCTCCTGGGTATTATGATATTTTTTATTTTTGTGAAAGTTAAGTTTTGTGAAAATTAAGCTTAAAAGATTTCAATAAAAATATTTAGAAAATTGTACATTTTTAGTACACATGTGTTTAATGTAACCTGAATTATTAATTCAGTTACAAGATTTTAAAGTACATAGAATTAGAAAATAACGGTGTTCTGCGAAAGCATCCGATAATTAAAGCATATAACGCAGACAGACTAGTCTAATATTTAACAAAAAAGAAAACAAGCTCATATATACAGTGCTGTGCAATATAATAGACTATTGTATATTAAATATTTTCTCTTCGATTTAACACTATTAAAAAAACATTCACTTAGGAATTTTTTGGTACCGCTATTTTTGATATTGTCAATACTAAAAATAATGGGTATTTTTAAGAAGTTTCTTTCTTTCATTTATGCTCTTTCGTAAACATTTCAAGAAAAGTTAAATTATAATTTGTGCAAAATAATAGACTTATTTTAAAGGATTATATTTTTTGTTTTAATTTACCTTATAATTTGTATAAATTTTCTATAAATAATTAAATGTAAGGTAAATGAAATATTATTGTTGAAAAAATATTATAAAATAATATTATTTTTACGACATGATGGGTCGTATTGTACATAGCACTCCTTAAGAAAGGCGAATAGTGAAATAATTACGTGACCAAGGAAAAACACTTGATTTTATTGCGGATCAAGTGGAAGCCACCAAAAGAAACACGTAGTAGAAATTGCAAAATAACCGCTACCACGGATTCACAGATAGCTCTTCTAGTGAAGAAGCAGCCATTTCTATCTTCAAAAGCCGTTTCTGAAGAAATAGGTAACATAATTAGTGCTTCAACAGTCCGACGAAAACTTTTAGAGAAAGGTTTGCCAAGTAGAATCGCCAGGAAGTTACCATTTTTGAGCTCAAAAAACTAAGCAGCTCGAAACTAATTTGTTATAAAAATTAAAAATAGTGAAGTTGATAATTTTAAGAACATTTTATGGAACGACGAGACAAAAATTAACTTGTTCGGGTCAGATAGTCGTAGAAATGTTAGATGACCAAATGGAAAGGAACTAGATGATCGTTATACAAAAAAGATTGTAAAACACAGCGGAGGAAGTATAATGGTGTGGGGTGAATTTTGTTGGCATGGTGTTGGCCCTCTTTATTAGATCACAAAAATAATGAACCAAGAAATGTACCGTGATATTTTGAAGGATATTATGCTTTGGAAAGATGTTACAAAGAAATGGGAGGCAATTTCTATAGAAAAATGCCAAAAATTTATAGAATCAATGCCCAGAAGAGTTCAGTGCATTTTAAACAATAATGGCGGTCATTCAGGTTATTGAATTAACTTGGCATATTATTATAATATTCAATATTAGTAGAAAATTTAATTTGTTTTAGTCTTTATTGAAAAAAAAAAATATATTTGTTTAAGAAATATTGAATAAGTCTATTATTTTGAATCATAGGAAAATTATTTTTTTTTTATTTTTTATTTAAATAAAGACATAAAAAAACAAAAACATTTGTGGATAGTATATCTTTTAGTACAGTTCTTAAATAAATAAAAAATAAATTTAAATATCATTCATAATGGAAAATATTTACCAAATAAAAATAAGTCTATTATTTTGCACAGCCCTGTATATCCGTACATTTCCAAGGGGTGAGAATCAAAATCTGGACACCTTTGTAATGAGGGCCACCCTAATATATATATATATATATATATATATATATATATATATATATATATTTAATACGGATGTTTAATACGGATACGAGTATTTTTTTAATACAAAACATCTCAGCATTTTTACTGGAACTCAAAAATTCTTATTACTTTAAATGAAAAAATTATTTAGCAAATGTTTATTCATTTGTTTTTCTTAGTCGAATGAATATCTAAGCGAACGAAAGCAAGTCGAACGAATTCAAATCAAAATATCAAGTGACTGATTTTGATTTTCGGTCGTATCGTTCGAAATACAAAAACCCAATCTGTTATATATATGCAGTGCCTCTCAGCTTAAATTATGCAGTATACAATTTCATTTTTAAAGCCCCATAACAAAGTAACAGACTGGAATTTAAAATGAAATATGGTATCATTAGAAAGAGAAAGATTACTAGTTTAACATAGAACCATAAAGTTTACCTTTAAGTAACTTAAAAATTTCAATATTTTTATCTCACAGCTTATTTTATGCAGTCAGTTATGACATCAAAAAATTTAAAATTACGACCGATAATTACAATATTTATTACCTGGAATGGTAGTCTTAATTGTATGCAACAGATTAGAGACGGTTCATTATCGGTGCGTCCAGTTTTTGTGTAATATTAGGCGAAATGTGCACCTACTGCATCTTTAGCTACTAATTCTTCGGATCGTTATGTTGGCAATATCAAAAATATGATAATATGCCCTGACTGCACTCTGCAACAAATTATCCTTTAGGATTTAAAGATATCTACTACTGTGCATTGCTGATCCCATAAGTTCCAACTTCCCACCAACATTAACCGACATACAGGCCCAAATCATGCTTCAGTGTTACTTTTAAGTTTTCTTGGTTCAGCTCGGTATTCGGTTCTCGTTCCAAAAAGGACATAGTATCTGAGCCTAATATATAGAATTATAACTAATTAACAAAAAAAAAAATCGAATTCCAGAAAGTTGAATCCTTGGAAACAAGTTCCTTGGTAAAGTCCTTTTGTTTAAATATTAAAGGTCTTCGACCTTCAAAATAGTGTTGATGCAATGCATGGCAAAAAGTTTTGACGCAACATTGTTTTCTCAAGTCAACTTGAACTCCGGATGTCTGTTTTGGTGCTGAGTTTCGTCGGTTGGCCTTTGTTTTCCTTAAAATATATCGCAGTCACGATTGTAAAAATGTTTATTTGCCTTTTATTGTCCAACCAATTTTCATAAAAAAAAAACTCATAATGATTTCTTGTACCATAGAAGCATATATTTTAACCATTTGAGTTATTTTTCGCTGCGAGTGACCGTTTTAAAATGGTTTATAACCAATACTTCTTTCTATAACACTGTGGATCAATTTCACAATTACATTGTAATTGATACATTAACTAACAAAATCAAATCCAGAATAGTACGTAGGGCATTTCTAGAAGCAGATACAAAAAATAAAGTCCTCTGTACAACTCTGCATGGAAGTACTTTCCAAAAAAATGTGGACACGTTGTGCTTTCTTAGGAAAAGAAGAAGTTTTTTTTGCAAATATTCCTTTATGCATATTTTGGTATTTATAGATCCCAATGTATCAAATAACTTTCCTGTTTTGTCGCAACTGCAAAAAGCTTGTCATACCATGAATTTTGTAAGAGATTTTTGCTGCTTTTGGGTCTTTAAATTATCTCCAACATTGCTTCGAGCATTAGCAATAAGAATTTTTAAGACACAAGCTGCGAAGATTCTGCCAGCACTTATGTTTCTTCGTCAATTATACAGCTTGAGTATTTTTGTATGAAATTTGGTTTTAAATTCCGAGTCCTATTTTTGGTTTGTAATTTTTTTTGCAGAATTCCAGTTTGGAATTTTTTTGAACTTTATATGTTATCAACTTTTCCATTAGCTTTAAATTTTCGCACCAAATAGTCGAAGCACTGAGAAAACTGAGCTGATTTTCTACCAGATGTGTTTGGAGTTCCTTTCAATATGCTTTCAATTTTCTGGCCTTTCCAATATCATGTGGTCCTTTTTTTCTTACCGAACTAGGTTTCACATCAATAGTCAAATTCTCCTGATACTGTTTAATAACATTAGAAACGGTTTCACGGACGACATTTAATTCTGTGGCCAATTATTTGTAAGACCTATTTGGATTTTTTAAAATTTTTAATAACTTGTAGGACGTAAATCTTTTTCGTCAGTTATTTTGATAAAAATAAGGACAAATTAACATGGTTGTTATTAAAAATAATAATTAAAAATAATAAGTATTTTTTCATGATAACTAGATCAAAACAAATTTTTAATATTGATTCCGAAAAAAGTTATGAGGCAAAATGTGTGTTAAGATTTTTTCGATCTCACTCCTTAAATGAAATAGTTTTGTAGAACTAGAATTTTTGTCTCTTTCAAATGACACCACATTTTTTTAAAGTTCTTATCTGCTGCATAGCTATGGAACATTAAACATAAAAATATGTTCTTCATAAAATAAGCTGTAAGCCATTGTAATTTGTTAAGCATTTTTCACTTTCCAGAGGTTTCTGAAGCTCCCAGAAGTCTTACTAACTTAAGTAACTTTTCATCCTAGGAATCCTAACGTAGCCGAATTTTTGAATTTCTATCAGGGAGCGGAAATAAGCGGATTTATGTGTAATTTTTTAAGCATTTCTTCTCTTTCCAGATCTATCTAAATCTCCCAGATGTGGTATAAAATTAAAATTCGGCTTACTTATAAAGCTCTTTCTCTTACAAATCCTAACGGATTTTATCAGGGAGTGGAGATACGAGCGTGTAAGCTCGTTTAACTCATTGTTCGTATTCGCTTAGCATTCGTTTGACATTGAGAAACAGGCTCTAAGCTTAAAGAAAATTCTTACTCCAAACTTGTGGTAGTTTTGCTAATAACTACAAGGTAAAGAATATATTCACTTCTGAACATTTAATATCAGTTTGCATATTTTCCGGAATTTGTAATTCTCGTAAATATAATAAGAAATTGTCTTTGTAATGACTTTTCTATATATCTGCAACATCTGGAAAAATAAAACATTTAAAATATGATTGACATGAACCTTTAAGCGATGTCAACTAAGTAATAGTCGGTATGACAGCAAAACTAGAACAAATATTGAAAAACGGATAACATACATATGGACAATTATCAAAAATTTTTTATTTTAGCCCTTCAAAAAAAAAAAAACAATACTAATTTTTTTTTGATGGCACATTTGATGGCATCCAATGTTTGATGATATTAGTGCAGTATATTTTAGGGTTTCCTAGTAAAATTTTAAAAATTTTCTTTTCAATAAAAATCGCGATTTTTAAAATTTTGCGAAAAATTTGGATATATTGATTGAAAATATAATTTGTTAGAGTTTATTACATAGAAATGCTTTTTAATATTGTGATCCTTTTTTAACACAAGTCAATATTTTTGGTCCATAAAATGTTTATCTTTCAAAATTATTTGATGCGCCTCCGAATTTTTATTAAGCATAACAAACACCTACTAATTATGCCAATTATAGTTAATTTCATGCTGTCCACACGATGTGCTTTAGTGAAATGTGTTTTGACAAAAATGTCCCGTTTTCAATTATCAACGACTGTTGGCTTAAGTTTATGATCTCAATCAATTATATTTATCGCCACTCTTATATCTGTATATCTAATATTTGTTTAAATTGCAATTTTCTATATAAAAATAAAAAAACAAAAAGTGAAATTTTTGGATAATTTTCAAAAAGTCCATAAAATTTTTGTATTAAATTTATTTTTAATGCTCCTACGATTTTGTTATGTAAAATGATAAAAAAACTAAGTTAACGCAATAATTCAAGCAATTCCATATGAAAATGTGAATGTGCCTCGCGAAAAACTGACTTTTTGAAAAAATTTTCGCACTTGTTTTCCAAACTTTGAGACTATCTACTACGTTGACTATTTCGGGCACATCAAAAAGATATAGCGCAAAATACGCACAATTACAACAAGTATCAATCCCTATTCAAAATTTTGTATTCGGTTGAGGGGCGCACAGACCGTGCCCATAAAACTGAAAAATTTAAAAAACCAATAAATTTTGTCATCAAAACTTTACTATCCTGTATTGAGTTGTTGAAAGTCTGCACAACATCAAAGATGGTGCAGAATTTATGTAAAAAGTCCGATTAGTTTACTTATGATAAAATGAGATCAAAAAAAAAAAAATTGTAGATGAATGGTAAAAACTACTTTTTTTTATCAGTTTTTCTATATTCTTGAACTTTGAATATCAATCATTGTTAGAAAATGAAACCTATTGTGTTAAAATTTTGAACTGTATTAGTTTCAAGTCTCATGATTACCACAAAACTAATTAAGGATTTAATTAAGTTTCAGCCAGGTTAAAAAATTTTGATAATTGCCCATATATGGATTCAGTACCCCAGATTCTGCTCAGGTCCAGAAATGTTTTAAAATTTGTACGCTTGGGAATTCATAAACTTACGAAACCTTGGAAAAATGTCCATAACTGAAATGTTTAAAAAACTCGTTTCAGAGATTATCCTATACCTACATACTAGACATTATCTCTTCACAATTTCCAAGTAAAAACACACAATTTTTTATTTTAAATCAAAAGTTTATATTTTTATTTAATTTTATTATATTTTGTTTTTTTTTTTTTTTTTTCTTTTCATATTAATTTTTAATATATAATAGGTTATAATAATATATGTTTTATAAAATTTCAGATGACATAACTTACAATATTCAATATTTTTTTTTTATTTTATATTATTTTTTTATTTTGTGTAATAATGTAAAGTCTGCGATTTTATTATTATTTTTATTAATAATTTAATAAAATATAAATATTTCGTATGTATGAGGTGTGAAATATTTTTTTTTATTTATATAAGTTTTAATGATATAAGTTATAAAAAATGACAAATATGATTAAATGGTATACTAAAAAATGCTACATTTATTTATTTATTTTTTTTTTTTTTTTTTTTTATAAATTTTGTTGTTTTACGATTTTTTTTTTTTTTTTTGTAATTTTTTTATTTTATTTTTTAAGTTTATTTATAGTTTTATTTTTTAAATGAGGTTAAGAATATTAATTTTATTACTTTTGCTGTAGTTAAGAAGAGAAAAAAAGCAACAAAGTTATATTTTATTTATTTTAGTTTTGTTGGAAAACTACACTTTTTTTCCTTTTTTTTAATTTTTAAAAATGTTTAATTGGCTGCACCTACAAAAAAGCATTTTTTTCGGTTTTTTTTATTGTTTTAGATTAAAAATTATATTTAGTTTTTTTTTTTTTTTTTTTTTTTAATAAAAATTTTCGTTTAAAATAAATTATGAGGTGTTTACATTGTATGGTTACTAAAATTAACTAAAATATTAATAATAAAATTCTTTTTAAAAACATTTAATAATAGTTGTAATACGATAATAATAATTTAATTATAGTAATAATAAATAGTTTAATAAACACAATTAATAAAACAAATACATATATATTTTTGTTATGACAAATTCAAATACCAAATTATGAATAAAAATGGTTATGTATGATGATCTATCTGCTGTGATGTTTTGAAAGATCTTTTAACATTTTATTTTTATATTTGTATGATTTTTATATCGTTCATTAAAAAAAAAAGAAACATTTAAGATTTTCTTTTTATTAAATAGAGTTAAATCAATATTTTTTAAATTTATTAACTCTTTTTTATTTTTTACTACTCAATAATAATTATTATTTGTTTCAAATATGTATATATTTTGTTTATAATTAAATGTTTTTTTGTTTTTTTTTTGTTTCGTTTTTGTTATAAATCAATAGAATATGTTAATAAATAATTTAATAATTTAATGACGATAATAACATTTAATTTTTTTACTTGTTTAAGGTATTTTTTTTTATTATTTATTTAATTTGTATTTTACGGGTTTCTTTTGGGGGATTTTTATTTTGGTTTGTTTTGAATTAATTTTCAATGTTTTTGTTTAAAAACTTTCAAATTAAATTATGGTATTTGGTTTTTTATAATTTTTTCTTTTTATTATTTAACCATCTACGCGCTTACCTCAAAAGTCTCTGTATTTTAGACAGACCCTAAAGTCTGCTTACAAAGACTTTTTCAAAACATCCTTTTTTTTTAATAAAAAACAATTTGTACTTTCGAAAGGGGGGGAGGAGAGTTTAGTTAAATAATTTTTTATTTTGTATTTTGGTTTACTTTTTTTGTTTTTATTTTTATTATTATTTGTGAGGGATTTAAGGGTGCTGAGGTTCATATTTTTGTAGCTAGTTTTTAATTATTTTGTTAAATTTTTTTTAAATTAAAAACATGTTTTAATTTTGTATTTTTTTTTTTTTTTTTAAGGATTTAAACTAGTTGCATTTTTTTGCCAAAGTTTACTTTAAACAAAATATTTGTTTACTTTTATTAGATTAAGAAAACAAAATAGAGTTTCCAAGGCTTTAGCTAGCAGTGAAGCTTTAAATCGAACGTGGGACAAAGCTTTAAAATATTTAAAATATAGATATTAGTAAAGCTCTAATATCTATATTTCAAAGGGAAAGAATTTTAAAGAAAAATTTAAGCTTTGAAATTGTTATTTTAGTTAAGAAATTCTTTTATTTCAAATCTTAAGTTTTTATTGGTTTTGTGTTAAGTAATTACTCTATCAATAAAAAAATAAAAATTTTTGAACTAAAATATCAAAATCAGCTTTGAAATAGTTCAATCGTAATCTAAAAACTATTAAATTCAAAACTTTATACCAGCTTTAGCAAACTTCAAAACTCTCTTTTATATGTTTTGTAATATTTATATAAAAATGTATTTTCATTTATTTTTATTAATATTTTATAACGTTATAATCGTCTTTGAGTAATGAGGAAATAAATTATGTATTTAACAAAACGAAAACGAAATCTTGTGTTGTTTAACAATTCATGATTTTATAAAATGATTATTAAACATTGAAAACAAAAATTTAAAATAAAAAACATTAAAAAGTTTTCAGGTCCAAAAATGAAATTTTACTAACATGAGGAATACAAAGTTGCTTTATATATTTTTTTAAATTTAATTAATAATTGTTAAGTATTACTTTTTTTATTTTGGTTTAATTAATAAGTCTAAATAAAAATTAAAACAAAAACAAATTTACTTTTCTATAAAAGAAAAATAAATATACATAAAACTTCGAGACAAACAAAATTCAACTATTGTTATATAAAACTCAAAAAAGGAAGTTATAAACAAAATAAACTACTTTTTTTTAATAAATATTATTTTAAATTTGTTTAAATAATTTTTATTTTATTTTATAACTTGGTTGTCATCCCACTACTCTACTTTCTAAAGTAAGCGCAAATAATATTGACAAACTCCTAAAAATATGCTTTTCTTTATTAATATTTATGTTTTGTATTGTATTGTAAGTTATTTCATTTGTTTTATTACTTATGAATTGTATGGGTATTGATTTTAATTTAATAATTATAAATTGTTTAGGAAAAACTGGAGCTTTTACCTGAGTTGTAATGAATTTATTTAATTAATTCAAGCTCCATTTCTCTAATACATTTATTTTAGATTTAATAATAATATTATTAATTATTATTTTCTTTCAATTTACTGAGTTTGTTTTTAGCTGTTGCCATTTCATAAATTTTATTTGGGGTTTGTTTTCGTTTAAGATTTTTCTAATATAAATATTTTGTTTATAAATTAAAAAAAAAAAATGTTTTAATAATATTTCATGTGGTTTGTGTGTAATAGTATAAATGGTAAACATAACATACATAGAGGTTTTATTTGTTTATATTTATTTATAAATATTATTACTTTTTTAATTTAAAAGAAAATTTAATATTTTGTAATTATGTATTTATTTAATTTTGTGATTAAGTATTGTAAGTATGACATCAATATTGAGTAATTTAATTGTATGTGTATAATATGTTTATTTAACTTTATTTGTGTTTCTTTTTTGTTTTTTAATTTATTTAAAATGTGTTAATGGTGTTTATATTATTTTATAAATTATTTGTTTGTTTTATCTTATTTATTTGCAGTTTGTTTTTCGATCTTTAATGGTGATAAATTCTATAAGAATAAAAATTATGTTTTTTTTTCGTCATGCAATTGAAAGGTGGTTGGATCTAACTGTCTATCGGTGAACGATTAATTATAATGATTTTAAATTTGCAGTGATTTAAAGGTATGTATTTAATAATGAATATTCAGCTTTCATAATATAAATTCAAAAATCGACAAGAATTATGTAGTTTGCTTGTTTGTGGTACCCAGTAATAGGTCAAATTATAGCTGTGAAAATAATAAGATTTTATAATGGATAAATCTCCAAATTTTTGACACATTATATCATTAAATTAACATGTTAAAGACCCATCGTTTACGCTAATCTATGTTTTGCCACGACTGTTAGTTTTGGAGATATAATTGACAAAAAATTAACAAATTTATAAACTGTTTAGTAATAAACAATTAAGTAAATAAATAAATTAATGAATAGCGAAAGCAAAGAATAATAAATTAAAAATGTGTAAGTACGGATATGATGGTTTAAAATTAATGAAAATTAAAGTAAAAATAAATGAACCATCAAAATTTTATGTGAAAAATTAAAAAACTTATGTATCTCAGAATGGATAAAATGATGAATAATTTGATTTAGAATAATGGTTTGAATTAAATTTTAATGAATGACATAACAAAAACTAAATTATGTATGCATTACAATACCCAGATGAAACAAAAAATTATATTTCATTTTTAGTATTTAAATAAGAATAAGTTGGCAAAAATTAATGTATAAATAATGAAAAGATTATATGGAAATGGACTTCAATAAGTCAATTTATAAATTAATGAATTGGGAAAGAATACCTAAGGTTTGAATAAATAATGGTAGATTTAACTGAATAATAGAAATTTTTTATAAATTTTTAAATTTATAAATTAGAAGAGTTAAAATCGATTAAAAGTTAATATAAAAAATATTGAATTACCCAGCAAAAACTTTGCTTGCCATGTAATGAGTTAAGAAGCTGATATAATGGCTCTTCACAACTTACACATTAGATGAATAACTCATTATTTTAACATGGCGATTAGGGGCAAGTACATACTCTATATTATTACAGGTAAGCATTTCAGAAAGTCATTACTTAAATGACATTGCAAGAAATAATTACTTTGAATCTATTCAATAACTCATTAATTTCAAAGTATTACAGAAGTCATTATTAGCAAAATGAATAGTAACTAGTTACATTAAAGGTTACAAATAAGTACTGAAATATGGAACAATAAAAAGCTAATATTTTTTTAAATTTATTTATTTAAAACATAAGCAGTTTAAAATATTCAAATTACAATTATAATTTTTCTTGAATGAATTATCATGTATGCATGGAGACCTCAATGGATTTGTAGACTGCCTTTCGTCATGTCTTCGACTCCACCAGAGACTCTGGTGTTTATACGATTGATAAAAAATAACACTTCCATAAATCAGATCTCAAGTAATTGATTACATATCAGATTAAAAGTAAGTAGTTACTAATTTACTTTCATCTAATGCAGACAGTATGTTGTTATCATTGAAAAGTAACCACATCTGTAACTACATGCCATTACCAAGTTTTTGCTGAGTATTAAATATATGCATTAAAATAATCGAATAATGAAGGCATAATGAAACTTTGATAATAATAAGAAGAAAATGAAATAAAAAATAAATATAAAAGATAGAATAGAAGTGAATGACATTAAATAAAATATTGTATGAAAAAGAAATAAGGGAAAAATTCTTAAAAAATTACAATAATTATGTATGAATATATGCATTGATAAAAATATAAAAAATGAGTGAATGAAAAATTATTATAACAAATTAAATAAAAAAACTAATAAAATAAAACTTAGGCCAGTGATACCAGATAAAATTAAAGAAAAATCCCTCTGTTTAGTAAAAAAAAAAATACCTTTTCCCTTGTTTTTTTTTTTCACTGAAAAAAAGCTTTTTTTATTTAAAAAAATAATACTATTTTCCTTAAAAATTTACTCAAAAAGGGAAAATTCCCTCCATCTGACATCACTGAAATAAGCGTTAATATATTTAATGTATAAATTCATTAATTAATAAGAAATTGATGAAAAACGATTAAATGTCTAATAATGAATAAAATGATAAAAGAAAATTTATTTAAAATGCTATAATAAATGAATTTAAATAATGCATAGAAAATTAAAATTAAATAAAACTATGATTATATGTATGAATGATGAAATAAAATGTTGTTGCTTTAAATAATAAATAATTGAGTTAATTAATGAGGTGATAGTTCTGCGAAATTTTGAGATAGTAGAAGATGTATGAACGAGAATAAATAAATGATGATAAAAGAAATTTTAAATAAATTTAAAACAATATGATGTAAAAGAAAAAATTAAGTATGAATCCATGAATTGATGAAGATATAATAAATGAGTGAATGAAAAATAAATAAGAATAACAAATCAAATAAAAAACGAATAAAATAACTTAGAGTATGAATTCATTAATTAATAATGTACTGATGAAAAACGAGTAAATGGATAATCAATTTTAACTAAAATATAATTTCAAATGTGCTAATATTTATAAAAAATAAAAGTAGTCAATAAATGAAGAAATGAAAGGATATTGAATGAGATGATGAGTGAAATTATAAAAAGAAAATTAATTTAAAATGCAATAATGAATGAATTGAAATAAATAACGCATGGAGAAAGAAGTGAGTAAATTAAAATTATGAATGTATGCATAAATGATGAAATAAAATGTTGTTACATTAAATAATAAGCAATTGAGTAAATTAATGAGGTTATAGTCATAGAGTAACACATAGAGACGAAATTCTCGATTGACAATTCAACAAAATTGTTGTTTTGTAAACAAAAATGTGTTTTTATTTTCTTTTGGCAACAACAAAATGTATTTGATTATTTTTTTGTTGCATGAGTTAGGTTTTTGACAACTGACTTAGGTTTTTGACAATTAGTTTCGTCTCTAGTTACTCTTTGGTTATAGTTCTGTGAAATTTTGAAATATTAGAAGATAAATGAAATAGAGTGAATAAATAGATGATAAAAGAAATGGAAATCAAAAAGACAATCTAAAGGAAAAAAGTTATATAATAAAAAATCTATTATGAATGATAATATGGAATGAAAGAATGATATATGAAATAAAGGGAGGAAAATAAAGAAGAGAAAAGAAAAAATAAACAAAAGTTAATATAAAAAAATATTGAGTTAATAAAGAAATTTATATGTATTAAAATAATAGAATGATTAATAAAAAATAATAATAATAATAAAAATAAAAAGATGAAATTTAAAATATATATACAAGAAAGAATAGTTAGATGAGATGGATAATATTTATGAATTGTTAAAAAAAATAAATTAAATACATAGTGTTCAAGTAAATGAAATAATTTTTTAATGCATACATTTTGAAGGAAGAAAATTATAAATAATTGTAATATAATATTGAATGATATAAAAGTAAAAAATATGAATCCATGAGTTAATGAGGATAGAATAAATGGGTGGATGCAAAGTTAGAAATTAGAATTGGAACAAATCGAATTAAAAACTAATAAAATAAAGTATACTTAATCATAAATATATTTAATGTATGAATTCATTAATTAATAATATATTGATGAATAACGTGTAAATGGAAAATAAATTTTAACTAAAATATAAAATCAAATGTGAATGTTACAAAATAAAATAAGCCAATAAATGAAGAAATGAAAGGATATTGAATGAGATGATGAGTAAAATTATTAAAAGAAAATTAATTTAAAATGCAATAATGAATGAATTGAAATAAATAACGCATGGAGAAAGAAGTGAGTAAATTAAAATTATGAATGTATGCATAAATGATGAAATAAAATGTTGTTACATTAAATAATAAGTAATTGAGTGAATTAATGAGGTTATAGTTCTGTGAAATTTTGAAATATTAGAAGATGAATGAACGAGAATGAATAAATAGATGATAAAATAAATGGAAATCAAAACGACAAGGTAGAGAAAGAAATAATGTAATAAAAAAAATTATAGTGAATGATTGCATAAAATTAAAGGATGATATACATATGAAATTAAAAAAGGAAAACATGAGATAGTATTAAACAAATTAAAAAAGTGTGTAAATGAATAAATATTTATGGAAATAAATTTAATTGAATAAAAATAAAATAAATAATGAATGAAAAAAATTCTATATTTTAAATGGGGGGTTCAGAAAATTTATTTCTCGAGGAAAAACAATGAATTTTTTTTTTTTTTTTTTGAATGAACCAATTTGTATGATTTGGACTATCTGATGAACTTTTATTGGGGCATTTAATTAACAAACTGACGTACGGAGGGATATTTCATCACTCAGATAAATGCAGAAGTTTTAAATAGTTTTAAACGTTGCCATTATAAATTAATGATTTTAATGAAAATTTGATAAATAGTGAAATAAAGGGTTTATTTGATCGATCTGTGATTAGATGAATAAATTAAAAATAGTTTCGATAAAACTATGATAATTAAAATTTTAAAAATATAAAAAAACATAAAATATATAAATGGTTAAACATGAAAAAAATTAAAATCGAATTATATTAAAGAAGAAAATTGGGATGAATCTAAATGAAATTATTATTTATTAACAAAAAAAAAAAAATATGAAAACATCGGTGAGAAAAAGTAAATTAAATAATAAAAGGTAACAAATGTTTGAGAGTAAAACGTAATTAATATATGGATGATGGATGAAAAATTTAATGATTAAATTAATAATAAAATTATAAAATAAAGTTGATTGAAAAAGCAATTTGTAAAACTATTATTACGTTTATACGCACGATAGTTGCAAATAAAATTAATTTGCAAATAATTAACTCACCCTTTATACGCAAATTGCATAAATATATTTTCTCTTTTGTTGTGTCAGAGCTGGGAAAAAAAAAACTATGGTTTTAGAAAATTCTATGAACGCAAAAGGAAGTGGCAACGCCGTACACATTATTTGCAATTAGTTTTACTAATTACGATTAGTTTTCGTAAATAAAATATTTACTAACAGTTTATACGGCAAAATTTTAAAACCCAATATTTTTAATTGCAAGTAAGAGGTGCGTATAAACGTTATATACATATATATATCAAAATTCTGATGTTGGTTTTAAAATAGCTCCCGTTAGAAAAAAATAAATTTAATGCTTAAAATTCAGAATAAGAACTTTTTAATTTTTAAATTTATATTATGAAAGCTATTTATTTTATTTAGTTTATTTTTGTTTTTATTAATTTAATACTACTTTTATAATATTTATGTATGAATTATGATAGAAATTTTATTTATTTATTTATTTTGTTTTTATTAAAACGCTCATGCAAATATAATAAGAGTAAAAGTATATTATTTGTGATAAATATGAATATTAAACTGTTATTAGAATTTGTTTAATTAACAATTTTTTATTTTATTTTGTTATATAATCTCTGAGTTTTTTTTTTTTTCTGGAAATTTTACTATTAAATTGTTTTCATTTATTTCAAATCGAATGGGTAAATAGATTTGTTATATTTTAAGCTTTTTTTTTATATATTAAAAGGGTTAATTATTTTAGTCTGAGGTATTTTATTTTTAATTAATTAAATAAATAGAACTTGGCAAGTGTTTTTTTTTAGTTTTATTATAAATTTCTTAACTATTTTTTTATTTTATTAAAGTATAAAACATCAAAAGCAGTTTAAATGTTACAGCTAGTTTAAGGAAAATGTTTAAATAATAATTTGTATATTTGTATGATTAAAATGCAATGAATGAATTAAATTTTTAATGAATTCATGTCTGAATGATGATCAGGAGAAGGATGAATGAATGAGTGTATGTTGTGTGAGTTATGAAATTATTTTTTTTTTTTTCTTTATAAGTAATCTTAGGTTTAAAATGCAGCCACAAAAATTTTATTATAATTATTTATTATTATTTTTTTTTTTTTTGTTTTTTTTTTTTAAGTTTTCTTTTTTTATTGTTTTTTTTTTATTTTTTTTTTTGCGTTTTCTTAGTTTAATTTAAAAAGATTTATAAATTTTTAAACACCAACTTATAAACTACATACCAATTATTTCCGTTTTTTTATCTTAATTTCCGAATTCGTAAACAATTATTAATTTTATTTTAAATATTTCACAGTTTAGGAGTGTTCTTTTTTTCTATTAAATTATGTTTTCATTTTATATTTAAATAAAATAAATATAATTTTTTTTTTCTGTAAAAAAAATTTGCAAAATTCGCAGACTTTGATTTAAATTATTTTTCTTATGGGAACATTTATGAATTCTTAATATTTCTTTAGTTTATTTTTATTTTTTTTAATTTAGAAAAATCTTAGCCAATTATTTGTAAATAAAATATTACAAAAATATTTTTTTCTTTTTTTAATTTTTGTGAAAAAATGTTTTTCAAAAAATACCACATTTGAATTTGCTCACAGTTTATTTACTTTACGGTATAATTTTGTATAAAAAAATACTTAATGCCAATTGTTTTTTATCTTTACTTAAAATCTAGTTGCTAACCGAAATTTTCACAGTTTTAGAAGGGGAGATTTTTTTCTTTTTGTAATTTTAAAAATTTTTGAAAACACAGATTTAATATTCTTTTGAACCTTAAAGTTTTATATGAAAAAATTTTCTTTTCGTTAAACACAGACCGACTGTTACTATTTTTTTTAATCTTTATGTATGTTTTTTTTTTTTTTTTCTTTTGGTATCACATATTAGGAGCTTGTTACTTTTGTAATAATTTTTTGTTTATTCAAACAAATTAAAAGAGAAAATATAACCTTTAAAAACTATTCAATTATTAAATTATATGTAAAATAGTTCCAATAATGCAAAAGTTAAAAAGGGTTATAACAAAATTCTATGCGAAAATTATAATTTTTCGTTTTGATTTATGTCATAAACTTCTTTGTTGAGTTTTTGCATTTCCTTAAAGCTGTCTATTTTTGTGGTGAAATGTATTGCAAATTATAGACAGCTGATATTTTTTTATATTGTAATTTTTTCTTAAAACGCTGTTAAATTTTGCCAATTAAGTTTTAGTAATTTTATTAAAACTTTTGTGGCCATTTTTTATTTTTTAATTTAATTTTAATATGTTTATTAATATGCCAATTTAATTTTACTTTATTATTATTATAAAAAACACCTTACACACACTTAGTTAAAACTACCAACTACTATACACAACATAAATTTACTACAGGAATATTATTTAAAAAAGGATTATGCAGAGGTTTATTTTAAAATAAACATTAAAACACACATAGACTTAGACAAATAATATTTAAATTAGTTTTTAGTTTAATTTGATTTATTTTTATAATTCAAAGCAAATAAACAAAATTTGTGGGCAATTGCTTTAAAATTTAATAATGTTTTTTATGCATTTTTTGTATATGCTGTGGAAACAAACACATTATGATTAGAAATTATTAGCAGTAAAAAAATTATGATTGAAATGTTTTATTTTATAATGCTAAACAATCATATTAGTGATCTTTGAAAAAACGACTTTTTTAGGGCAATCATAGTTTTTTTTAAGAATTTATCAATTGTGTTTTTTCTATTTTTAAATATTAGTTTGTAGCAAAAATTTAACTATCACAACTAAAGCTTTATTAACACAATTGAAAAATTCCTTAACTGGCCACAATTTTGTTTGCGATAACTAAATTGTTATATTTTTATGTAATTAATATTTGTTGCAAATATATGTATGTATTTTTTATACTGCAAGTAGTTTGCCTAATTAAAATTATGTTTTAGTTTAAAAAAAAAGTATCTTCAAGTAGATATACATACATATGTTTTAGGATAAACAAAAAACACTTAACATTTATTTGTAATAAAAAAAGTTATATTATTATATTTAACTTAAATACTTAACAAATTTAAATTTAATCTATTCTTCTAAATATTTTTATTTCTAATATATACTTATATTTATAATAAACCTTTTTCAAGTTAAAACTACAACCTATTGGCTAAATAAAAGACAAATAAATAAATTATTTTTTTATTACATAATTTATAGGGTTTCATTTTCCCCTTTTTTTTCGTTAATATTGCTTACGAAAAATTATTTAAAAAATATTATAAAAATTTAATATTATTAAGTTATGTATTATTAAAAATTTTATTTGGTGTTGTTTTCTTACAATGTGTGATAGAAAGAAAAGAACAGAGAGAGAGAGAGAATGAGGGAAAATTGATGACACTTTATTTACATATGATCGTTTCTAAAAGAAAATTTAACATACAAGAAAATTAAGGAATACTTAAATATGTTTAATAATTAATAGACATAAAAGTTGTGCTGGATTGTTAGACATAATAAATTAAATTTAATACAAATTACTATGTCCGATGACTGGTGATGAATGTAACAATAATATTATTGCAACGAAATGTGAGAAAAATGGATGATGATGATGATGATCAAGTTGTTATGAGTGATTAATGTTTGGTGTATGATAAAGGAAAAAAATATATATAATTTGTTGTTTAAATTATAAAGGAAAATATATTTAAATATTTATTTGAAAGTTTCCATTATATTGTGAATATTTAGTAGTATTCTTAAAATATTTGAGGAAATGTAGAAATTCGTCTGAACGTTCGAAAGTCATATGAAAGGGACCAAACAAACCTTATTATATAAGATAAATATTTGAGCCAAAATTTGGTCCCACTACGTTGTCCCGTTCGAACCCTATTCTGTTTTCAACAGACAGACAGACGGACGGACATAGCTAGAACGACTCAAAACCTAACCAGGACCCAGAAAATATATACTTTATGGGGTCTGAAATGATTTTTTTTTTTTTTTTGACATGTAGCACACAGAAAGACAAAATCAATATACCCTATCTTTTTGGTGGAGGGTATAACAAAATATTTATCCCATGCACGTTGGGAAAAAATGTGTCAAAAGTGGGGCAAAATTATGTATCAATATCAATTAAAATCTTTATTAAGCTAGGTTTTTAAACAGTGGGGAAGAATCGAAATAAATCTATAACTTCTAATCGGCGGATTTCCATGAAATTTCACATAAGCGTAGCAGAAGACAATAGCATTTTGAGTTCAGAAGCAGGATCCAATTTACGCATCAGGAGCGGAACTATAATAGGGTACTAGTGTCATCGAAAATGTTTAACCACTAGCGAATTTTTGTTCCTTACTCGATTTCCAAGATTTTTATATCACCTTAAAGTCCTTGATAAATCCTTTAGAAAACATGCTTGCATGTGCTACTTATCTTATATATTTTTCGAGTTATATACATTTGAATTTTCAAAAATCTCAATTTTACAAGACTTTGCTTAAGATTTTTTTTTCCATATATAGACAAATTTTTTCAATCGATTTTATTATATTTTACGTAGTTGGTTAAAAGCGAGATTGTCTATCGAACAAAGAAAATTTTGAGTTATTATCTTTAATGAGTCAAAATTTAAACGATTTTGAATTGGAAAGTTTGCAAAAATTAAGAAACAGACGGACAGATGGACGGACATTAGAATTTTTTCAAAAAAAATCTTAAAATACAAAAAGTATTTTTGTTCACTTCTCGATTAATATAAAAACCAAATGAAGGTATTAAAATTTTGATATCACCTTTCCCTGAATTAAGTGGCATTTTTAAACCATTTAACCCAAATGTATAAACGGACGGACATTGCGTTGCTGCCAAAAAATATTTTAGAATTTTAAAAATGCATTTTTTTACTAACTAATAAATAAATAAAAATAGAACGCGATCATCAAAATTTGGATATCACATTTTCCTGAATTAAGCGTAATTATCTCGTCCCATTTAATCCAAATGGGACGGAGATTACTATTCATCCAAAAAACATCTTATAATTCTAAAAATGCATTTTTTTTACTTACGAATAAATAGGAAAATGAAACGTGTTGATACCACCCTTCTCCGAATTATGCATAATTTTCGACCCATTTAACTCTAATGTATAGACGGACGGACAGACATTGCCGTTCTGCAAAAAAAAATCTTAAAATTTTAAAACTGAATTTTTTAAACTCATAATCAATAAAAAAATAAAACGTGATTATTAAAATATTGATATCACCTTTCCCTGAATTAATCGCCATTTTCGACCCCTTTTACCCCAATATGCAATAGAAGAATTAGTTATAAATTCACAAAATTATTCCTTTATAAATTAAACAACACGATATGTATGTAGGTATACAGATGTGAAATTCCTGTGACATTTAGATGATAATAATGTTTTTAGAAAAATAATGATGGATGATGTTTTTTATGATGTTATTATGAAAATGTGATGATAGTTAAAAAAAAAAAAAAAAGTATTTTGTAAGTGAAAGAATGATTTGAAAATGATCTTCATTTTTTAAACAAGTTTTTATTTTTTGATTGTTTTCCTTGAAAATAAATTTCTACTTATTTCCTTTACTGCGTTGTGAAAAAAATTATATTATTTAGGACCCGATATTAATGGTCATATTTTAAATCTACATATATATTTTTTTTTATGTTAGACTATAAATTTTCTAAAATTTATATTTAAATATTTAATTATGCCTGATATTTAAATGGCGGCAGTAAAATATAAATTTCTAATACAAATTTTGCTAAATTGAGGTATTTAGGTTTTTTTGTTAAATTTTATTTTTAAAGTTTTTATTTTTTTGTTTTTTTGTCAATCTTTTCAATTTACTAAATGAGGTAGTAATATTTCAATATTTCTATATTTATTATATAATATATTATTTAAATTAATGCAGTTTTTTTTTCTTTGAATTCATATCTTGCCTCTAACTTGTATTGTATATCACTTAACTTTTGTTGGCTTCTTTTTTTTAGAAAACTTAACAATCATCACATTTATAATTATAATCATTTATTTTTTGAGGTATTTATTGAATTTAGTTTATAATCCATATTTAGGAAAAATATAGATTTTTGAGTTGTTTGAGGTTTTTTATTTTTATGGGAATTTAACCATCATCCGCTTACATACTAGACACATAAACAAACACCAGTCTTTATTTTAAGCCTAAAATCACTCTACATATACATCACTTTCATCACATTATTGTTGCTTCGTTATTTTAAGATTCTATGTATAATAGTAGTTGTATATAAAATGGTTTTCAAAACCAGTCATTAGGGGTATTCAATACGTATTGTAAAATCTGTTTGCTTAATACCTGATTGTTTTTTTATTTTTATTTTATTTGTTTATAGATTTATATCTATAATAATTGAAATAAAGAAACAAATATTTGCTTATTTACTTATAAAATATAAATTATAGTTAATTTAAAATTAAGTTTTTAAGATTGTTCGACAATTCTTTAGTTTTTGAAATAAATGCCAAAAATATTGTGTTTTAAAATTTGCAAAATATTTTATTTTAAGCAAATTTTTTTTAATAAAATAAAATTTATTTGTATTATACTTGTAATTTGGCTTAGATTTTAAAATTGTTATTGCTTACTTAACACTTTTATTCGGTTTTTTATATATAAAATATGTTTTAATTATAAATATTAAAAAAGGAATTTTTAAACTTAAGTCTAAGGATTAAATGATTATTATTTAAAAAAAGTGCTTATATGTTTTATTTTTAATATATGTATGTATAATTAATGTTTTTTTTTTATTTTATCTTAAATATTTTCAACCGATTTCTTTGGTCCTCTTTACCAGCAATAATTGTGGTTGTTTTAATAAATATTTTGAATTTTTTTTTTCAAATATTTTTGAATCTTCCTTTTTCATGCTTTCTTTTGTTTGACCATTTTTATCGGTTTTGTTTTATTTTATTTATTTTTTATTAACATTAAATTCGTTTCTTTTAAAACCTGAAGACCAATAATATATTTATAATTTTTGTTTTATATATATTAATTTTAATAATTTTATTAAAAAGAATTTTTTTTTCTTAATTTTGCTTTAAAGAATTTGTTTATGTTAAAAAAACAGCCCATTTTAATTTAAGCTTTTTGTTTTATTTTTTAATAATTTAAATAATTTATTTTAAAATTAAGTTAAACGAAAAAATTTTTTTGGTAAATTTCAAGAAAAACGAAAAAAAGAACAAACAAATCAGGTCATAGGGTGTGTAAGTTTTACCATAAAATTTAACAAAAATTGTTTTATATTGATTTATATTTGTACTTGTTGTTAAAACAAAATATGGCTAAAAAGGCTAAAAATTAAAAATAAAACAGTTAATAAAGAGAAGTGCTTTTTTTCGACACCATTAAATTAAAAATAATCTCAATTTGTTAAATTAGGTGTAATAAACTTAGCATATTAATTTACTCATATGCATTATATTAAAAGTTTTTTTTAACTCACTTAACAGGATTTAAATTTAAAATCCATATAAATATGTAGTGTTAATTAATAAGCTTAGTTTAAACTTATTGAGACTAATTTTTAATAAATCCTCCAATTACTCTTACAAATCGTACTCTTTACACTTCTCTGCAGAAACTAAAAAAGGAACATTATAAATAATTTTCTACGTGAAACAAAAAAACATAAAAAATTTAAACTAATAAAGTTTCTTTTTGTATGTTTTTGATTACACAGGTAACTTTGGTCAAGCAAAACAAAATATAATTTGTAACAAGGTGAAACAAAGATTTGTACATTATTTTACAAAACGAAATTAATTTAAAGACTTTAAGAAGAAAAAAAAAATTAAAACTATTTTTATAATTTACTTTATTTAAAAAGACAGTGAGTAATAATTAAATGCTATTGGTACATATTATAAGTCAACTTTCTGCCCTACTACAAAACTACACCGATTTTAAACGAATTATTAATTTAAATTTTTTTTTTTTTTTTCACTTTAACAAACGACTCCAATTCTATTCTTTATTTTAATTAAACAAAAATTAACTATTTGAATTTTTTTTATACTGCATTTAATCAAAAATTAAAATTATTTTTTTCTTGTTATTGAAACTACTGCGATTTATATGTTCCTCTATATGGTAATCAATCCAACTGTAAAAAAATTAAATTTTGTATTAAATATAAAATTTCTACAAAGGAAAACTTTACAATATTTTAACTAACTTCTAATTACTACATATTTTATGTTTTTTTAGTATACAATTAAGTTGTGTTTTAGTACAAAGTGTTTAAATTATTATTTTTAATTACGGCTGCTGCTGTTTGTTGTATTAAACTATTTTTCAAAATACACAAAAATTTATATGTAAATTAAATTGAGTTCAAAAAATCATTAAAATTTTTATTTTCACTTTAATTTTTTATAATATAATAAATTTATAAATTAATCGGAAGTTTATTCGTCCCATTTTATGAAAAATTTATTTTTTTTTTTTTAACATGATATAAATTCTTTTATAAATTGGGTGGGGTCTTGTTAAGATTCTATTTTATTTTAGTGTTATGGGCATAAAATAAATAAACAAAAAAAAAAAATCCCCCTTAGGAAAATGTTATAAAATGTTACTAAAAAAAATAATAGTTAAAAAAAAAAACAGAAATTTAAATAAATTTGTAAACAAAAATAAATTAATTTTAAAATGTTAAAAAATTTAAAAGTTAATGAATACCTTTATTTGAAAACTATATAAATCATATTTTTAGTTGCCTAACATAAGGAGAACAATTTAAAACAAAAATACTTTTCAAGAATCTACACCAACGGTTCACAAATGGGGGTCCGCGACCCACAAGGGGTCCATACAGACATTCGTGGGGGTCGCGAAGATATTCTGAAAAATTTTCTTAAACATACAATTTTAAATAAAAATTCCAATGAAAGCATGAAACTATTTAAAAATAGGAAGATATTTTTATAAAAAAAAATCCCCAAATTAAGGACAAAAGTAATGATTTTTTTAATGAGTTCTTTTAGGAGCCAACTAGCATTAGCTGCAAGAAAACTGACGCAGAAACCAGAGCTTCGATTAAAAATACTTTGTTTGATAAAGAAAACAATGATCAAATAAAGAAATTGATGGTGTCGAATGACACAATATAAAGAAAACTACGATGTGGCAATTAAATAAATAGTTCACTTTAACTTGATGAAACTATAAATTTTTCACTTTTATTTTTTGCAAGTTTATTATGCCAATAATTTTTTGTATAAAGTCGTTTCAATGCCCTTTCGAAATTTAACCATGGAATAACATCCTGTGTAATAAGATTATTAAAATTTGCTGGAAGAGTGCGACCTCAATGCTAAGTACACAAAACATTTATTTCGCAGAGAAAGTTGCGGGCTGTGAAAATGAATTTTGCTTAAACGACTTTTTAATTCAAAGGTGTAAAAATCCTTTCAATATGAATTTTGATAAAATACCAGATTCATTTCAAATGTAATTTTTATTCTCAATCAGCACATTTAAAAGAATTTTAGTTGAAATATAGCAAAGTTTATCCGTTTGTTGGCTCCGAAGTTCTAAAAGTATTAGAACAATTTTCATCAACATACATTTTTATGTCGAACTGTCATATTCGCTCTTTTGGCCACAAATCTAAAGTATCGAACTTTTGAGTTCCCAGAGAATGATATTAGATATGCATTATACGAAAAAGTCTCTTAATATTAATGAAATCATGAAGCAGAAACAATGTCGCAATTATTAATATTATTTTATCTTTACATAACATTTTATCTGATTTTTTAACTAGTCAAAGTAGTAGTGGGTCGCGCCTCCATTACAATGTTAAAAGGGGGTCGCGAAGCAAGATCTTGTGAGAACCCCTGATCTACACAAACTTTATTCAAGTATTAGGCGTTCAGTAAGATTAACACATCAAGTTTAAGAAAAAATATAAATAAAGAACATAGTACATATTTTTACAATTGCTGCAAAAAATGCAATAACAAAATTGCATAAACTGTTATTATAAATACTGAAATTTGTCTTGTTGTTGTCCTTTGTGTACAAACAAAACAAGAAAAAAATCACACTTAAAATATTTAAAAACAATAACAAATCGAAATACTACTACTTATGTATTGCTGGTTATTGATTTATTGTTAACACAGAAAAAAATATTTCAAATATTTACTTTATATTGGAATTTAATTATATGATTTATTAATATAATTAATTTTCTAATTGGTTTTCAGTTTTGTTTTTTAATAAATTGACAGCTTTTAATAAAATATAAAGAAAAATTAAATATTTGTCTATAAAAGTACAGAAATATAATAAATTTAAGTAAATTTTCAAAAATTTGCAGATCATTGCATCTATTTAAAGAAGAGAAGTAATAATAATATCAATTATTCTAGTTATTAATATTATAATTTTGATGATTGGAGCAAAATCAATTAAAAATTGATTAATATTACAAATTTCGTAATTGAAGTGCATTTTTACTTTTTTCTGTGTAAGAGATGATTATTTACCTAATCTCAGAGAATAAGCAAATTCATAATATTTATATTTGTTATTATTGTATTATTGTGAGTAGTGAACTAAGTTGTTTCCCTGTGTGTAAACAAAATCACATTTTAAATACATGTATTTGCATGCATAAAAAGCAAAAACAATGCAATAATAAACCAAAATGTAAAAAATAATTGCTATTTATTTTTGAGAGTTTTTACTAATCTCAGGACAAGAAATACTCTACAAAAACAATTATTGTTATTGTATTTATAAGAAAATTTTTTAAAATAACAATATGAAAAGAAAGCGATAATTAAAACAAGAAAGAAACTATAGTCAGCCAAGACCGACAATATGATACCCTACACCATTAGACCTGAGGACAATTGTAGACCAACACTTTTACTAAATATAAAATAAATTTTACAAATAGATCAAAAATATAGTATTTTAATAGAATTTATGTTTATAAATAACAAATAAAATATTTTTTTCTTTATTGTTAATAAATTATATTAAAATTTTATAATATTTTTATTAAATTTCAAAATTTTTAAGCCCATTTTAATTTTTTGTTAAAATCTATGTAAAGTACATTTTAACAAAAAATAAAATTATATTTTTGTCATGTAAAATCTTATGTCAGTTATGACATTTGTAGGGTGTTAATATGGGGATCAATAAAACATAAGATAGTAAAGTACTATGTTACGTTAAAATTTATCCCAAAGCTCTCTTGATTTTTTATTTCATTGAAAATCATTTTAATACCTGTTAATGTAATACTCTTAAAATTCTGAACACCTAGTACTTTTATATTCAATTTTTAATATTCACTATTATTGTAAATTGTTTTTTACACACATACATGCTTATAATGAATGACGTCACTTACTTTCTTTATTCTTTCTTAATTATTTGGCTCTTAACCCCGCCTACTATTGCGAGCAACAATAACAATAAGAATATTATTACATAAACTGCAGCTTGCTCAAATTTATGTTTGCCTGGTATATTCATAAAATTCTTCTTTGATGTCTATGTTATTTATTTGTATAATAAAACATTTGGTTCAAAATCTTTCATAACTTTCTTAAATTCATATAACAGGCTAATATGAATTTAAGAAAGTTTTAGTTAGATATTAAAGGTTTTTAAAGTTTTAAAATTAATTTTAATAATGAAGATTTGAAAATAATATTTTTTATTTAAAATCAATAACAAAATATTTTATGTTACTGTTTGTTGCTAAATTAAAATTAACTCCTTAATATTTTATCTGTTTTAGAATTTTGTGATCTTTGTGATGTGTGTATTGGCGATTGTAGGCTTGTGCTAACATATTAAAGGAGAAAACAGTTTGCTAAAAATACTGTACACCTGCTACATTTTAAATTGTTTAAAAGAAATTTGAC
This sequence comes from Protophormia terraenovae, assembly GCA_951394005.1. NCBI lineage: Eukaryota > Metazoa > Arthropoda > Insecta > Diptera > Calliphoridae > Protophormia > Protophormia terraenovae. The sequence continues at coordinate 168,604,514 of OX596073.1, read as the reverse complement.
TGTAAATAATATTTTATTGTAAATAATAAATAAACACCTCTCTAAAAATTATGTTTACCTATTATTTTTCTCAAAATTTTATGAAGTCTATATTGAAATAATGATTTTTCATTGTATGTATGTATATACTTTGTATTTGTAGTCTTAATATTTTTATTATTGAAAGTTATTTACCGAAAATTTTGTTCTCCTGGTATTTTTTTCTCATTTTCACAAATTGTGTACATGTGATTTGTAAATGTATGAGAAAATCTGATGTCTATCTTGCTAGCATTTCTGTTTGCCTGTTATTTCAAAATGATTTGAGCTGGTTAGATTTCTTTAATGAAATTAAAAAAAAATAAAAAATAAATAAGAAAGAAAAATTATATATATAATAAAAAATAAAAATAATACCAACCTTTTTGAACTTAAAAACTCAACTCAAATAATAATAAAAACCAAATAATTTTAATTAAATTAAAAAATAATATTTTATTATATTTTCTTTTTTTCTTACTATTTTTTGAATAATCAACAAAAATTTCATTATTTTAAATTAAAAAAAAAAAATTATAAAAGTTGTGTTTTATGAATATTATTTAATTAAAACTTATTAATGTTATTTTTTTTTTTTTTTATTTTTATTGTATTTAAAAGTTTTGCATTTATTTTATTTATATATTTTTTTTAAGATTAATTAAGAATAATAAAAAAATCAAACTAAAATATTTAACTAATTTATAATAAAAAATATAAAAATATAGAAAATAATATATAAATAATATATTTTTTGAAAGGTTGAAAAATAAAAAAAATAAAATACACTGGGGGAGAGGTTTTCTGGCAAAAGGAAGAAAAGAAATTCTTTTTTGTTTTCATGTATAAAAAAAATAAAAGGTACATAGCGATTATTACACATAAAATGAGAATACAGAAATGAAATGATTTAATTATACAAATATAATAATATTAATTATTATTAGATATATAATATTTAAACTAATTAAAAATGTGAATTTATTTTCCAAGGGGATGTTTTGTAATAGAAAAAAATTAAAATAAAAAAAAAGAAAACAAAATATTGCTATATTTAATTATGATTTCATTCATTTAATTAATGGTTTTTTATATAAAAAATTAACTAGTTAAATAAATTGGATTTATTTATTTTTTGTTTGTGGAAAAATATATTGCTCTTTTTTAAAGAAAATTGTCTAATTAGCAAAAAATTAAACTTTGGTTAATACCTGATTAAAAAAACAAAAGTTATTTGAAAAAATAAAAGAAAAAAGAATATATTTAAAAACAAAACATGATTTTTGTTTAGCTTTTTGAAATATTTTGTACATTTTTTAACATCAGATGATCTGAAATTTCTTTTTGTATTATTAAAATTCAAAAAAGCTTACAAGATTTTGTAAAAAAAAAATATTTTAAAAAATATTTAAACAAAAATTTAAGAGCAAATATTTTTCTTAAATTAAAAAATATATATTTCTTTTTATAGACAAAAAAAATTTAATTATTTTATACCAAGAAAAAATACTTATTTACTTATATATTTTGTGTTTAAAGAGGAAATTTTAATTCTAATAAGGGGGGTTTTTTCATTCAAGTATATTGATATAAAGTAGGGTTTATAGAAAAAAGTAATAGATAAAAAAAATTATTTAATATAACATAAACTAACAAATAACTAAAAAAAACACATATTAAATTAAAAATTATGGTTTGTAATAGTAACATTTAAAAAATTAATTATTTTAGGTTAATAATATTTTTCAGTTTTATTTAGTATTTTTTTTTTTGCTAAGGAGGTAATATTTTTTTTCTCAACCACAATTTATTTTTAAAATTTTTTTTAGTTAAAAAAAATTGTGTTTGATTTTATAAGAATTTTAATTAATATTTATTGCTCTTGTGTAGTTTTTTTTTTATTAAGGAAGTTTTTTTTATTATACGAATTAAATAATAAACAAAATTAATTCAAAGATCAAGGTGGGTATTTCAAAATTATGTTTATTATTTAAAAATTAAAAAAAAAAAAAAAATCTATTCATTTATAATCACTGCCATACTAATGAAATTAAAGGGTAAACAACAAAAATTCTATTTAATGAAAAATTAAAAAAATAAACGATGGCTGGTATGAAATTTTCCTATGGTGTTTTAATTAAACTTAATTTAAAGGGTGTATTTTGTAAGAAAAAAAAAAAAACTGGGATCAAATTATAAACTAAAATATTTTAGCAAAATTTTTTGTTGTTAAAAACTAGCAAATAAAGTGTTTTAATTTTAAAAGCTTATAATTAAATTAATTTGTGGTTTATGTTTTAATAACTGTTAAAAGTACGAAGAAAAAAATCTATTAACTTATAATTAATTTGTATTTTTATGTTTGTTTTAATAAATGCCGAAGATTGGTTATTTTCTTTTTTTTAATAATTTAATTTTTGGCCCAAAATTAATAAATTACTTTTAGGCTTAATTTTTTACACCATTATAAAAGTTTTCTTTTGTTTTTCTTTTTTATATGTAATTATCACGCAGTGTTTTCCCTACCAATATTTCTTTTTATTTTTAATTTCTTATTTAATTATTCATTATTGGCTTAAAATCATACTATTATTAAAAAACGAATACTTAGTTTTACTTTTATTAATTACTACAATTTTTTATTATTATTATTTTTTTTTTTTAATTATTTGGTATTAAAATGGCTTTAACTTTTTTCAAAATTAGAATTTGAAAAATAGTTTTATTTACCATGAATGTTTCAAAAACTATATAAGAAAAACCAGGTCTTTTTGTTGAAAATAAACGAAGAGAAGATATATTAATAAAATAATAAAAAAAATCCTTAACATTTTCAATAAATCCTTAAATATTTAAAAAATTTTTAATACCAACCCTTCAAATTTAAATCTTCACATTAAAATTCAGCTAAAAATGGTAAAATTAAATTTACCCCACTGTAGTTGGAGGTCAAAATATATTGGAATACTGAAATATAAAAAAATCTTCTATATTTAGAAAATTTTACAAAAGGAGAAATTACTGATTTTAGCTAAGATTTTTTCTATATAAGGGCTGGTATTATGTTCGTTGTACGAACTTGCTTTCACATTTAATATATATATTTTTTTTTCACAATTTTGCTGTTCTTTTTGAATTATAATAGATTCTGAAATAAACTGAAATAAAAAAATCTATTCACAGTTTAGCTGTTCTAGTTAAAACTGAATATAATTAATATAAAAAACTGATAATAATGGTCACATTAACGCTGTTCTTTTTTAGGTTGGGAAAAAATAGAATAAAAGAGTGAAATAAGTAAAAAAGAAATAAGAAATTAATTCGAAAATAAAAAAATTATACTCGAATTCCTTTAAAGCGAAAATTCAAAATCATAGTTTCCTAAAGCAAGCTGAATTTAGAATGTTTAACATAATTAGAGAAAACTAGGCTTTAAAGTCTTAACTTAAAAATCAGAATATCAAAAATATATTTTTTGAACAAATCTTAAAATCCATTCCATTTAAGTTTTAAAAATTTGTTTAAAAACATTAAAAGATTTTAAATAATAAAATGTATTTTAAAGAGTGTAAAGAAATAAAAAATTTTAAATTAAGCAAAAGAAAAATACACAAGGTCCTTACAAACTACATTCAATTTAGAATAGAGATCACATTTTTGAGTTTTTATTTATTTTATTAAACTTATTAGTACTTAAACACATTATATCTTTTTGGAATTTTGAAAGGAAAACCTAAATCTAAAAAGTTAAACTACACAATAAACTATAAACTAGATTAAACCTACAAGCTAAATACGAAATACAATAGAGGATTGTTACAGATTGATCACGCTGCGCCAAAGTTAAGATAATTTTTTAAAGGAATTTTTTTCTCAAACAATTTTAAGCGGAAAAAAACTCCTGTCACAGTAGTTTAGGGGGGAATTTAAGGATTTATTGAAATGCCAAGAAGAGCAAATAAAAATAAAAATTCAAATGAAATTTAAACAAATAAAACAAAAGAAACAATTTTAAAGTTTTCAAAAAAGACCTTGCTTGGTATTTGCTATATAATAAAAATTCAAAAAAGAAATTTCTAGAATTCTTGCATTTTAATTTTCCAATTAATTAATTATTTAGCAGCTTTTAATGTTTTTCTTATTAATTTCTAAAAAGAAACGTTTATAAAATTCCTGATTATTTAAAATATAAATATAAATTTATTTAATAATTAAATTTTAATTACCAATTTGTAGGTAAAGATGTGGGCGAAAAAATAATTCCAATTAAAAAAACTATTTTAATTTTATTAATATTAATAGAAATTATTTTAGGGATATTTAATGAAAATAATTTTGTTTATATTTTTGTTATTGAAAAAACACAGCATTTAATAAAAAATATTATGTAATTTTTTATTAAAATATTTATATCTTTTTATATAAAAAAAATGTGATGTATTTTTTTATTATTTATTTATATTTTTTTAGTGTTTTTTTTTTTTTTTTTTTGGTGGTTTAAAATTAATAAAATAATAAAATAAAAAACATTAAAAAAACTCAAGTTTAAAAAATAATAATAAACTGAAAAAATATAACAAAATTCAACAAAAAAAAATATAGATTATTTTTTATAAATATAATTTTTTATATGAAAAAATTCAAAGAACTTAAGTAGAAAAAAAAAAAATAAAACTTTAGCTAAATTATGTATTTTCTTTTTTTTTGTATTTAAAAAATGTTTAGCCAAACTAAGCACAAAAATTTAACAAAATTAATTTATATAAATTTAAAATATTCTTTTCATTATGATTTAAGTTTTGCTTACTTTTTGTTGTTTCACTAAAAGTAATTAAAAAAAAGAACAAAAACAAAAATAAAAGATTTTTCTAAAAAAAAGTAGGTAAATTATTTAGATTTTTTAAAAAAATTTACATAAATAGGAATTCATCTGAAAATAATTGCATGCAAGCAGCGGCTCCTAAGCCGCCTTGATTATTTTCATTATTATTGTTACTATTGTTATTAGCAAACAATGGTCTCATATCCTTATTAAGGATATTATTAGAGGCGACCCCAGCGCCAGTGTTTAGTTGGGGAGTGCGCCAGATATCAGAGTCTGGTTGTGAAGAAGTATTCGAGCTTATATCCGATATATTATCGGTTAAAATATTTGCGTTTGTATTGAGATTAGTCCAAATTTCTGGAAACAAATCTTGTACATGTCCAGTCGATGAAGACGAGGAGGACTGATTGTGATTTTGGGGTATTTCCCAAATATTATTCATTTTTGTAAAGTTCAAGTCATGTTGCTCTAACATTAAATTGCTGCCACCAGAGGAAGAGGTGACATTGCTGCCAGTATTAGCAGAGGACCATGAAGTGGGCGATTGGGTTGTGATTTTTGAGCCAGTATAATAAGTATCCCTGAGTTGGCTGCTACAACCTGAGCTGCTAGTAGATGGTGAAGTTTGTTGTGACCACAATGATTCCTTGCTATTACTGCGATAATTATGGGCTACATTGGACATTAGAGTGGGACTCAATGAAGGCTGAGAACCCGAGCCCGAAGAGCAACCACTAGAGCTTGATTCAGAGCCCCATAAAGAGGAAATCATAGCTTCGGTACAGTGATTATTCAAATTGTCCGTTAAGAAACAGCCACCACCACCATTTGTGGCGTTGGTTGTTTGGTAAAGACCCATATTTTGTGATTGTATAATTATAGATGCTGGTGTTTGTGTTGCAAGTTGGTTATTGGACCAGACTTTAGTATTTAAATTATTGCTACATAATAAGTTATTAATACTGTTGTTGTTATTGTTGCTAATTATTGTATTATTAACAATATTGTTTGTTTCATTATTATTGTTATTGTTATTGTTGTTGGTGCTGTGTAATAAACCTAAATGTTGTTGTGTTATTGGTGGTGTAGTAGTTGTTGTAACAATATTGCTATTATGGGCTGTTTTCATTGCATTAAATTCATTCAAAATAAAATTATTATTAGAAGTATTTGTATTAACATTATTATTTGTTGTTGTTGTTGCTGCTGCTGATGTGGTTATTATATTACCTAATTTACTTATATTACATTGTTCACTTAATTTTAAATGTAAATTATTTATTGTTGTTGTATTAACTCCAGCTGATGTTGGATTAAAAGAAGATGAGGATGACCTCGACGCAGATTGTCTTACCTGTGTTGCCACCGAAAGTGGTTGCTGCTGCTGTTGTTGTTGTTTTTGATATTGTTGTGCTTGGGGATGTGAACCAATTAATTCAGCATTGATTTCTTGTTGCAATGGTGCCGAATAGTCCACATTGGGATTGTATAAAACCACTTTTTTCGTCGATGATGTCGATGTTGATGAAGACATAGAGCTTGATGCTTGTGTAGTGGTTTTAGATCCCGCAGAGAGGCTCGTTGAAGTTACCCCAGCAGTTTGTTGTTGATTTGTATTAACTGCTGCTTGTGTTGGCAACTCCAACGAGGCCTCATGTTATGCGATCGCCGATAGGCGACTGGAAAAGCTTTTGGTGTAGCAGTATGTCAATGGTTTGACAAAGTGTGTATCCTGAGTAGCACAGTAGGGGCAAGTGACACAGTGTGAGTAGTCACTATAGAAATTGAGACGTTGTTGTGGATGTAACAACAATTTGAAGCAATTATTGCACTAGAAATGGTGAAAAACAAAATAATTAGATATCATTTACGTTTAAAAAGGTAATAAATTTGTGTAAATTAATTTATATTTACAATATTATTTATTACAAAAATTTGTCATTAGCATCAAGCTTACTCACCTTTAGACGTTCTGCACAGCAGGGCATAGCGGCGAATATATCATATGCATACATAGTGCCTAAGACTAGATTTGAACCATCCCATTTATCAGCACAGAATCTATTGAATATAAAAATAAATATAAAGATAATAAATTAATCTTTTCTATTGAAAATTATTAAAATATTCAAACAATGTTTTTAAATTATAAATAATTTACCTGCAGCAAATATTACGATTAGTGGAAGTACCATCCAAACATCGCATACAAACACAAGTCAAATATAAAGAACGTCCTTCGTATTTAACCTGAAAGAGAGTAAAAACAAAAAAATATTTAATTTAGAAGACATAAAACAGGAAATATTAATATGTCTGATATTAAATATGTACCAAAAGAAATACAAATTTAAAACTTGAACAAGCTATAAACAACTTTCAAAGTCAAGTGCAAGTGTTTTAGTTCAAAAACTAAAAAAAGGACGAAATTTTATGTAAATCAATTTTCCTTAAGAACCCAAAGAATGAGTTTTCTAAAGCCGTAAATAAAAAGCAAACTGACATGCAACATATTTTACATGTGGCACAAAACAAAAACATAATATATATTGTAGTTAGTTTGCTTGGAATGCAGTTAAAAAATATGGAACATTTGCCAACAGAAAAAGTGGAAAAACAAAACGCCTAAATGACAGCAACGAGACAAATAATGAAAAATTATGTCTAAAGGGAGCTTAAATTATGTTATACATATAGTTTGTACAAACAAAACTTTCTATAACATAAGCAAGCATACAATAGTATACAGAAAACATTTCCTGAAAGACGGCCCACATAAAAATTTGCAAACGCAAAAATTAAAACTTTTTATTTTTGCATATGTATAAGTTTATAAACTACATTTAAAAAGTGCTAATGTTATCAGAGAAAATCTTAAAATTAAGGGTATTCAGAAAATAAAATAAGGAAGGACTTGTGGAAATAAATAGAATCGATTTTTTTTTTTTTTTTTCCTAAAAAGTATTTTCTTATTAAAATTTAAATAATTAAGATTTTTGTTTAAATAAACTTGAATACCCTTAATAATTGTCTTTAGACATACGTTGTATGTTTCTTAAAGAAAAGAACTGACACATAACTTCAACTCGATATGACATATGAAAGGAAAGTTTGTTTATATTATAAAGAAAAAACTACCAAACGCCTACGCAAACATCGTCATCATCATAGACGTCAAAATACTATTTTTGCACTCTAAATGTAATGTTGCACACATTAAAACATTTGTGTTGTTTTTACTGCAATTTAGGGTTTCGTTTTTTTTTTTTTCTGTTTCGACTGCATTTAAAATCTTACAAACTCAGACACTAAACTGCAGACACAATCATTTAAGCTCAACTAAGTAAAAATTATAAAAGAAAATATAAAGAAAGGAAGATGTAAATAATATGAAATGTTATGGCAATGACAGTTACCAAACAACCAACCAGCCAAGCAACCATTAAAAAGCTGGCATTATTGTTGCAGTAATATGGGGGAGGACGTTAGAAGTTAAGCCAAATAGAAAAAAAAAGAGAGAGTCAATTATTAGCGTTGGCTTTGGCATAATTATGTTGACTTTAAATGTTGCATAAATTGCAACATGCAACAAACAAACACATACATTTATTTCACATAAATGCTCTGTCATGGTAATGAAATTACAACTTATTTTGGTGTTTAAAGTTTTAACAAGATTTACGACTTCCAACAAAGGTGTGTCGCCTCCTCTTCCTGGTCGTATAACATTTAGTTGTATGCAAAAATTAGAATATTTCAAGGTACCCATTTGAATATTAAGAAAAGGTATAAGAAAGTAGTTTGCAGGAAAAAGTTAATGGGGTTAAATGGGAAAATAAAAAGAAAAAAAAAGCGACATTGGACATAATTTATGAGTTAGTTGTTTAAGAATTATAGGCAATTTAAAAATTACTATAGTTTAAGAAATTATGGTACTTCAAAGGCAAAGTTAATTCAACAAATTCTAGGGGCTCTAAGATTTGCTGGAAAATATAAATATATAGGTATACAATAGAATCTCCCCGAGATTATGGAAAAAAATTACCTAGCAAAAAAGGAACTGAAAAAAGTCATGAATTTAACATTGTGTTGTCATTTGAAGAAAGTACTTAGTGGTGAAAAAGATCTGCAGAAGTTCATTTTTTAACCCATGGTTGTCATTGGTAGGATGTTCTTCTTTTATACTTCTTATTCATTTCTTTTGAAGTACTTCCCTTAAAACAAAAATTCAACTAAATTTTCGCTTTAGCCTTATTAAGAGATAATAAAAAGGCTTAAAAATTTGTAAAATTTTAATTTTATTAGAAATTATTAACCTTTTTCCCCACTAAAAATTCATTACTAAGAACTTCTAAAAAAAGTTCAAAATATGCACTTTGTTCCACATCTGAAGTGATGAAAATGTTCTTTTTCGCTGGGTATTTAAAATCTTCATTGATCTACCAGCGATTACATTTTAGTAAAAAATAAAAAGTTTCGAGTTTTTTCGGGAAATAGGTTTTAAAAAATTTTTAATTTCAAGCATGTTGGGGAAAAATATATAAAAATAATTTAATATTGACAATAATACACAATCTATCTTTTTAATATTTTAACAAAAAAGTAATAAAAATTATAATTTTTTTCTATTTTGCAATAAAAAATATCGAATATGGAGCAAAATTTTTGCATAAAATACCCATTTCGACACAAAAATCAGATCAACATATTTGAGACCCATGACTTTCAATTATTGTTAGGAAACTGAACATCAATTTTAATTTTTTACATATTCAGCACATTATTACGCATCGTTTGAGGGGTTTTTCTTCGAATTTTGTTTTAAACGGGACACTATGTACATATTTGTTTTCTATAAATAAAATGCATTCTGTAAACTTACCTCAATACAATCAGTTGAATGTTGTTTAGGACTCAAAAAGAATGAGCCATCCACTAAAGGATAACGATCGAAGACCAACATGGGCTCTTCGCATAAAATACAAGCAACACGACTTTTCTGAGACTGAGCCAAAGAAGATAAAATAAAAAGTCTGGTCTCATCATTGCCATGATTACCCTCATCTTCGATCTAAAAAGAAATAGAAAAAAATAAAAGAAAGTTAATAATATATTAATAATAATAAAATAATTTTTAAATATTAAAGTTATAAGTTAATTTATGATAACTGTAAATATTTTTATATTCTTAAATTCCAATTTTTTGTTTTAAAATAAGAAAAAAGTAGTTTTTCTATCTTCAAGATGCGCCACTAACTAAATGAAGCATAAAACCTAAAAACGTGCCAACTGAAATAAACACCCATATCTCTCTACTCTATAAAAGCACACTTTGCCTTAAGAAAGAAGTTCAAGGAAGGGTTTACTCCTCTTGCATTCCAAAATAAGGGAATATATGTAAGTATGCATGTGTACATATGAGGCGTTAAAACAAATAACATGTGAAAGTAACTGAAACACTAAATGAAGCGTGTTTATAAGCTTAAGTTAAAATTGAATTCATTCAAACATTCATTCAATATCCTTCGCCAGCCAACCAACCAACCAGCCATCATACAGGTAACAAGGGAATTGATGATACGATAAAGTTAAGAAAATATTTGCTACTGGTAGTTGCAACAATTCAAAAGGTTAAACAGGGAAAGGATTGCTGTTAGCTCTTTGTTTTGTAAGTGTTGCTAAATATTAATGGTTTTGAATGAAATGTATATTTTGTGTTTAAGTCCCAAATCGATAATCAATAACTTTATTTTAGACTAAACAAAACATAAAGTTATATCTAAGATTTAGTTTTGCTATTTTCAAAATCTAGACAAAATAAGTTAAGCATAATGTTTAGTTTAAGAAAAACTATAAACTCAAGAGATTTTTTGTTGAGAAATTTGATATGGTACTAAAACTTTACTTAGCGTTTGTTTACACGAGGTAAATTTTAGTTTCGTAATTCTGAGTTTTAACTAAACAGGAGAGGCAGGAGTTTTCCTTGTTTGTAGCGGCAGGAGTTTTCCTTGTTTGTAGCGAAATAAATATTGCCTAATATGAACGCATATTTAAAAATAATGATTTTTGTCAGTTAGAAAATATAATTTTTTCATACTTAAATTTACTTCTAAAATTTTTCTTGAATGAATTCCTTTTTTTAATTTCAGAAATATTTACTACAACACCAACATGTACCTGGTATGTTTTTTTCTTTTTTTAATTAAACTATAAAATACTTGAACTTCAAGTCAATGACTACTATTTACAATACCTATACTGCAATACATATAATCAATAAATTTCGTTAACCTGACCTTTAATGAAAAATAATTCTATTATAGCTACATTTTTTTGTTATCAAAAGTCAGGGAGAAAACTTGGTAAAGTAGACAGAAAGACATTCAGACGCACTTGATAGTTGAATTATTTAGTAAATGCATAAATGTAAGGAAAATTGAAAAAATACATACATATGTACAATAAAAAAAAAAAGAAAAATATAAATATTTGTTTAGCGTAAGCTGAAAAGAAAAAAGGAACTTACTTCATTTTAAAGACAGAGTTTTTCTGATAAAATGACTTATAGCAAGTTTACTTTCAAGGATTTTAATTTTTATTTAAAATATTTGTTCAATATGACTTTAACTTTTACATTTCAATGAACGCTATACAGATACGTATACATTTGAAATAACAGGTAAAAGTCAGGGAATAAATGAAATAAGAAGTACATTTTGGATTGTAATCAATTGCTCCATTGCGACCAAACATGTCGTCAATACAGTATAAAATAAAAACAAAAATACAGGCAAATTGACTTTATACACACATTCATTTAACTATATAAAACACATAAGTGGTTTCAAACACACATATACATAAAAATATTTATATCCACTTATACATGTAAAGACAATACTATTTGAAATCCTTAGAGGTAAACTCAAGTTAGTCAGACAGACACTCACATACAAATATATTCGTATACACATACAAACAAGTTTGTTACCTTCTAAGTTTAATGTACTTTTAATAATACATACTTAAATAATTGTTTAGTATTGTAATACCTGCACACAATATAAAGAAAAAAAAAAAAAAAAAAAAAGATACTTAATATAACTGCAAATAAATGTGAAAAAACATAAAATGTTCTTAAATTTTAAAAAGAGAAAAAAAAAAAGAAGATATAAATTCTTAACAAAAGATTTGTTACTTTAAGTAAATATTTAATTAATTTTATTGTGTTTACCAAAGACGAAATGTTTTCAAAGATAATATTTACAAAACAATAGAAGATTAAGCCTAAAAGTATGCTTTAATTATTTTTGTTACAAACAAGCAACACATTAATAGACAATTTCTTGATGGCATTGTCTCTTAAAAAAGTTTGTTGTTTTAAGTGTTTGTTTAATTTTCAAGTTATTATAACTGTCCAAATGGTTAAAACAACAATACATAAAAACAATTAACAGTAATGTAATCATTTAGAAATGTTGAAATTAATAAGAATAAAAAGAATTTATATGTTTGAGCATTACGAAAGGAATTCTTAATAATTTAAGGAAAATTAAATTAAATGAATTACAAATATTAGTTACTTCTAAAAGGATTTCTATGTTATAAATCTTATATTAAACTGAATGTTAAAACCTAAATTATATCTCTTATTTTCAGCTATTGTTTTTATTATATGAAATACAATATTTTATTTATTTCACTCCTTTTTCCTTTTACTAGATTATTGAGAAAATAGAGTCTTTTAGAAAACAATAAAAATAGAAAACTGTTAGAAGAAAGATAACAAATATTCTCTAAAATATTGTATTTCATCAAGTAGTTGTTAGATAAGGAACCAAAATATAATAAAATAAATCTTTTAAATAAATATTGTTATTTTTATTCATTAGTTGATATTTTTTTTATTGTATTTAGGAAAAACTAAGGCGTTTTATTCAAGTCTTATAAAGCAAAAACTACAAAGGGGCGGAGATTTTTTTTGTTTTATTTCATAGAGAAAATAAAACACATTTAAGAAACACCCCTTTTCTTATAGAACAAAACAAAAATTAAAACATTTTTCTAATCACTTTAGTAAATTAAAAAGTAAGGAATATTTTCTCGGCAATAACAAGAAAAGAAATCAATTTAACTATAAATCATGTGCTACAAAAATTAATTTATAGAAAAAAGGGTATAAAAAAATAAAGCCTTAAAATATATTAAACAAAATTCTATATATTAAAAAAATACTTTTCATTGAGATTTTATACAATATTTAATTGGATAATTTTCTTAAATCATTTTTTACACACACCATCAAAAATATGTGGGGTATATTGATTTTGTCATTCCCTGTGTAACATGTCGAAGTACCCCTTAAAATATATATTTTCCGGGTTCTGGTTAGATTCTGAGACGATCTAGCTATGTCCGTCCGTCTGTCTGTCTGTTGAAAGTGGGTTAGGACTCGAACGGTGCAACCTGGGGGACAAAATTTGGCTCAAATATTTATCTTATATAAAGTTTGTTTAGTATAACGAAATTTTTTGCAGATAGTTCGAAGCTCGATATAAACTTGGAAGCATAAACTTTCCGCCCACCTCCCTTATAAGATGAAACGTCAACGAAATTTTGTACAAATAGCTTAAGGACCAATATAAACTCGTAAACAAAAATGGGCGTGGTCCGCCCACTTCTCATGTGACGTAAAACTTGTAAAAGTTGATGTTGGGTATATATATTCGGCTAAACCGAATATAACATTTGTGCTTGTCTCTCACTTAAATTTAATTTTTCATAGCCATTCTTGAACATTTTCTTAAAATATGCTTAACATTTCAACATATTTATTTCAACTCCTAATAGTATGCTTTAAATTGCTGTTTTTCCTCTTGTTTTATTGTTAAAGTTATAGCACTTAAAAAGTTCTTTGCTCTTTCACTACCAAATTCATTCATTGTTTAACAAAAAAACAACCAAAGAAATAAAAAATAAAAAAATACAAAAAATACAAAAATCCCAAATGTTTTTGATAATAAGTTTTGTGTTTATGAAAATGTATTTTTAAGCGCACATTTGTGGTTTTTCACACACAAAATTTACATACACTGAAGACATGAAAATTTCAACTCTTATAACGAGACGATTATAAATATTAACACCATTCTATAAAAACACAAAAACAAAAGATATTGGATACAAACATATACTCATACATATGAATATTGTTTTAAATAAAGGATATCGTCGAGGATAACAAAGTAATTTATAATTTAAACATGATTTTTTTAAAAACACAAATATGCAATAAAAATATTTAAATATGCTTATGAAAAAATATTATAATTTTAATTTATGTATATTGCTATATGATTATTTAAGTTAAGCAAAATAAGAATTTATATAACAAACGTATAAATTGTTTTTAAAATAATTTTGGATTTTTAAATCATTTAACTATTTAAAGCCATTGACCTAAAACCTGGATATTTTCTTTAGGTCTAGACAAAAATCATTTAAATCTAAAGGTAAGTAAGCACCCAAATGCAATAAATTTTCTACATATCCTTAAAATTTAAATTTTGTTTTTTAAATATTTGTTATTTTAGAATATTTTTGTTGTTCTATGTTCACCCTCATTATTATCTCACTCATGTTCGTATTATATTCTATTTAACATGTCATCACGTACTCAAGAGTAGCTAAAATACAATTTCAATTTAATGAAATCATATAAATTTTACCTGTTTAACAAGATGCAATATATTTTGTATTGCAGAGAATAAAAATGTTAACAAAAAACACCATAAAGTATAAAGAAAAATGTAAATAAAATGCAATAAAGTAACATACCCTAAAGGTATGTTACAATTTTAATATAATTTGGAAAGTTATAAAATATGCAATAGAAATTGAAACAAGTTGATGAGAATGTGTTAATAAATAAAATTAAAGAGGAATTAATGATAATTTGTTGCCATTGATATTTGTAATAATATTTCATTACAAATTATTGGTAATTAAAAGTCAAGCTTAAGACAATTTTATTAATAAGTCTTTATCTATATTTCAATTTTTTTTAATTAATACTAAGACTAAAATTAAAGCAATAATTCCATAAATATAATTTAAAGCTTTAAACATTAATTCTTAGTTACATTTGTCTGAAGCTATTTCCTATTAAACATTGTCTTATTATTACATCCTCTCTTTTTCTTACAGTCTTCGATCCCTAAAATATACATTACTTTTTTTAAGTTAACAATTCTAACTAAACTTGTTACTATTTAAATGAGAAACACTCTTAAGCCAATCGACACAACCTTAAGCCACTTAAAAATTTTTACTTTAACTACCAGCTACATCTACTAACTTGCAATTTATTCTTAACAACATTTTTCATCTACATCTGCAGCTGCACACGCCAAACGGATGAAAAATACAATAGAAAAAATACCAAAACAATATAAAATCTTGATTCTTTTGCACAATTGTGACACGCATTTAAATTAAGTGCAAATGACAAGAGATTTGTTTTCTGCTGGCGGGGGCCAAAGTATAAATACATAGAAGAAAAAAAAAAAAAAAAAAACTTTAGACATTCTACATCCATAGACAAAGATAATAAGGAGAATAACAACAAATGCTGAAAAGAATAATGAACATTATTTGTATTCGCTATGTTATATCTATAGATTTTATTTATTTGACATTTAACTCCTTTTCTGTTATAGAATTAAAAGAGGAGAAAGTAGGGAAACTCAAATAATATTCAAAAGTTGTTAGTTAATTATTCGGTATAAGTAAGTGTAACAAATTAATTCAGAGAAAATAATGAGCTAAAATATAGGAAGATCAGCAGAAAGAAGCCTACTACTAAACTAAATTAAAGCTATATTAAAAAGCCCGAAACTAGTTCATAGGAGCTATTGAGCGAAATTAAACAGAGATATAAATCCTGCCAACCTTAATTTCGCGATTTATTAAAGGATTAAAGTACATTTAAATTCGTTTAAAAAAAAAAATCAAACAAATTTTTGATGCAACAACACTATTGGCTTATAAAGTTAAGCAATTTCATTTCAATATTTCTCAACTACTATGCAGCACAACTCATATTGACAGCAATAATAACAAAAACCATGACAACAACAATAATACATTTAACAATAACACAGCAACAACTGAGGACACAACATAATAATGTTGTTGCCAACATTTTAACTAGAATTTCATTGTCATTGTCAAAATAACAGTCAAAAGAGCTGGATGCAGGTTCTTTTGGTTTCTATTACTGCAGGAGAAAAAAATGCAAGTTCTTGTTTAAAGTAAATGAAAATCTTTTGTAAAATAGCAAACATTCTCTCTTAAAAAAAAAAAATACATGGTCCTTCCGTCTGTATTGGTAATATGCCAACAGCAATAACTATGCAGTGTTGCTGCTTATACATGGCATTGACAAGCAGACAAAAAGCAACAGCCAAAGAACCCAGCAGCAGATGGCTTAATATAAAAATTTTTGCAATTGTATGATTGTTTGTCATACTTTTTGTTTTGTTTTATAAAAAAAAAGTAAATTTTATTGTTTAAAATAAAGACGAAAAGTTTGTGTGCTTGTTTGTTAGGTCGGGGCGGTGTCGAATCTTGGATACCTTTCAACTTATAAAAACTCGTTTTCTTTTTTGCAAAAGACCAAGTTGAAATATATTTTATTACAATTAAATTCGAAATTAGAAAAAGATAAGATTAGCTTATTTATAAAACTATTCGACCTACAAATCCTAACGGAGACAAATTTTAAAATTTATAACAGGGAGCGGAGATAAGTGGATTTATATATAATTTCCTTAACATTTTTCTCTCCCCAGATTTTTATATCAGGGAGCGGAGATACGTGATTCTTTATTTGTTTTAAAGCCTGTTTTCGTTTTACGAAATTTTGATTTGCTTTTTTAAAATTTCTATTAGGGAGCGGAGATACCTTGGTTTATGTATGTAATTTCCTAAGAATTTTTTGCCTTTTCAGAGCTTTCTGAGACTTCCAGATAACATAGAAATTTAAAATTTGGCTTTAATACAAAAATGTTCATCCTACAAATCCTAACGGAGACAAATTTTAAAATTTCTATCAGGGAGCGGATATAAGTGGATTCATATACAGGTGCGGATCCAGCTCAAGCTTTTGGGGGAGGAAAATAGAAAAATTTTTCTAACTATTTCCATAAATTGTATGATTTAGTACAGATTTTTCATTAAGTGTTTTCATTTTGGGGAGGGAAATTTCCTTTTTTCCCTCCCCGTGGATCCGCGCCTGTTCATATATAATTTCCTAAGCTCCAAAATGATGTAAAAAACTAAAACTCGCCTTACATGAAAAACTATACATTCTAGAAATGTTAACGGAGCCAGATTTTTCTATCAGGGAGCGGAAATACATTTTTTTTTTTTTTTTTTTAATTTTAAACTTTGTTTTGGTTTTACGAATTTTTTATTTTTTTTTTTTTTCTATACTCATTGTTTGCTCTCCAAATCCTATCGAATACTGATTTTGCATTTAGGCCAGGGAGCGATTTTATTTTTGTTTTAAAAAGTTTACTAATTTAATACTTAATAGGGTTGCCAGATTTGAATTGTGTTCTAGTTTGACATTCCTGAAAAACGAGCTTGATTTCTAAAAAAAACTTGACAATTGACTTTCGGAAACAAATTTTAATATGAAACCTATATGCGTATATAAAAATTTCTGTGCAATAGGGATAAAGGTTTTAAATATTTTCGAAAAAAAGTCTTTACATAGCATATCCATTTGTGCCATTGAAAAATATTAAGAAATGCGATAGATTTTTGCAATTGTTGACTCAATACAAATATTTCAATATCCATTAATATTGCTTTTGAACATTTACGGCCGTATTCAAAAAAACTTAACACAGCTTTACAAAGCATTGTTAAACTAAATTCCTAAAAGTTGTATGCAAAAACTTTTATTAGGTTAGGTAGGTACGACCCTACAATAAACTTAAGTTAAGTGACATTGTGACATAATAATAAACTCTTTTTATAAATTTGAATAATATAATGAATTAATATTCGGTAGTATACAGCTTTAACTATAAAGAGGGGGAAAATAAAAGTGTTAAAAAAACTGCTACAAGCGAATTTGTTCCGGAAGTTTTCAAATAAATCTCGAGGAAACCGTGATCTATGCTTTACTTATGGTACTCAGTTTTTTTGTTGTTCAAATTTAAAACGATTCGTATATCTAATATACATATGAGAAACTTGTGCAGTTCTGTACAAGTTTTACTTTCATTCTGTAATAAATCATATGGCATAGTATTCTCTAAAATATAAAAATATGCTTAGGGATTATTGCTATCAAAAAAAAAAATCTTCATAACTATAAATTGTTTTCAACTTGACTTAACAAGTTCTAAAATATCTTAACAATCAAGTTCACAGAAAAAATATTTAAAATAATTTTTTAATAAAATTATTAATTAACTTTATATTGGAATTTAATTATATGATTTATTAATATAATTAATTTTCTAATTGATTTACATTTTATTAATAAATTGACAGCTGTTAATAAAATATAAAGAAAAATTAAATATTTGTCTATAAAAGTACAGAAATGAAATAAATTTAAGTAAATTTTCAAAAATTTTCAGCTCATTACAGCTATTTAAGGAAATGAAGTAATAATAATATCAATTATTCTAGTTATTAATATTATCATTTTGATGATTGGAGCAAAATCAATTAAAAATTAATTAATACTACAAATTTTGTAATTGAAGTCCATTTTTACTTTTTTCTGTGTTCAAACAAGCCCGTCTGGAAACCCTAATACTTAATATTCCATCAGATTCTAACGGGTTCAAATATATAATTCAATGGTCTATTGAACGATTTATCAAAGATAACAATTATTTCAATTACTTTTTTAATTGTATCAATTATTTAATTGATCAAAATTCAAATTTTCCAATCGTTTTTACTAAAAGTAAATCAATTTATCGGCTTTCAATTATTTTTGTTATTGCATCAATTAATTAATTAATCAAATATGAATAAAAAAAAATCCAATTTTTTGTATGTTAAAATTCAATTAATAAAATAATTGAATATGCATTTTTCATGATTGAAATTAGATTTTTCTATGAAAATTTTTAATTTAATTTGCTAAAATACTTTGATTTTGAATTATTTTTTTTAATTATAAAAATATTTGAATTCATTTTAAATTTCTGATTAATAGTTTAATTTAATTTTTTTTTTTCGAAAATATATATTTTCTGTGTAGAAGATTCAAAATGTAAACTTTTCATATGAATAGTGAACCTTAGTGAAGGGTAAAAGGAATGACAACTTTATTTTTTAGCAATTCTTGATAAGACAATACATATTTGGCCTTCTGCGATTATCTCTAGTAAAGTAAACTTTTTTTAATAAGGTGTTTTGCCTTAAAATAAAATTTCCACACAGATAAAAGAAAATCATTTACTAATTTTTTAAGACAACATTTTAGCATACATTAACTAATACTGTCAACAAAATGATTAAAATTGTATAAATTGATTTAAATTTAGTATGATTAAATGTTAGCTACAAATTGAAATTTTTTTAAACCATAAAATAATTTATAACGCCTCTTTTTTTTGGAAAAATTTATTAGTTTTATATAAAAGTAAATCTTAGGCTTATTTAAAAAAAACTAGCAATTTTATTTTTTACACACACCTTTATTTTTGCCATATTATTTTATTATTATTATTTTTTTTATATATATATTAAATTTTCTTTAATTTAGTTGGTTACATGTGTTTCTTGTATTTTCATTCAAACACCCACCTACTTTTTTTCCATATGAAAAAGAAAAACTTAATTTCTTCCTTAAAAAGTCATATTGAATTTTGTTTTTAAATTTATTAGGCGTTAGCAGAGTTTCCCTATTGTTTTCTTTATGTTGCAAAGTACAATTTAGATAAAGTGAAAGTAATTGAGAATTGCTTCTTATTATGGTAATTTAACCATATAAGATTTTTTCTTATAAAAAAATATTTTCCTCATTTTTCCATTATGGTTATTGTAGTTAGGTGGAAGTGACAATTTGCTTATTATTAAATGTTGCTATTGTTAGCTTTCTAAAATACCTAAAACGCCTACAGTTTATGATTTTTCTCTGTCATAAAATATAAATTGAAACAAATTACTTTACAGTTGAGTAATTTTCTTATAAGGAGGAAAATTAATTGAATTTAATTTAAATTGCAATTTAAATTTTAGAGAAATACATATTAAATATAACAGGAGATTTTAGAAATTTATTAGTTCATTTTTAAGTAGAGAATTTATTTTGAAAATAGCAAATCATTTTAAGAAAAATATATTTTATGTTTATATTTTTTATTATTCTTAAATTTATTTTAAATTTCCCTTAAAACTGATAGACCATTAATCTCTCCCTCTGACCGATCTTATTTAGTTGTTGTTTTGAAAATAAATCTCGAAATCGTCATTTCCTTAAGTCGTAAATAAGTTACTTTGAATATAATACATACAAATAAAATACAAACACTTAAACAAGACAAGCAGCAACAAAATAAGTTAAAATCATAGCAAATATTAGGTAGACATTACAACCCAACTAAATATAAATGTTAGTCGAATGAATGGTTTAAGTATAAAACCATCCATGGATTTTGAAAAACACACCCTTTTCTTTTTTGCATGCAATTCATTGCTCTATAAGTAAGTCTTTTAATTGAAAATGAATACATTTCTTTTTTTGTAGTATGTATTTCTTTCATGGCAAAAGACAATCGTCATAAACACATTAAATTAAATTGCTTTTCAATTTCTAATACCAGCCAGCCACCGTTTATTTTTTGGGCTGCTATATGTAGCTACTAACAAACATTTTTAGTATTGTTTATGTGTCGAAATTAAAATTTATTATTTTCTTCATTTCTGAGTGCAGAAAACTGTAGCTTTGTTGTTATTTTTATTTGTTGTTGATACATTTTTAATGTATAATAATCCATTAAAAATTGTCTGCCATTACATTTGTATGATTTTATTTGTTTTTTTTTTCTGCTTTATATTGGGAAGAAGTTTATATTCAAAGCATTTGACAGACGGACACAAAAGATGTTATAAATTATTTATAAAGTGTTGTTTTTATTGTATTATAACAGAGCGAAACAAAGCTGGAGCAAAAACAATGGGGAGGTACGATAATAATGCATTTAAAACGAAATACATAAATAAATGTTAACGAACTTGTTAAGATATTGATAGATTTTTAATTAAAATAATATTAAATTAAAAATACGTATTTTTAACAAAATAAAATTATAAAAAAATAGAATTTTCTTAAAAGAAAATTAAAAGTTATGTCATCCTAAAAGTAGGCTATACATAGTTGCCTTATAAATATAAACAAATGGACATCAAATGATTTTTTTGCTCATTTATTTCTACGCCAATTTTGTTGATATTCAATAGGAAAATTCGTATGACCTTATCTGATACACTGTTTCCAAAAGTCACTGTGATGTTGGTGGCCTTAGGAACGTTAATTTACAAAAACTTTGAGACATCGAATTTTCCACCAATGAGATCACAATTTTATGGGATATCGAAAAAAAAAAAAAAAAAAAAAAAAATAGCTGATATTACTAACGAAATTATAAACGTATGTATGTAGATACCCTAACCTTGTTTAGTGCAATTAATAATTAAACACTAATTTCTTGCCCTCGTGAGTACTCCTTTAAATATGTCACTCTATTACAAATTATTATTATCGAAGGCTTATGTTCTTCTTGACAAATACTCAAGTAATTGATAATAATATTTTTACAATAAATTGGGTCGTAGTTATAAATATTAATAACTATTTAATTAGAGGCTTAAAAAAAAAAACAATAATTCAATTTATAAAATAAAAATAAATAAAAAATTTAAGATTTAAATTGCATTGAAAAACTAGCACATAAACTTTTATTTACTAGCACATTAGCTTTATATGTACATGTTGTTTTTATCTTACAATTTTATTCGTAAATTAACTCTAAACCATTTGAGGATTATTTTAAGTGGAAGAAATTACCCTTGGTGTAGTTACAATTACTTGGTTACAAGTACTTTTAGTTTTGTTCTTTTTTACAATATTTCTACAAAAATGTCTTTTTATGTAGCATGATTTGATGTTTTTATTTTGGTTAGTTGTAAAAGATTTTTTCTTTATTTTTATTTTGGTTTAGTAATGTCTAGGGGATTAAAATCAAATCAAAATGGATAAACTGAACAAACACTTTTTATGTAGAGAAATGTTTTTTGGCTAAGAAAAAAGTTATAGTTTTTCTTTTATGAACTTAAGAATTTGTTTAGATTTTTTGTTACAAGAAATAAAATAATAATAAAGATTTATAATGTTAAACAAAAAATGTTTAAATTAAAGCCTATTTTTAGGCGTTATGACAAAACAATTTTAATTTATTATATTAAAACATAATTGATTTTTTATCAAATTTAAAAAATTATAATTGGGTTATATTTTTAGGCGTTTAACAATTTTGAAAATTTGACATTTTGTTCAATTAAATTGAAAAATAAAATTTTATTTTATACTTTTTGACCTCAAGCTCTAAAAAATCAGTGTTTTTTACATGAAATTAAATAATAATAACGATTTATAATATAAAACATAAAATTTTTAAATTAAAGCATATTTTTAGGCGTTATAACAAAACAATTTAAATTTATTACACTAAAACCTTTAAATTTCGAAATTTTTATATGAAGCAAAAACATAACTGATATATTATTATTATTATTATTTTTCTTTTTTAATTCAAAAAGTTGTAATTTGTTCTATTTTTAGGTTTGTAAAAATTTTGAAAATTTTACATTTTGTTTAAAATAAAAAATTAAATTTTATTAAATATTTTTTAATTAACCTTTAAATTCTCTTAAATCAGTGTTTTTGATAAAGGAAAAATTACACTTTATGTCTGTTAAAATTTTTGATTCTTTATACATATAACTTTACTCAATTTATCATCATGTCTTGTTAACTTATTTTGCAATTAAAAAAATTGCCAACGTTTTTGGGTTTATTGCTATTTTACAGAAATTTTTGCTCTTGCCATTTCAATTTTTCTATTTTTTTTTTTTGTTTTTTATTTTGGTTGTTTTGTGTGTAACATTTAAAGTGGTTTAATTAACATTAAGATATTGTGAAAAGGATTTTCTTATTACATTTTTTGCCCAGCTTTTCTACTTTTTTAATAAATAATGACTGGTTGGCTGACTGTCTGAAAAAGCACTAAATAAGCTTTTCAAATTACTAACAAATACTTATAACGAGTCTGGAGTTAAAGAAACACTTAAAATAAATGAAATGAAATTTATTTATGAATTTATCAAATAACCTTTACATTAATTAAGAGAGCAAATAATTTATTTTGCCCTAAAAGTATGCTGTACAATTCAATCTCTTTTTTTATTTTGTTTAAAATACAAATTTGCCTTTTAATTATATTATTTACTTTTATTATATCAAATTGTTGTCTTTTTTATTGCCCAAAAATTAAATTAATTTTTTTTTTTAAGTTTTAAATTTAAAGTTCAATGCTCTTCTTTGTCGAGATTTATAACCACAAAAATGTTATCTTTATTTGTTATTTTTTTGTAGTAATGACTTTTTAATTTTATCAACTAAATCATATTTATTTATTTAAAAAAAATATGCTTTGTTTTCATTTATTTTCTTTTAGTACCTTCAAACCTAAAAGTATGCTTCAAATCTCAGTTTTTTTTTTCTCTTTCATTCTTTTATTTAATTTTAAACGATTTATTTTTTCCTTTTTAAAAGGTCATGTCAACAAATGCTTTAAGGACCACTAGGAAAAAAGAAAATAAATGGTTTTGAGTAAATGTTTGAAAAGAAAAAAAATCAACCATTAAGTCTAGCATTTGTAAAAGCAATTTGTATATTTACTAAATAGAATAAAAAATGCAAAAAAAAAAAAAAAAAAAAACAAAAAAATAAAAATCATTTTTAATGCATTTTCTATCAAAGGTTTGTTTAGATTTAAATAATGTTTTTGAAAAAAAAAAAAAAAAAAAAAAAAAAAGAAGGACATTTGCCAGACAATGTCATTTATTTTGTGTACTTGGGTTCATATATTTTTAAAGCATCGTTATTACAAATCGATTACAAATATTATTTGATGTGTAAGAAAAAATTTTAATAAAATATTTTAAATATTAAGTAGATATTACTTTAAACATTTTGTTGTTATAGATGTTTTGTGATATCTCAAAATAATTTATCTTAAAAGTTTAAGTACTTAAAAGTTCATATACATATTTACAAAATGTCAAGAGCCAAAGTTCATTGAACTTTGAGCAAAATTTTCTAAGTCTTAACGTAATAGTTTAGATAGTTATAAATTATTAGAGGTTTTTTTATATCTGAGAATTTAAAATACTTTATTTTAAAATAAATCAGATGTGTAACAACTGGGATCAATAAACTTTAAAATTCATTTTACTTTAAGCGTAATTTGAATATGCTCCGTTATAAGTAATCAATTATTAAAAGTATTTATATTTTAAGCTATTTAAATTTGTATTGCCTACTTTTTGGTGCTTAATTTAAATACAAAAGTACTGCCTACTTAATATATATTTTATTTTAAAATTCATTAAAAAAATATAGATTGTTAAACCAAATTCTTGTTATTTCAAATTTTAACTTAATATATTCCTGACAAAAGTAAATCCTTCGAAAAATACTTAAATGTATTCACTATAGTACTAATTACCATAAACTTACACCCTTTTCCTCATCTTTTCAGTTAATAAAACCAAAAAGTTTCCTTTTGTTTTCATTACCAAAAATATAAAAAATACTTAATGAAAACTTTGTTTCACCAAAAAAAAAAACTCATATGTAAAAGTGCCATTAAAAGGTTTCCACACCTGCTGGCTTTTTTAGTATTTGCACATACTTAGCAGCAGCAGCTATTAGTGGTTTCGTTGCAAATATATGACGCTAGACGAGACGTTTTAACTATAATGTTCATGATCATATATTAGTAAAGATTATTAGCTGTTTTATTTTTTCATTATTAAGAAGGTTAGGAAGTAACTGTAAGTAGTTTCAGTTTACAAACATTAAGTTTATTACAATTATTTTTTCAAGAGTAGGGGTATGAAAATCTAAGAAAAGTGGGAGTTTTTATTAACAATTGTTGGAAAATTCTTAGAATTTGATATTTCTTTTTTTTTTTAATATACGTTTTTTGTATTGAAAAGAATGTGGTGGGTATAAGTATGTTTTTAGTGGAGGTAGTTTTTTACTTTAAAATTCTTTATTATTATACTTTTTAATTTGGTGTTTATTTTTGACATTTTCATTATGTCTGTCATATATTTTATCTTGATGTTTATATCTTAATTTGTTTTTGTTTTTTTGCAAAGTAGTAAAATGTTAATGTTTATTAGTGTTGTAAGAACACAGGTTTTAAATTTGAATAACAAAAATACAAATCTCTGAGAAAGATAATGAAACAAAACAAAAGATTTAAATATAAATAGTACATTAAAGTATGCTACATTATATATAATAAAAAATAATACAGACTATAAAGACTTTGTTAAAGTTATCATATTTATAACAGCTTGATATTAAAGGCAAGTTAAGTATGAAACTTTTTAAGAAAATTTAATAAAATATAGAAAGGACCAACAATTTTTAAACCCCCCTAAAAGTATGTTAACAATAATGTTTCATTAATTCCTGAGTACGATTGTAAATATTTTTGTAAGCGATTTAAGAATTATGTATAATTAACCAAGTATGTAATCCTTAATAGTTCCAAGCTCAGCAAAGTTCATGAACTTAAATTAGACTTAAAAGGGTGACAACAGCATAATCTTAATACGAAATATAATAATTTCAAAGGATTTTCAAGACATTATTAAAGTCTATGTTCTTGTTTTCGGTTTTAAACCCTAAATATAAATAAAAGTAAAACCCCATACAATAGAACAAAACAAAACTTTAAGTAGTAACAGCAAAAACTTTAGTTGTTAAGAATTAAATACCCTTAGAAAATTAAAATAAAAAATTAAATGAAATATTTTATATACCAAGATAATAACCACAAAAACTTAAAGATTCCCTATACATTAAGAAACAAAAAAAGTTAAATAATTTGGAGGAGGACAAAGTCTTTGGCAACAACAACAACAACAAAATTTTAAAAAGAAAACTTTCACTTTTTTTTTATTTTTGTTGAATAATTTCAAAAAAATAACAGACAGTTTACACACCCACCATACCATAACAAATAACTAGTTACAACCAGAATAAGGACTCGATAACATTAAAGGCAAAATATAACACGAAAACGTTTTAATGCTCTAATGTTTGGGTATATTTAGCTACAACACCAACAATAACTTTATGGTCATTGCCATTAAAATGACGGTAACATGCTATACTGATGAGGTAAGGGAAAGTTGTTGTAACACTTCACCAACTACTTGTAGAGAAAACTGAGAAATAGAAAATATAAGCACGAATTTCAAAGTGTGTAAAATGCAATGTCCTTTCACAGATTTACTTCAACAGCTTTACATTTACACATTATTATACTAAGTTTTTTTTTTTTTTTTTTTTTTTGTGTGAGTTTGTCTGCGTGCTTTAGTTAAATACTATAAGCTTAACACTCATACAATCATAGTACAGGACTCTCTGACATGCTTACAAACATATCACACCTCATTTTAAAAGTTGCAGCCAGCAGTCATCGCCACTAGAGTGGAAGATATATACTTGAATGGTTGTCTGTCTGTCTAACTACTTTGTGCTGGATCAGAGACCATTAAGTTTTTAAATCAAATGCGTGTGTTGGAATTCTGTTTTATAAATTTTAATGTCTTGTGTTTTTGTTTAATGATTAATTTTGAAGGATGTTGTTGACTTATTTGTTAGAAAAACAAACCAACCAGATATTTTTACATTTTAAACATTTGTTCTTTTTTTTACTCAGGATGAAATACTAATTATTATATAGATGTTATTTTAGTTAAATGGCAGTTACAAGAGCAAAGTATAAAATAAAATAGTTAACAGAAAAAACAACACAATTAAGTGTTGAAATTAGTAAAACAGTTTAGACAAATTATTTTTAAAAGTAAAGAGATGCAGTTAAGTGGATGAAGGTAGCCTTGAAGTATGCTATAAAAAATTTAGCAGATATAAATTGAGTTAAAAATTCAAAGAATGAAAGTAGTAAACCTTAAGTCTGACAGAATATTTAGATTTATAAATAAAAACCCATTTAAATTTGAAAACTTAAAGGCTTTAAATATAATTTTGAAAAACTTTATAAGAATCTCGAATGTAAGCTAAATATGTAGGTATATTTAATAATAAATAACTATATAGCATTAAATAAAAAAGCTTAACTTCGAAATAGTTTTCATCTTTAGCTTTAAATAACTACTAAGATTTTTACGTAGTTTTTGTTTGTTAAACCCTTAAATATGCAATAATTCATAAGCTTAATACCCTAAAAATATGCTTTAATTTTGAATTCTAAAAACGTGCCGTAAAATTCTTAACTCATCTATATTAATTACTCATTGCAAAAATACCACAAAAACAGCACATACAGCAAATTTGATCAATTTATTTACCTTTACAACTAATTGTAATTTAATAAAATTCAATTTTAATTATTATTTGGTTTTTTATTGCACTCAAAATACATTTTACTTATTCAACAAACAGCATAAAGAGAAGCTAAGCTCCAATGATGATGTCGATGACTATAATTGCATTACTGACATTACTAAAACCACCATATGGTGTGGTTAAAAAGTGTCCTTGTAACTGTCGTCTATCCCCATACTGCTACAAATTTCATTGTCAAATTGGCTCAATGTCTTTGGGGTATGTTTTAGTTTAATGCTGCTATTCGAAACACAGCGACAACTAAAATCCACAATATGTAGAAATATTTTAAAAAAATTATAATAACAATAAAATTAATGATGATGATGAGTGCTGCTGCATGCAGTAAAATTAGTTGAAAATAACGCGTGAAACGTGATACACATTTACATAAGATGAGAGGCGTGTGCAAACAGACAAACAAATGCACCCCACCGCACCACACAAAGCCATTGTGGGTCTCATGTGAACATTTTTTAATAATTAAAATTGCCAGAGGAGTATAAAGTTGAAGTCGGAGAAATATAAAACAAAGGAAAGTAATGTTTTGGCAAAACAAATGTACGAAAAAGGTTAATGATTTCTAAAGCAAAAAATATGAAACCAATGACTTTTCAACAAAACACGAAATAATAAAAAAAAGTTAAAAAATAAATAAAATAAAAACTTTTTGGTCATAACGATTTAAAGAGATAAAAAGACCTTTTTTAAGGTATGTATTCGAAAAAAATAAATTTTATTGCATACTTTCAGGAAGAGACTTTAATAAAACAGAAATGCATACTTCAAGGTAATTTATATAATTAAAAACGATTTTAGGCTTTAAAGATGTGATAATACAAAAATGTTATATTAAAAAGAAAAAATAGTTATATCTTTGTTGAAAGATTTAATTTAAAATATTGGGAAAATTTGTTTAACTTTAATTTCACTTAATTTATGTTGTTTGTTTTTCTTTGTAAACCTGATCTTGATTAATTGTCTTTCATGTATATTAAGTGCAAAATTAATTGAATTTAAATGCAGGCTCCCCTTAAACTATGCAACACAAAGCATTAATTTAAAATAAGTATATAACACTAAATAATACTAACAACTTAATATAATTTGTGCTATAGCCAAAATCCTTTTAATTCTATTTTATTGAATTTATTTTCATTAAAAATTCTTTTTTTTTTATAATTTCTATTGTAACAGCAAACAGATTTAATCTTTTATCTATCATGTTGTACTTGTAAATGTCATCCATCGTTGACTGCATTGCAGCACGAGTAGCATAGAAAATAAAATGAAAAAAATGAAATAAATATACTGACAAAGCAGAAAAAAAATTGAAAATAAACTTAATAAAAAATCATTTTAAAATGAACCTTTACATACACAGCTTTATACACTCATACTGATTTGAATGACTATAAGTTTTACTTATATTTAAACAACAAGGAGCAAAAGCTTACATACATACTTTAACATTAAGTTAGAAAATGATAAACTTTCGCTTGTTTTTATCATGACAATGACAACATAGACAGACAGACAGACAGACTAGCAAAATAAATAGACAGACATACTGGCAGTTAGACAGACAGAACAAGAGACAACAAACAGACAGACAAAACACTCATATAGCATCATTCTGCAAAATTCTGGCTGAAGAACAAGGAGTAAGAGACATTTAAACAGATTCCCTTTTTTTTCTACTTTTAACATGGCTGGCTGTCAGGATACTCTTGTTTTTTATGTATAACATTTTATTTTTACAAATAACAAACATAGATATGAATACCTTTTTAAACATTGATTTAATGACATTGACATTATTGGCGGGCTGCACTATACTAGATTTTATTTATGCTCCTTAATAGGTTGCTTGTATTCTAAGGATTTTGGAAATTTTATTTGAATTTTTTTTCTGTTCTAAGTAAAAGTGTTTTCAAGCTTTTCTTTTAGGTACATTTTAATTTTATTATTTCTATAAGTGCATTTTCAATAAGTATATATTGTTTTCTTTGAATTATTGATTTAGAAATTTTGTATAGCTCCTCCTTTTAAATGTTATTAAAGATTCCTTTCTTGGCTACAAGAGAAAATTTGATTTTATTTTTTTTGCTGATTTTATTCATTTTTACTTTCTTTATCTTCTTATAAACAAGAAGTTTTTTCATTTATTTTTTTAAATGAAATTTATGCTTTTGCCATCGATCTTTTCATATCTTTCTTTTTTTCTACTGGAATTTTCATGTTGTTTTTCCTTTCTTTTTAATGTCTGCCTTATAAATAAAATTTCCTTTTTTGTTTAGTTGTAATAAATGCTCATTAATATAAAGGGAAAAAAAAATTTATTATATGTATGTATGTGCTTCAACTTGGGTCATTGGCTTTACTTTGCCAAAAAATTTATTACATTTTATTGGTTTTTGATTATTAGTAGTGATTAAATAATGTATTTTTTTCTTACTATTTTGTCTGCATTTTTCAAGGGATATAATCAATAACTGATTGATTTTCTTATTAAGAAAGTAAAAAGCTAATTGAAAAAGGAATGCTAAAAAAAAAAAAAACTAGATTTAAAAAGAATTTAATTGCAATAAAATTTTGAAATAAAATAATTATAAAAATTAAAAAAAAAAAAAAAAAAAAAAAAAAAAAAAAAGTTGAACGCATCTACTGTGAAAGAAATATTTTTAAATTTTTAACAAGCGCGAACATTATATTCGGCCCGGCCGAATCTATATACCCACCATCAACTTTTTCAAATTTTACGTTATATGGGAGGGGGCGGTAAAGTGGGCATTTTTGGTTTCCGAGTTTATATCGATCCTCGAACTATATGTACAAAATTTCGTTGTCGTACATGCTTTTGTTGAAGAAATATCAGCAGAAAAGTATAAAACGGACACCCTGTGTTTATAGTTTTTAGCCCATAACTTTTTTGTCTATTAACCGATTTTGCCCATTTTCAATACCAAACCTTATTTCGTCCCCCTAAGTTGCCCCGTTCGAGCCCTATCCTGCTTTTAACAGACAGACATAGCTAGATCGACTCAGAATCTAACCAGGACCCAGAAAATATATATATTTAGTGGGGTCTTAGATGATTCATTCGACATGTTACACACGGAATGACAAAATCAATATACCCCCCATCTTTTTGATGGTGGGTATAAAAAAGAAAAAGATATAAAAACCTACTTGAGTAAATTGTTAATTGTTCGAATTTAAATAAAAATTTTACGAAAAAAACGAAGCACGTTGGGGTAAAATGCATCAAAAGTGGCAATTAATTGAATTTTGAAATTTAAATTTTTTGTAATAAAGTTGGGTACCGAATAAAAATATACAAAATTATGGATCAATATCAATTAAAGTCTTTAAGCTAGGTTGTATTGCTTTCTTATAAGGAGCTGTCAAAGTTAATTTTTTTTTTTTTTACATTTTTGAAAAAGACTTAAAAATTAAATTTTCGTCAACGTTCCGTGTATTTATTTTAAATAAAAAGTCTTTTAAAGTAAAACTTTAGAAGGGAACCATCAACTTCAGGTATTTAAGTGTACTTTTCTTCAAGTACTTATAAATTATATTGCGTCCTAATATTTTTTTTTTTTTGAAAATTGTCCCAAACTACACTAGTTTTTAATTTTCATGGAATGCAACTTGAAATATATTTTGTTCTGAAAACTTTCTGAAATTTTCGAAAAAAACTCCTATAGATTTCATACATAAAAAAAAGCTTAAGTGCAGACATTTTATCAAACATTAAACAGTGGGAGAGAAACTTCTAATTTGCTGGTTGGATTTACATGAAATTTCACATGTGCGATCTCACAGTTTTTACGTAAGGAGTGAGATCGAAAAATCTTAACGCACAAAATCTGCCTCTTAACTTTTTTCGGAAGCAATATTTTTTTTTTTCTAGATCTTTGAAAAATATATGCTAAAAGTATTAAAATAAAAATGCTCGAGTAAATGTTAAAGATAAGTTTAGCACCAAAAAGCAGACAAAATTTTAATTGGCCACAGAATTAAATGTCGTCCGCAAAACCGTTTCTAAAGTTATTAAACAGTATCAGGAGAATTTGACTACTGATGTGAAACATAGTTCGGTAAGAAAAAAGGACCACATGATATTGGGAAGGCAGAAAATTGAAGGCATATTGAAAGGAACTCCAAACACATCTGGTAGAAAATCAGCTCAGTTTTCTCAGTGCTTCGACTATTTGGTGCGAAAATTTAAAGCTAATGGGAAAGCTGATAACAAACGTAGGTGCTGGCAGAATCTTCGCAGCTTGTGTCTCAAAAATTTTTATTGCTAATGCTCGAAGCAATGTTGGAGATAAGTTTAAGACCCAAAAGCAGCAAAAATTTCTTACAAAATTCATGGTATGACAAGCGTTTTGCAGTTGCGGCAAAACAGGAAAGTCATTTTATACATTCGGATCTATAAATACCAAAATATGCATAAAGGAATATTTGCAAAAAAGACTTCTTCTTTTCTTAAGAAAGCACAACGTGTCCACATATTTTTGGACCCATTTGGTATCATGTCACTACGGTAAGAGATCTCCGGAGTGGTACCAAATCAATAACATAGTTTTAGTACCAAGAAAGGTCAACTTTCAAAATTGTCCATAGCTTAGACCAGTGGAGAGATATTGAGCTCTTGTTAGAAGTGAATTCAAGAGCACAAAAAAGGTGTCCCAAAATTCCGCAGATTTTAACAGAAGATGTGCACACTGTTCCAAAAAAGTGACTGAAGCAACTATCAAATCTCCAAAGAAAGGGTTTTCAAAAATGGTCCACAATTTTATAATTAGTGGTTAGAACCATATTTTTTAATTATATATTTCTGTGATCTGTGCTAAATTATCAAATGATTAAAAAAATAATGAAAACACTAAGATCAACCATTTCCAAGTTATTGAATATTATTTTTCGATCTCACTCCTTACTATTTGAAAATTCAAGTTTCTTTACTTAAGTCGGAAGAGGCGATAGCATGAAATAATGCTGTTTTATTTAAACAAAATTTGTTTTAAAATTAAGTTAAAAATTCCATTTAGCAGCATCTTTTTCTTCATTTCATCTTAAATTTTGAAACCTTTAACAAACACTTTATTTCCTATAACTAAGATGATTCTTTTAAAAAGACAAAAAAGACAAAAAAAAAAAAAAAAAAAAAAAAAAAAAAAACATAAGTATCAATATATTTTCTCAGAAAAACAAAATATGTTTTCAAATATTTGCTTTAACAAAAAACATGGTTGTTTTACAAAAAATATTAACATTTATTTTTAGAAATCTGTAAATAATGTTGTGGATAAATATTATGCTGTTGCTCTTATTTGGTGATACAGTGTTTCAAGTTCTGTCTTTTGAAATACAAAATATGGGATAAAAAAAAACCACAAAACAGCCAGACAAAAGGCTTAAACATAAGTATACTTTAGGAAAATGAAAAAAATCTTCAAACCAAAACCCATAATAAATGGATGTGAGAACTTTAGGTAACCAAAAAAAAAAAAACCTAAAACCAAAATAAGGTCAATAACCTTTTAAGAATAAATATACAAATAAATGACAATTTTAAAAGGATTTTTTAAGAGCATTTCAAGAAACCTTATAATATTTGAAAGAAATACAGGTAGAATTTTATTAAATTTTTCCTTAAAATACTCTAAAGTTAATGGGTTGTTTTAATAAAACCTATAACTTTATTATAAATTTAACACAATGTTAATAATTTAATGAATTTTTTATAAAAATTTTAATTAAAGCAATTAAGTTATAAAACAAGAATTATTTAAAGACATTTGTAATTTCCAATGTAGAAAAATAAAAATAATTTCAAGAAATCTATAAAAATCAACCAACATGCCTTAAAGCTTAATTGAATTTAATTTCCAAACAATTGATTACGAAAAAAAAAAAAAAAAAAAAAAACGACAACAGCAACCTAAAACATAATAATAACAACCAATAATATACAGCAAATAAACGTGAAGGTAGGGCTATAAAGTTAAAACAAAAATGTACAAAAACCCAGGCACAAAATAAAAAAAAAAAAGCATCAAAGAAATAAAATAAATATTGTGTGAATTCTAAGCAAAAAACGTGCTACTTGCCACTTGTACACAAACAAACTTACAAAACACCCAAACATGCCCACTAACATTTTACAACATATTGTTGTCATACGTCAAAGTGTAAAAAAATAAAAAAAAATAAAAAACGAACAGCCAAAAGTTGAATGAACTTGCCACAAACATTTTTCTAACAAAATAAAAATACTTTTATAAATACATATATATGTACGAGTGTGTCTGTATATATTTATGTTGCAAGTAATAAATATGTATGTGTAAATGTATTATGGTCTATTAGTGCTGTAGAGGTCTATGAACAATGAATTTATGATGGTTTTAATGAATTATCAACAAATTGTATGATTAGTATTTGCTGTTGTAGCTTTACAGAGTAGTTTATAGCAAAAGAATATTGCTGAAATAGCAGCTTATTGTTATCTTGAATCTATATTTAAACTACTATGTGCAAGTATTTTAATTTTCATACTTGCCTTAATGGTAATTTTAATAATAATATTTATAAATTTATAATAAAGAAACAAAATTTCTTAAGGCTTATTAAATGAAATGAAAGCTATATGTAGTTAATAACAAAATAAAACAATGATTTCCAAATGTATGAACAAATTTTATTTTGCATGTTTATGTAGGTATGAAATTAATAATTGGTAATATTAGGGGTATTCAGAGGAAATTTACTGAGAAATTATAATTACAATGTTTTTTTTTTTTTTTTTTAGTAATAGTATTCTTTTAATAAAACAGTACTAATTTAAAAGTGGGAGCCTTTTTAATTACATAAATTCTTTTGTGAAATAAGCAAGTTTTTTTATATATAAAGAATATTTTTTCTGAAAAATAATACCTTTTTTAGAGAAGATGTTACTCTTCGAAATGTAATATATTATTTGTACAATTCTACTTAAAAAAATCATGTTTTTTAAACGTTTAAAATATGGTACTTTTTAGAAAATTTGTCCTCATTTGTTTTTTCTTATTTAATCTTAGTTTTATATTTTTATTTCACATCATGTTTAAAAGTTTCTTATGGTCACTGGAATAATTTATAAAGGTATTTACCTCATGCAACTTTGCATGACCCTTGCAAAATATAAAAACACAACAACAACCACATAAAATAAATTTTGCACAACTTACTTTGCAAGGGTCTAGCAAAGTTGCAATTTCTGAGGTGAATGCCTTTTATATTATGACAACAACTAAATTATTGTTGTAGTAATTAAATACTTATTACACTTATATTTCACTCTTACCTTATTTAAGAATTGGGTGAAAAGGAACCATATGAGTAGTTGCGCCAAACATATTTTAGTTTACTACAAAAATAATTTGGTCACGAGAACGAATATATGATTACCACAAGTATAATAGGGTTGCTGTTTAAATATATATTTAACTATATTTATTGTAGCAAAAATATTTAAAGTTATCTTTTGCAACTCAAATTGATTTTCTTTAACCCTAGAATACTAATGTACGTAAATTTCGTATCGTTAGTAATAACAGTATAAATTTGAATATAAAATTGAAAATGTGATTTGAAATGGTAAAGTAAATGTTTGGGGGATATAGTATTCAATTCTAGCTTTTCAATGAAATTAATGTAAATATATAAAAAAAATTATGAGTTGGCGAAATTGCCACAGAAAGGAAAGAAAAATGTGATGTTAATTTATCGTTTATGTAAAAAAAAAAACGAAAGAATGGCATGTTTAATAATCATCTCAAGTCTCTGGCGAACGCCAATAATAATTTACAATGACTTTTTATAAATAAAATCTAAGTATAATTTAAAGGAATTTTTAGTAGTTTATTTTGATTTATTGAATTTGTCTTTTTCACTTTAAGCCTTTTGGAAGACAAATAAGTAATAACAATGCACTTAGGTGACATAGCAACAACAAATAAACTGCATACATAAAATTAACGTATCGTTAGTATTAATGTATAAAAAAATATCGTTAGTATTCTAGGGTTAATTAAAATTTTATTAAATTTTATTTAACATTAGCAGCTAAATCTATTTATTTCAAAATATTTCTGTTAAATAGAATTTCTTTGGGATTCAAACTTGAATAAACTTGGCAACAATATGCAGCTTTAAAATTTATATTGGTTTTTTTTTTTAAACAATCTTTACTTTCAACACCCATTAACTACTAAAATCTTAAGTAACTCTTACATATTTCAGCGTAAAATTTGCTGTCAAAAGGCCACCATTTAAATTCCATGCCATAGTAAATTCTTTTAAAATAACATTTGCCTAAACAAACAAAATTAAAGCTGATGTACTCAATCAATAATGAACTAAAAATATAAGCATATGGGCTTATAAATTTATAAATAATGTAAGCCATCAATTTTTGATCGATGTAACGTGTTGAAAATAGTAACAGCAACATAAATATAAACAAGATAAAATACTTTAACTAAAATATAAAAAAAAAAAAAAAACTAAATGCTAAAAAAGAAAACCTAAAACATATTTTAAACTTCAATTTATATTAGAAAAATTTAAACTTTAAACTTAGTTTTAAACACAAAACACCGTTAGCAATAACGGTTTAAACACCCCCACATAAAAAAATATGTTGATGATTGGTTTTTGTTTAATGAAATTTATTAAATGATTTATGAAGAAATTTATTTTTATTTTATAATAAAAAAATATAAAAAAAAGTATTTATATATTTTATTACTTGAAAAAAAAAAATAAAATAAAATAATGTTATCTGTAAATGAGAGCTGTTGAAAAGGAAAGAAATGAAGAAAAAAGTGTTGGCAAATGTAATACATTCTGCTGTATTTGTAACAAATATTTTTTTCTTATCTTTTAAGTAAATAAATATATATTACTTAAATGTATTTAGGTATATAGTATGTAATTTGTTTATTGTACAGACATTTTGTTTATTATTATCAGCATAGAAAATTACAATTATTTGCGGTTTTATTTTTTATTTATTTATTTTTTTGCAAATACAAATATTGCAAGAAGGCTGGCATTTGTTACCCCCATACATTTTTTAAAAAATTTATTTCTAAACTATGTATGTGGATGAACTAAGAGTAAAACCACAAGAATAACTCAATTATATTATAACGCCATGGCAATTGCAATAAGTAATGAAAAAAATACTACTTACATTATTTTTAACTTGTAGCTACTTTTCTTTATCAGTTAAATGTAATCAAGCAATAGCTATATGGCAAATAATGAAGGAAAATACAAAATAAATAAATTAATAAATAACAAAATGCCATAAACTTAAACTTTACTAAAGTAATATGTTTTAAGGGGGGGGGGGGGGAAGAAATACACACATACAGAATTGCCTATTTAAATTTATATAAGACATTTGCATGTGTTGCATTATACAAAGTACTTACAACTTATTTTACTTACTTCTTCGTATACCTAAAGTATTTGCTCATATATCAAACGCCTACTTCCTTGCTTGCTGCTTATTATTTGCCTTTATAGACAGTTGTCTTGAATATAATTTTTTTCTTTATTGCTTTTAGCTAGTTTGCCTTTTTTTAACAATATATATATGACACCTATTGTTTAAAAAACAGCTATGAATTTCTAGCTAAAAATATTATAAAGAAAACTAAATTTATGGTTCCTACAATTGTCTTAAATTTTAAGGGTATTCACTTTAAATTAAAAACCAATATAGAAAAAAAAATAGATTAAACAATTTGTCCACAAAAAATTGTCACATAATTTTTTTGTGTTTACTATCAATTAAATTATCGCTTGGTTATATAAAATTAAGAGAAAAAAAAAAAATTACTGCGCTTTATTATGTTTTTAAGTAAGTCTTAAATAGGACCTCTTTGATAACCTACTACCATACCAAAAAAACCGTTTCAAATTATTTCAACGCCAACGACCAACCACAGCGAGACTATATAGAAAATCAACACCAAAAACAAAAATAAAATTAAAACACAAAAAAATGCAATATGTTGCCAATAAATAAAACCTTATAGACAAATTTTTGTTTGCTACTACAACTAGCAGCCAGCACTACCATATAAAAAAATATGGCTATAACTATGCCAAAAAGTCAATAAACGCCGTGAGCGTTTAGGCAGCAGCCATTAACAGCAAAAATTACAAAAATAAAAAATGCCTTTGATATGAATATTAGTATGCCACCTATTGTTAACCAATATATATATTTTTTTTTTGTTAATAATATTTATAAATTTTCATAACAACTGAAATATTGTTTAAGTTTAATAGAGGAAATATTTCAAAGAAAATTGTTGCCTAATTTTAGGCAGAATATAAAATTGATTAAAGTTTGTTTATTTGATGAAAATTTTATTACGTTTGAGAAACTGCAAGTGTCGTAATTAATTAAAAATGTAACATTGATACATTTTAAATGTATCAATAAAAAATTAATTATTTTTCCAATAAAGTTAAAAAATAATTATTAAAAAAATTAAATATCAATTTTGTCCATTAAAATTAGACGAAAAAAAATTACCAATCCACGGGATTTGATGGAGGGAAGCAAATTTTTTTTTTTTAACATATGGATATATTGATGTTATATACATGCTATTAAAAGTCACCAATAATAAAGTATACCAAATATATAAGTATATTAAAATGATTTCCGAATTTTTTTAAAAATGAGCCTAATATAGAACCTATTGCCATTTATATTAAAGTTATTTCAATCAAATATTACTGTTATTTATGTACAATCTTTGTGAGTTATTTTCGAATTAGGGTCTTATATGGGAGCTATGCCTAACTGTGGACCGATCTTGCACTCCAATTCAAGGTTGTATAAAACCAAATTTTATTGAAATACTGACATAAATAAGGTATGTAAGCGTTAAAACCCTATTCCGGGGAGTATTTGTATGGGGGCGAGGTGAAATAATGGACCGACTACGACCAATTTTAATAGAGTTATCCGTTATGCAAATGAATATACATGTGTCAAATTTCATCAAATTATCTTTAAAATTGTGACCTTTATGCACAAGGTTTGCATGGGCAGACAACCAGCCGGACGGACGGACAACGTTAGATCGATTTTCGATCTATTGGTATACTGGGTGTTGCATAATTCTTTCTGTACGTAACATATTCTTATGATGGTGTAGGGTAGAAAAGTATTAGTATTTGTTATATATATATATTTTTTTTTTCAATAACTTTTTTTTTCTATTGAATCGATTTAGTTGATTTCAAATAGCCATCTGCTGAGAAGAACAACAAACCTTATGGGTAAATTTCATTTAATTAGTTTTAGTAGTTTAAATATGATAAATTTTACTACAGACGGACGAACACAGAAGAATTTTCTTTGAATAATTACTTGTCAAATCTGGTGATATGTAGATGGAAATTTACCCCTTTGAAATTTTTTTACTTCATATTAAATATAAATTTGATTTTGTTATAAAAAAAAAAAAAAAATAAATTAAATTAAAAAAATCGTTGATACCCTTCACCATCTTACCGACAAATAATTAAATTTTCGCCTTGACGTATGCTTTCATACTTTCACATTTATAAATCTACATTTTTTCAAACTACAAAAATTTTAATACGAAAAAAAAAAAAAATTAAACAATCATAGCAAGCTTTGTTAACCGATCTTGCTGAATTTCAATAGCAACATTCTCGAAAGGATTTCCGATCGTTTAATATATATATTGTATATGGTAGTTATCGGTGGGCTTCATAAAAGCCGTTTCAACCGACACACGGACGGACGAATATGGTCCTATCGTCATCATTTCTTACAAGGGTCCCGAAAATATCAACTTTTTTGCGACGAAAATTGTGAAAATTACAAACGGAATGACAAACTTATATATACCCTTTACACCTGTGGTGAAGGGTATAAAAAAAAATAATAACATATTGAACTAAAACTGTTATAAAATCCTTTTAAATCACAAAACAATCTATTTAAAAAAAAAGAAAGGAAATGGTGTAATTATAGTAGGTTTTTTTGTTATTTGATTAAATGACATTATTGTTGATTATTTTACTATTTTATATATTTTTTTGTTTAGTGCTGTATTTTTTCACAAATTATTGTCATAGGTTAGTGAACTACAATGAGCACGAGTTGTGTGTAGTTTAGTTGGTTGGGCTGTCAGCAGCAGCTAAATAGCAATGAACCAACAACACCACAACCAACTAAAACTAAAAAGTACAATAGCGGCAATGACTATTTAATAAACGCCAACAACAACACCGCAATTTTAACTTTATCTACTAATGAAAGCAAAAGTATAAAAATTTTCAAATGTTTTTTTTTTTTTTTTTTTATTATTTGTCATTTTGTTGTTATTGTTATTAGTTAAATTAAATTTGTCAGAACTATTAACTACAACCAGCAACTACATATTAACAAAGACAATAACTAAACAGCAGAGCTGCAAAAGAATCAATAGTTAAAAATTATTTATAGCTATAAAACATTTTAAAAATACAAAAACATAAAAAACTTTTGAAATTCTTTTAAATATCTTTTGGTTTTATTTACTGTTGCTATCTATCACCACTCTACATGGGCACTTGAGGTAGTAGTATTTAATTTTGTTAAGTTTTCTTTATTTGTGTGTACAATTGCAATTGGCACCATCATGATTATAAAATAATATATATTACCGCCACTATTTACCGCCGACAGCTATGCAACAGCAGTCAGTCATTTAGTCAATTGAACAAACATCAAAATTATTTTATTTTTTTTTTTACTGATTGTCTACATACTTGCTATACCTACCTTCTATTCAATATTAGTTTGTTCATTCATTTATCTGACAATATGTATTTCTTTTTTGTTATTGGTTGTAAAGTTGATGAAATACAACAAAGTATTTATAATTGCAATTAAGTTGAACAAATAATTTAAAATTTATTTAAGTTTTTTTTATAAGTAGGTAAATTTTAATAATTTTTCAATATTTATTATTGAAATGACTGGTAGTTGGAAAGATAGGCATACAATATAGAATTTTTTCGAAGAATAAATCAATATTAAAAAATAAATAATTATAATTAAAGATAGAAATTAATAAAGATTTGTTAAAAGTATTTGATAACACAAGATTTTTAAATGCTATAAAATTAACAGTAGTTTATTTTTATAGAAAATTATTTTATTCTCCAATAAAATAAAAAAAAACTTTAAAGGAACATAAACATAAATTTATAGAAAATATCGTTTAAAAAGATAATTTAAAATCCTTTTGCACAAATATTATGAATATTATATTTACAAGGAAAGTAGTAAAAATGTATATACCATTACCGAGTAATGCAGAAAGTAATAAGTTGTTAATATGAAAATCTAATTGTTTTAGCTCATAATAATTACTAAACATTTTATATAAATTTTCTAACACCTATTAAATGTGTAAAATAATACAACATGTGTCATATCCGTTGCGTGCTAAAAAAATATTCATCATTATGACAAATTCTTTGAAAAAATAAATTTACACTATTAAAAAAAAATCCCATTAAATATAAAGAAAATTAAAAAATTTATATTTCTAACCAAAATTATGGAAAACCACAAAACTATAAAAAAGTCATATGCAAACACACAAGCAATTTTTTTCAATTCACTAAGAAAAACATACACACATACAAAAATTCAAAAAACTAAATACAGCAAAGAAACTTACATATCTCTCCTCAAAAGTTTTCATAATAATTTTTATTTTATTTTGTATTACTAATAATATAAGTTTAAATATAAAACAAAATATATAAATATGTGTAATAAATATATATGCAAGTAAATGCATATACATATATGTATGTATATGATTATACAAATACAAGTTTATATAATTATTTGTTATTTTATTTTACTTAGGGTTAGCGACCGCAAAACTATCTGACATTAGATTGCGATGGCGGCCAAACGACAACAGCCGATGCAACTGCACTGCAACTATTTACACATATACAAACACTCATACCTAGTCAGTTAGTCGCACATGCAACAAGGCAGAAAAATATTGCATCCAAAAAAAAATTATACACAAACAACACTGAAATCTAACAACTTAAGGCAATGTACAACGAAATATTGCAAAAAAAAAAAAAAAAAAAAAAAAAAAAAAAAAGTAGACATTGGCGACAATACTTAACAATGACGATAGTTTGTATTTCTTTTGTAGAGCCACCACAAACGACGTTGACGTTTTCAACGACTGACGACTGTCTTTATATATGTATGTTATATAGTGTATATATGGCAGTGAGTAAAAACTTGCTGCTCAAATACAAAACGCCATGCAACACAAATTACCATGCAATTCAGTCAACTGCATTTTATTTATACGAATAAACTATAAAATATATTTTATTATTTTTTTTTTTACTCTTTGTAATACAAAAAATGTATGATAGGAATATGAGCATGTGTTTGTTGCATTATTACTTATTCTTTGGTAATATTTGTATTTTATTTTTATAATAAATATTTTTTGCTATTTTTTTTTTTTCTATATTTTTAAAAGATGTGAGTGTAGGTTTTAGCACACCATTTCCTTAGAAAAATAAATAATTTGTTACGTTTAATAAATATATTTAAAACAACTTAAGATTTAAGTGACATTCTTGGACATTTTTATATAAATAGGAACCGAATAAAAGTCAATAACAAGGTCTACGTTTTTCTTTGCATGTTTGGGGTATTAAACTTCTTATGCTAACGTTGGGGTGTGTGGTGATTAGTTTAATTTTCAAATTTTAAAACAGCTTAAGTGCAGACATTTTCTTTGCTTTATCAAACATTAAACAGTGGGAAAGAATCGAAATAAATCTGTTAATTCTAATCGGCTTGTTGGATTTGCATGAAATTTCACATAGAGGTAGCAAAGAACAGTAGCATTTCGAGTTTAGAAACAGGATCCAACATACGCATCAGGAGCGGAACTATGGTTGTTCAAAATAGAGTAATAGTGCCTTTAAAAAGGTTTAACCATTAGCGAATTTTTGTTCCTTACCCAATTTCCAAGATTTTTATATCAACTTAAAGTCCTTGATAAATCCTTTAGAAAACTTTTGAATTCTCAAAAATCTCAATTTTACAAGATCTTGGTTAAGATTTTTCCATATAGAGCTAAATATTTTCAACCGATTTTATTATATTTTATGCAGTTGGTTAAAAAGCAAAATTATCTATCGAACAAAGAAAATTTTGAGTCGTTATTTTTATTAAGTAAAAAGTTATAATTCTTTCAAAAAAAAAAAATTTTAAATTCAAAAAATATTTTTTTCCTCTTCTCGATTAATATGAAAACCAAATGAAAATATTAAAATTTTGGTATCACTTTTCCCTGAATTAAGTGGCATTTTCGACCCATTTAACACAAATGTATAGACGGACGGACATTGCCATGTTGTCAAAAAATATTTCAGAATTCTAAAAATTCATTTTTTTACTAACTAATAAACAGAAAAGATAGAATGTGGTCATCAAAATTTGGATATCACTTCTTCCTGAATTAATCGTAATTTTCGTCCCATTTAACCCAAATGTATATACGGACAGACGGACATTACCATTCAGCTAAAAAACATCTTATAATTCTAAAAATGCATTTTTTTTACTTACTAATGATTTCTATTCATTAAATTAAACGTGATCATTAACGTGTTGATATCACCTTTCTCTGAATTATGCATTATTTTCGACTCATTTAGCTCTAATGTATAGACGGACCGACAGACTTTACCGTTCTGCTAAAAAAAAGTCTTAAATTCTAAAACTAAATTTTATTAACTAAAAATCAATAAAATTAAACGTTATCATTAAAATATTGATATCACCTTTCTCTGAATTATGCATTATTTTCGACTCATTTAGCTCTAATGTATAGACGGACGGACAGACTTTACCGTTCTGCTAAAAAAAAATCTTAAAATTCTAAAAAAAAAAAAAAGAAAAAAAAATCTAAACTAAACTAATAATCAATAAAATGAAACGTTATAATTAAAATATTGATATCACCTTTCCCTGAATTAAACGCCATTTTTGACCCCTTTTACCCAAATGTGCGACGGAAGGACGGACATCAGAATTATTTAAAAAATATTGATATCACCTTTCCCTGAATTTAGCACCATAAACGACCCATTTAACCCAAATGTATAGACGGACATTACTAATCTGCCAAAAAAAGTCTTAATATTCTAAAATACATAATAAATAAAAAATAAAACATGATCATTAAAATATTAATATCACCCTTCCCTGAAATAAGCGCAAATTTCGACCCCTTTTACTCCAATGTGTGCTGATAGTAAATATTAAACTATTATTGCAGTTAAAACTTCGAAGAGATATCTTTGGGGAATTTAAAAATAATATTACAGTTTAAGGTTCATCATTTAAGGTCTTTAAACACTACAGTAAAGAATTGTAGGTTTTGTGTAAATTACATATTACAGTTTTAAAGC
Organism: Protophormia terraenovae; assembly: GCA_951394005.1. Taxonomy (NCBI): domain Eukaryota; kingdom Metazoa; phylum Arthropoda; class Insecta; order Diptera; family Calliphoridae; genus Protophormia; species Protophormia terraenovae. Next base: position 168,560,349 of record OX596073.1, on the reverse strand, counting down.
GAAGGCTATAAAAATGTTTTGAAATTACTATAATATTAGGTAGAGCTTTATATATGTATAAAAAAAATTAAACAAAATTTAGGAAACAGTGTAATCTGTTGATGACCAAATGACCGACCACAATTTGTTTAATATTGTGATTAGTTAGCATGTAACTCGTTTTCAAGAAGACATATGATTATTATTATGACTTTTAAAACTGAAAAAAAAGCAAAAGAAAACAAAACGGTCAAATTAAAGCAATAATTTCGTAAAATTTAAGAAAAAAAATATTTAAAAAATAAGAAATAAATAATATTGCCAAAAAGCTCTCTGGTGCCAAAATTTAAAGATTTTTCATAAATTACCTTAAGGCTTGTTTAGTTTGAATGACAGAATAACAAACACACAAAATGTAATTTTTTTTTTTAAGAAAAAAATCTTTTGTTTAAAGATGAAGGCGGTTTTTATTTTAAACTAACTTTAACATACTGACTGACTGCAAGACCATAAAAATAGCTGCTGCTTTTTTTAGAAAAAAAAAAAAAAATTGCAAGTGTTTTGTATTAAATAATATAAGATAAATTTGGGGTTTTTTGTTTAGTTTTTTTTTTTAAATTTTAAACAAATCATTTGATTTGTGATTTTAAAAGCCTTTGGCATATTCACACAAATTTTTCTTTATTTCTATTTAAAGCGTTATTTTTTACTACTGTTGCTACACGCCCATATATTTTTCAACATTTTCCTTTAGTAATTTTTTTTTTTTTTTTTTTTTTTGTATTATTTTTGGCAAAACTAGCCATATTTTATTTATTTTCTGTCTTGGCGGTTTTTCTTAAAAGTAGTTAAAAGCTTATAAATGCCTTACAAAATGTGCAATCATGTGTGCAACAAGTTGAAAAATTATAAATGATTTTGTAGGTCAGAATTTTTAAATGATTCTAAAGATTTTTTTTACTATATTGCAAGTAATTAAAAATTTACTTTAATTTCAAAAATACCTTTTTGATTATTGTCATTTATATTAGGAAAAAAAAGAGGTTGATTTACTTTAAATTTATTAAAGTCTGATATCAGTTTTTAAATACTTTTCTTTTTTTTTTTTTTCAAAAATTTCTTGTAAAACAAAAAAATATTATAAAATTTTTAATTTTTAATAAAAAGACACATTGAGGCCAATATTGAAACGGATATGTTAGTTAGATTATATGAATAGATAAATTAATAATATTAATGTTTAATCAATTATGACCAGAGCTGCTTTAATTAAAACGTTTAATTAAATACATTTAGATTAGATAAAATATGAAATTTTATATTTATTTATTTAGAATTGAAATTTATGTTAAATTTAGTTACATATTTTTATTTTAAGGAACGCTAATAGAATTATTTTTAACAAAAATATAAAGACAAAGTATATTGTTTAAGACTTTTGGAGATACATATATTTAAACTCTTAAACTTTTTAAGAGAATTAAAAAAAAAAAAATTATAAGTTTATTGCTTTAAATAGCACGAATGCTGCCAGCTTAAATAGCTATAAATAAAAATTAAAAAACAATTAGTAATACAAATGAAGTAAAAAAATATTTGGCTGTGCCGGTTTTTTAAGCATATCTCCGCCATTTATTAACCGATCTGGTTGAATTTCAATAGCGAAATTCTAGAAAAGATTTCTGATCGTTTGATATACATATTATATATAGAAGTTATCCATGGGCTTCATAAACGCCATTTCAACCGACACACGGACGGACATGGTCCTATAGTCATCGCTTCTTACAAGGATCCCGAAAATATAAACTTTTTTGCTCTCCGACGAAAAATGTGGAAATTACAAACGGAATGACAAACTTATATATACTTTACATCTGTGGTAAAGGGTATAATATAATTAATATTTCTGGTAATCTTGACTTTAAGAAGTAAAATTTAAATTTTCAACTTGCTAAGAAAACCACTAGCAAATAAACTGGTGAATAATAACCAAATATTGCAAATTATTTTTATGTTTTTCCTTTTAACTATATTTGGCGAATGTGGTAAGAAATATAAGCTTTTTATTATAAAATAATAAAGGAGATAAGTACGGATAATTCCTTGGAATTAGTAAACCACAAAACTTGTGAAGTAGTATTTAAAATTCCTTAAATACCCAGCAAAGTCTTTGCTTTCCTGGTAAACTAGCAAGTAAAATTGGAAATAGAAATAAATTACTAACTGCCGGATTAACAAGTAAAGTCTTAACGCACTTAATTTTCTATTTGACAAAAAACTTTTTTGTAACAAAACGGAAAACCTTCTGACTGTTAATCCAGCGCTCTAGCCAACTGATCGACGCAATATTACTCTTCTTGTTTAAGTAATGTAGAGTGGAGGCAAATAATAATGATGTATTATTACCAAGAAACTACTTTAATAAGTAGTAGCCATTACCGAAAACAAACAAGTTTTTGCTGGGTATTTACAATTATTTTTGCAATATTTACACACATTTATTGTGTGTAAAAATGAGACAATTTACTTCAATTTTTCTCTCTCTTTTTCTTTTCTTCTTGATATTATATTAAACATAACTTCAGAGTTTACTTTAAAACCTTATGTAGTGTTAAGTAGTGGGAGTGTTTTAAATTGTGTGAGATTTTACACATTTTAAATATAACAAGCGGAAGTTTAAATTAAAATTGAAAATTATTTAATTAACAGTGCGAATATAATTAAAGTTGAAAAAACTATGAGAATTATTAAGCCCATACAAGGAATTAAAAGTTTATATAAGATATGAAGATTAAGAACAATCCTTGTAATTAAATATTACATTTATTTCAAAAGAAGTTGAAAAAACTATATTCAAAAGCATTACATTTGTAAGATTATATTTTGTAACCATATGTATTAAGTATTAATTTCCTTTGCTGGCTTTAAATAACTTATTTGAATACATATCAAATTAACTTAAGAATTTTAAACGTGGGAATTTTAAATGAATATAGTTTTCAATAATATTTCTTCAGAAGTCAAAAGCCATAAATAACATTTAAAAGAAAAAACATATATTTCTTTTTTTTAAACAAACGACACAAAAGCGCCATAAGGCAAGACTAGACTATATTAAAGTTCAAAGTAAAAGAAAAAAAAATTTTTTTTTTCTTACTAAAGTAAAGGCGGAAACAAATGTAAGAGAATAATAAAAATTTTAAAACACTCCCACTTCTTAGCAACAATGAAAATTAGACAACCATAAACTTACAATAGAATAATGAAAATGAGAAGGAAAAGCTTAAAAAAAAGATTAAATAAAAAAAATATTTAGGAAGTTCATAAAGACTTTAAAAAGGCGGCAATATTTCAAAAAACCTTCATACCTAAAACAAATGTCTAAAATACAAAATTCAAAATAATTTAGCTAATTACAATTAATTACAATTGATTTTCAAATATATTTATGTAAATTGTTTAAAACCAAAATTTGTAACATAACAAACATGATTAATATTTACCTTATAAACAGCTTCTAATGACACAGAATATACAATTTGGTAAACTTACCTAAAATGAGAACAGAAAAAAAAAATTACACATTAAATTATTATTTATTGTTTTAATCTTTGAAATATGTACTTAATTTTAGGCTTTAATTATAGTAAAATATTAAGCAATTATTTTTAACTTTTTTTTTACTGAAAATAATTACTTGTTTATATTATTTATAGCCTTAGGCTTAAATAGTTATATAAAATATATTTAATTATAACAAAAATATGTATTAAATCTACTACGTCACCCACTCAATGTGAACGGGGTATTTAGAGGTAGATGTTTTGTTAAACACTAAAAAAAGTGTGTAGAAAAACTCATAAATCAGTTTATATCGAATTAGATTATTTTAAATATTTATACTACATTGGTATTTAAATATGTAGTAGCATGAAAAAAATATAAAAAAATGAGTGTGTACACTGCAAATAATTCACAAACGTTATTTAAAAAAAAAAAAAACTGCTGAAATGTAATCAATTCCAATTCAGCAGGATATACTAAAATATTGCAGCTTGCTTTAATAAAAGCTTTTATTTACAATTTTAGCATATAAACCGGTTTCAACCCTTACGCGAATTTGACCAAAATGATGTAACCACAATAGTATATAACATTTTCTAACTTCTCCATATTAATAGGAAAATATTTTTTATGTATCATTTATCATAACTAACATTTTACAGTATCTTGTTTGACGTTGTTTTCTCTTATAAAACATTTGCACGATCAAACAACAGCAAACACTTTTTTCTTTTGACTAGTGGTCATGCAAATTTGGTCAAATATTTGACAAATGTGAACCATATTTAAGAAGCAACTTATTGTTTGTTGAGCCTATACTTTAACTGCACTTGAGACCCCCCTTAATTTAAATTTTAAGTTAAAGATTATTAAAAAAATAAAATAATTTTGTTTAGAATATTTTTTTAAGTGTATTCTATCTAAAAATTAAAAAAAAAAAAAAATCTCATAAAAACAGTTCAATTTAATTTACAACGTTATAAACGATTTGTGTTTTTAAAATAGTAAAAACCATTAACAATGTTTTTAAAATAAATTTTCTAGGTCAATAACAAACATTGACTTGAGTTGCAAATAATTTTATATTCAATATACAAAATGCATGTCTATCTAACTAACTAAATTTATGGAAAATTAGATATGTGAACAGTCAAAAAATAATAATTAAATAGCCACGAAAACTTTGTTAAAAATATTAGTCACCCAAAACGATTATATTTTTTTTTTAGGGAAAATTCTAAATATATTTTTTTATATAAAAATCAAAAACTAAAATAGAGATATTTATAGTAATAACTTAATTCAAAAGCATGAATATATTAAGTTCCGTTTTTTTTTTTCTCTCTTTTTCGTTACAACATTTAGTTATGGTTATTGAAATAATAATGGAAATTTGATATCTTAATTATGACGTTATCTATAGCAAAATTTAGATAAACGTTTTTAATATAATAGATGTTGATAGCTAATGAATTATTAGATTGAAAACAAAATCAACAACAACAATAAAACATATTATAAAGATTTTAGTTAATAAAACTAATTTTAGGTTAAAGGTGGCGTATGATTAATATTAATTAAATAAAACATTAAAATATGCAGCAATATAATATTACTTTTCCAAGAATTTTAAATAATTTTATAGAAATAATAAAAGCTAAGAATTTAAGCTATATTTCAGATTATTGCAAATTTAAGCACTTTTTCTTAGCATTATTATTTTATGCGAAAAAGAAAAAACTAAAAATGTTTAAAACTTAAATAAACTTCAATTGTTATTATTATAAACTTGAGCTGTTAAGAAAAATTATACAAAAATTAATTATAATTAAGAAAAACATTAGATATAATAACATATGATTAATATCAGCTCTAATTAAATATCAATATCAAGTATATTGTCATTTATATAATTATTTTACACAAAAATAAAAATTTTACTAGCTGGGTGTTGCAAACACGTATTCTTTTGTAATACAAAAAACACTTATTTTTAAAATTGTATTACTCTAGTCTATATATTGCTAAAGTATAACACACAAATTTTGCGTTATATACATTTAATAATTATAATCAATTCTAATCAAATATGCATTTTTGTCAGGGACATTTTTCTACATGAACAGATAGTCAGACGGACTGACAGACGGACGGATGTATGTATGCACAGAGAGACAGCCACACACAGAATTAAAGCAGTCAAGACAAAAACAGTTTTTTGTTTAATTTATTTTAATGCATGTAATTTTTTTTTTTTTTTTTTACAAAAAAGCAGGCGGTTTAAGTTGATTTTTATTAAAAAAAAAAAAAAAATAACCACAAAACATTTACATTTTGCATTCGAAATTGAATTGATAAATACACTGCGACATATAGACAGTCAAACAAACAATAAAAACAAATAACATTCATACATCTCTTTTTGATTAAACAATAATTGACAACTTGTTGACATTTGACAGGTAATTAACAAATACACAACACAGTTTTACGTTTTACAATGAATATGAAAAATGATGCTTGAAATGAAATGTAAATTAAAAGAGGTTTGGTAAATATATGAATATAGAATTTAAATATTAAATTGTTTGATAAATAAATATTGTATTTAATCTTAAAAGTTTGAGATATATTAAAGAAGAGAGAATTTTGATATAAGATGCAAGTTAGGAAAACGGTTCTGAAAAACGTATGTGTGAGTTAAAAGAAATTTTCACTAACAGCTTATTTGATAACAAAAAAAAACGTTTCAATATTTTAATCGAAACAAGTGTCAAAAAATTCGTAACTTTGAGCTGGTTTTAGAAAAAATATTTAAAAAATCTTTCCCATGGGATTTTGTGTCGCTAGAAGACTTTTTAAGGCATTTTGATGAAACATTTTGTGGAAAATTATCTTTTATCAACAGAACTTACAACAATGAAAATTTGTAATATTTTTATGGAACAAAATTACAAAATTTTTATTAATTTTAAAGAAAAATATCGAAAAAAATTTTTTTTTTGCATGATATACTAAAACGACGGTTTATGAACTAACATTTCTACGAAAATTTTTTTAAATATTTTTTTTAATATTTGTATAAAAATTACGAAGTTTTTGTTGGTACCCATTTCAAGCCAAATTCAATACTATTTACTGGACGAAATATTCTAGACTCTAAACATTTGTTTAATATTTTTCTCATATTAAACTAATTTTTACTCATTGTTTGAGGGGTCTTCCTACAAAATTTTTGTCTACGGGACACTCACTCCAACGCACAATCTCTCTTTTGAATATAAATTATGTAAAATTATGCTCTTGTGTAATATATGCTTTAAAGTATAAAATATGCACAAATAAATTGGTAAAAAAAATCAATATCTTTATAGCAACGATTATTTTGAATTTCGTAGTGACTTTAATTCATGGAATAAAAGAATTTTTGAAATTTTGATCCTTATATTTTTCATCAAATCATTTCCTTTTCATACAGTATAAACCTGTTTATTAGGAAGTAGTCTGTAATCTTTGTTAGAAGTTGTTTCAAAAAGTTTGCTAAATTTTATTTCACTTTAAAAGTCAATATTTTTTAAAACATATTTTTGCTTATTTTTCCTCAAACCATAAGCTAAAACTCTGCTAGTTATATAAATATAATTATAATTGTCTTAATTCAATTTCAAAATTTAAATAATTATATCATTTCAAAGCAAATGAAAAAAAGAGACCTATAAAATATTTTCATGATTTAAATACTAATTTAAATAACAAGTACGAATAGAAATTATTTCTAATCACATGTTGCTTTTGTTTGTTTTATTTTCAGCACACAATAGATACAATGCAACGAACACAAGTTTTTCTGTTTTTTTTTTTTTTTTTTTTATTTATGTGAAAACATTTCTACTTCTAGGCAAATGTTTTAAATGCCTTGTAGGCGGTCATTAAACTTAATTTGTAATTTTTTTTTTTTTTCGTTTTGAAAGATATTTTTCAACATGACTACAAATAGAAAAACTAACAACAGCTGATAGATATAGAAAGACATTGAAGGGGTTGTTGCTACAACAAAACGAAAGACAAACAACAAACAAATTATTCAATAGAAATTGTAAAACAATAAAAAAAAACTATGTACATTGAAAAAAAAAAAAAAAAAGAGAGAAAGAAAGAAAAAAACTACAATAATGTAAATAGAAAAAAATTTTACAACTTACATTCATACAAACATTCATTGAATATACACTACGATGATACATTATACACAATTGTATTTGCAATGAATAGAAGTGTAGTCATCAAAACATCGACATTATCATCATTCAACAAACAACAATAATTACAAAATACAGTCATACCTAGAGATGTCGATATTTTTATTTCTTTTTTCCACAAACAACTAATGAACGAAATGACAAAAGAAGTATAGAAAGAAAAAAAAAAACTACAATAATTAGAAATTATAGTAATATAAATAACAACAAACTAAGTAATAAGTAACAAATGCAGAACTTTTAAAACAAGTTTTAATTAAAAATAAAGTTTAATAAAAGAAATTTCGGAATTAAATATTGATACTTTTTTAAAATAGTAGAAAAAAAAATTTAAATATTAATACAAACTAAAATTGAAGCTAAAAATAGCTTAAAGTTCATTGAAAGCACTTTAGACAAAAATAGTGGTTTAAAAGCGCTTTTAAGCTTTTTTTTACCTCTAATTAAATGATAGCTAAAACATAAAACTACTACTAGATTCTTTATTATTATTTCTCATAACAAGAATTCATTCCTTTAATGTTTTGTTTTCCTTCTATTAGCTGTAATATGAAAATGTTTAAATAAGCGACCTATCATACACAAGTTTCTATTGACCAACACGAAAAAAATAAAATAAAAAATAGAAATAAATATAGAAAAGCGAAACAAAAAAAAAAAATATAGAAAAAATACTCAAATAACGAACGGATGACTACAACAAACTATAGACGACAGCATTGCATTAGCAGCTAAAGTTTTAGTTGCTGTAGTGTGGTTGCTCATAGCAAAACGCTCACCATTGCTGCTGCCACCAGACACACATATAGCTGGCGACAACGTAATTCGCGTTGTAATATTTAATTCATGTTGTTGTTATTGTTGTTTTAGCTGTCATAGTTAGTGTTGCTGATAGTTTTCTGCTTGTTGTATTTGTTTATGTTGCACATTTTTAACAATTTTAGTTCAATGAACTCGTGTTAAAAAAAAAAAAAAAAAAAAACGAAATAAAAAAAATTGTAAAAAACAACAAATCTACTATTGAATCTCATTCATATCCATTTACTCGGTCTTGGCCGTTCATTAACTATTGGTTTTTGTTGCTACTGATGTTTTTTTTTTTTTTTTTTTTTTTTTTTCATACAACCTCCATTTATGTTAAGAGTTAGAGGCATATTATGTTAGTTATAAAGTTGGTAACATTTTGGAAATATTTTGAAGGGAAGGTTTATTAACAAATGATCGGTAAAATCAAAATATAAATAAAATCATTTTAACATGTCTTTGAGCTTTTATTAGAAGAATACTTTTAACGACTTTAAACTTTAAACATGCGATTCAAAAAATTGAATGAAGATAATTATGGAATTTCGGAACGACTTTTCCGATTTCAATGAAATTTCACATGTTGAGAGCAGAGGTGTAGGCGAGTTTAAGTTTACCAAGGTCCCAAAGTTGGACACCTCGGATATAAAATTTTTAAGAAACGTTCCTGACTCCTTATATCTGGTGAGCGTTTTTTTTTTTATATAGGAGGATTCTGCTTGTCGAGATCTACAAATAAACGTCAAAATTATTTTTTTTACACAATTTAGCTATTCGTTGTTAATAAAATAAAGGAAATTAAAAAAAAAAAAAAAAAAATGGGTGAAAATTTTACTTAAATTTCACCAAGGCAGGATAAAAAGTAAAAATGTTAATCTTTGAAGCCATAATATCTCTTAAACTAAAAGAGATAATGACGAAGACGACCAGCAGAATCCTCCTATATAAAAATCGTTTAAATCGGTCTAGATATAAGGAATCAGGATCGTTTTATACCCGAGGTGTCCAACTTTGGGACCCTGTGGACTAGCCCCCTGAAATATATTGTAATCCTAAGTAAGAAATATAAACGGAAGACCAGTTGTTTATAAATTTTCTCCCAAAAACCTCAATTTTAAGTCGTCTAATATTTATTTAACTATATATTGCTACCATTTTTGGCAAATTATTGTATAGACAGTTGAAACATTTCATTACAATATTCATACTGATTTCACTTAAATCATAAATAGTGTTGAACCAACAAGTGCAGAATAATATTATAACGCAACGAAATGTTGAGAAAAAAAATTTTAGAAAAAAAAACTGAACTTAATTAGCAGACAGTTGGTCAAACACAGAGAGAGATATAATACGATTGCTGCTAACAAACCAACATTCAAATCAAATTGTATGAATATATATTTTGTTTTTTCTTCTGTAGATGCTTCTCATCTTAAAGTGATTAATTTGTGTCGTTTGTCACTCTTGAAATCAAGATTATTATCCGCAATCATCCTACTACTTACTTAGTGTATATACAGTATTGTGCAGAACAAAAGCAATAAAATTTGAGTAATCTTAAGAATTGTTTTATTTTTTACAATAATTACACAGAAATTGTCGTCTTTAGAATAGTTTACATTTGAATTTTTCTTACTACCCAATACTTTGGACTTGAGTACTTTTGAAAGGTTTTTTTTATATGGATTTACGTCTAAGAACTAGAGCATATTATTAAACAATTTGAGGCAATTGTGTTTAATCTAATCATTTAAAAGTTTTAAAACATATTTTGTACTTTACTATTGCTAAAATTTTGAAATTTTTGTACTTTCTAACAACCTATTAAACTAAAAGAATTTTTCTTGCTTTTGTTGTGCACGATATTATATAGAGAACATATTGTTTTTATCTCGATTTTTTGCTTATCTGCCAAAGTATAAAATATAAATATTTTAAAAATTTTATTAAATTAGTTTTGTTGCAAATTAAATACTTTTGTTACTTATGTTATGCACAGTACTGTATGCATGATGTTGCAGAGTGCGTGTTGTAGTTCTGTAGTATGAATATGTTGCATTATAATGATTAGAGTATAATAATAATATTGTCTGTCTTTTTTTTTTGTCATTTACGTCTCTTAATGGTTGCTACAAGGAAAGCGTTGGCAGTAGCAATATAATCATCATTGCAACTTACACCATGTACATTATTATTATATATTTTTTTTTATTTTATTATATATTTAAGTTTCAATAAAGTAAATATACAAAATGATGTTAGAATTAAGTTTTATTTTTCGTTTTTCATTTAATATTGGAAAATTGTACAATATTTTTAAAGAAATCCATTAACATTTAAAGAAGAGATGAAGAAAGTAAATAAAATTTTATAAAAAGAAGAAACGAAAAAGGACTAAAATACAAAAAACCAATAATGAGAAAGTAAAAAAATTATTTAATTAAAAATTAAAGCCTTTAAGCTTTTATTTATATTAAATCATTAAGAATTTTTAACAATTTTGTTGCCGACAAAATTAATTTGTATACCTACTTTATTTATAAATTGTCTATATGTTAAATGTTTAAACAGATTTCTCATACATTTCTCTTTAATATTTTTTTTTTTTTTTTTTTCTAAAACTTTCAGCTTGGTTAGCTTTCAATTGCATGTTGTCGCAAGATTATGATTTATTCATAATTCGACTAAATGTTTCATAAACAGCCATTAATAGTTTACATAATTTTAAGCTGAAAAAAATTTAAGAAAAACTATAAATTTTAAGAAATATGTAAAATTTTGAAAAAAATAAAACAGCCATAAAAAGTAACATTTCAAATTTTTCTTTCAAATCAATATTGAAAAAATCTTTCAAAAACTTATTAGAGCATGAAAGGATTAATTTCCTAAGTTATTCATTATTGGTCTTAAATTTCAATTTAGTTCTATTTTTACAATTTATATATTATTCCAATTTATATAAACATTTAAATAAATCTAAGACAGTAACCCAAATAAAATTTTCAAAATCCTCAAATACATATAAAAAAAAAAAACATTTAAATATAATTTAAATTATCCAATTCAATCAATCACTTATCATGTGTTATAATAAATATGCTTCAAATAGTTTTTATAAACCAAATTAGAAAAAATTATTTAAACCAAAAAAATTAAACAATTATAAATAATTTATTCGCAACGTAACGCATTTTATATGCAAGTATTACGCGTGCCTCTATTTTATTTTTATTTTTAATTTTTATTTATTATTGTAGCTGCAGCTACATATGGTTTTGTTGCACTTTTTGCTAGTGAATTGATAATTTGCACTGCTTAAAGTTCATCGCTCTAATTCAATGCTAAACGGCTACGTTGTAACGTAGCGCGCACATATGTATACTAGTAAAATACAGCTACAGACACGTAATTTTTGCTGCCACACTTGGTTACATATTGTGGCAGCATATCGATGTTGGCTGCAGTACATTCAATAACGAGTAAATACTATGAAAACTTCTCGGTCACTGCAAATGTATTAGATTACAATGTAATTTTTTTTTTTTTTTTATTTTCTTTGCTAAACGACTTGTTTTTGTCAGCATGACTTTTCGTCAAGCAAATGCTTTTTAAAGTGACTGGCAGACTGTTACAATATTCAAATGGCAAAATGTGTGACGTTGGGTTTTTATGTTTTTTTTCGCAAAGATTATTTATGCGTTAATTATAAACATTTGTGCTTTCTTTAGTTTTTATTTAAATTTTATGTAGAAAATTATATAATTTTTGTTGATAAATTTTTAAATTAGCTGTAAGTGTTTTTCTAGTTTTTATTTTTATTTTTTAAGCAAATAGTTTTTTGTTAAGAAATTGTTGCTATTTTTTATGACTATAAATGCCATGCAAATTTCCTGTGAAAAATGCAAAAGCGTGAGGTATTTAAATTAGTTTGCAAAATTTGATTATTTTCTTTTTACTTAAAGTATTAATATTTTATTGCTTTAGTTTTTGTTTAAGGGAATATTAATGAGAATTTTTTTTAAGATAATTTTTTATCATTACAAATTAGTTGGAAGAATTTTAGGAATGTGGAAGCAAAAAACGAAAAGTATTATTTCTAAAAATAAAAAATAACAAGCACGAATGTTATATTCGGCTCGGCCGAATCTATATACCCACCATCAACTTTATCTAATTTTACGTTATATGGGAGGTGGGCGGACCACGCTCATTTTTTGTTTGCGAGTTTACATTAGTCTTTGAACTATTTGAACACAATTTCGTGGAAGTTTCACCTTATATGGGAGGTGGGCGGTAAAGTGGACGGACCAGGCCCATTTTTGGTTTTCAAGTTTATATCGACACTCAAACTATTTATGCAAAATTTCGTTGTCATAGATGCTTTTATTTAAGAGATATCAGCTGAAAAGTATGAAATTAAGCTACAACGGACAACCTGTGTTTTTAGTTTTTAGCATTTTCAATACCAAACAAACCTTATATAAGACAAATATTTTTACCAAATTTCGTCCCCCTACGTTGCCCCGTTCGAGCCCTATCCTGCTTTCAACAGACAGACAGACGGACAGACGGACGGACATAGCTAGATCGACTCAGAATCTAACCAGGACCCAGAAAATATATACTTTGTGGAGTCTTAAATGATTCCTTCGACATACATATATATAACCTAAAAGCTGAAAACAAAATAAATTTTAAAAATTAAAAAAAATTATAAAAGGAAAACTTTGAAAAGTTCAATAGAACTTTAAAAATCGTTTGTAAATGAAAATTTCCAAGATGTTAGAACTTTTTTTTTTATTTAAACATTTTCTATAAAAATCGGTCTTTATTTTTTTAAATCTTATTTAAACTATCGTTTAGCACCACAAATTAGCTACAAAAATAAACAAATATTTAATTGCATATTTCTTTTGAGGAGTGTTTGTAGAAAATCTGTTACTTATATCTCTTAAATCTTTAAAATAAAATTTATGAGAGAAAGAAAATAATTGCATTTAATTACTATTAAATTGACTGTTAAAAAAATACGTTTATATGTGGTATATGAAAGCTGCCACAAACTAAATAGATATTGTACACTTTTGCTCTTTTTACTTTTAGTTTTTTTTTTGCCAACATACACAAATGATGATTGTGATGACGATAATTATTTTATTGAAGTGATGGTATTTATTTTATTTTTTAAGTCTTAGGGATTTTATGAAAATATGAGAGCGAAAAAAAAAACCTGATGACAATCTTAACATATTATATGGTCTAAGAGTTGTGGACATGCCACAAAAGTTTTAAGAAAAAGATAAAAAAAATTGGATATATAAAAAATAATTACAGATATTTAGCTAAAACGAGTTAAGAAATTAAGTTGTTAACACTATTATTAAATACCCAGCAAACAAATGTAATTGAAATTAAAAATTCCTATTACAAATTTTTAATAAACTAGTTTGACTTCCAAGAAGTTATATAATAAGTGGTATACATAAAATAAATGACTAAGCTAAATTTTGTGCAAGAACTTAATTTCTATATTAATTTACTTTATAAAGGAAGGAACCAATCTAGATCATTGTTAGTGACGTAGTCAATTTCGTAGTCTTTAACTACTGCTATTATAAAAAAGTGATCCTTTTTTATATAAAGCGTTTAACTAACATATAAATTTTAAAAAGTAAAATAGTTTTATTAAAAAAAATGTTTAATGATTAATTTTCTATCGATATTATTTCACGACAAAAGCTATTTATCGGATTTAATTTAACACGTTGTATAAATTTAAAAAGAAATTGTATAAATAAAAACTTAAAAATTAATAAATACAAAAAATTTTGTTTTACTACTATAGTCGTAGTCAAAAAAGACTTGAACTTGGAGTTGTCTTAAAATATAAGTTCAGTAAATCAGTTAAAATAAATATATTTCAAGCAAAATCTTATACACGTAATATCTTTTGTCGTAGTCAATAACGTAGTCGGTATAATGTGATTTATTTTTGAATAATTGCTACAATTAAAAAGTAATTGGAATAATTATTATCTTTGATAAAACGTTTAATAGTCTATGTATAAATTATTAAGTAAAAACTACTAAATCACTACCCAAGAAGTTGTAGTCGCATCAAAGTCATTTAAATCAGAGAGTAGCACAAAATATTCACAATTTTTTCTTGTTTTAAATTTTCAATTATTTGCTTAACTTTGTTCCAATGACATTTTAAGTGTAAATGTCATAAGTTAGTTTAAATGTAGTAATTGACTGATTTATCAAATGTCTTAAATCAACAAGAATTATATTCAGTTATTTCAAAAAAAATATTTCCTTATTACATTTTGCATAACATAAAATTATTACGCCGCTATATTTATTTTTCTTAAATAATTCACATTTGTTTATATTAAGTTTCATTTAAGTTTACATATTTTCCTATAACAATTTACATTAACTGCAACTATGTATTTATTCATAGACTATAACTAACCAAGGTTAACAAAAATATTATTAAGTTTGTTTTATTTAATGTTTTTGGACGAACAAAAAATCTACATAATTTTCTAAAAACATTATATTATTTTTTTTTACGATTTTCTGCTGTTTTTCTTGCCATTTTAATTAGAATTAGTAACATGAATTCTGTGTATATATAAAGAATTTTTTTACAAAATTCAACAAAAGTCACGCACTAAAAGCATAAAATATAAGAAAAATATTATTAATATTTAAAAAATGAACATAAAAATGAAAAAACCACAAACAAATAACAAAAATAAAATATAAAGTAATTATTTTGTTGAAAATTTATGGAATTTTAAAAATCAATCATAAAATTCAATACGACGATATGTATGCAATTCTCTAAAAATTGTATGAGAGTTGTAGAAGGGGAAACAAATTAAAAATGGAAATTCTATTATGAAAACAACAATATTAACAACGTAGTTGAAAATTTATGCATTTAAGAGTGTAATAATTGTATATGTTGCATTTAATTGTAGTTTTTTTTTTTTTTTATTATTTTTGGTTTGGGGCACATTTCATTTAAATTAGTATATCAAGTCTACAACGCAATTGTGGAAAAAATAAAAAATATTGATTTTTTTTATTATTACATTATTATTGGTTTTTAAGTAAATAAAAACAATACTTAATTAAACATAAAAAAATTGTAATAAATGAAAAATCCTTATAACAAAATGTCTAGAAAAAATATAAAAAAAATATATATAATATTTATTTAAAAAAATTAAGCTGCACTTAAAGTTGTTACACCCCTGCTTCCTCTCTCTCTATCTATTGCTTACAAAATTCAAAAGTTTTCTTAAAATACAACTCAAAAGCTTTTTTGTATATCGTTAGATATAGTATTATTCTTTAATAAAATTAATAATTTTTAAGTAAATAATTTAAAAGATTTTGGTGCCACAATTTAATCATGTTTTATAGCAAATTTTTATATACCTATAATCATTCTATTTTTCTCATAAAATCTAATATAATAAATATTATCCTTTATAATTACTATTTTATGTATATAATACTTATAGCAGACGCAACCCTTTATTTGGAACATTGATATAATTATCATAAAATGTTTTAATTAATATGCATAAATAAGGATTATAATTGAGAAGAATTTATTTATAATAGAAAAATTTTAAAAATGTATTTGTGTATTTATGTTTATAGCTATAATTACATGATACATTAATGTAATTTAAGGCGATTATAAAATTTGAACAAAAAGTAATTTTATGGAGCATACCAAGAGGCGTTTATTTTTACAATGGCAAGAGATATAGGGGATGTGAAATAAAATGTAAGTGGATGCAAAAGAAAAAAAGGATTTAAAAACTTAATAATTCGACTTCTTATTAAAAAAAAAAAATATGTAAAAAATTTTGCACTTTGAAAAAATGTTTAAGTACCTAAAAGTAGGCAATAAAAATTTTAAAATTTAATATTAAAATTGAAGGGTTTAATTTAATAGACAAATATAAAAAACAATATTTTTACAGATAAAGCTAAGTTCACACTACGATAATATTTGACGATTTCTGCAAATACTTGCTTTGCTAATGTGATCAAATATTTTTAAGATTCAAACAAGGTTTGCCCTTAACAAAAAATACAGCAAAAGTGTGAAATAATTGTCACAATTATGAATTATTATTTAATCTTATAAAATAAAAAGTGCAAAGAAAAAAGCATTGATTCATGAAGTCAGGTCTGATTTGCAAATGACGAAAAAAAGGAAACAGGGTTGTTCTTGCGTATAAACGAATATTACACATGAAAAAAATCCATACGTAGTAAAATTGTGTACTCAGTTCTCTAGGGAGCCAAGTTTTTTCAAAAGGACTTCAAAGTTTAGAAGGATACACATTTAAAAAAAATAAAAATTATAAAATACTTACGAACACTATATCAAGGCAATATGGGAGTCAAAAGAAAGCTATGGATCTCTGCAATATTATAATATTTTTTTATTTATATTTTGGGCCAAAGAAATTTAATAAAATATCCTTTTGAAAATGTTACGTTTTACTATTTCAAGTTTATATCAGCATGCAAAAATCATTGTCACGCATGAAAAAATCGTTATATGGATGCGCAATTTTTATAAAGGCGTCAAATAAAAGCTACGGATCTCTTCAATATAATAATATTTTTTATTTAAATGTTCCGGTACAAAAATTTAAGAAAATATGTTTTTGAAAATTTAACCCTGTAATATATTTATTACTTAATTACACACTTTATATAAAGGATTATTTCTTAAGATTTTGTTTTACAATATTTAAATAAAAACTTTTGTTATATTGCAGGGATTTATAGCTTTCATTTAACATCCATATAAGGTTGATATAATTTTGGTAATTTTTTTTTTTTTTTTTTTTTTTTTTCAAAGTTGCTTAATTTTTGAAACTTTGAAGTCCTTTTGAGAAAGAATTTGACGTCCTGAAGAAAAACTGAGTGAGTACGAACTCTAGTTTGATACAAAGAGGAAACAGAATTAAACCAAAATTAATAATAAGATGTTTCTATAAATTCACTAAATAATTTAGGTCAAATAAATTTATGGTAGTTGTGTTTAATCAAATAATTCTGAGTAAATCAATCTGAACAAAAGCTTGAAATAAGTTTTCCCCTTCAAATATTTTACGATATTTGATAGCTGTTTCATCAAACAAAAAACGTCAAATAGATGCGCATAATGTAAACAAAAAATCAACTCTGTGTTTGATTGCAAAATTTGCGGTAAAACTCGATGAAATATTTCGTGTCAAATATTTGCGTAATCTGAACTTAGCTTAATTACACTAGAACGAGCTTATAACCTGGCTCTGTTAGCATTTGTAGGATGAACAGATAACCTGACTTTTAATTTTTTTACCAAGTCTGGGAGCTTCAGAAAGCTCTGGAAAGAGAAAAAAATACTAAAGACACATAAATCCGATTATCTCCGCTCCCTGATAAAAAAAAATTTCAAAATATGTTTCCGTTAGGATTTGTAGGACGGATAGTTTTATAAATAAACAAAATTTTAATTTTCTACGTTGTCTGGAAGCTTCAGTAAGCTCCGAAAACGGGGAAAAAACCTTAGAATTACATATGTATAAATCCGATTATCTCCGCTCTCTGATAAAAGTTCAAAATCTGGATCCGTTAGGATTTGTAGAACGAAAAGCTTTATTAGTAAACCGAATTTCGGTGAGTTTCAGAAAGCTCCTGAAAGAGAAAAAATGCTTAGCAAATTATTTATAGAAGATAGATGAAGCTCCCTTTTATAATTTAAAACTAAATCGCATTTATTTATAGAAAAACTTTTTCTTGCAGTAGCTTCTGCCCCAAATCTTATATATTTCAAGAAAAACAACAAACACAATCATTTAGCTTATTTTTATTATGTTACGGATTTTTTATTGAAAAGATAATCTCAATGAAATAAAATATATGAAAAAAGAGGGGCCTATATTTGGTATTATTGTTGTTGTTATTTTTTATGCCTGTAGTATTTTATATATATTTTTTTACCTGCCTTGGCATTGTTACCTGAAAAAAATCGTGTTGCTGTTTTTTTTTTTTTATATTTAGTGAAACAATAACACACAAACGAAATGACAACGAACCTACTATAAAACCGTTCACTGCCACTGCGGTTTTCTTAAGTAGTACTTAGGTTTTTTCTTATTATGTACGTTTTGTGTTTTAAAGTTTTTTTTTTTTTATTTTTGGTATTTTTTTTTTTTTTTTTTTTAGAGATCTGTATCATTTTACTCGCTGGTGTTGTATTTTAAAACCGATGACAACTACTGAGCGTAAGCCTTTAATACAAACCAAAAAAAAAAAGAACATGATGAAGAAAATTTAACAGACAATACAAAGGAAAAAAATGTACGTACTTATCAAACCGATTTTGGAATATATAAAATCTTATCAAATTACATAATGTGACATAATTAATTTTTTTCTTAAAGAACAGAAAAAAAAATTGGTTACCAAAAATATATAAATAAATTCAAGTTAAATATATGGAATTATTATCCAAAAAATGTGGTGTGTCTAGATTACAGGGATATATAAACTTTATGGTATGATTTTGAAACTTACATGTATATTTGTGCGTGAGAATTTAATTTTTACAAACAACATACAGTTTGCCTGAGGCAAACTGAAATATTTTAAACTCTTGAAAAATGTTAAGCGAAACTTTTATAGTCTAATTTTTATTTTAACACTATTTTAAGAAAATTTTGTTATAATTTGTTTCAACTATTAATAAAGAAATTTGTAATCATGTTTTACATGTTCCAGAATTCATAGTAAAAAAAAAAAAAAAACTAATTTCTTTTAAAGGTTTAAAGAAAGGTATATTTAAAATTTATATATTCAAAGAAATGTTACAATTCGTTTTAATTTATTTTTGGTTTATAATACGTTTTCTTTATACTCTTGACTTTAGGATCTGCTTTAAATACGTAAGTTGTTGCTTATCTTAAGACATATAAATCATTTTATAATCATTGATACATGACTTTGTATTTTGGTCTTTTTTGCTGCTGCTGTTTTTCAAAAAAAAAAAAAAAAAAAAAAGTTTGTTTGTTGTCTTACGTTGTTTTTTTTTTTTTTTTTTTTTTTTCAATAATTTTATTTATCGCTAAAATGGCATCAAGATTTTTTTTTTTTTTTTTTGTTTTGTATTTTTTTTTTTTTTTTTCGTTTTGTATTTTTTTTTTTTTTTTTCGTTTTGTATTTTTTTTTTTTTTTTTTTAGTATAAGTATTACACTTTTCTTATACTCGACTGTCACGCTTGTCTTTAGCCCCTCCAATACAAAAAAAAAAATTGGTAACGAAATAAATATTTAAACGTTTTCATTGTTTTCTTTTTTTTTCAATTTTTCGGAACAAATAAAACATGTATTTTGTAAATACATTTTGAATTCACCCAAATCACGTGCTGACATGAATAATTTAATGTTTATTATTTTTATTTCTTCTCTTTTTTATTGTTTTAAAACCCCTGCTGCTGTAGTAGGATTTTGTTACCAATTTGAATCTGCAACCAATGTATAATTGTGGTAAAGTGACATTTAAACTTTTTTGTTGGTAAATTCTTTTGTTTTTGTTAACATTTCGCGTTAAATTGCGTGAAATCTAAAAATTCGTTGCAATAATTTTAAAATACATAATAAAAATTTATTGAATTTAGTTGGAATTTTGATTGAATTTTGGTGAAAACAGGCGCGGATCCACTGATAGGGAAAAAAGGAAATTTCCCTCCTCAAAAGTATAAAGTGTATGGAAAATTCTGCTAAGGTATAAAATATAAGAAAACCATTAATAAAATTATTATATTTTCCTCCCTCAAATGCTTGAGTTATATGCGCCTGATTAAAGGAGAGAGTGTTATATTTGAAACCATTTTGGTAACAAGTTGAAACCATTTCGATATCAAATTATTAAACTGCATTATGTTTACTATTAAATTTATTAATGAACAACATCAAAAAACCTTTACGGTTTCGTCAATGTGACTAAAGGTATGTTCAGACTAATCAAATATTTGACCAAAATGATATAAACACTACATAAAATATTTGTTAACTTCTTCATTTTAATGGGAAAATATTTTTCACTTCGCATTAATCATGTCTGTCTGTATATCTATCTATCTATCTATCTATCTATCTATCTATCTATCTATCTATCTATCTATCTATCTATCTATCTATCTATCTATCTATCTATCTATCTATATATCTATATATCTATCTATCTATCTATCTATCTATCTATCTATCTATCTATCTATATATCTATCTATCTATCTATCTATCTATCTATCTATCTATCTATCTATCTATCTATCTATCTATCTATCTATCTATCTATCTATCTATCTATCTATCTATCTATCTATCTATCTATCTATCTATCTATCTATCTATCTATCTATCTATCTATCTATCTATCTATCTATCTATCTATCTATCTATCTATCTATCTATCTATCTATCTATCTATCTATCTATCTATCTATCTATCTATCTATCTATCTATCTATCTATCTATCTATCTATCTATCTATCTATCTATCTATCTATCTATCTATCTATCTATCTATCTATCTATCTATCTATCTATCTATCTATCTATCTATCTATCTATCTATCTATCTATCTATCTATCTATCTATCTATCTATCTATCTATCTATCTATCTATCTATCTATCTATCTATCTATCTATCTATCTATCTATCTATCTATCTATCTATCTATCTATCTATCTATCTATCTATCTATCTATCTATCTATCTATCTATCTATCTATCTATCTATCTATCTATCTATCTATCTATCTATCTATCTATCTATCTATCTATCTATCTATCTATCTATCTATCTATCTATCTATCTATCTATCTATCTATCTATCTATCTATCTATCTATCTATCTATCTATCTATCTATCTATCTATCTATCTATCTATCTATCTATCTATCTATCTATCTATCTATCTATCTATCTATCTATCTATCTATCTATCTATCTATCTATCTATCTATCTGTGACCACAACTGAGTTGGATTTTGTATCGATCTTTTTCCCTCTGTGCAGCTAAATTCATTACATTTGTTTACTACATTTTTACAATCGCCAGATTTTGTGCTGCAAACTTTTCACCAAATGCTTAAGAAATTAAAAGGGGGTCAAAAGTTATTTAAGAATAATTAAAAATATTTTACATTTGACATAAAATTTATTTATAAAACTTGAGATAAGTTTTTCCATTCAGTGAGTATTTCTTAGAAATTAAAAGGGAGTTACAGAAATGACCTTAAGTAGCCATATTTATTACTTTCTTTTTACAAATATTTCAAAAGAAATTACTTTACAAACCAAATTCTTTCTATAAAATATTCATTTTCTTTTGCTCCCAGCAAAAAGAAAATCCTACTTTTCTTAAATATTAAATATCTTTGGTTTAATAACCTCTTTGGTTAACATAACAAAAATGAAAAAGAGAAGAAAAAAACTGAAACCTTTTGTTTTAGCTAAACAATAAAAGAAATAAAACAGCAAATAAATAGCAAAGAACTTGAACAACAATAAACAAATATTAAAACCGAAAAAAATATATATTACCTTTTTGCAGCAATAACTTTCTTGTTAGATTTTGTTTCGAATTTTGTTCTTTTTTTTTTTTCATTTAGCAAACTAATAAAAACCCCAAACAGTTGCTGTTTCTTTTTTTCTGGCAATAAAGTGCAGCTTAATAAATAAACTACAAAAACATTTACACCCATGTCAAAAGAGCAAAAAGGTAATTGGACTTATTTTATGATGACAAACGAAAAAAAAAAAAAAAAAGAGAAGAAAAGCTCTTAAATAAATTTTCAAAATGTTGGACATTAAAATAAAATTTTCAAGAAAACTTATGTTCACCTTTTGTTGTGACAAATAGCGTTATTTCGTTTAATCCTTCATTCATTTGTCTCAAAGGTGTCAATGTTTCAAAAAAAGGAAGAAGAGTTAAACATAATAAAATTTTTCTTTTTTAGTTTATTTAGTTCTTTTTTTATGAAAATTTCATTTTTTATTGGCTCCATGGGTGAGTACATTCTAAGTTATGGTCCACGAATATTGTTGTTGTTTGTTGTATATGAATTTTGTGTTTTACGATCCTTTTGAAAATATGCTCACTCTATTTGTTTTTACAACTTTTTATGTTGCTGTTCGAGGTATTTTGCAAAATAAATAAAAAAAAACTTTAAAAACTTAATAAAAACTGCAATGAGAATTTGAAAATTTTTGTTTATTTTTGTGGACCAAAAATATTTGTACGCAGGTTATAAAAAAAAAAAATAAAATAAAAGTTTGAAATTGAGTTGTTATGCTCGAGTAGTGAAATTAAATGGAAATAAAAATAAAAAAATATTTTAGTATTTACGTGTAAAAATGAATTTGAGTTAAAGAAAATACTAAATTTTTAATATAAGTACTACAAAATAGTATAAAGTAGATTGAAATGGCTTAAAAAAAATATTACTGGGAAATTAAGCTTTAATATTGTTTAAGAATATCTTAAACGAGATATATTACACAAAGCCTTACCTAGATTTGGAATTTTAATATTATAAGCTTATTTCAAGCATTACCCGGAACAGCATTATTTTCTCTAAGCTTTAAAAGTTCGTACGAAACTTTGATGCTTTGAGAATAAGCTTTCTTTTTTTATTTTATTATAAACAAATTATTACTTTAACAGAGAAATATTTTATCCCGATTTTTAAATTTCTCTTTTTATTATTGCCATATTACAATTTCTCCCAGAACTGCACAGAAAAAAAATATTTTCGAAAAAAATTCAATTAAATTAATAATTAGAGTTTTAAAATGATTTCAAATATTTTTGTAAAAAAAATCAATGTATTCTAACAAATTGAATTCAAATTTTACATAGAAAAATCTAAAATCCTATTACAATTAAAAATAATATATATTCAATTATTTTATTAATTGAAATGTAATCTTTGAAAAAAAAATTTATATTCAATTATTAAAATTATCACTTATTTTATTTATATTTGATTAATTTATTAATTGATACAATAAGAAAAATAATTAAAAGCCGATAAATTGTTTTATTTTTAGTAACAAATATTTATAAGAAAATTTGAGT
This sequence comes from Protophormia terraenovae, assembly GCA_951394005.1. NCBI lineage: Eukaryota > Metazoa > Arthropoda > Insecta > Diptera > Calliphoridae > Protophormia > Protophormia terraenovae. The sequence goes on along the minus strand of OX596073.1, from coordinate 168,536,553 downwards.
TTTGATAACTTAAATAATTGTTACTATTAAATAGTCTTAATCTTTGATAAATTGTTTAATCGAATATATTTTTTTCTGTGTAATAAACTCTATAAACACTTTTTTTCTTTTTTTTTTTTTTGTAGAGCAGAAGTAATAAAAACTTTTACAAATTTAATACATACTTCTAAGGCCAACGTTTTTTTCTTAATATTTAACCAAAAGTGTTAAAAAGTTTATTAATTATGACCAGTAATTATGGTATTACTAGTACAATAATTATTATTTATTTTACAAGCAATTTTCTACAACCACAGCTAAGATAATAATAATTATAGATACACTTTTAATAGCTTTTTTTTTGGAAATTTTATGGCTGTAATATTTGCAAATAGTGTAAGAAATACAAGCGAAAAATACCAGACTTGTAATAAACATTTACGCATTTTTTTTACACCAGCAAAAAGTTTCTTACGAGATTGTTCAACACAAATGACAACAACATACAAAGACAATAGTTGTCCGGCAAATAAAAAAAAAAAAATAACCCAACAGTTCTAGGTGATATACCAGAAACTTCAAGTTACTGCAATTTAACTATACGAATTCTTATTTTTATGTAAACTAAATGCAAAGAATTTCTTTTTGCACAGATTACTTTTTAATAGTTTGACTACATTTTGGATTACATAAAGACAGTGAAGAAGCCAATTGGTTTACCAAATGTTTCAAACATATAAAAATTGTAAGCAGCTAAAAAACTAGATATAAGGGAAGGGTACAGTAATCATCAAAACTGTAAATAGCTTAGACTTCTGTTCTTGTGGCTACGGACGAATGATTTCACTAACCAGCAAAAAACGATGAAGTTCTTCCAAGTGGAACAAAGTGTATATTTTAAAGATTTTTGGAAGTTATTAATAATTACTTCCAAAAAAGTGAAAATAAATGAAATTTTAGCTGGAAGAAAGGTTAATAATTTCTAAGAAATTTAAAATTTTATAAATTTTAACGCATTTTTATTATCTTTTAATAAGGCTAAAACTAAATTTTTGTAAAAAATTTCATAAACATAGTTTTAAAGGAAGTACTTCAAAAGAAATGAATAAGAAGCATAAAAGAATAACATCCTACCAATGACAACCATGGGTTAAAAAAAGAACTACTGCAGCTCTTTTTCACCACTAAGTACTTCCTTCCAATGACAACACAATGTTAAAATCATGGCTTTTTCAATTCTTTTTTTGCTGGGTAGTAATTTAGGACTAATCTTTTTGAACAGTTACTTTGACATTAATTTTAATTAAGAAAAAATTTATACTACAAAAGATTACTCAGATTACTATGTTATAACCAGAATACATTCTAGATTACTTGGAATCAAAACTAACTAAACTAAACGTTCATATCTAAGTAACTAACACTAAAAAACTGTAGGGCTGCTGAAAAAATCCTTAAAAATTCTTAGACTTTTAAACATACGTGCATACATTCAAAGAAAAACAGTTTAGTTTATGACCACAAATGAATAGTACTATGAACAGTTTAGTACCACAATACATATTCATCCAAATATATGCAATTTTTGTCTTTAGTCGTTTCTTTTTTTAATATATTTTTGTCAAGAATTTTTGCTCTCTTTAACATAAGTTTTTATTACTTTCATAGACGGATAGAAGATATTTTAGTATGAAAAAAAAAAAAAAAAAAAGTATTCGAGACCATATGAATTTTAGACATCTAATACTACAGGAATTTTTCAGTTGCATAAGAACGAACAAACAGACAGACAACGACATCGCACTAATTGAATTAGTTTTTATGATGCATTCGAGTAACGCAACAAAAAAATTAAAATCGTAAAAAAACTTTTGGCACTATAAATGCAGAAAGTAATACTTCAAAAATAAAAACTATGTCTATAAAAAAAGAAATATACATGAGAACTCTTAAGTTTGTTGGTGAAAATTATAGTTTCTAAGAAAAGTTTTTATTTTGTTGTTTTCTTAAATATCTTTTGTTTAACAGTGTGATATTTTCTAGTTGCACATGTTAGAGGAAAAAAAAAAAAGATGTGGTGATACGCAATTGTATAATTAATTTTAAACTTTGACAAGATTTTTCTATCTATGCATATCTGAAAAGTAATTAATTTTCTTAGCAAAAAAGTAAGACATAGAATTAAAAATTGTTTTAATCTTAAGTTTAAGACAGTTGGTTAATGAAAATATAGAAAAAAATTGGGAATTTCTATGTACATCAAAAATTATTTCGATAGTTTTTATTTACATTTTATTATTATTTGAACAGCTTAAAACAAGAGATTCAGAATAAGCTTTATTAATATTGTTAGCATACTACAAGCATTACACAGAAATGACTATATATTACTAATAGCATTACTTCAACAATTAAGTTTAAAAACTATTAGAAAACTTTTAAATCTGAGATTAAATTAAGGTTTTAAATAAAAAATAAGTCAATTAAATATTAAATTTTCATTCAAGGCTGATATAAATAATACACTTATTTTTTCATAGATAGATAGATAACATTTTTAGAACATCAATTTTAAAAGTAAAATAAAAATTATTTTTTTATTTAATAAATACTTTTCAAGTTTTATTCCCCTTCTTTGCTTTAAAAAATCCTTCATCTTTTTCTCCTACCCTGGCTACAAACTAACAAACTGACCACACACGTGCCGTTTTTCGAAATTTGCATAAAACAAAATTTTGCTCAAATAAATTTGTGGCGTGTCCTTTATTTTATTTTTTTTTTTCTGCCACACCAAGGGTGTTTATTCATTTCCGTTTTTGCAAACATTTGCAAAATGTGTCATTTAACTAATTTTCTTTGTTTAAAATAAGCGGTAAACTTTGATGCCTGGTTAGGTAAGCTTTTTGACATGATTTTCTTTAATTCAAAGTTGCAAATTGTCTGATGCAAGTGTCAGCTGCTTCCGTTAGCGAAACTGACACACACTGAACTGACATACACAAAAAAAGCAGATGCGTTATTTTGTTATTGTCATTATTATTGCTAATAAAATAATAACTAATGTTGAAAACATACCCTTAAAAATAATTATTGTAAATTTGGCAAATGTTTTGTTAGTTTAAGCTTTAGATATAAATTAGGGGTTCTAATTTTAATTTTACTAATATCCGGCTAAAGTAATTTGCAGCTTTTAGTATGAAATTTAAAACTAAACAAAATCTTTAAGGAAAATTAAAACAAAAAAAAAAGGTTATTAAAAATCAAATTAATTTTTTTTTATTTATTTATTTATTAATTTTTAATTTATTTATTTATTTATTTATTTATTTATTTATTTATTTATTTACTTATTTATTTATTTATTTATTTATTTATTTATTTATTTATTTATTTATTTATTTATTTATTTATCTATTTATTTATTTATTTATTTATTTATTTATTTATTTATTTATTTATTTATTTATTTATTTATTTATTTATTTATTTATTTATTTATTTATTTATTTATTTATTTATTTATTTATTTATTTATTTATTTATTTATTTATTTATTTATTTATTTATTTATTTATTTATTTATTTATTTATTTATTTATTTATTTATTTATTTATTTATTTATTTATTTATTTATTTATTTATTTATTTATTTATTTATTTATTTATTTATTTATTTATTTATTTATTTATTTATTTATTTATTTATTTATTTATTTATTTATTTATTTATTTATTTATTTATTTATTTATTTATTTATTTATTTATTTATTTATTTATTTATTTATTTATTTATTTATTTATTTATTTATTTATTTATTTATTTATTTATTTATTTATTTATTTATTAATTTTTAATTTATTTATTTATTTATTTATTTATTTATTTATTTACTTATTTATTTATTTATTTATTTATTTATTTATTTATTTATTTATTTATTTATTTATTTATTTATTTATTTATTTATTTATTTATTTATTTATTTATTTATTTATTTATTTATTTATTTATTTATTTATTTATTTATTTATTTATTTATTTATTTATTTATTTATTTATTTATTTATTTATTTATTTATTTATTTATTTATTTATTTATTTATTTATTTATTATTATTCAGATTTTTAAAATCATTTCAAATATTTTTATAATTAAAAAAAATAAATAAATAAATAAAAGTATTCAAAAAAATTATATTAAAATTTTACATAGAAAAATTATATATTAAATTATTCAAATGATCACTTATTTTTTTTTTTATTTATATTTGATTAATTTATTAATTGATACCATGAGAATAATAATTGAAAACCGATAAATTGTTTTATTTTTAGTAAAAAATATTAGAGAATTTTATTTCTAATCAATTGAATAATTGATACAATTGAAAAAGTAGTTGGAGTAATTTTTATCTTTGATAAATCGTTTAATACGCTATATTCTTTCTGTTGAACCTATGAAAAAAATTCATATTCACTTATTCAAATTATCACATATTTTCATTTAAATTTGATTATTTTATTAATTGATACAATAAGAAAAATAATTGAAAGCTGATCATTTTTAGTAAAAATCTTAGAAAATTAGAATTTTTATAAATTGAATAATTGACGCAATTAAAAAAGTAATTGGAATAGTTTTTATATTTGATAAATCGTTTAATAGACTAAATTTTTTCTATGTTCAAATTTTTCTTAGAAAATTTCTAAAATTCAATTTCAATTACGAATAATAAATATTCAATTATTTTATTAATTGAAATTCAACTTATGGAAAAATGTTATATTCAATCATTAAAATTATTACATAATTTTATTTATATTTGATTAATTTATTAATTGAAACAATAAAAAAATGATTGAAAGGCGATAAATTGTTTTGTTATAATTGAATAATTGATACAATTAAAAAAGTAATTGGATTGAAAATTGGATGAAAATAACTTCATTGATTAAGCGTTTAATAGATTATATTTTTTCTGTGTAATAACAATTTTTATTGGTTTAAAGTATTTATTGATTTCTTTCCCTTCTAAATTCCTACTTATTAGGAAATATTTACTACTCCCTCAATGATTTCAAAAGCATGTTTTAACAAATCCATTTTAACTAAATTTAGCTTTTTAAAACAAAACCGAAATGTCGCCAATAATGATGATGTTTTGAATATTTTATTTTGGTAAAATAATATAAAAAAAAATCTAAAAGTCTTTTAACATTACACTATATAAACATATTTGCTTTCAGCTTTTAACATTTCGTAGATGCTTTTTCTACTCGTAATACTTATTCCCTTTAAATCAACTAATGCACTTTATCATTTCAAACTAATCTTGCATAGAAAACGAGCTCAAAATTCAGTGAAAAAACACCAAACTAAACCCTAAGGCAAAAGTCATATAAATCTACAATTTATATAAAAAGAAATGAAAAAAAAAAAAAAAAAAAAAAAAAATGAGATAAATGGTTTAAGAAAAAACAAAATACTTTCACAGTCTGTAAAAGTTATAAAGCAAAAAATTTAAAACCCCATCATGTGGTTGATAAATATAATGTTGGTACAATAAGTAAAAAAATTGTACTAGGAAAAAATTATGCAATTTAAGGCGTAAAGGGAGGGAGTTAAAAGAGACTTTTGAAATTATATTAGAATTTTTGGCCTTTGAAGAAATAATCGATATATGCTAATCGTTTTTGAAGTAAAATATTTTCAAATTTTAATTGAAATGTCTATTTGTAATTATTAAAGGTATAATTAAAGGTATATAAAGGTATAACAGCTGTGATTTAGGGGCAAAAAGTTAAAATTGTTGGAGTTTTTGAAATATTTTTATAATCTTTTTTCTTTAAATATTCTAGAAAATTCGGGTTTATGGTTCCATTACATTTTTAATAACATAAGACAAAATTGCTACACAACTTTAGACAAATCAGCAGTAATGCATTTTATAGTAGACATTTACGTAAGTTAAGTGAAAAAATATTTTAAAAAAATGTCAATCTTACTATCTATTTAAGATTTAGAAAGCAAAAAATTTAAATGCTTAAAGGACTTTTAAGTTTATTTTGGCCTTTCGAGGGTTAATTTGCTGAACTTTAGCAACGACAATGATGATGATGATGATGGTGCTGATGATGAAAATTTTACAAATGCAAAATTTATCATTTACCAAAAAACAAATACAAAAAAAATTTGTATATCAAAGTGTAAAGGGGATTTAAAAAATTTTTCCATTTCGTTAGTTTAACTTAAAAACGGTCAATCTTGCAGCTTAAAATATAAACACATACAAAAATGTGGGTGTTGGGTTGTTGCCTTAGATTTATAAAGAAATACTAAATAAAAAAAAATAATAAAAACAGCCAACTATGGAAACAAACCAAAGCAATTTATGTAGATTTATCTATTTAACTATGCAAATTTAAATTCATATTTCTTGCTGCCATCTCTACATTTTCTGTTGTTGTTGTTGTTGCAACACTAGACAAAACAACAATAGCAAGCAAGCAACAGCAGCAAAAAACTGCAATCTTTACTATTCACTTTGGCAGTAAAGTGACGTGTTGCAATTTACTTGATGAGGTAGATTTGTTTCTATTATAGTTTTTCATGTTGTTCATAAAGTGTTGTTGTTGCTGTTGCAGTAACGAGCAGTGTGTGTTGCATGTTTATAGTCTGTTGGTCGTTTCATAGTGTATTATAAAAATTATTTAGATTATTGCTTTAATGCAAATGCGTATAAAAGTAAATAATATCCTGAGAGAAAGAGAGAGAGAAAAAAACGATATAAACAGACATTTAGAAACATGAAAAACTACTGTAAATAAACGAGTAATTGGCATAAATTGTTGTTACCATGACGACGACTATGACTACCAACAAGTAACCAAAAAACAACAAACTAAATCTTAACAATTCAGCCAGCCACATACAAATAGTTCATGTAGCCATTATTTATAAAAAAATAAAAAATACTAACAACTATCCATCTACTGTGTTGTACCGACACTAGACCAATGTCCGCCCGTTTTTTCCATTTATTTCTTTCATATTTGTAGAAAAATATTTTATAGAAAAAACAAAAAAAAGTTAAGAAAAATTACTATTAAAGTTTATTTAGATATGAATAAAAGAAAATAAAGTTTGTCTTTAGTTTGTTTGTTGGTTATTATGAAAACTAAATGTATTGACCATTAAAGATAAGTTTTTTTTATTTTCAATTTAGGAAATTTTTTGCTATTAATATAAATTGTTTACAGTAAAACCCTAATTTTAAAAAATAAAAAATAGCAAATCAAAAAATCTTAAGTTGGGGAGGCACATTAAGCAAATATTTGTTTAAACAAAGAAAATTACAATTTAAATAATAAGATATTTATTATTCTTAAACTTTGACTTTTGGATTTATAATAAGAAAAAAATTATTAATATTTTGTATATATAAAAAAAAAATAATAAAAAAATAAAAATAAATTTTTAAGCCAACAAATATTTGTTTAATTAGATTAGATTAATGCTAAATATAATCTTTAATTTAAATCAAAACTAAAATATTTAGTTTAATTTTTATGAAGTTCCTTTTATTGTGGTTTTACTTTAAATATATTTTTTATTTTCCTAAAACTTAATTTTATTTTTTTCTTTTCTTTAATGGTAATTTACTTTTAAAAGGTTTATTATAAATCTTGCTGATTTACTTTGTAAAAAAAATTTATATTAGTAAAAAAAAAAAAACTTTTGCAAAACTTTGTTATATATGTATATATAAAAAAAAAATGGTAAGAAAATATATTTGCTATTTATTTTGATTTACAAAAGATTATTGAATAATTGTTTGCATTTTAAAACTTGAGTTAAAAGATTATTCAAAAGTAATAAATAGATTTGTGGCCATTTTTTTTTTGAAGAATTTAATTAAAAATTAATTTATAAATTATGGCCATTATTTTGAGAAAACTTTTGCAATAAATATTAAACGATTACAATTTATTATTTAAATTGCATTTTATTGATAAAGTTAATATTATTTTTAGACAACGTACTATATGTTTCTGATCAGAGTTTCGAAAGAATTAATTAAATACTTATTTTTCATTCCACAATACCATTCCTAAAAATTAAATTCAATAGCATAATTCAAAGGCATTTGTTTGAGTAGAATTAACTTCTTATTGAATTATTTCGTCAAGAATTCATTCAATTTATGTTAATTCAAATCTCAAATTGAATGAAAGAAAATATTTTACTTTCATTCAATTTGTAATATTTTGTTTTTTATTCTTTTACAAAATTAATTTAAAAATATTTTCTAAAGCTAATTTGTAATAGATTTGAATGATTTAATATATTTTCCAAGCTGAATATTTGATGATATGTAATTACTATTTTTGTTCAAAATTATTAAAATTAAAATTTGAGTTAAAAATTTAACGAATTTTTGTTTTATGAAAAAATCAAAAAAATTATTTTTAGAATCAAATTAAAAAATACTTTTGAATTTTAAAGTTTTCTTATGGTTTCTTATTAACAGGTCAACCAAAAATATGCTTTAAAAAAAGTGCGCATAATAAATGCTCTAAAAATCTAAAAATACTACCTTAAAATTAACTTGATTTTTTGGTAAAAAAAAAAAAAAAAATATTCAGGGTAAAAAGAATATGCTGTTTTTATACCTTTCACCACAGGTGTAAAGGAAATATATATTAGTTTGTAATTTCCAAAATTTTCTTTGAATTTTCTGGATCCTTGTATGTAATGATGTCGGTTGAAATATATATATTAAACGATCGGAAATACTTTCGAGAATTTTGCTATTGAAATTCAGCAAGTTCGGTTCATAAATGGCGGATTTAGGAAATGAAGATTTGGAATTTATTTATTAATTTTTTTTTTCTGAATTTTTGTGCTAAATAAATTAACCAAATCAGTCCAATAAAAACAGAGATATCGGGAAAAAACGCGTTTCTGACTTTTTAAAGCCTTTCCCAGCAAAAACTTGGTAATGACATGTAGTTACGGATGTAGTTACTTTGTAATGACAACAACATACTGTCTGCACTACATTTATAACCCGAATGTAAATAATTGTAAAATTAAAACTTAAAAAATCTTTTTCAACAACCAAAAAAAAGATAATGTTATTACTAATCGTGACTTCAATATTGCTTTAAAATCAATGCGCTATTTAACAGCTTGAAAGTAATTAGTTATTGTAACAACATCTAAGTAATGTATAGGGTAAGTAATTGCCTCTAATGTCATAACTGTTTTAAAATAATGAGTTATTCAGCTAATGTGTAAGTAGTGAAGAGCCATTATATTAGCTTCTTAAATCATTACATGGCAACCAAAGTTTTTGCTGGGTTATTTAAGATACGGATTTTGTTCTTATATAGAGAGGTCATAATTATGTTATAAAATTTCGGTTAAGGCATAAATCTTATTATTTGCCGGTAAGGTGTTAAAGGGTATAAATTATTTATAGCCTTCTAACTTGTTATATTTAAAAATATTCAATGGTAAGACATTCTATTAGGAAATTACAAAATTTCTATAAATTTATAAGATCAAAATTATTAAAGAATTGAACTTGCAAAAAATTCACTAATAAAAAATTTTCTAAAAGTTCTATTAGATGTAAAATAAACCAAATTTATGCTCTTAAGTATAAAATATGCAAAAATATGTAATTTTAATTACTAAAATATGCTCTAAAACAAAAATTTTCTGAAAATATGACAAAATATGCTGTTTAGCCTAAAATAAGCAAAAATATGCTTTCAAGAACAAAATATGCAAAAAAAAATCTTAAAACTATCTGAAACGGATAAGATACTAATAGTTTAGTTCATTTGAAGCCCAGGAAAAAATATGATTTAGCATATTTTTGGTTGCCTTTAATATTTATCCATACGAGTATTAACTATTTCTTTCTTAAATAAAAATGTTCAAATTACATAATTTTTCTTACCCTTCAATTAAATAAAAAAAATATTTAATCAAGAAAATTAAATCCATTACATACCTGTAAATAAACAAGAATAAAAGAAAAACAATTAGTAAATGAAGAAAAATGTAATAATAGAAAATCATAAAAAAATCTCAGTTTATAAACAAGAAAAATACAAAAAGTTATTAAAAGTTATTTTTCTTTGCAAAAAGAAAAAAATAAAACTATAAAAGCAATTATAATTAACAAAACCAACACTCCTTTACATCAAAAAAAAAAAAAAAAAAAAAAAATTAAAACAAAGTGGACTAGCAGTTGGAGTTAACAAGGAAAACAAAAAAGGAAGAATAGTTGGCTAATATCTTTCAAACTAACATAAATTAATATAAAACGTCATATTTTTGCCAGAAAAAGAAAATTTGTGGGAAATAAAACAAATGTTTCAATGTCATTATTTTCTTGCTCACAGTTTGCATGACTAAGTCTGCTTGGTATACCAGGAAAGTAAAAGTAAAAAATGGTAATATTTAAAGGAATCCTTATTTTATTTTAAAAACAAGTAGAAAGCATAATTTAATTTTGTTTTGAAATAGAGGAGCTATTTTTTAAAGCAGTTTCTATTTAAACATTGTTATTTTAAGGGGAAAAAAAAACCAAACTACCAAAAACTATTAAATTGCCAACTAAAAAATTGTTATGCTCCTTAAGGACACCAACAAAATACATAGAATGTTTTTTTTTTTTTTTTTTTTTTTTTTTTTTTTTTTGCCTAAGACTCAACCAAAGTGCAAGTATTGTTTTTATAGTTACTTTTGAAGGTAGTATGAGAGTATTGTAAGTAATAGTGTCCTGTTTTTCTTTATTTCCCAAATAAATTGCAAATACTATAATATTTTGTTGGAAGAAAATTCTTATAGCATTTTTTATGAGGTGCAAATAAAAATACATGCAATTTCTCATTTTTACTTTTTTTTTATTTGTTTGGTGTTGCTTTCCTAGAGCTTCATTCCAAAGTATTGGGTGCAACAAAATGAAGTAGTAAATGTAACAGTAGACATAATAAAATAATGCCAAAAACACGCATATATAAATTGGCTATAACTACAAAATAACAATAAGTATTAAGGGAGAGACAGAAAAAAAATATTATAAAACAAATCTACTCTAGACACCAAGACAGACAAAAGGTCTGTTCGTCTGTCCGTCTGTCTGTCTAAAGCGAAAAAAAAAAAGAAAAATAACAAAATATCATAAAAAACCCATAGAATTTTTACTTGAATGAAAAAAGGAAAAACATAGAATTTCCGTTTATTTTTGCTTAAGAATTGAAACTTAACGTGTTAATTTTTATAGAATTTTATATTATTTTTAAGGACCTGAAAAGGAAAAATATAAACAAACTCAAGGAAAAATGTTCGTATAAAAAATATATTTTTGAAAGAATTTAAAGTGAAATCTAGATTTTATTTCTTTTTATTTTTTCTTTTTATAAACCAAATTTGTTTTTACCCAGTTAACACAAAGTCATTATATTTAAAACGTTTAACAAATTATTATTTTTTCCTTTGATAGCAGAGGTAAAGTCAAATCTCTTAACAAATCTTCATCAAAATTTGAGTCAAAAAAAGATATATATTAATGCAAAATTTTTATAAAATTATTCTCAAACGTTCACATTTGAGAAAAAGATTTAAATTCAAATCACTATCAAATTTTAATTCAAACCTTTCCTGTTTGGTTACAGAAATATTTCCTTGAGTTTATTTTAAATTCTTCCAACTTTTTTCTATGGCATTTGAAAATTTCCTGATATACAGACCCTACAAAAGACGTTTGTATTGTCAATATCTTGCCTTTTAGTTTTAACAGACGCTTTTTGTAGCTGCTTCCAAACGGAAAGTAATAATAAAAAAAAAATTTCAAGTATTTTCATATATGTATAAGTTCTTTTAACTTTACACACTTACATGCATATCAATAAAAACTCAAAATAACAGGGAATTTTATACCAAAGTGGTAAAAAAGAAAAGAACATTCTAAAAAATAATAAAAAAAAAACTTGTATGCAACAAACAAGTGCCCAAGTATTTCCTGATATTGCAACCGGAAATGCAGCAGCAGCAGCAAAAGAGGAAGAGAAAAAAAAAAACAATTTCAAGGGTTGGCATTAGAATTTAGCAAAACAACTTTATGATTATTTTTTAGAAAAGAAAAGAGGGAAAAGTTTTGCTACAAAAAATATATGAAAATATAAAAAAAAATATTTGTTTTAGGGAAATAAAAATAAAATAAAAGTGAAATGTTTTTATTTGAAGAAATTTTGTTTAGTTTTTTCGTTGCAAAACAAGTGTAAGTTGTATTATTTTTTTGCGTTGAAATTACCAAAGTTTAATAGAAATTGTTTAAGTTTTCTATGCATCATCATGTGTTTTCTAGTCAAGGGAAAGAAAAGTTTATTTATGCCATAAAATTGGAGAGCAAAACTGATAAAGTAATTTTCCATAAATTTTAAAAATAAGAAATAAAATTTAAAGATTATTTAAACGTCTTTCATAAGGGTCAAGAGATTAAATAAAAACTAAAATTCAGAAAATGTGATTACTGTTTATTACTATATATTATATCAGGGTAAATTGATTTTTTTTTTTATCGTCGATTGACTTAAAGAAACAAAATTTTTTATTAAAATTTCGCTAGAGATATTTATATAAGTCGGGGTTCACACACAGCAATTTTTATTGCCGCAATTCTGACTTCGTAGGCGAGAGAAGCAAAGAGTATGTAAAAGTTTTCTCTTCCCTTCTCCTCTCTCTTCTATAAACTCAGAATTGCGGCAAGAAAAATTGCTGTGTGTGAACCCGGACAAACATTCTCTTAAGTCAATCAAATTTAAAATTAATTTAAAAAAAAGTAAAAGAGAGTGCCTCCATGGGCTAGTTAGTAGTGAGCTAATATGTCCGCCTGGGGGTTGTGTGTTCAATTGTGTTTTCACTACAACGAGCAATAGTTTTGGTACTCCGCATGGTTAAATAAGTAAATGAAAATATATTATTCAAAATAAATATGTTTAGGCTTCAACGAAAACGAAATGGATAAGACACTACAATTGCTGATGAAGTGTGTATGGTCCTTCGAGCCGGATGTCGGCTTACAACACTATGTTACCACAACTTTAACAGAGTTTACGACGTTAGGTTCAACCTCTTTTTTACTTGTCCCAAACGACTAGCGCTGCTAAGTCCCTCAAAATTGCACCCAGTGCAAGGCTTCAGCGAAACCGAAATGGATAAGACACCACGAATGCTGATGAAGTGTGTAGCAACACAGAAAATACTAATTCCATTCTACTGGTGTCCAATTATAGTCCCCAAACTCTGCTCTGGTACCACCAAACAGAGACAACAGGGCAGTTTAGAATTGCAAACTTGTTCAAAAAAAATAAATCAAAATATTATATTATTCTAATAAAAATTATAAAAGGAAAAAAATTCTTTAAGACAATTTTTGTTTAATTTTTTATTGATTATATTTTATTTAAATATTTTATTAAACATATTTTATCTAAATTCTTTATATTCCCTATTTATAGTAAATTTAAAATTATTTTTTTCTTTTAAATATATAATTTATTTAGTCATAAATCATTTTAAAATGTTTTTAACTTTTGCAACACTTTACCATAATTAAATTTTACACTTCAGAAAACCCATCACTTACATGTGACTGGCTGGCTTTATTTTAAATTAGTCGTACTACCTTCTTTTTGTTTTTGCAAATATATATCCAATATACTTTACTTTGGTTATGGGTAAAAACCATAATAAAATTTGTCCCTAAGCCAGCATTAAAACCAAATAGCTGCTAAAAACTCCAGAGGCGTACAACACAATCAAAACCAAAAACAACAACAAAAGAAAAGTGTTGGAAAACAAATAAACCCAACCAAAGGAAATAAAACAAGTAGCATTTTTTTAAATTCAAATAATATGAGAACATGGTAACAGACAGACAGAAAGACAGACATACCAAACTAATAATAAAATAACAACAAACATGTCCAGGTGCGATTTATTATTAAAAAAAAAAAATACCAAAGGTATGAATGAATGGAAAAAACGTAACAAGACAAAACTCAAATGCCCAGTTTGTGCACTCTGTGTGGTAGTAAAACGTTTAAAAACTATTACAACCATTGTCATCTATTACACTCTGGGTTTTAAACAACTAAAGGAGGTAAATTTATATTTAATACTTGAACAAATGAAACAATAATCCTGACAAAGCACAACATTTATTATTGAACTATTTGCTGGTACCTAAACAGCAAAAGCAGCAACTACTGAAAAAAACTATGAAATGTACTTAAATTTTACAATAGCATCATCATGTAGCTGCTAACAAACAAATGTTGCTGGGCTTTGAGAAAAATATAGCAGCAGAGCCAGAGAAAGAGAGAGAGTTAAAAGAAATCATACCATGTCAAGTGGGTACTTAAGCGCCAGACAATGAATGCTTTATAATGGATGTTAAAAGAAATGAAAATGACGTATAACTCGACTCCAACTCGACTATGGCTAAAATGAAATAAAAACTTACAAGTAACAACAAAAGCTTTGTAGCACAAAAAAAAAAAAAAAATAATCCAGACTCTTGTTTAAATACATTGAATGTAAAAGAAACATTGAAAACGTGATTTTGTTAAGGCTCCTCCTGTTGGATGCTGCAAACCGAAAAAAGGAATGTGGAAAAAATTCATTTGATATTATATATGTATTTTACAATATAAGTTGCATATTACAAGAAAATAAATCTAAATTGATTTATAACAAAATAAAGAAACAATAAAAAATACAAAATTCGAAACACAAATCATAGAAATTAAAAACGAAAAAGTTTTTAATAGGGAAAATAAAATAAAGAATGTTAAATTTAATATTTATTCACAGAATAAAACTGCTGCTTACGAAGTAGTTTGTAATCGAAATAAGTACAATTCAATGTACTTAATTTTTATTTTGTTCTTTTAATTGCGAACCAAATTTAAACTAAATTCATTATTTTATATAATAAATTATCAAACAAATCATTAACATTAATTTAAAAGCGAAAAAAATTTAAAAAAAAAAAGACACTTGAACCCCTAGAAAATCATATTAATTGTTGGTAATTAAATACAATAAATTATACAAAATCCCTAAAAGAAATGAAAAAGAATAATGATAGTTTGTTGAAACTACCAGCAAGCACATATGTATGTTGGCTACAAAAAGTTGCACAAGTTACGAATAAAACCAATGACATTTTACTTGCACTATGAAGCATATAAACTCAACTCCAAAAATAGTAAATAATAGACACTTTAAGCTCTAAAATAATTTCTTTGTTTAACGTATCATTTTCCAGACATAATCGAACTAAAACTGATTCTTATGCTTCATTTATTGAATCTTCTTGAACTTAAGAAAAAAATCTTCGTGCCATCATATAAATGTTAAAAAGACCTGAAGCTGTGTGTTAAGTTCAGTCTAAGGAAATGGTGGCAATTGTAATCTGTTTTTAGACAGTTATTAAATGCAATATGTTTTATGTGCGACATCATTGTAGCAATAATGGTTATTATTAGGAGTCATAATATTTCACATGATTTTTTGTATACCCTTCACCACAGGAGTAAAGGGTATAGTATATAAGTTTATCATTCCGTTTGTAATGTTCACGATATTGGTCGGAGAGCAAAACAAGTTTATAATTTCTGGATGCTTGTAAGAAATGATGACGATAGCACCATGTCCGTCCGTTTGTCGGTTGAAATTGCGTTTATGCAGCCCAACGATAACTGCCATATATAATATATATGTGAAACGATAGGAAATCCTTTCGAGAATTTTGTTATTGAAATTCAGCAAGATCGGTTCATAAATGGAGGAGATATGTCTAACCAAAACTTGGCTTTTGCAAAGAAAATTCGAAAAATTTTTGCTCCGAAATTTTGTACTGAAGAAATGACTTAATCGGTCCAATAATAACTGAGATATTGGACTAAGTTTTCGTTCTTATATAGATCAGGTATAATTTTTTTTTAAATTTCTGTTTTTAATTTGGTTATAAACAACCAAGTTATGGGCCAAGAACTAAAAAAAAAAAAGATTTCCTAATAATATTTTGCATTTTAATTTTTGTCGTTTGGATAAAATGTTGAAGGTTGCGAAGGGTATAAAAGTTTCGACGCAACCGAATATAGCACTCACTTTTTTCTTTTTCTTTTTTTCTTTTATAAAAGTTGAAAATTGTTTTCAACAAATATAGAATAGTAATAAAGTTATTAACAGTTAACGATTATAATTATTATAAATCAGATTTTTTTTTTTCGGCTACATTACTTAAGGAACATGAAACCAGCTGAAATTATTTGGTAAAATTGCGAAGTCATTCATAAGTGACTATAAATGACCACTCCATGGTGGTGTAGGGTATAAAAAGTGTATATATTTCACTAACAGCTCAGCTTTTGCATTTCTTATTTACTGATGCTTATCATTTAGGGGCCTAAACAACAAGTTGATTTTATCAGGACGCACAAATACCGTTAAATATATAGATTTTCTCTTCTTATAACAAAATAAATTAATAATTATTTATGCAAAAAAAAAAAAAAAAAAAAAAACAAATAAAAATACTATTAATAAACAAAACGGTTTGAAGGACCATTTAAAAAATGCTTTGCTTATCATTAAAAATTATTTAATTCCCATAACAAATAATTACACGTTATTTAATTAATTAATAAACAAATAAACAAAAAAGATAAAGTTGCGAAGGACCATTTTTTGATATCTCTTAGCTAAATCCATTTAAAACTCCTTCAAAAAATTAAATGCATTACATTTACAATTGATTTAATTATTTTTCAAACAATTCCACTAAAAAACAAAATTCAAATGCTTTAGTTTATATTAAAAGCTTTTAAGGACAATTATTTTTCAAGCAATTCCAATAAAAATTTAAATACAGATGTCTTAGTTTCTATTAAAAGATTCGAAGGACAATTTCTCTACTTCTTTTTTTTTAATGTCTTAACAATTTATCTTTTGCTAATTTTAATTTTATTTATTTAACTTTCTCTGGTTTTTTTATATTCTGAAGTAAAATATTGTTTGTTGTTTTATAAATTTAATTGCTACTTCAATTAATTTAACATTTTTAATCTTGTGTCTAAACAAAACTAATTAAATTTTCTTTACATATTAAGTACTAAAAGAAATATACTTAAGTTACTTAGCAATGTTTTTGGAGGATGGAATGAAAATATTTAAACATTAATTAAAGTTTTATAGAGATAAAAAAATAAAATAAACGCCAACCAATTGTTTTAAAATTAAAAATTTCCTGTCGTGATTTTCTCTGAGTTTTTGAAAAAAAAATAAATTGAAATAAATTTGAAAAAAACTAACAAGACAAATTACTAAAAAAAAAAGTTGAAAAAGGATGAAAAGACAATGATTTAAAGTACCCTATAATAAGTATAATTTTTACAAAGTTCATTACATTTGTAACAAGTAAAAGTTGTGTGACTGATCATTACCTAAAACATTATTTTACTCCCTTAAGTAATGATTTTAATACTTCATTCCATACTTCTAAAATTTTAACAAAAGCTATGATAATTTAATTTACTATTTTATAGTAATTAAATAGGTAAAGATTGATGATGCTTAAACTTAAATTCACAGAAATTTTGAATAATTTTTCATAAACATCAAATACGATTTTTTAAACAAATGAAAATTTCACCAATTGCAACATAAATTTCTTTTCTTTTTATATGGTCCTTTAGTGCATAAATTCCATTTCTTTATAGAGTAGGGGATTTATTTTTTTTTAACACAAAACAATTCGATAGCAAAAAACTTTTGTTTTTCAAAAGTTTTCAAAGTTTAATAAAAAAAAAAAAAAAAAAATTACAAACCAGTAAGAAAAGACAACAGAAAAGTTTTTTTTTTTTTTTTTTTGTAGTGAAATATTAATTTATAAATAAAATGCATTCACCTGTGAAAGTTTGTGATTTTTTTTCTTGCTGACAAAAGTAAAAACTAAAGTTTAATCAAAGTTTTTTTTTGCCATGTAATTAATATTTAATTATTATTATTATTTTTTTTTTTTTTTTGTTAAATATTATTTACCACACATTAGACAAGGTGATTCACCTTAGTTTGAGACAATTTTTCAGGAAATATTAAGCATTTTTCATAGTTTAAACTTAGTTTAAACTATAAAAACTTATTTCATATAAAATCAATTTATTTTTAATTTCAAATTATATAACAACAAATAAATTTTTAAAAATAAAACAAGCGCGAATGTTACGTTCGGCCCGGCCGAATGTATATACCCACCATCAACTTTTTCAAATTTTACGGCAGTAAAGTGGGCGGACCACGCCCATTTTTTGTTTCAGAGTTTACATTGGTCCTTGAGCTATTTGAACGCAATTTCGTAGAAGCTTCAGCTTATTTGGTTTCCGAGTTTATATCGACCCCCGAACTATAAGTACAAAATTTCGTTGTCGTACATGCTTTTATTGAAGAAATATCAGCAAAAAAGTATGAAACGGACACCCTGTGTTTCTAGTTTTTAGCCCATAACTTTATTTATTTATTAACCGATTTTGCCAATTTTCAATAACAAACAAACCTTATATAAGACAAATATTAGTGCCAAATTTCGTACCCCTACGTTGTCCCGTTCGAGCCCTATCCTGCTTTCAACAGACGGACAGACATAGCTAGATCGACTCACAATCTAACCAGGACCCAGAAAATATATACTTTGTGGGGTCTTAGATGGTTCCTTCGACATGTTGCACACGGAATGACAAAATCAATATACCCCCCCATCTTTTTGATGGTGGGTATAAAAATAACTAAGTAACTAAGGCTTATTAATTATTTTTCTATGTGAAAACATTTAGTTACAATTTGATTATGCTTTTTCGTTACAAAACTCTTTTCTAGTAAGTTATTTATAATTACATGTTAATTTTCTTTTTAAAAATATTTGTTTATATGGCTTAGAGCTTTTTCACCATGTTTCAGTATTTTCTAGTTAGGGTTTCTTGCCCTTTAGATAATAATAAACTAAAAAAAGAAAAAATTTGGCAAAAAATTTCCCCCTAAATTGCCAATAATTTTATCATTATCTTTAACGTTTTGCATATTCATAAAATAAATTTTAAATTTTATTTTAAATTGTGGCATGTTGTTTAATATTTTATTACTTATTTTCTTCTTTGCTTTTCTTTTCCCCAAAAAAAGGTATATTTTGTAGACAATATTAGCAAAAAAAAAAATATATAAAATAAACTTTTAAGAGAAAATAAAAGAACAACACAAAAGAATCACCATATTGACCAAAACTCTATAAAAAAAAAAATACTTATTGCTACTAACTTAAAACCCACACACACAATTTGTTTCCTTTTTTTATTATTATTTTTTTGCAACACAAAAAAATGAAGTCTATGTCCTTTTTTTCCAGCATGTTGTGTTTTTTTCTTTAAAAGACACTTTGCCGTCAGAAAGGAAATATCTACAGAAAAAAAAGTAACAAGATTCATATAAAACGGAAAGATAGGAGACCATCCACCAGCAACAAACTACATTTTAAGTAGGGATATAAAGGTGACAATAACTTAAAGTACAATGAACTTGAATAAAAAAAAAAAAAGTTTTATTTTCTGCGTCCTTTTATTTGTAAAGTTTAAAAAACCGAGCAAATAAAATTTAGATGATAACGAGACATGTGTCTGTTAATAGAAAAAAAAAGTTTAATTTAAAATAAACATTAAGGTTTTTCAAAATACAAAAAAAAAAAAAAAAAAAAAAAAAAAAAAAAAGCGCGAATGTTATATTGGACTTGGCGGAATCTATATACCCATCATCAACTTTTTCAAATTTTACGTTATATGAGAAGTGAGCGGAACACGCCCTTTTTTCAGAGTTTATATTGACCCTCGAACTATTTGTACAAAATTTCGTTGTCGTACATGCTTCTGCTTAAAAGATATCAGCAGAAAAGTATGAAATTAAGCTAAAACGGACACCCTGTGTTTCTAGTAATTAGCCCATATATATAACTTTTTTGTTTATTGACCGATTTTGCCCATTTTCAATACCAAACATCTTATGTAAGATACATTTGTGCCAAATTTCGTCTCCCTACGTTGTCCTGTTCAAGCCCTATTCCTGCTTTCAACAGACGGACGGACATAGTTAGATCGACGCAGAATCTAACAAGGACCAAGATCTTTTTGATGATGGGTATAAAAATATTATAAATCATTTTAAAATTCAGATTAATAATTTAATTGAAATTTTTTCAAAAATATTTTTTCTGTGTAAAATAAAATAATTTTTGGGCTTTCAATTAATTTTCTTATTGTATCAATTAATAAATTAATTAAATTAAGCGATAATTTGAATAATTAATAAATAATTTTATTAATAGTTTAAATTTACTATTTGAAAAACTATTTGAAATCATTTTAAAATTCTGATTAACATTTTAATTAAATTTTTTTGGAAAATATTTTATGTAAAAAAATAAAAACATTTATCGATTTTAAATAATTTCTCTTGTTTCAATTAATGAATTTATCATATATTGAGAAAAGTGATAATTTTAATAATTGAATATAAAATTTTTTTAATAGGTAGAATTTCAATTAATAAAATAATTGAGTACGTATTATATGTAATTGTAATTGGTTTTTATATTTATATATGGAAAATTTCCATTTTGAGTAACTATAAAAACATATGAAACCATTTTAAAATTATGATTAATACTTTAATTGAATTTTTTTTCGAAATTATTTTTCTGTGTAATTTTTGGGAATATAAATTTTTTTATTGAAATGTTTTAGATTTATTTTTAAATTATCTTGAAATTTCAGTGTTTTTTAAATAACTTCTTTTTCTATTGCTTTAAATCCCATAAATAAATACACACTTCAGGTGTTTCCTTATATATTTAAAAATATCTTATAATTTACAGTCTAACGCTTTTGCATCAAAGAAATTTTAAACATTAAAATATTTTAAGAATTTCATAAAACACCTAGATACTTTGAAATAGCATAAACAAAATACATAAAACTCTCTGCCAAAAAAATATATGTATGTATGTTATTAACCTTTTGTTTGTCATTCTGGGAAAATATTTTAAAAAGTATCTATAGGTTAAAGTTAAAATGTTGCAAGTTTATATAAAAAAAAAGAAATATATTCAAATATTCATTCAGGTGCATAAACCCAAAATTTAAATTTTTATTAAAGAAAAATTTTATTTTTCCCCCCATTTTTTATTTCAATTAAATTAATGGTTTTTAAAAATAATAAAGATTAAAAATTCGTAAAAAATTGAAATCTAAATCATAAATCATTTCTTGTAACCATTTATAGTCCTGGTCAGTTAATAAATTCATTTTTTGTAATTTAAAAAATAGAAAAGAAAAATAAAAAATTATTTTATATTTGGTGACACCCTCTTTTTTTTTTTCTTTTTTTTAAGAAAAAAAATATTTTTTATAGTTTTATCGCGATAAAATGTAATTGAAATAACATTTACATTTATTGTCTATACTAATTTCAAAGAAACCAAGACTAATGATGTGGCTTTTCTGGCCAAATCAAAAAATAACAAAAATAAAAAATCATAATAAATTATATATTTTAAAACCATGGCCAAATAAGACATTTGGTGGTAGTAATGAATGTTTTTCCAAATACGTAAATGTGATTAATGTTGAAAGGCAACAATCTAGTAAAATTTATTAAAAAAACAGTCAAGATATTTTAATGGACTTAAAATTTTGTACGAACTTATATAATGACAAGAAATAAAGTGACAAAATTTGTGTGACAACTCAATCAATTTTAGTTATTTATGAAAAGATTTGATTTATATTTAAAAACTGCCATTACATTTGATTTTAGGCAATTTGATTATTTTTTAAATTACCAGGTAAGGTCTATGCATTACTAGTTCTTTATTAGTTTTAATAGCAGCTTTAGTTGAATATCTACATTTAAACATAGATGAACTTTAATCTAGAATATTTATATAATTTCCCAAATTGATTTAACTTGGTAAGGTATGTATTAAGTTATATTTATGCTCTTCACTACAGGTGTAAAGGGCATATATTAGTTTGTCATTCCATTTTTAATTTCCACAACTTTCGTCGGAGAGCAAAAACATTTGTATTTTCATCATCATTGTAAGTAATGACATAGGTAGACCGATTTCCGCTCGTCCTTTTGTCGGTTGAAATGGCGTTTGTGAAGCCCACCGATAACTACCAGATATAATATATATATCAAGCGATCAAAAATCCTTTCGAAAATTTTGCTACTAAATTTCAGCAAGATCGGTTCATAAATAACGGAGATATGTCTGAAAAAATGAATATATCCGCATGTGATCAAATCGAAAACAAAAGCTTTATACAAAATAAAGCTTAATTTGTGTAAATAATATTATTTAATTAACAAATTATTGCACTGTTTCATTTACAAATAAATCATTCTTATATATAACATCCCTGCGGGAAATTTGTGGCAATTGTAGTAATGGACCGGTCCCTCAGTACCAGTTGAGTACCAATTGACAATTTATAACATGTTTGTTAAGTGCGCAATTAACAACTCGCGCGCAATAACAATCTGTGGCTGAGTGGTTAGCGTTGAAGACTATAAAACATAAAATACGACAGAAGAACATGGGTTCGATTCGGAGTGCCACCACCGACATTAAAGAAAAATTATAAATTAAAAAAAAACAAGTTAATAAAAATTATAATAATAAAAAAATGTAAAGTAAATGATTGCGGAATTGTTATCAAATTCTTATTATATTCATCGACACTGAACCTGTCCTCTTGCACCAGTCCTGTGACCTGTCCCAAGGGGCTAATTAGCCACCTCCAATGACATGTAAAAGTGACAGGTTCCTTTCATATAAAGTTCCGGAACTGGAACCGGTCACTAGCCTTGAGAACCTGTCACGTGACTAATTTTGAACCGGTTCTCTTTCCTCTAGGGATATTATAGCCTATATCATAGAGATTACAAGATGTAAATTATACTTTATGAACTATTTTTATAAAATATTTGATACTAAAGGTTAAAGTTCAACCTAAAATATATTCAAAATTATTCAGTATATTCTTCCTCTTTTAAAGAAATTTTAATAAAATTATTAATTAACTCTTACATGACCACGTAATGTGTGCTATTTACTTTGAAATATTTTTTCTAAATTTGCTAGGTAATGGGTATTAGGTAACTTAAATGTTTTTTACATTTTAAAGTCTTTATAAAAATTATTAAAACTGTAGGTCTTAAAACATATTTTTTTAAATTCTTTAACAATTATTTTTATCTGCTCTCTAATGACTATTTTTTTTTTATTTTAAGTTTATATTTCAAAACTTAAAAAAATAACACTCATCAAATGACTAATAAATTCTAATAAAAATAAATATAAACAAAATCCATTTAAACGGCTCAATCATTAAAATTAACAAGAAAAGACAACAAAAAATGTTTTAAATTAAAAAAATATATTCAACCAAAGTCCCTACACAGGAGTAGACACAATCAGCAGCATAAATAAAGCAAATGAAATATTTGTTTAATAAATATACACAGTCAATTGGAAAATCCTGCCAAGTATTACACACACACACCTACCTAAACACATACATATAAATATCCTTGACATTAGTCATGGGGATTTTTTTCTATATCAATGAAGCTCAAAATGAAAACAGTCGAGAGAAAAAAAAAACATAAACAAACAAAACCAAAAAACCCCAAAGCAGACGAATTCTTAAAAAACAATTTTCCCACGCCTACACTCATACCCACAGAATAAAAAAAGCCGACAATCATTTTCCGTTTGAGCAAAAAAAAAAAAAAAATAAGGATTCTCAAAAGGTTATTCAACTTTATAAAGCCTAAACAAGTTTATAACTTTTGCAATAACAAATGCAGAAATTTAAAAGAAAATTCAACAAGAGCATTAAAAAGAGAGAGCTTGTAAATAAGCGCAGGTTCCTAAAAAGCTTATTCCAAGAGAGGAGCCTACTATAGCATGGAGAAAAAATAGGAGAGTAGAGCCTAAATAATAAAAATGGTCATGACAATGGCCCTGGCCGTGAATTTTCATTGCACATTTTTCAATATAAGGAAACTACTAGGGGTGATAGTGAGTTGTAACCTTAAACTTGCCCTTGGCCATGATACAACAGTAATAAAAGCTTTTTTTCATATATTGAGGATAATGTGACGTAAGCATAATGTAGGGGGCTGGTAATAAAAGCTTTATTTTATTGTTATGGTTTTTGTTATTTCAAGGTATGACAGAAAGAGAGAGAGGGAGAGAACACGAGTTTATGATTTTCTAATATACCTTAAAGATAAAGGATAAAAATAAAATAACCAGCCTTTACGCACATTTATAAATATATTTATATTTTGATAATAAAGAAGAAAGAATAAAAATACATAATATTTTTTTTTTTTTTTTTTTTTTTGTCCCAAAAAAAGTTCGTGACCTTGTCCTTTTTTTTTTTTTTTCTTTTTGTATCATACTAAACATGTTCATAAACTCCTTAGGGATAAATTTAGGCGGGTGTATGTATATACAATCAAGTCATGTCTTTCGTACTAAAACTCAAGACATTTTTTACCCATGTCTTGTGTTGCAATTAAGTAGTTGTAGTTGAGAGAGAAGCTTTTAAAAAGCAAGCAGTAAAAATGCCTTGGCAATGCCATTTAAAGTAATATTTTATTTAAATGTTTTTAGGTGGCGGCTCAACCGGCTGGTACATTAATATTTTGTCTAACGCACAATCTAGCTTAATATCTATATCTCTGGTATCTCTCCAACATAGTGTTAGTTATATACAAAATAACCCTAAGGATTTACTGTTTTTATCATGTAATTTCAAAGGAATTCCAAATATGTTATGCTCAAATATACAAGCTATAAAATCTACACTACTGGCTGGTATTTGGCATTTATATATGTATGAATGTGTATATAAAAAAAAGTATTATTACAACAATAGACACTTAAAACATGTCTTATTCACACATTGTAAGAATAAGAATTATAAGCTGAAAACACAATATCTTTATAATATTAAAGAAATAGCTACTACACAGCCTCTTCTACTGGTTGTTTTCTTATAAATAAAATATGTATATTAAAAGGTTTTTGAACTTCATTCATGATTATATTACGTATACGCCAGTGAACACCAAAAGATATCGCGTGTTGGTTGGCATTGAAATTTTGTATTTTATTTATAAAATGTGTTGAAGTGCAAAACAATATAAAATATTGTTTACAGCATTTGTAGCAAGAAGAGTATTTATTAAAATAAAAAAAGATACGTGCAACATTAGCCGTTTTTTTCTACATAAATTTGGTAGGCGCTGATGTAATGAAATAAGAGTGAATTTTATTTATTATTTGGTGTTTAAATTATCAAAATAAATATGAAAAATTTTGTGGTATAAGCACAATTATGACTTAATTAATAGTAGAAATGAAATCGGAACAGAAAAAAAAAAAAGGAAGATTCATCTTTAGGTACACATTCCAATATGCATTTTTTGTCTACAGAAAATAAATTAATCCAAAAAAATCAAAATTTTAATTTTTATTTACACAACTAGGAGTGGTATAGAATAGAAAAAATCATTAAACCTCCATCTTAAAGTATACTGTTTTATCGATTACCAATTAACCGAGATCCATTCGTCTGTCCATGTAAACCTTGTAATCAACCTACAGGTTGAAAGATGACGGATAAATAAATGATATTCTACAAGTCCAAGGTTCATCATCGGTCCATTAGTTTCCATATATTATTTGGGAAATTTCATTTCTAGAGTCATAAAAAATACTAAGAGTTCACGATCACCAAAAAGAAATCTTGTTTAAGCGACCGAAATAACTTGATTTAGAGACTATAGGATCGTACACAAAATAATACGAATTTTATGGAATGTAACTAATTTGTATACCCAATGTGAAATAATGACAAAGATATTATGCAAATATGCTTTTTTATGCAATTAAAAAAAGTCGTTTAAAAACTTGACATTTTTCATAAAATCTTCACTCCTGCATTCGTTTTTGGTCGGGCGGGAAACAGTTTAGTGTCAAATCGTTCTAAATCTATTTTTTGATAAAATATCGTCAGTAAATTTAAAAAAGCTCGCGTGACATTTTTTTTATTAATCGATAAAAATTTAACTTTTTTCTAAAATTTACCATTTTCAACCAATGCTGGATGTAGGGTGCAAGCCTAAATCAATTTAAAATTTCTATATCAACAATTTATGAAGTCTTATGTTTTGAAATATATAAAGAAAAAAAATTGTTATTAAAGGAACTCTGAGAAAAATGTTAAATTCTCTAACTATATTTTTGTTGTAAAATTGCCATTTTTTCACACTCATTTCAGAGTGATGACTTTGCATATTTTTCACGTCTAGACGGATTCAGATAATTTAAAAATTCTTTCAGCATATTATTTTGGAATATATAGAAAATTACAGGATATATTTAAATAAATTTTATCTCAGAACTTATTACCAAAAAATGAAAGTCGAGGCAAAAACTCAAAAATTCAAAATTCAAGCGAAAATATATTTTTAACTGTAAGATATAACTTAAGCGAGTAAGCTTATTTTTTCTTCATCTTGCCAAGTACTTTACAGAAATATAAAAATCTTTAAAATCGGACTTATTTCTAAAATCGGACTTAATTTGTAGAAGTTAAGATTTTTTGAAACTTTTACATACTCGAGGTAGTCAAATTTGACACCCTGTAGCTTAGCTTGTGTTATCACTGGGTGACTACAAGATGATTTTTCTGAAAGCTTAGGTCATCCTCTATAACTCTTCCATACATTTTAATTTAATCCGACCAGTAGTTTAGGAGATACAGATTTATTACCAAAAAAAAATTGCGTTTGACCCCACTGTGTGTCATGAAAAATCTACCAGAAAAACCGAAATTGTCAAACAAATTTTAGGTCTGACAAGACTGTATTCATAGCAAATGATACTTTTAATAAAAACTTATACGTCATTAGAAAAGATTTTTTCTTACCAGTAGAAAATACAATAAATTCTAATTTTTCTGGCCTAATCAATTTTCTCATTATAACCACAAAATAGTAACTGAGTGGTTGTAAAAAAAGGCGCTAATATGTAACAAAGCAGGGCGATTCACTAAACTATCCAAAACTGTGTTCTTTTCATAGTAGGATTATAGTCAAAAAGATTTAAAAAATAATTAAAGCAGACTAAAAAGTATAATATTATATAAATAAAAAAAATAAATAAACCGAAAACACTATAAAACTCTTATGGAGGCTACTTTGGAAAACATTAAATATTTTATTAAAAACAAATAAAAAACTGACTTTTACTTTTTAATTTAAAAATAATATAAAACCCTATAACAAATTAAAAAATTTCAAAGAGATGGACTTATTGATTTCAATTTTGCAAGCTGAATTGTATAAAATTTTTAGTGCGGAGTCCTTAATTTTGAGATAAATAAAAAATAAAATATTGAATTTAACCAATTAAAACCTTTGGTACCAAATTTATTCAAAACTCTTTATTTTCAATTTAAATTTTCTATTTGCCTTCTAAATTTTATATTCTATAAAAAAAAAAATACCAAAAACTTGTAAATGAGTATTTTTACTAATTTGTATATAAAATCAAAATTTGTACACTGATTTTAATGAAATATGTCTTATTTTATTAGCAACAATTTTTCCTTCATGATTGAAGAATAAAAATTTAAATTTTTGACATATTCTAATTTTTATAATTTTAAATTTTTTTTTTTTTTTTTCAGAAATTAGGCTTAATATCTGTATAACTGTTGATCGTATTAAAAAGTAAAGTATGAATGACTTAATGACAATTTTGACAAGAATTTGTTTATATTTTTTGAACCAAATCAAACTAGTCGTTTTCGAGATATGCTTCAATATGTGGTGCAACCTCCTTAATTTTACAAATCGCGAAAACTAGAGTCAAATCAAAAAAAGTGCGTTAGAGTCTTAGTACATATTAATATTTTGTATCTGAATTAAATGAAAAACTTCGTGCCACAGAATCAGTGTTTTACGGTGCTATTAAAGTCATATCATAGTCCTAACTTGTATCCTATATACATATTAAATTTGTTTGCAGTCTCTATTTTCAATAAATTAAGGATAAAAAAAAAATCTCAATAAAACTTTGTTTCATAATATCCAAAAATTACAATCACAGCTTTTATTATATATTCTTTTCTCTAACAAAATTTTGTGTCCATTTAAGCTTGATTAAACATGAAATTCTTTTAAATTACAAAATACTAAAATTATTAACTTTGTCTAGAAAAAAAAATTGTCCTAAAACAAATTCTTAACTAAGAAACCATTTAAGGTTAATGGCCAATAATACAAAGTTTAGAATTTGGTCAAATAAGCCATTAGGTTCAATGAAAAATTTTTCATTCTTTTTATAGTGAGCAAAAACAAAATAAAAATTTTAAATTAACTTTCTACAAAACAAAAAAAAAAGTAAAATAAAAACAAATAAAGAAGGCTCATCAATATTTTAGAATATCAACTTGGTGGCTGGCTCTACAAACAAACACCTAAGCACCTAAGAATATGAAAGTAAATGCGTTTGATTGTTTGTTTTTTGTATAAAGGACCTGTATAAAATGTTTATTCAAGTATAGCAACTTATAATATTAAGGACGATGATGTTGGTGATGATGATGATGACACAGGTGTTTTTTGTTTATTTTACTATATACAAATACTAATATAGAATGTTTTTGTTTAGAGAGAGTGTGTGTAAGTTTATTTTGGAAAATTTGAGGTGGTAAATATGTATATGCGTATGTATGAATGATAAGTATGAGGTATTTGTAGACACAATGTCTGTCAAAGTTAATATTGTTTATTTAAAGAAGTAGAAGCATAAGTTCATTGACTTTTTACTCGAAAGTATTTCATGCTATGGTAATTTAACTAAATAAAATCATTATTGATTGAGGCGATTATTTAAATGGTGGGAGATATACACAAAAAAGGTGGGAAAATTTGAGTTTGACATAAGCAAAATTATGACAACAATAAATCGTACAAATTAATCAAAAAATAAACATACAAAAAAAAAAAAAAATCTAGAATTATTAAACATATATGTATGTATATTTAAAAGTATATTTAAAAAATACATTGACCTTATTAATATTTAAATAGAACTGTCAAAATATTAATTTTAATAATGATGGAAATAAATTATAGTCTTAGCAAAAAAAAAAAAAAAAAAAAAAATACCAACAGAAATTGTTGATATTTTTTTTATACAAAAAAGTACAAAAAGAAATATTAGTATATTGAATATATTTATTTGGTTTTGTATTACTTTTAGTACTTTTATGTCATCCAAGTTATCAGAAACTATATCATAAAGAAAATCCTGCTGAGAACTTTTAGAAAAAAAAAAAAAAACAAAATCCCTAAAAAAATTTACCACAGAAAAAAAAATTTACTTGTTAAAATGAAATTTAGCAAACGAACTGCACACAAAAGTAAAAGTATCATGTGGTATGAAAACCAATAATGAGTATAATAAAATAAGCTTAAAGTATTACAAACAGATACTCGACTTACTACAACTACAAACTCTTTGCAACGACAGCATCAACCACATTATTATTTAAGTAACAACCAAGATGCAACATAACTAGAGAAGCTCTTCTTTTTAGATGTTCATATACCAACAATACGAAAAGAAAATAAGGTGCAAATAATGGCATGATCAACAAAAATTGACGCATAACAGATTTCTTTAACAACAAAGAAAATTGGTAATTTTGGGAGAAAAAAAAACATGAAAAACATGTGGTTGCAATGTAGTTTAATGTTATTAAATGGTTAATAAATTTGGCCATAAAAATAATATACACAAAAAAATATTGCCAAAAAACTCTTGGGAAATTGCAAGTGTTATATAAAAGAAAAGGTGAAATAAAAGAAATATATGCAGCTATTAAATTATCCTGGTTTATGAACTTTTAATCAGAGAATGAAAAAAACCTAAATAGTATTAGGATATAAATTTAAATTTAATTGCGGATATTTGCAATTTGATATAAAATTTATAAAAATATTGAAATAAAAGTATAAAGCAGATACTAATTTTTATAAAAAAAAAAAAAAAAAAAATAAATAAGCAAGTTGAGGCAATATTTATACCTACCCCACCATTGTGCTGATGTTTGTAACACCCAAAAATATTGGTCGAAGGCCCCCTTTCTGAGTCTATTTAACGATGTCCGTCCGTCTGTCCGTTCATGTAAAGCTTGTAATCAAAGTAGAGGTCGTAATTTTTAAAATAAATTATTGAAATTTGGCACACAAGTTTCTTATAGTCCAAGGACGAAGTTCGGTTCATTATTTTACCTAGCCCCCATACAAAGGTCTTCACAGAAAAGAGATTTAACTATCATAACTCACTTAAATATTTTAATGTAGCAATATTTGAATGTAGTTTGGCACATATAAGTTTCATATAAGTCTAAATCTGTGTGCCTAATTCCCTGAAGATCGGTCCACAATTGACCATAGCTACCATATAAACCCCTCTTCAAAAAATCACTTAGAGAGGCATAAATCCCATTAGTATCAAGTTAGTATCAAGCTAATATTCGGCACAACTAAGTTTTATATAACTATAAAAAATTACGGAGATCGGCCCATAATATACCATATACCCTATATAAAACCCGCTTTCGGGAATCACCCAAAGTGAATAAATTCATATAAATGTTAGTATCAATGTAATATTCTATATTCGTATGTTTTATTTTACTCTTAATATAAGTATCGGTCCACAATTGGCCACAGGTCCAGAAAAAAAAAAGAAGACCCCTCTCCGAATTTAGATACACACAATGGTGTAGGGTACCATATGGTCGGGCTTGATCGACTATATATTTTATTAATAATTTTCTTACATTTTTTTTTTTTTTTTTTTTGGAAAACGAAATATTAATTAATTTGGAAACGAAAGGCATGAAAAAGCCGAGGCTCTTATTTTTACGAATTTATAATTATTTAAAACTTTTAACTGGGAACATTTGAAATTATGCACAAATTTAATGGATATACAATTATTACAATTATTGTTATA
The DNA here is from genome assembly GCA_951394005.1 of Protophormia terraenovae. Taxonomy (NCBI): domain Eukaryota; kingdom Metazoa; phylum Arthropoda; class Insecta; order Diptera; family Calliphoridae; genus Protophormia; species Protophormia terraenovae. The sequence goes on along the minus strand of OX596073.1, from coordinate 168,505,324 downwards.
AAATATATTAAAAAAAACCAAACCTATATTATGAACTACCATTATTTATCTCTTAAAAAAACAACTATAAAAAAAAAAAGAAACTACACGAAAACAATTGTAAGTGTCATTTAAAACAATTGTAATAATACTAAACAATAGTTACTTAAAATCTTCAGCAAACCCCATACAAAAAAAAAAAAAAAAAAAAGTCTTAGCAAAATGTGCTAAAATTTTAAGCAGACAAAATAACAACAAAATATTTTAAAGTTAATAAACTTTATAATATATTGCCACTTGTTAACTTGGTCGTGTTGTTGTTTCTTTAAAACATACAAGTATTGTTTGCAACATGAGACAGTTACCAGAAGTTGGAGACAGAAAACCACAACATGTTAAAGTTTCCCCACCTACCGAAGCCCTTAAAGGAAAGAAAAAATATATCCTTTTGCTGCAAAAGAGAAAAGTATAATAGCATTTTTAAAAGTGACAGAAGAAAAAAATAACAAGTTTTAGTGTTGTGGCTACAAAAAAAAAACATGTAATAATGCAACATTATATATTATATTTTAGGTTGCAGTGAAAATAATGTTTGTCAGACATTTGTTGGCAAGTATATAAATTAAATATGTCATATTTAAAAATTATTAAAAATAGTTAAAGACTGTAAAAATATTGAATTTTAAATCAACTTTTTATTTCAATCAATATTAAAAGAACGTAAAAAATTTGAACAATTAATTTTCTAAAATTATTGCCGCATATTTTTCCATTAAAATTAGCATCAAAATTAGTTTTAAAATTATTAGTTCTAAAAGTGGAGCAATTCGAACCCCTTCAGATTCTTTAATATGATTCATATGATTCTTAACCGATTTTAAGGAATGTTTTTGAATACCAGTTCTCAAGAACTAATTCTGTATGACTTCTACATTACTTCTCTTTACACATTCCTAAATGACTTCCTAAAACTGTTAAAAAAAAAAAACTTGAATAAAAAAAATTCCAAAAATAAAAAAGTAAATAAATTAAACAACGAAGAGTTTAACAAAATTTAATTGATATAAAAAGTAATCTTTAGGAAATGGCTCATTAGAATACGAAATAAAAAAGAAATGGTTCTGAAAGCGTTTCTTAACGCTTCTAATGAATGGGATCTAAATGTGACAATTTTTAACAAAAAATCAGTGATGAAAAAACTAGTTTCAGAACCGTTCGAATAAGTACTGTTTTTTAGAGCAAAACTTTGTTGACCTTTGCTAATTACCACTACTTTTTAGACTCATTACTTGGGAATGAGTTGTCATTATTTTTCTCATTTCTGTAGTAGTGGATAACTAGTTACCATATAACTAGTTACCAGTAAACAAATAACAAGTACATTTAATTTTGCGATATCTCAGTTCGCTAGAGCGACTGATTAATGCTCAGAAGGTTGTTGGTTCAACCTTAAACTAAGCCCATATTTCTTTTTTAGAAAATTATATGAATTTCTATTGATATGTTAAAACTATCAACAACGCTTACAAATTGAACGCATTAATATTGTAGTGAGTAAGACAATAGCCTTTGAAACATCTACGAAAGTTTTTGCCTGGGTTTAAAACTCAGCTGAGCCAATTTTTGTTTTTATATTTTATTTTTTTTAGCAATTTGGTAGTATTTGATTAACTTCTTATTTGATTGTTTAAAATAAGTACTCTAGCAAAGGGCAACAATGAATTCGTGGACATAAAAAGGTAATGACTTTTTCAACCGAATTATAAGTAGTTACCTGACAATGTAATATGTTGGCTTACTGGGTAAGTAAAGTCTTTGCCGGGAATTTTTAATGCATTAATCACCTACTTGATTGATTTCATACATTTAAATTTTTTCTGTTTTTTTTTTTATTTTTTATAGTTATTAATAGGGAGCGGATTTACATGCATTTATAGGTAAAAAAAAAATGAGCCCTAAAATATGTTTTTGACATTTTTTCAATAATTTATATAAAGTAAATTTTAAAAACATCAGTACATATTTTAGGGCTCATTTAAAAAAGTAAATGGAAGAAAATTTAACCTCTATTTTTTCCTTATTGCACACTAAAACGCGAATCATATGACAATAAAAATATTTATGTTTAAATAAGGGATTTAATAGATTTATTGATTTAAAAGAAAACCCCTAAAATATGTTTTAAAAAATGTATGTAAATGTTTATTTCTAAAAGCATATTTTAAGGGGCTAATTTTTTTATATCTAAATAAATTTCAATTCGACCCCTAGTTATTAGTAATTGATATAATTATCTTGGTGTTTATTTAAATAAATTTAAATAATTTAAATGATGTTTTTTTTTTTTTTTTTTTTTTTGTAGTGAGCAAACACTTTTTAAATTTGAGCTATTAGAAATTTTTTTGTTGGTAGTTTTAAAATTAATTTCAAATATGTGTATAAATTAAATCAAAATTCTAAACGAGAAAAATTGTATACTAAAATAAAACTATATTAATTTGAATTTTATTTTCAGCTATAATTTTAAATTATTTTCAAAATTATATGACACAAACACATGTCATTTTTATGCCAAAATATTTATGTTTATGATGGGCGCAACATTGTTTGAGGGTTAAAAATACAAATACAGAAATAAATGTATATAAAATTCTATATTAAAAAAAAAAAAAAAAATTCAATTTAAACTTTGCAATTTAGTTTGTTTATTTGTAATACAAATATTTCTTTTGTTTATGTTTATTTTAGAATATTTTGTCATTCAAATATTTAGCATTAAAATATACAAAAAGCTCCCACTCAGCCTAGAATTATTTTTTTCGAGAAGCTAATATTTAATGACATTTATAATATTTTGCATTTGTTTATTTAATTTTTATTATAATTTTTAGGTTTTTTATTTAAAGTAATAAAATTATAAAAAAAAAATATATATATATATATATATATATATATATATATATATATATATAACAAAGAGAACAAACTAAAGCAAATAAATAAATCAATATTAATAATATGAAAAAATAAAAATAAAATAAAAAAATGGGGTCAATTTGACGAGACATTTATAATTTCTATATACATTTTTTTTCGTGAGTGTATATATATTTTTTTATAACTACATAAAATGTCGATGTCTGGTTTTTTTTTTTTTTTTTTTTTTTTAATTGTTATAATAAGGCTGATATTTGTTATTTTTTTATGTAAAATATATACAACATGTATTATTATTTTTATTTAATTTCAATGTAGGAGTTTATTGAGTATTTATTTAGATTTTTTATGGCATTAATGTTTGTTAGAGAAACGCTTGAAATTATGTTTAATTTGTTATGCTGTTAAAAATTTGTTTAACATTTAATTTTATTTTTTTTATATTTATTTAATTTAGAGATTTTTTAGTTTATTTGTTAAACAGAGAAAAATCCTTGAATTTTCAATATATTATAATTTATAAAACACTTGTTTAAAATAGTTTTAGTTTTATTTAAAACAATTACAATTACATTTTTATTCTCACCATTTTATTTATTACAGATTTTTATTTAATGACAATAACCCTCAAATAGTTATGGAAAAACCAGATTTAATTTCTAGTTGATTTTATTATAACTATATTATGCATGAAATTTAGTACTTTACAAAAATAGCAGCTAAAATTATTACTAAAGTTAAGCTAGATTTTCAGTAACTGTAATACTATTTACTTGAACTCAACTGCTGTTTTTGTATAAAATGCTGCTACTTGAAACAATTAAATGACTTACACAGAAAAAAGTAAAAAATGATTTCAATTACCAAAGTGGTTCATTCAATTTAAAAATTAATCAAATTTGCACCTCTCACCAAAATAATTCTATCAATTACTAACAATTGTAAATATTGACAAAATACGATTTTTTTTCCAATTAAGTAATTTTAAAATTTTAATAAAATAAATAATATGAAAAACTAAAAATTTTAAACAACCTGGTAATTATATGAATCAAAATGTTAAATGAAAAAAAAAAAAAAAAATTAATATTTAAATTATTTTCATTTTCTTTATTGACATTTTTTTTTTTCTTTTTACAAAATTCAATATTTTTGTTTTAGAAATTTATTAAAATTTTATAACTTGTTTGTTCTTTTGGTGTTTTTTACATTAATCCTTCTCGCTGGTGGTAATTTGATATAAAGTTGCCAAAGTGTTCATATTGATCCCAACTTTGGTGGATTCTATTCGTCCACACACTCATCAGTAAATGAAACTTCCGAAGAATTAGGGAATTGATTGGGAAATGCAGCTAATAACTTTCTGTTGCTTGAAGACAATAAGGCGTCTTGTTTTGGCCGTTTGCTGTTCCTTTTTATATTAAGGGTGATATTAATAACATGCAGTTTTATTAGCGTGGTTTAATTGTATATATGTACTTACCGAATACCTTAATATTATATAAAGTTCGGGCGCCCCTTCCTTCCATTCGACAAATATGGTACAGCAACAATAATGACCTTATATAAAAAAGCACTTTATGTGCATTATTTACATATTTATGTATGCATCGTTTAACCATCAATAACAAACCTTTATGTAGCCATGTTCCATTTTAACCGGGCGAGGCCATTATATTTATATTTTTCTGTTGGTTATAAAATTTATATTTTTTTCAATATTTTCATTTTTTTAATTTTAATTTTTTGATCATACGTCAATTCTTTTAAAACAATTTTATAAACAATTAAGCAAATGATTATTTTTTCTACTAAATTTAAATAATAAAACAAACATTAGTGTTAATTGAAAAATTTTGGGTAATAATTTTTTCTGTGTATAATAAAAAAAAAAAAAACAATAACAGCAATAATGTGTGACCATTGCTTAAATTATTTACTATTAAAAGTCATAAATCTTTTTCTATATTTACTCTTACACATACCAGACGGATAGACAGACAGACGGACAGACCATTAGACATTTGCAATATCGATAAAATACTTTATAGAAAAACAAAATATATTTATTATAACCAACATTCATAATTTTTTGTTACTTTTAGTTAACAGCAGTTAGTGTTAAACTACAAATTTATTTATTATTATTTAATGTTAAATGTATTTCTTTTTTTTTTTTTTTTTTTTTTTTTGTAACTCAATTTACAAACATCTTTATAACTTAACTAATAGCCATTAGCAGTTAAAAGTTTTATTTTTTTGGGGCCATTGTTGTTTGTTAGATAGCTCCAAGTGTGTCTCTGTTCTATAAGTAATTTGTTTTACATTCAATTTAATGGTTTTCTTTTTTTTTTCAGGCCTAAATACTTCTATAAGTCATACTAACATACTCCTGCAATCAGTCGTCAGTTAAATTTTGTTTTAAGCATTATTTTTTGTGTTAAACTAAAATTTATTTATATTGAATTGATTTATGTTTTTTTTTTTTTTTTCTGTTTTATTGTTGCTGTTGTTATAAGTTATTAAACAAAAAAGAAACAAAACTAAAATAAAATAAAAATATTCTTAAAATGATGTCACCATTTATAGTCATTAAAGTCTAAAAAACATGTGAATTGTTGTAGACTTTGAAGATTTATGGTGTCTTATTTAGTTCATTTTGCACAACAGATATTAAAAACAAAACTACAACTGCCTCCCTCTAATGATTAAGAAGAAAAACTCTTTTATATTTTAGTGTTGGAGAAATAATTATTGTATGTTTTAATGTACTTAAAACGCCCTATTGAACTTAATATATTACTAAAAGTATTTTAATTTATGATACATATTTTTTCCATAGGGGAAAGTTAAGACACCCTTTTTCTATAATATTTATTTCTCTTTATATCATTATGAAAAATGTTATAGTTTTTATTAAATATATATTTTTAAAGCGCTAAACATCTAAGCTATGGAAATATATTTAAAACTTTCTTTCCTTTGAAATAAAAATCTTTATTTAAATTTTGATAGCATTTTGAAATATTAAATAAATTTTAATGTTAATAAATCTTAAGTTTATTAAATTTCAATTTAATATTAATTAGCGTTAGATATAGTTTACACTTATAACCTAATATTTCCTTTTCATTGATATACATTATTATACACCCAGAGAAAAATCGACAACAAACTTGTTGAAAACGATACTATGTTAGTGTCAATAGGGAATCTTCAAATATTAACGAAAATCAATATCTAATTGACATCAAGTTGTTACCATTTCGGTAAAAAAAATTATTAAATTACATTATGTTTTCTATTAAATTTGTTAACGGATATTACCTAAAAGCTGTTACTGCTATTTACCAATGTAACAACAACTGTGATGAATTTTGAATCAAATTTTTTCCCTCAATGAATTTTTAACCAAGCCTCAACAAAAAAATTTAAACTTTGTAACCAACCTCAAATTAAATAAAATGATTTTTAAATCAATTAAAACCCCTTATTCATTTTTTTTTCTTTATTAAGTCTTAAAAACATTTTGACCCCTGTAACACCTTATAGGGTTAAAATTATTAATTGGGTGAAGGCGGTTTTTTTTTTTTTTTTTTTTTTTTTTTCTGTAGCTTTATAATTTATAAACAATTCTTTTGTGTTTTAATAATTTTTTTCAATTAAAATAAATTGTTTAATTTATAGTTGGAGATTTTTGTTTCGTATACAAAATTGTGCTGTGTTTTATTTATTTATTAATTTATGAAGATTTCTTTTTAAATTAATTTTGAAAAAATTTACATAATTTTTCTAAAAATTGTTAAAATAAAAACATTAACGTAGGAGAAAATTAAATTTACTTTTATCAGTTTTTAGATTAAGATCTGTTCTGTAAACATTTATCTAAAAAAAAATATACTTCGAAATTGTTAGATATGTAAAAGTATTTATATTAAATGGAGTTGTGCATAATCGTTTACTGTTTCGTTCACATCGTTCAAAATTGTCAAATGATTCAGTTCGTTCGTTTTAGTCTGAACGATGAGTATATGAGTGTATAGACAACAAATGTTTCATTTCAGACTAATGAAACAAATGTTTCATTAGTCTGAACTATTAATGTTTGTATAAAGAGACAACAGCTGACACTGAAACAATTGTTTCATAGAACACTTTATTAGCAAAAATTAGTGGATAGATTAATGAATACGAATAAATTTAAATTAATTGTTTTTAATAATTATTTATAAAAGTATAATAAAAATATAATCAATAAAATATATTAAAGTTAGTCGGGGTTCACACATAGCAATTTTACTTGCCGCAATTCTGAGTTTATAGGAGAGAGGAGAATGGAATACTAAACTTTTACATTCTCCTCACCTTTCTTGCCTACGAAGTCAAAAACAACGTCTTTAATTTTACTGATTCGTTCAATTGAATCGAATCGTTCATGAACGACTCTACTCCAATATTAAAGATCGTGAGCAATGCATTTTGTAGTTACTGTTTACGTTTTAGATTACAAGTAACATCAACAGTAATCAGTTCAAAATTATATTAATTTCACTTGAAGAATTTGAAATATGTTTTTAAGAGAATAATATCCGGATGCAAAGGTCTGTTTTAAAGGTTGTTTAAAAATTAAGATGTTACTTTTTGTATAATAAAAATTACTTTGCAATAAAACTAAATTTCTCAAAATACTAAACACTAGTTAAAAATAAAATATAATGCTAGAAGTTTGCCGCTAGACATCGTTCATGGCAGACAATTAAGGAACAAACGCTTAAATTTGCATTTACTTTAAACACGTTTTGCAAAAGCCTAAAAGTATACTTTAAATTAGAGTCAACTGTTGAGCTTTAAAAGTAACAATAGGATAAGAATGGTAGAAGTAATATGATGCTATATTACTATTAATGCAAACTTTTTCTCTTCTGCCTTAAAACAAATATTACTGGCAAGAATTATTTATTAAATTACAAAAAAATAAAAATATTTTTAAAGTAAAACGAGAAGGAAATATATAGTCGGTCAATTTTATATTTATATAAAACTTATTTGTGTCGAATATTAACTTGATACTAACATTTTAATGGGAATTATTTCCGTTAAAGTGATTTTCTGAAGAGGGGTTTATATGGGTGCTATGGTTAATAATGGAGCGATCCGGAGAACGTTAATGTGGGGGCTAGGTAAAATAATGGACCGATCATAACTAATTTCAATAGGTTTCGTTGTTGGGCTATAAGAAACCTGTGTGCCAAATTTCAATACTTTATGTTCAGAATTGCGACTTGTAGTTTGATTACAAAATCGGATGGACATCTCTAAATCGTCTCAGAAAGTGATTCTAAGCCGATTGGTATAAATTAAGGTGGTTATTAAACCAATATTCTTGGGTATAAAAATCATAAGACTTATAAAATTTCTTTTCTAAACAATATTTTAAAAATTTACTTTTAACTCTGTTAAGGGAAATAAAAATCACCATAAAAAAAATCGTTTTAAAATTAACAGAAAAAAATAAACGATTTTTTATTTTTTTTTTTTTACCATGATAAATGTTTCATATACAGCAGTGTGATGTTCTTACACCATCCGAAACTGACACTTTTGATTGATGAGCAAAGACATGAATGAAACCATACATCATGCAACAACACACACTTTACACATATTTTTGAACAAACTTTGGAAAAAAAAGTGGCACCGAAAACAAAAACCCAGCCAGACACTTTTGAATTAAAAAAAAACAAGGAAATTTAACAATAATTTCCAAAAACAAATAAAAATATTCTTAAAATACAATTTAAGATATTTGCGGAGCAAAAACTCAAAAAAAAAAAAAAAAAAAATGCATAAACTTAATAAATTGTTGTAAACAATTGTGGTTTGTTTTATTGTTTATATATCTATAGAACTTATCAAATCCTTGCTACAATATTTTGTGGTTATTTCGTTTTTGAAAGAAACTGTGAAAAAAAAACATGACATTTATTGCAACTGCCATCAAACAAATAAATAAACGACTGAATGAGAAGAGTGAGTTGTATTGTTGCAATACAGCATCTGTAACTTTTACTTTACATACCCCCAAACAAGTAATTGTTATAAAGGCAAATTTGTGCCATGATATTGCTATTGGTATTACTACGGTTGCTGCTGTTTTTGTGTTTTTGCTTTTAGCAACCCGACTTATGCTACATGTTATTATTGTTATAGCATTTGTATTTACTGATGTTGTTGGTGTTATTTCTGCTGCTTCTGTATGTTTATTTATGTCTGCTTGTCTATCAAGTCACTCAACACATTTATTTGTCGCTTAGACGTCCTCTGTTTATCCTATCCCTACCAACACTCTGCCCCAATATACATCAACAAAATTGTTTGCAACTTGTATTTTATTGTTAAATATGCATCTAGGCTACTATGAGTGTTTGTATGTGTGTGTATGTATGTAAGTAAAGCAACTTCATATTATTTTCTTATGTATGTTGTATGTTGCTGTTGTTGTTTATTATTATTGTTATTTTGCTACTTTATACCACTGTTATTGCAACAACAATTACAGCTGCTATTGCTGTTAGAAGTGGTTGTTGTCACTGTCAACAACATCAGTTTTTGTTAGTTTTACTTTTTATTAATAATTTACAACCAACATTATAATGTTGCTACTTTTTTATTTGTTTCTTTTGGTTTGTTTTAAAATAATTCATTGTCATGGTTAAGGGTTTAAGTATTTTTTTTTACACCAGCGCATGTTACCAACACCACCATCATATACGGGTGTGTAATGCCTTCTTTGACTAAGTGCAGCATTGGTGATAGTGACTACAATAATGCTGGGTTAATAACTTCTTTTTTTGTTTTGCCAAAACAATAATAATAACAACAACGATTAAAAAAATGGAAAATTAATATTTGCATATTAAAAAGTTTTGCTTGATTTTCAATTAGCTTTATTTTTTTGTTTTCTCTCCTACTCTTCTCTCTCTCCTGGTGGAGACTTTTCAGCAAGCATTTTGACGTTTAAGGTAAACGAACTACCAGGACCTTAATTGTTTGCAAAAAAATAATAATAAAATAAAAAAGAAATTATAAAAAATTAATTTCAAACAGATTTTCCATTGTAATTTTTATAAGCAAAATATAATGAGAAAAAAAAGGGAAATAATATCTTTAAAGTTAATTACTTTTCTAAAAGATTTTCATAAATTGAAAGATTATGTTGGAAATTAATTAATTAAAATATGCAATTTTAAAAGAAAAGTATAAAATAAAGAGTATTTAAAGATATTACTTATAATTTAGCAGAAATATATTAAGATTATGCAGCATCTTATTATTTTTAGCATTCTTTGGTAATGTAAAAGTGCTTAACATATAGGTTACTTACAATATAAAGCAATAGAATAAAATTTAATTTGATGTATACTTTTAGGCTTTAGCGAAAAAATAATTAATATAAAAATTATTATAAAAAATAAACTTTGAACAGAAATCACTCCAATATATTTTAAGCTGGGAGATATTTGCTCACTAAAGGGGAGTTGAATTTTAAATTTCGTTAGAAAAGAATTTAATATTCTTAAACAAAAAATGTAGACTAAATTGTTTGGTTTCTGGCATTTGCCTAGAGTAAAGAGAACCGATTCAAAACTAGTTACGTGACAGGTTCTCGGGGCTATTGACCGGTCCCAGTTCCGGAACTTTATATGAGGGAAACATGTCACTTTTATATGGGGTTGTCATTGGGGTTGTTGCTAATTAGCCCCTTGTGACAGATCACAGAATAGGTCACAGGACTGGTCCAACAGGACAGGTTCAATAACGATTAATGTAATACAAATTTTATACAAATTTGGTAATTGTTTACTTTTTAAACATTTTTTATTATTAGTTTTAGTTTTTTTTAAATTATGTTTATTTTTATATTATAATTTTTCGTTAATGTCGATGGCGGCACCCAGAATCGAACCCATGCTATGCTTTATAGTCTTCAACGCTAACCACTCAGCCACTGATTATTATTGCGTATCAGTTGCTAATTGCGCACTTAACAAGCATGTTTGTGTTAACCGGTTCTCAATTGGAACTTTGGTGACGAGTTAGGTGTTAATTGGTACTCAACTGGTACTGAGGAACCGGTCCATTACTATAATTGCCACAAATTTCCCGCAGGGTTTATTTAAATATGAAATGTTGTAAAAAAAAAAATGAAATAATTTTTAAGAGACTTTTTCATTTCTAAGAGATTTTGATAAATTGAAAGATTATTTTGGAAATTAAAATAAAACAATAAATAAAAAGTAATCAAAATATTCAATTTTAAAAATGATATATGAAATAAAATGTATTTGAAGATTTGGTTTATGTTTTAACAGAAATAAATTAAGAATAATGTGGCATCTTATTACTTTTATTATTCTTTGGTAATGTATATGTGATTACCCTATATATTACAGCATGAAACAATTGAATTTAATCTAAAGTATAATTTTAGGCTTTTAATACAAATTTAAATTTAATATATTTAATACGAGTAAGCGAAAAATATATATAAAAATAATCATTATAAAAAATAAGCCTTAAGGAAGAATAGAATTATAAAAGTTTCTTTAAAAGAATTGAAAAAAAAAAAAAAAAAAACTTTACAAAGAAAATCCAATATTCTTCCTTTAAAAAAAATCAAACGAATTTATTAGATCCAGCCATTTTCTTTAAATATCAAAAGCTATTAAGCAGGGAAAAAAGCCAAAAATTAAATAAAATCTTAGTTTTATTTTAATGCAATTTATTTCAGCTGAAAAGAAGAGTCGAAGAAGAAGAGGGAAGAAGAGTCTACACAAAATAAAGAACATTTCTAAAAATCTGCATTGAATATTTAAAGCAAATCATATAAGTATTTGCATTTTATCTCACGAATTTATAACATGGAATAATTCTTTTATTTAAATCTCAAATAGAAACCCTTTTGTTTTCTCAACATCCTTAACGAAGGATTACATTTCTGTATATTTAACTCAAAAATATAATCAAAGGTATGATGAGAGACCAAAGAAAGAAAGAAAAAACTTTTTACAATTCAATTTAGGAAATGCATGCGTAACATGAGAAAAAGGAAACACAACAAACGTCTGAAATGCACAATAAGGATAATACTGCTTCCAGATACTTTTTCCCGAACATATATAACAGTCTTAAAACTCATACATTTCTTTGCTTTTTATAAAAATAATGCTGTTGTAAAGCTTTTTTAGAAATAGCAAAAAAATTAAAAATAAAAGGAAATATTTGTATTGAATTTATAAATATTTAATAGAAAAACCTAACAAGTCTGTAACCAGAGACCGGATTTTAATACTAAAAAAACAATCTTTTTATTTTTATTTCAATCGAAAAACAATCTTTAATGTTCAAAAAATAATAAAAATCCATCATGATTTTTATTATTTTCATCAATATTTTAATTTTTTTCATCATGATGAAAATAAAAATATAAATATCTTTTGTGATATTTATATCAAAAGTTGAAAATTATTTTGAACTTTTTTCATCGGATGGAAAAAATTCTAAACAACAACAATTTCATTTGAATAAAAAAATATTTTGAAAACAAAACAAAAGTATGAATAAAAAAAACAATCATTTTAAATTTTTTTCGAACTGATATTTATCGTTAAAGATATTTATCGTTAAAGATATTTATTTTTTTAATCATTGATGGATATTTATTTTAAAAATAAAAATCCCTCACATATTTTTTTCAACAAATGAAAAAATATTTTGAACATTAAAGATATTTATTTTGATTGAAAAATAAAAATAAAACGTTTTCGGGTGCTTGTCTGTAACAGAAAAATAAGCATAGTTTGCATAGTAATATCAACAAAAAACAAGGAATAAGTTTTGTAAAGGCATGAATACAGTTTTTGGAGAATGTAATAAACTTATTAAAGTTTATAGAAGTACAACTCAACAGATAGATTATGGTTATTTGAAAAAAGTTTTGGCAAATAGTTTTTGAAATTTTTTTTTTTTTTTTATAAATAAATTTGCATTATAAAAATATAGATAAACTTGAATTCTTAGTTATAAAATTTAATACAAAATCAGGAAATTTATTGATATATATGTATATTTGACACAAAAATTTTCAACTTCCCTTTGAAGTTTTATATAATAAAAATTAAAAATTTAATTTTATTTGTAGAAATGCTTAACCATATGTCCTTATTATAACAAAAAGAAAAAATTTAAACAGGATGTTTATTATTATCCTTTATCCATTATCACAAAGAGATAATTTAACAAGCTGAAGAAAGAAAAAAAAAAAGAAAAAAAAGGATTAAAACTTAACAGGCTCTCTTAATAGAGCATATACAACATTATCTAGCAATAAACATAATTAACAAAGTCAACTTGTTACTCATTAAATGATTTAATTTTTTTCCACTCATTCATCCTTTTACACAACATGACCGTGTTAAAACATGTAACCCCTTGAAATAAAAAAGGGTTGTATAGCCAGGATTTAAGCAGGATATAAATATGAGTATCATTGAACAGCTGCTGTCAACACAAAATTTAACTTCTTTATATAATGATTATTATTTGAACAAAAGCTTTGTAAAGATTTAAAAATGTAAAAAAATAAAAATTGAAAATAATTTTATTTGAATAAAAGAAAAAACGTTAAAAATTTAAATGAATTTATTACGCATTTTTAAGTATAATTTATCATTTTTCCTTTTTTCTAATAAACATTTGTTACTTAAGGTTAAAAATAAGAGAGAAAGTCCTTAACAATTGTTAATTATTTGTGTCTAAAAATACCCTTAAATATGAAAATATCATTTACCTAAATAAGAAAATTTGCATAAAAATAAATATAATTTCTACCCCAAATCATAATGACGTTTTCATTTAGTATTTTTTCAATTAAAAAAATATTCAGAAAATTTGTAATCTGAGCATTTTTTAATGATTAATTATGTTTTATTCAGATTTTTTTATTTTTTTTTTCCTTTTTTTGGAAAACGTATTAACAATTTATGAATATTTTTTGAAATGAAGTCTTAATCTTGTTTAAGTTGGGAGTATAATGTTTGAATTATGATTATTATGACAATGTTTAATTTAGAAGAAAACTGAATTATTTTATTTTAAAAATTTGTGCTTTTTATATGAATCAACATATAATTAATCATTTAAAATAAAAATAATTTTTTTTTTTTTTTTTATTTTACTAAATTTGAATTCAAAGTTTTGAATTCAAGGGTTCTATTATTCTGCCCTGTTTGTTAAACCAAATTCTAATAAAATTAAAAATAAAGAAATTTCTTAAAATATCTTTCAGATAAGCCACAGAGGATTTTCGAGGAAAAAGCTTCTGCTATGTTCACATTTGTCAAATATTTTACTAAATTTGCGAGATCATTAGTTCTACAAAAAAATTGTTTGCCATTGTTTTATCTTGCAAATGTTTTGTAAGAGAAAACAGCTTCAAACAAGCGTCGATAAAATGTCAACTATGATTAATGATAAGTAAACAATTTTTTCCCATCAAAATGCAGAAATTTGAAAATATTTCATATAGTAGTTACGTCATTTTGGTCAAATATTTGACTAGTGTGAACATATCTTAAGTAGTACTAAATTTAGTTACCTTTTTAATAGTAAAAGTGATAAGAAAAAACGCAAACAATCTAGATGATTTTCATTAAACTAGTAAGTAAAAAATTAATTTTTGAAATTATAAGATTGTTTATAACAGAATGATAATAACCGTCCGTCTATACATTTGGATAAAATAGGTCAAAAATGCCAATTAATTTAGGGAAAGATTATATCAATACTTTAATATTTACATTTGATTTTTATATTGATCGAAAAGAAAATAATCTATCTTTGGAGTTTTAAAATCTTTTTCTTCTGGAAATTTTGATGTCCGTCCTTCCGTCAGACTGTTGGCTAGTTTTTACAAATTTAGTTTATCGAATATCAATTTCACATTATCTTTATTCGATAGATAATTTTGTTCTTTGTTCTTTCGTTGATGTTTTACCTTATATGGGAGGTGGAAGGTAAAGTGGACGGACCACGCCCATTTTTGGTTTCCAAGTTTATATTGACCCACTAACTATCTGTACATTTGTTTAAGAGATATCAGCAGAAAAGTATGAAATGAAGCTGCAACGGACACCATGTGTTTGTAGTATTTTGTCCATAACTATTTTTGTTTATTAACCGATTTTGCTAATTTTCTATACCTAACAAACCTTATATAAGATAAATATTTGAGCCTAATTTTGTCCCCCTAGATTGTCCCATTCGAGCCATAACCTGTTTTCAACAGACAGACAGAAGGACGGACATAGCTAGATCGACTTAGAATCTAAGCAGGACCCAGAAAATCTATAATTTTAGGGGTCTGAAATGATTCTTTCCACACCTTACACACGGAATGACAAAATCAATATACCCCCATCTTTTTGAGGGTGGGTATAGTAAGATAAATAGTGCATGCAAGTATTTTTTCTTCTTTTTTTTCAAAGGATTTATCAAGAGCTTTAAGGCGTTATAAAAATCTTTGATATAAGGAAAATAAGTTAGCTAGTTATTATTAAACTTTTCTATGTTATTAGTACCCTATTTTGAGCCGCCCTAGATCCGCTTCTGAAATGTATATAGAATCCTCCTTCCAAACTTAAAACGTTACTCTTCTCTGCTCACCAAAACTAAATTTAGTTAAAATTAGTAAAGAATTTATTTTCATTTCTAACCTTAACTTTAGACAAATTTTCTTACATTAAATAATGCCTTAATGTATACTACATTAAGCTAATTTCATTTAATTTACCTTAAAGATATGCTATACTTTATATGATAATCAACAAAAGAGAAAGAGAAAAAAATTTTAATATTTAAAATATAATTTATTTACATTTTCATGTGTAATAAAAATTTAACAAAAAATAAACAACAAAAGACAAACATTTTCAAACTTAATATTCATGTAAATGTCATTACACCTGTCTGTGCTTTTTATAAATTCTCTAAATAATTTTTCGTTCCATGGTGAAAGCTTAATTGTCTATCTGTTCTTATTGTGGGTTTAAATACCTATATAAAGACTAAAATAATCCTTATAGTAAAAAATAAATAAAAAATAAAGTGAAATAAAAAACTATTTTTCTTACATTTACACATTCATGTAAAACAATAAGCTTTTTATTTTAATTTTTATATTATAAAAAAACACTTTAATTTCATGCTACATTTATTTATTACTAAATAAAAAATTTCATAGCTAAAGAAAGAAATTCTTAGAATTCTGTTGAATTTTTTTTTTTACCATGGAATTTGATGGCGTGTTAAATTTTTCTATAATTATATTTAATAATAATTATAACAGAAAATTTTATGGAAGAGAATAGAAGAGAGAAAAAAAGTATAAGAAATAGAATAGTTAAGTGAATAACAATTTTATTACTTAATAGCATTTGTTGATGTTTGAGTCTTGAAATAAAAAAATAAAAATAAAAAAGATATTAATTCAGTGTGGTAATTCCCTTTTGTCATAGAGTAGGAGACACTGAGAAAAAAGTTAGTAAGATTAAAAATCCTTAAAAAAGGAAAAAAAAAAAATTTTGTAAAAGGAAAAAGTACCAGAGGCATAGTATTAAATTATAAAAAAATACTCATAATATTAGCTTTTAGCGTAAAATAGCAAAAAAGCTAAAAAGAGTAGCAAATAGCTAAAATGGGTAGCAAATAGCTCAAAAGGGTAGCAAATCGCTAAAAAGAGTAGCAAATACCTAAAAATAGTAGTAATTGAATAGTAATTGTTACTATTAGTTGCTATTTGATGCTATTTTTTAAAAACAAACTGAACTATAAGTATTTAAATCAAGTAGTAATAATTGCCAAAAACTATGTATTTTAAAATTAACTGCTATATATTACAAATAGCTAAATATATAGTTTAATATGGTTAACAATTTGCTACATTTTCTTTTAATAGTTTTTCTCTCAGTGTCTGAAATGAGTCTTCTAAACAAAATATTTTTGTTTAAATAAATTATATAGTATATTTTCTTATGAATTAAAATACTTTAACAAAAATATATATGTCACAGCTGTTAAATTTTAAATAAATATCTACAAATAATTCCTAGAAATTATTATATTATCTCACTAAGTTGCCATGACAAAAAAAAAATATCCATACAACTCCTCCAACATTTTTTTTTTTTTTTTTTTCATAAAGATCACATTACTTAAGCGATTTTATATTTAATAAACAAGATCTTTCCAGTTGCTTATAAGCTTTAGCTGAATAATCATTTATTTTGTTTTGTTTGTAAAATGTTAAATCATCACTTCTTCTTATTAGGATTTTTATTTTTATTAATTGTTTATATTATTTTTTGGTAATTTAAGTTTTTGTTTTGTTTACAAAACTAAAAATACAACAAAACATTTGTTTATTTTCTCTGTGGTTGTGTTTGGGGTTTTTGTATTTTTTTTAGCATAAATAATCAATGAAGAAATTGTTTATTTGAAATTTAATTATGACATTTGCTTGGAAATTAAAATCAATTGAAGGCAAATAAAAATACACACCAAAGGTTAATGAACTTTAATAAGAGAAAGCTATAATATTGATATAAGAAACAGAGCAAATATGTAGACATAAGTACATATGGATTAGAATTTATCAAACAGAAAAAAATTGGGACAAATTTAGTTTTGTTTAAAATTTTATATCTCTAAAAAAAGAGCTACTATTAAATTATGGACTATAGCTTTTTCTATTTAAGAAATTTAGCTAATAACAATTTGCTTATGATCATGATACTTATATATTGAAAGTTAAATATTTCTTTTTCAGGGTTTATTTTTAAACTCTAAAAGTGTTTTCTCGTCATATTTTTATATCCACTATCCAAAAATTTTGGGGGGTATATTGAGTTTGTTATTACGTTTTTATAACATATTGAAAAATACATCTAAGACAGCCTAAAGTATATATATTACTCGTGAAATTCTAAGACAATCTAGCTATGTCTGTCAGTTTATCTGTCTGTCTGTCCGTCTGTTGAAATCAGTATAGCGCTCGGGGGGATCACCAAGAGGAACAAAATTTGGCACAAATATTTCTCTCATATACGGGTTGTTTAGTATTGGAAATGAGTAAAATCGGTTGATAAATAAAAAATTTGTTTGCCAAACTTAGTGTCCGCCATAATTCCATTACTCCAGTTGATAAATTTATACCGATATCTCTTAATCAAATTCATGTACGACAACGAAATTTTGTAAAAATTATATAAGGGTTGCATAGTGGTCCCAAATCAATTTTTTTTAATAATTCTGTAACATGTGGAAATATCTAAATAAAATTTTGTATGGTCATAGCTGAGGTATTTCCGAGTTGATTTGGTGGAGTACACATTCCTAGCGGGTCACGAAGGTAGAGGAAACCTTCATGTTGTAGAAGTGAAAGAAAATTACCAACTTTTTGGAAAATAACCCTAAAAAAGTAATTTTTTTTTTAAAGTTTCAAATTCAGATTAATATAACTTTTTATTGGATAGATTTATTAATATGATTCTTGCAGTAGTATTATTAAGAATTTTTTTAAAAATCTAGTGATTATTTTCAAAAAATAAACACCTCAGCTCTGACCATTCGAAATTTTATTCAGGTATTTCCAACGGTTCACATGTTGCAGAATTATTTCCAAAAAAAATCGATTTAGGACCACTGTGGGTTGATGTTAACTTGGAAACGAAAAAAGCTCACTTGTTTAATTATAAATTTCAAATTGAAATTAAATTGAAAACAAAAAATCACTTACCTTAACTTGATAGGAATTCAAACGAGTCTTGGGCAACAAATTAAATGAGGAAAAATCCAAACGACGTGAAAAAATGCCATTACAACCAGATGTAGAACTGAAATAAAATAAAAGGAGAGAAAAAAAATTAGATTAAAATTCTAGAGAAATTCATAGAATAAAGGAAGTAATAAAATATATTAAAAAAAAAATTATATAAGTTGCAAAAATAAAAAAATATATAAAAGTTTAATTAAAACGTATTTTATTATTAATTGATAAATGATTTTTTACAATTAAACAAACATTTGTTGCCAACTTGCCTGCGGTTTACAGATAATTTATATTAATTTATCACAGTTTTTATATATGTATATTATTCACATAAAAAAAATTAAAACAAAACCTCGTAACTTGTATATAAAATATAAAAAAAAGAAACAGAAACCACAGAATAAAAAAAAAAAAATTAAAGATTTTTTTTTTAAATGTAAATCACGGGAAAGAAAAAATAATAAAATATAAGACGATAAGTAAAAGTAACTAGAAACTATAAAACTTAAACAGAAGCGAGGTTAAAAAAAAAAATGGGAAAGGAAACATATTTCTTTTGTTAGCTATAATTAAAATATACAGTTTATTTTAAAAATCTAAAATAGAGAAAAGAAAAAAAAAACACCAAAAAACAAGAAATAAACGTCACCAACTTTAGGTTTAATTTAAACAAAATTTATCTAATTAACATTTACTCAGGGGTTTCAAGTTTCAGGTATTTTCAACAACAAATAATAATGAGCCTGGTTGATGAATAATCTTTATTTATTACACTAACTTTTATGTGTAAATGTGTATGTATATTTATTTATATTCTATAAAGTTATCAACAAAATAAAAAATAACAAATTTTATAAAAAGAGCTACAAAAAAAGTGCCAAAATGTAAAAACAAATACTTATAAACAAAATGAAAGAGAAAATAAAAAAAAAAAACAAGCTTCATAATTCAGTTTTTTGTTTTGTTATTTTTTTCTTTATTTATAACCTTGACATTGAATTTGTTTGTATTTTGTTTTGCTTTTTTTATTTTACTCATTCAAACCCCAACAACAAAAATGTTAGCAAAAAAGTAAAATAAAAAAAAAAACAAAAACATTTAATAGCCGGTACATGGAGTGGAGCAAATAATGAACAAAAAAAATTAGAAAAATAATAAAAACAAAAAAATAAAACACCATACAATTATACTATTACTGCTTTTGTTTTTTTTTTATATACACATATTCGATTCGATTTTTGTTTTAACCCTAGAAGAGACAAAACGGAGCAATATAAAATCAAATTTGAAGTATTTAAATTAAAGCGTACAATACTTAAGGTATGTTCAGACTAGTCAAATATTTAACCAAAATGACGTAACCACTATATGAAATATTTTCTAACTTCAGCATTTTAATGGGAAAATATTTTTTACTTATCATTAATCATAGCTAATATTTTACCGAATCTTGTTTGATGCTGTTTTCTCTTATAAAACATTAGCAAGATCGAACAAGCTAGTGGTTACGAAAATTTCATCAAATATTTGGCAAATGTGAACATATCTTTAGAAACTAACATAAGCAGCGTTTACAAAACTACAACTTTTACCAGTTTTTTTGGTTCAGCTTAAATTACTGGTACTAAAAATTGTCAGCAGTGGTAGTAATGTTTTGTAGTCTGACATTTTTAATAACTACTGCTACTCGTTATAAGACTCTAAATAAAGCAAAAGCAATAAAAAATATAGTATAAATGGTGCGGTAGTTTTAAGAATAAAATCTTTTATACCAACTCCATTCTTAGTTTAAGTTTTATATCTACTACTCTACTCAAGCTAAGTTCACATTACGCTAATATTTGACGACTTTTAAAAAAATTTATTTGGCCTATTGTGAACATCAAATATTTTTAGGAATCAAACAAGAAAACAACTGATTTTGGTCAAACAAAAAATGTATTTGCCTTAAGTCAAAAATTTGTCATTATTTTTGGAGAAATTTTGTTTGATCTTACAAAATAAATATAAGATCAAATAGAGGCAAACAGCAGCTTATGCGACGAACTGCTTAAATTGAAATTTTTTTGTTTTTATGAAGATAAACTTTAAATTGACACATAAGAAATAAACAAATAATATTTTATTATGAAAATGTTTTTTAAATAAAACTTTCAATATAATAATATTTTTTATTAACACTAGAATAGTGGTTGTTATGTTTTTTATAGAGCTGAAAGTTACATTCAAAGAAAACAGTGTTGTTTTATGAAGACAGAGTTGTTTTGTACAATACGTAAAGAGGAAACAGCATTTTTAATTTATTATTTTAAACATTAAACGTTATTGTATTATTTTTTTTAAAGCAGCATTCTCTCTTTATGTTCAATAAAAAAGCTACAAAATTACCTTCATATAAATTCCTCTGAAAATTCTTATAAATCCATAAAAACAAAATAAAAAATAAGACTTTGTTATAAAATCATTTAATAATTGGCATCAAATAAATTTATGACAGTTATATGTTTAATGAAATAATTAAGAGTAAATAATTTGCTTCTAATTTGAACAGGCTAAAAATATTTCTCTCCTTCTCGTATTTTAGGATATTTGATAGCTGTTTTAGCAAACAAAAACCATAAAATAAATGCGCGTAATGCGAACAAAAATAAATACTGTAGTTTATTGCAAAAATTCAAGTCAAATATTGGCCTAATCTGAACTTAGTTTTAGTGTATTCTTTTTTATTTTTACAGCTAGAGTTTAGTAGCAAACTAGCAGAAGAGGTAGTGAAAAAAGTAGCAATAGAGGTAGCAATTGAAATAGCTATAGTTGACAAAGGAGCAAACAAATGTATAAACAATTACTTTAAACCAGTGATGGGCACACACACTACTATATATTTGCGTTTGTGTGTGCGAAACAGCAAAAAACTTGACTTGATTTGCTTTGAAATTAATGAGAGAGCAGCAGTCGAACGAAGTAGTTTGTAGAGTACGTGTGAAGCAGCGTTGCGTAAGCAGCATTTGTAGTCTAACCTCGCGAGTCAGGAAATTTGCAAATTGAGCATCTCTACTTTAAACATTTAAAGGACACGACCATTTTACAAATAATGCGAACATCTTGAACGAAAACAGGGAAATAATTCATTAACTGGCAGATATACTGCCAGGATAATGTTTATACATTTTAAATGTTTAAAAGATTAAAATTTTAAACACATTGGTATGACTGAAGATAATATAATAATAATAAAAAATTCATTAAATTTACTGACATATTATAATCATTTAAATTATAAACATTTAAAAAGTAATAAATTAAATTAAAAAGTAATAAATTAAATTAAAAAGTAAATTCATAACTATTTTGTATTTTATACCTTTTTGGCTTCAATTTCTTTATATTTAACTACATCTACTGCTAACGTTATTACTAACTTAGGTTTTATTTTTAAACTATTTACAAACTAAAACTACTACTACTTAAAAGTAAAAGTAGCAGTAGTAACAAAATAATAACTCCACTACATTTAGATTTTATTATTTTTTTTTTTTTTTTTTTTTTTTTTTTCTAACACTATTGCTACTAAAAATGTAGGAGCAGTTGGATTGCTCGTAGTTTTCTGGATTTTAAAAAAAAAATGTTTTTTTTTTGCTACTGCTACTTGGAGTCTACTTTTACAAACCCTGAACATAAACAATTTATGTTATGTAGTTGTTTAAAAACCATATCAATGATGGACATACATATAGCTAAAGTATCTCAACTTTAGACCTTTTAATATCTGTAAATGATTTTGCATTGAAAGGGTTAATTTTAACCACAATGATTAAAAAAAAAAACTAAGACTATTTAATCACTTAAAATGATTTTGCCTTAAAAGGGTTAATTTTGACCACATTGTATACAAAATTAAAAAAAATTGTTTCTTCTATAATAAAATATAAAAAACAGAGTTTTATTTTTGTTTTCGCTTTTTTCGTATTTTTTTGGGTATAAATTTAGCTCTATGAGAGATAATTATAAATGCGGGGGTGGAGTGAATTGTTTCCATACACGCGCTTCAAACTGTCAGACATCAACAGACTGACTGATTTTATTTATTTATTTTATACTTATTCTTACTTTTTTTAATTCAAAATATTTTTTTTTGGGTAGACTTGTTAAACAAAACAAAAAAATATTTAAATTTTTTGCAAACAAAAAACAATTAGAATTGTTAATTTTGTTGTTTTTAAAATTTTTGTTTAAACAAATTTTTTTTTTTTTTTTATTTTTTTGCGACAACAAGAATTTCTATAGAACAAATTTGTGTAAAGTCGAAAAAATAATACAAGGAATTAAAAAGCGGAAGCTAAATAAAGAAACATTAATTAAAAAAACCAAAATATATAATTAAACGTAAAAGATCATTAAAAAAATATTTATAAACTAAGTAAATTACTTTTGTGAGTATTTTATTTTTAAATTTAATAAAGAAACAGGGAGATAATTTATAATATAAATAATTAGAAAATAAAGTCGTTTATAAAAATCTAAAAATATACTTATAGGGGTTCTATTAATAATAATTTATTTAAAGCAGTTGCAAATATATAAATAAATTTGAAAATTTAATTACAAATTATAATGATTCAATTAAGAGCAGGTTTTGAAATAAAAAGTTAATTGTAAAACTAATTAATTTTAATTTTATTGAACTTGCTTTGGGAGATACTAGCAGCAGATTTAAAATAAAAATTAAATAAATGCTTATTCCCCACTTTTTTTAGTTTTATTTAATAGTTTCTTCTAAATTTATTGCCTAATATTAAGGTAAGAATATGATTTAAAAGTGACGCATAGCGGTAGGCTTTGCTAATATTTATAAGAGTTCTTTTCATTAAGAATAATTTTGCAGTAGAGAACGACTTTTAATTATAGAAAATACTATCATTTGGTTAATTTTATCAATTATTTTATATTACAAAATGTTGCCTATTTATGGTGGCATACATAATAAATATGATCTATTAAATATTTAATTAAAGATAAATACTATTTCAATGACTATTTTAATTTTATCGATTATTTTTTACTAAAAACAAATATATTAATCAAATATAAACGAGATCAAGTGCCTTCACCATCTTACCGACAAATAATAAAATTTTTGCCATAAAATATGCTTTAATATTTTCACATTTATAGATCTACAAAATTTTTAATATGAAAAAATTTAACAATCATAGCAAGCATTGCTTTCTTAAAAAAAGCAACAAATACTTTGTAAATACGAAGTCCCTGTCATATACAAAAGCTTCAGAAACTTGAAAACCGGGTTTTCAACTATATCTACGCCATTCATAAACCGATCTTGGTGAATTTCAATAGCGAAATTCACAAAAGGATTTCCGATCGTTTGATATATATATATATATATTATATATGGAAGTAAACGGTGGGCTTCTTAAACGCCATTTCAACCGACACACGGACGAACGGACGTGGACCTATCGTCATTTCTTACAAGGATCCAGAATATATCAACTTTCTCCACGACGCAAATTTAATTCATTGATTTCTTCTGTGGCAGCATATTTTATAGTTTTTACTTTATAGCAACGTAAGATTTAAAAACGCTGCCTATGAACAGGCGCTTTAAAGTCGAAGAATTTATTGCTGTTTAAAGTTTATGTCATTTCAAACAAACCCTAAATTAAATTTAATATTTAATATTATTACGAATTCTAATTATAAAATTTAAATTATTAAAATTTATTAACCCAATGACATACATTTTAATAGCATTATAAAAAAAATACAAATTATCTAAATTAGTTAAATGTTGTTGGGATTTTGATAAAGAATTTTTAAATTTAAGTACGGCTAAACTTTAAAGGAAACCCCCTGTAAAGAAAACAACTGAAAACAATTTATAACTTTTTGTATATTATTAAAGAAAGCAAAAAGAAAAATATCAAGAATTTAAATGGTTTTGTTAACTTATCAACATTGTATGGAGGGTATTTTGTATTATAAATGGAATTTTATTTATAAATTTAGCAGCTTGTTTATAAATTTTTATCGTTTAATAAACAAAAAACAAGGCCTGTTTTTTCTTTGCAAAAAAAGAAAACGAAAAAAAAATCGCACATTTATTTTTATATTTATTTAACAATGACTAAAATGTTAAACAATTTATTTGTATTTTGTTTTGCGGGAATATTATATAATAAAAAATAATATTAAAAACAACAAAACAGTCGTTAATGGATTTAACGAATTTACAAATATTATATAACTGATTCTAAAGTCAGTTTATAACTTTATATTCTTTAATAACTTACTAAGCTTCAGAAGTTCTTAGAAAGCACAACATATTGAGCGTGTAATACTTTTTCTAAATGTCTGCCAAAATAGTAAAGCTGAACTAAAACCAGTAACCATCATTTATTCTGGAACTAAATATTTGTGCTACGATTTTCTTCACAGCTATTACATTACATATAGATTTTAATTATATAATTAATTGTATAGATTGCATTTATATAATTACAATACTATTATTAGGAATTTTGTCAACAACATTTAATATAGAAAAATTCCAAAAACACGATCAAAACTAATTATTTTCATACAAAATAAAACTGACCTAACTATATTTTTCATTTTGATTATTAGTAATTAAAACATTTAATATATTTATTATTAAAACTGATAAAAACTATTTAGTTTTATTACTCACTTTGACTAATAAAAACTGACCTAAGTTTTTTTTTTTTTGTTTTTAATAAAAAATAATCTCTATAAAAAAACACACTATCATAAAAATAAACTATTAATATAATATTAATTAAAAAAAAACAAAACATTTTTCCATTAATTTGTTTAAACAGCCGTATCAAATTGGTAAAAACAAAATAAAAAAAATAAAAATACATTTTAATTAAAAAGTAAAACTAAACTATTTTTCCATAAATAAGTAGCAAATTGATTAATTCATTATGGTATTTAAGTATTAATTTACATTTTTTTCTCTATGTGATTATTACCTTTTAACAGTTTTAATAGTTTTTTTTTTTTTTAATATTATTTAAAACTAATTGACATTAATACCCACAAAACAAAAAAAAAAAAAAAACAAATTAAATAAATTGTATTTATAAAATATAATAAAAAATTCAAAACATTTGTTCATGTTATATTTAATTTTAAATTCCTATAACGTGATAATTTTTACTATCAGTAGTGAATTTTTAAAAATGTACACACATGTACATTTGTTTAATTAACAAAATTAAATTAACCCTTTAAAAACCAGAAATAGAAATATAAATAAATGGTTATAGTTTTCATTAAGGACACTCTTTTAAACTAATAAATTTTTTTAAAAACTCCTTGAATTTTAAAATTTTTATAATAAATTAAGAATCATAAATTTTCAAGGTTTTTCTTTGCTTATGTCATAAATAAAATAAAAAATCCATTGTTTTTATTAAAATGTAAAAATTTTATTAAAACAATATTTATTTGTTAATTTGTTTAAATTATATAATCAAGCACGTTTTAAAAATTCCCTAAATTTTGCATACAAACTAGAAGAGACCCCCCAAAATCAAAGTTTGTTAATAATTCACACCTCATTTTAGTTAATATTATGGTTATTTATTTTAAGTATTTACAACACATTATCGTTTATTTTTTGAGTAAATTGTTTATTAATAAATGACTTGTTAAAAAAAAAGACGCAGAATATTAAATAAACTCCAACAACAAAAATTAGTGCTTAAAAATAACCGAGTTATTAAAATGTACAAGAAATGTTTTTTATTGTTCGTTAAATTTAGCCTCCCTCGAACATTAGTTTGAAAATTACTTTGCTTTAACAAAGTGTTGCCTATCTTTAGGCGCTTTAAACGTTTTTTAAAATACTGCATAGTATTAAGGTTTTTAAGTGGTATGCAATTCATTTTAACATTTTACAAAGTTTTTTAGTTTTTGTACAAAAAAAATTCTTCATATTATTAATTATCTTCGATAAAAATATGTTGTCTATCCATAGGAGCAGCATAGGGTTCAACAGTGCTGTGGAATAGCAGCTGATTTAGGTTAGGCTAAGTGGGCAGCTGTCAGAACAGTATCAGACAGCTCACTTGGGTCCAGTTTTGGTCCCGTTGTGATACCCTAAGGGATCATGTGATATTATCTCACATGTCCGAAACTACGTTCGAGTCGAACCAACCTGACGCATGTATGATGGAATTGATTGCTCTTATGACAATATCAGAGAGATCCGACAATACATACACAAGCGGACTACCAAATTGTGCAGTCCTTTTTTTAGTGAGATTTGGACAGTGGCATAGAAAGTGCTCCACTGTCTCTTCCTCATCATGGCAACTTCTACGGAAATCGTCGAAAGGGAGCCCTAATCTCCTAGCATGCGCACCAGCAATCCAGTGCCCTATGGCAACGGATATTAGAATAAGCAGCTGATTTAACACAAAACAAATATATAGTTTTAATATATTAATTTAGCAATTTATTAGAAAACATTTTATTGAATATAACTTTCAAATAGTCAACAACATAAACTACCAATTTTTATATTATAAATTATAAAATTATATTACCAAACTTTAGAAGCACTAAATGTATTAAAAATGTTGCAACATAACCTGCGTTATTTGGTGGACAAATAATTATTTTATATTCTTTTAACGAAAAATTTAAAAGAGATCTTGTAAACAAATAAAATTCGATTCGAAATTTATAATTCTGTACAAATATGTCGCCTACCATTAGGAGCAGTAAAATGTATTTAAAATAGCTTATTTACATTTTATTTTATTACATTTATTTTATTAATTTTTATTTTATTAATTATTCCTTTAAATATACTTTAAGGTATCAGTTAACAGCAGAACATAGACAGAAAAAAAATTATGACTTTTTAGTGCTTATTCTGCTAACCATAGGTGGTTGGGGTATTATGTGTTTGTGCTGATGTTTGCAACACATAGAAAAAGTTATCCAACAACAACATTAAAGTATACCAATCAGTTCAGAATCACATTTTAAATCGATCTAACGATGTCTGTCCGTCCGTCTGGCAGGCTAACTGGCTGACTGTTCATGTAAAGCTTTTGCACAAAGTACAGGTCACAATTTTGAAGATAATTCAATGATTCTATGTAACGCATAGAAAAAGTTATCCAACATCAACCTTAAAGTATACCAATCGACTCAAAATCACATTTTAAATCGATCTAACGATGTCCGTCCATCCGTCTGGCTGACTGACTGTCCATGTAAACCTTGTGCAGAAAGTACAGATCGCAATTTTGAAGATAATTCAATGAAATTTGGGTATTTTATAACACAAGAACGAAGCCTATTGAAATTGCTTGTTATTGATGCATTATTTCACCTAGACCCCATACAAATGTCCCCCCCCGGAATAGAGTTTCAACACTCAAAATTGGCCTAAAAATAAAAATATTTTAATCAATGAAATATAAAGTTTTATACAAGTATCAATCTTTGTACCAAATTTTATGAAGATCGACCCACGATTGATTATAGCTCCCACATAAACCACTCTTCCGAAAATAATTTTAACGTAAATAAATCCCATACGATTGTTAGTATCAAGTTAATATTCGACACATATTAGTTTTATGTAAGCAGAAACAACATTGCAAAATTTTATGAGAATCGGTCTATAATTCACCATAGCTGCAATATAAACTCACTTTCAGGAAGCTCTCTTTAGTGCATAATCTAGATGTTATTATCAACAAATAATTCTGTAGTTTTATATTTTTTTTACATTAAGTAGAAGTGTTGTTCTACAATTGGCCACAGGTCTAATATAAATCCCCTTATCGAATTTTTATGCTCATATACAATGGTGTAGGGTATCATATAATCGGTATTGACCGACTATATCTTCTTTTCTCGTTTTTTATTCGGTTACTTAAAGCCTTTAAAATTAACTAAACACTTTTTTCTGCCAAAAACCTGTGTTGCGGCAAATTTTACTTTTAAACAAATTAAGATGAATTTTTGCCATTATCAACAACAACAACAATAAAAGTATTATTTACTTGCCAACAAATACAACAAATATATATTTAATAAATTGTTAATATTGTCAAAAGAAATACTTGCGCTTAAAAAAGTTTTACGCTTGTTTAAATTTTCTTTCTTATTTTTTTTTTTTTTTTTTTAGATGAAGGTCATACAATATATATGAGCAATATTCAAAGCCCAACCTTAAAGACATCGATCAAATATAAAAAATTCACTTGTAGTACTTTCAATGACATGCTGCCGGATAATGATGACATTTTGTCTATAATTTTATTTGAAATATATTTGTCAGCTAACAAATAAGAAAATATATAAAAATGTACATCCTTCTCTGATTAACAAAAATAATTTCCAAAGAATTAAAATGTAATTTTGAAAAAATTAACTTTACTGATTTTAGTTCCTTAAATTTTTTTAACTAAAAATTTGAAGAACTACATATATTCAATGGGTGGTCCCAATTTAAGCTAAATACAACTACTTAAAAATATAAAAAGGTTTTTGCATATTAAATTCCTTTTAAAATATAAATAAGTCTATTTGAACTTAATTCTCACGCTATTTTAAACTTTATCTTTGAACTTTCATCAACAATCATGTTAAGCATAAATATTAGCCAAAGTCTACTTACTCGCTACTAATAATAATTTAAACTAAATTATACAAAAATTGTTCAAATACTAAGTAGGTGTTTAAAAAAAATTTTTAAATTCAAAGAATGTTTAATATTTTTTAAGTGAATTCTTTAAGTCATTCAGAAACAATGGTTTAACTAATAAATATTTTTCTTGTGTTTATAAAAATTTCATGTTGTGATTAAGATTTATTTTATTATAAAAAAAAAACACATTTTAATGTAAATTACGTTTAATAAACTCATTACCACCTTTATTTTTATAGACGTAATACAGAAATTGTTTGCTAATTTTATGTATGAGAACAAAACATTTAAGCAAAAATATCTCATTCACAAAATCAAACAACAAAAAACAATTAAATTAAATTCCATTTTTTCTTTTCTTTTGAATTACAACAGTAGGTATTTATATAATAGTCTGACTTAGTAAAACTGCCTGGGCTAACTTTTTTAGCCCTGATATTTATATTTACAAAACATATATATAAAAAATAAAATTCAATGGCATCTGAACAACAAAAAGACAGACTTTAAAACTAAAGCATGACTTGTTTTAATTATAACACAACAACAATACGTAAATAAATTAAATATATTTAAAATAAGAGAAATAAAAACGAAGCATTATTAAAATAGAATACAAAAAAAAAAATAAAAAATACTAGAAAAATAAAATTCCATTACGAAAAAAAAAAAAAATAATGAAAATTTGTAAACAACAAAATCAAGCCGGCTTAATGCCTTATTCTATCTATTCTACAGTCTGACAATTACGGCTGAATATTTGTTTGTAGCTTTCTGACTCTAGACAGTGGGCTACTTAATTATAAAACATTTGCAACAACAACAATAACAATTAATATATATAATAAAATTAACTTAAATAGTGGTAAACATTAGTTATTCTTAAAAAAAAGCAATAACAAAGTTTAATGATAATAGAATAGAAAATAAAATTAGTAAAGAAACGTGTAAAGACCAAATAAATCATAGATGAAAAAAATAATAAAAATGGCAAACAAAATTAAATTATATAAGAATAAGAGAATGTCAGAAAATACCAAGAATCTAAATAAAAGAGAAAGTTCAGCAACATGTTTAAAGAATTTAAAAAAATACTTGTGTTTATCACTATGAATTTACATTATGACTACTAGCATTCTAGTGATTTTGTCTAGCAAATTTAAAAATTTGGCTTAAAACAAAAAAAGATGAATAAATAGATGGTTTGTATTGAAAACGTTGCTAAAAATATATTTTTGTATTTCTAATAACATCATAAACATGTTGCAGCAACATAGGGATAATTGTAATTTAATTAATAAGTTAAATAAAGAAAAATATTTTCCAATTAATACTACGTTATGAAAAGATGTTGCCAGAATTTCTCAGTTTTATGAAGTACTAAGCCTTTAAATACTTTTTTTTTAATTAACCCTAGTTTCCTCTATAAATCGCTATATCTACAATTAACGAGGCTGCAACATATATTGAAACATATCTCGAAAACAACTTGTCTGATTTAGTTAAAGAAAATATCAAAAAATTGGAATTAAAATTTCCTTCAAGTTATACTGAAACCATTTTTTAATATTCTAAATTCTTATGGAGAAATTAAACCTATTTTCTGAGAAAAAAAAAATTTAATTTCCAACATGCTAGCTACATGTTGCTGAATAAAAGTTGTTAAAAAAAACTTAAGCTTTGTATAAAGAAAATCTTTTTTTTATTTAAAAATCCTTAGCAACAATTTGTTTGGAGAAACTGTATTTTGTTTTAATTTTGCAACATAAAATTTAGATTAAAATCAAAAATAAAATTCCCCAGCAACATGTTGCTAAATATAAATATTAATTAAAAAAATATTTAAATTTATAATAAAAACTAAAATTCTGCACAAATAAGATTCAGAAATTTTTTTTAATAAATATTAATGTCTGAAAATGTAAAAATAATTTTATCAACATGTTGCTAGCTTAAGAAAAAAACAAATTTATATAAACATATTTTTTTTAAATCACAACTGGAACCAAAATATCTTTAAAACAATTTAAAATAAATTTCATTTTTTAGCAAACAAAAAAATTGTTTTGTTGACAACATATTTTGCTATACTTTTTTTTTATAAAATTTCAAGTGAAAATAAAAGTTACCAGTAACATGTTGCTAAATATAAATAGTTATTAGAAATCTTTCAAATATATATTAAAAACTAGTTATTCACAAAGAACCAAAAAATCTTTCAACAATTAATAAAATCTGTAAATTAAAAAAATCTTTAGCAAAATGTTGCTAGCATTAAAAAAATATTTTTTAATCAAAATTTGAGGAAAAATAGCTTTAAAACAATTTAAATTACTTTTCTTTTTTTAGCAAACCAAAAAAATTGTTTTATTTTGCGCTTTTTAATATATTTTCATACATTTTTTTAAATTTTGCAACATTTGAAATTGAAAAAAAAAAAAAAAATTCTAGCAACATGTTTCTATATGTAAATAAATATTAGAAAATTATTTGAATAATACTAAAAACATATACATTAGAGGGTCCCGTAGAAAAAAATTTTGTAGGAACACCCCTCAAACGATGCGTAAAAATTAGCTGAATATGGGAAAAATATTAAATAAAATTTTTAAATTGATCTTCAGTTCCCTACCAGAGATTGAACGTCACGGGTCTAGAACATTTCGTCTAAAAAAATAGTATTGAGTTTAGTCTTGAAATGGGTATCAAAAAATTCGTAATTTTAAGCCAATTAAAGAAAAAATATTTTAAAAAATTTTCGCAAAAATTTTGGTCAATAAACTGTCATTTTAGTACATCATGCAAAAAAAATTTCGATATTTTTTCTTAAAAAAATAGATAAGAATTTTATAATTTTGTTCCTTTTAAGGCTAAAATTTAAAAAAAAAAATCCATTGTAGTAAGAACTCTTGATAATATGTAATTTTCTAGATTTTTTAAAAAAAATTTTCATCAAAATACCTTAAAAAGTCTTCTAGCGAACGAAAATCCCATTGGAAAATTTTTTTAAATATTTTTTCCATAACCAGCATAAAATTACGAATTTTTTGATACCCATTTCGATTAAAAAATCGAAACTTTTTTTTTACCAAAATGTATGGGACCCATGATTATAAAATCGCTGGTAGGGAACTGAAGACCAATTTTAAAAAAAAATTTTTAATATTTTTCCCATATTCAGCTAATTTTTACGCATCATTTGAGGGGTGTTCCTACATCGAAATCTCGAAAAACGCTATTCTCGGGACACTCTAATATACATATACTAAAAAAACTCCAAAAGATGTTAAAAAAAAATCTTTTAATAAATAATAAAGTCTGTAAATTAAAAATTAAAATCTTTATCAACATGTTGCTAGCTAAAGAAAAATTTTTTAATACAAAAATTTGTTATTATTATTTTATTTTTTATCCAAAATTTTATGTAAAATTTCTTTAAAACCATTTAAAATACTTTTTTGCAAGGAAAAAAATTTAAACTTTAAATGTTGCCAATATATGTTGCTCTATTTAATATGCTATATAAATTGTAGCTGCTCTAAACTATTTTAAAATTATAGCTTAAAATTTTTTTTTTTTTTTATTATTTTTTTATTATATTCCTTTACAAAGAATTTTTTTATTGTTATTTTGAACAAAAAATTACAGAAGCAAAATTTAATTTGTTTACGAAAAATGTTTAGAGGCGTGTTGTTAAACATTTGCAGCTAGCTAATGTGTTGTTTTGTATTATTATTTTTTGTTCGTTTTTATTACCATAGTATTTTTATTTTTATATGGAATAATTATTTTTTTTTTTTCGTTATTGCTTTAGCAGAGTATATATTTTTAAAATAATACCCTCGAAAACCATAACCTAACACAATATTAAATTTATTGTTGTTGTATTGTTTTCAAAGGAAAATTATATGTTAAAGTTTACAAAAACAATTTTGATTATTTTTCAAAAAATACTATATCTACACTGAAAAAAACTAAAATAGAAAAAAGCAAAAATAAGTAAATTAAAATTAAATATGGAAGTTTTCTTTTAAACGTGTTAGTACAATTGTTTAAAATGCTTGAGAGAAATTTAAATTTATTTACAGATAATTTAGGATTTTAAAAAAATTTTAATTTTTTCCGTGTATTTCATTAACAACAAAATAAACGTGACTGAAACTTTAGCAGCTAAACAATTGCGCTCTAAAAATAATTTTGCATAAAACGTGTATAATCATTAATATTGCTCTCTCTTTAAAATGCATTAAATAACTAAACTGCTGATCTGTATACATATTTTACAAACAATTTAAAATGTATCACAAAACATTTTCCAAAGTATTAAAAACAAACGTTAACAATAAATAATTCTTGGCAAATATTGGAAAACAAAAATCTATAGAAATTAAATAACATTTTAAAGAACAAGTGTTTAAATTTAAAATTTATTTTAAATTGTAAAATTAAATACCTTTTTAGGACACGTGTTAACCTTTTCGAAATGTGACTTAACACGATTTTTGTTAATTTTTTATTTATCTTTGAAATGGGTGCACAAAATTTAAATTGTCTTGTAAAATACTTTACATAACAATTTATTGACAGTTTTTGCATAAGGTTGTTCTCAATATAATGCTGATTAGTTTTTTTTTTTTATCTTAAAGTGTTGAAGAAGCAAAAGAAGAGAAAAAAAAAAAGTTTCAGTTGAAAGTTCAAAAAACTCATTAAAAACATAAAATATTTGTATGTATACTTTTTTTGTTTTACTGCAAACAAAAGTGAATTTTATTAATATAATGCTGATATTTTTAACGAAATTTATTACTCAAAGCAATAAAAAAAAAAAAAAAAAATACAGAAAAAAGTTACAGTGCCAGGAGAAATAAATAAGACAATGCTAAAGTTTATTTTATAAATGGCATTTATTTATTAAGAATATTTTAAGATATGTCCTTACATTTTTGGTCAATTACTGTATTTAAAAAACAATAATCGTGTGTGTTTTATTATCTTTTTTTTTACAAAATTTGCTATTAAGCTTAATTTTTGCTTATTTGCTCAAAATGACTATGTTTTATTGGGGAGATTTTCTTTTTTTGTTCACCTATTTAATTATAGTTTGCTAAACTTTCGTTATCAACTACATCCTCACTTTTTTTTTTTTTTTTTTTTGTGCAACAGCAGCCACATACTGTCTAACACTTTTTCATTTGGTCCTACTGAAATAATAATGTTGTGGTAATTTAACATGTTGCCACACACTGAATAAAACAGAAAAACACTAACTAACGTGTTTAGATTAATAAAATGTCTTAATAATACGTGGTATCAAATAAAAAAAGGAAAAAAAAAAAGATACAAGAAATTAAGGTGCAGCTTAGTTACTTATTTAAAAATGTCTAGGATTAAATAGACTTGTTATAAAAATAAAGTTACACAGCAGACAAAAATCTATATATCTTTAAGAAAAACATATTGAAATAAATTAAAATGGTATAAAATATTATAAAAAAAAAATACGAATAAAAGATAATTTAAATTGTTAATTTGAATTTCAAAATAAACAGGTTGATTAAAAAAATAGTTTAAACATTATTAAAATAACACAGGGAAACTCATGGAGTTTCTCTCTTAATACGGATACATGGTATTTAATAAGTACTAAGCTTCTAATCCACTTTTTTTAATTGACTCTAGTTGTCTCGATAGATAAATTTGTAAAATTAAGGAGATTGCACTCTACATTGAAGCATATTTCAAAAATAACTTGTCCGATTCTGTTCAAAAAAATATCAAAAAATTCTAATTAAAATTGTATTCAAGTCATTCTTACATAACTTTTTAATATGGTCAACAGTTATGGAAATATTAAGCCCATTTTCAGGAAAAAAAAAAAAAAAAAGAAATATTGCTCAAAATTTAAAAAAAAAAATCAAAAAATAATTTTTGTATACTCTACACTACCATAGGTGGGAAGGGTATTATGCGTTTGTGCTGATGTTTGTAACACCAAAAAAATATTCGTCGAAGTCCCACCTTACCAATCGGCTTAGAATCAGAGTCGCTTTAACGATGTCCGTCCGTCCGTCTGTTCGTCCATGTAAACCTTATAACCATCAACTTTTTCAAATTTTACGTTATATGGGATGTGGACGGCAAAGTGAGCGCACCACGTCCATTTCTGGTTTCCAAGTTTATATCGGCTATAAAACTATTTATATAAAATTCCGTTGTCGTACATGCTTTTGTTTAAGAGATATCAGCAGAAAAGTATGAAACGGAAACCCTGTGTTTCTAGTTTTTAGCCCATAACTTTTTTACTTATTGCCCATTTTCAATACCAAACAAATCTTATATAAGATAAATATTTGTGCCAAATTTCGTCCCCCTAATTTGTCCCGTTCGAGCCCTATCCTGCTTTCAACAAACGGACGGAAGGATCAAAATTTGATGGTAGATATAAAAAAAATTTATTAAATTTCTATTTTTCCAGAAAATGGGCTTAATATAACCATAACTGTTGACCGTATTAAAAAGTAATGTAAGAATGACTTGAAGACAATTTTAATTATAATTTTTTTCTAATTTCTTTGAATAAATTCGAACAAGTCGTTTTCAATGTAGGGTCCAACATCCTTAATTTTTCAAATCGCGATTTATCTTTGACATATGACGTAATTGTTGTAGTAAAAATTGTTATAGGAAAATGTTTGTTATAAGAAAATGTATTTAGCAACATGTTGCAGAAAATATTTTTTAATATTAAATAAAGTAATTTAAGCAAATTTTAATATGAATAAAAAAAAAACAAATTTCCTTCTTTAATTAATAAAATTTTGTAAAGCAAAATTGTGCTGGCAAATTTTTTTTTTTTTTTTTAATATTTCAATGTATCAGCAACATGTTGCCAAAGTTTAAATTTTTTTTTTTTAATATACATATATAAATACATAAATATCTTAAAAATATTTAATTAAATATTTCTCCATAAAATTCCAAAGAAATCTCAATAAATTTCCTAAGAATTGGCTATAAAAATAGACCACAAGAAAACCCTTAACCCCTTGATAAAAAATCATGTAAACCGATACATAAAAAAAACTCGCAACAAAGTAATAATAAATAAAGATAAAACAAAATTATTTTAATGAACCCACCAGAAAAAATAACACTCAAAAATAAAAACCTGCGAAACAAAAAAAAAAAAACTTTTAAAAACAAAACTGCAGGTGCGGCTCTCTTACACTTTTGGGAAATTAAATAAATTTATTTAAAGCAAAACAAAAAAAAATCGCAATAAAAACCACAAATGGTCTATAAGCAGCTCAGCACCACCCCACCTTAGTTTTTTTAGTTTATATTATTTCTTGTCTGATTATTGAGGATTACAATCATGTTTTTTTTTTCTAGTTTCAATATAAATTTTATTTATTTAGTATATGTATTATTTAGTTAATGTAATGAAGA
The DNA here is from genome assembly GCA_951394005.1 of Protophormia terraenovae. Classification (NCBI taxonomy): domain Eukaryota; kingdom Metazoa; phylum Arthropoda; class Insecta; order Diptera; family Calliphoridae; genus Protophormia; species Protophormia terraenovae. The sequence goes on along the minus strand of OX596073.1, from coordinate 168,468,353 downwards.
TTTTGCTAACCAAAGAATTAAAAAAATAAATAAAATAAAATCCATATAAATACTATTTTAGCTAAAAGTTGTTGGCTTTTAACAGATGTTTTTCTTATGATAAGCCTTTAAAGCTTTATTTGGTGCTGGGAGATTGAAGACTCAACGCGAAACAAACAAAAAAAACTTAAATTTTAATTGAAATTGATTTCAAATGAAGGTGGAAAAAAATTTAAAACCGTTAAATTATTTTTATGCAGTTTTATTTGATTTTGAGAGATTTTTATTTAAAGATTTTCTCACATTTATTAAATGTCAAAGATTTATGTTGCATTAAAAAAATAAATAATTGGTGGTCTGTTGATAGTTAAACAAAAAAAAAAAAATAGTAGATATAATTTAAATCTCTAAAAACTATTATTTAAGCGGGAAATACGTTAAAAATTTATATTATTACATCCCTATTAAATAAAATCTTTGAACATTTTAATTGAACAATTTTCCAGATCCTTTTTGACATTTCCTTATAAACATGTTTTTTACATGTGTTTTAATACTTAACAACCATGTTGCCAGCAACATTTCCTTGGAAAATTTTTAAAGCTTTTTTGCAAAATAATATCTTGAATTTAGCTTTTTAATACAATTAATATGTATTCATAGGGCTACAATTTTAAAGTTTTAATGTAAGGAATTTTCAGCAGATGTTTTAAAACATATTGCTAAATTATATATACATTTTAGTTGAAGAGTTTGTTGAAGTTCTTACCAACAAAATTTACATTTTCTGTATCTTTGTAAGAAATGATTTTGATAGGACCATGTCCGTTTGTCGGTTGAAATGGCGTTTATGAAGTACACCGTTAACTGACATATATAGTACGTATATCAAACGATAGTAAATCCTTGCCAGAATTATGTTACTGAAATTTAGCAAGATCGGTTCATAAATGGTAACACTGCCATTTATGAACCAATCTTTTTATAGCTAAAAAAAATGGTTTTTAAAACTAGTTGTCGGTTATCTGAAGCCTTCATATAAGCTAAATACTGTTTATGTAAAGAAAATACGGAATTTTTTTTCTGAATTTTTTTGCTGAAAACATAAATCAAATCAGTCCAATAGTAACTGAGATATTGAACGGAATGCAGATTCGGCACACCCAAATATAGTTTTCTAACTTGTTTTTATTATAAATTACGCTTTGAGACAGGCTGCTAAATAAACCAGGTGTCGGAAAAACAATGTTTTTTCATTTTTATATTTGTTAGACCTAAATTAAAGATTTTTAAGGATTTCAAGTTTCTAGAGTTTCTGAATCCGCAGATATTGGAAGTAGTTTATAAACAAACGTGGGCCGATTCGGGACAGTAAAAAGTGGATAAAATTAAAAAATCTTTCATTATTTAAGCTGCGTACTTATTTTTGAAATATTTATTTATTCCAATTTTTATTTAAGGTTTACATTTTCGACTAAATTTTACCACCCAGAATTTTTCAACTTTGCCCTGATTAAGGTGCATCACAGTTATGTTGATAGCGGTACAAACTGATATATATATTTTTTTTTTTATTGTTTATTTAAAGCTTTCAATTAACTATTAATTCAAATGTGTTTCTATTTGAATTAATTCTGTTAGTTTTAAATAAAACGGTGCTAAAGTCGAAGTTGTTTATAGGCAACTTTGGGGTACAAGAGCTTAAATGGAATTAGTAGCAGAAAGTTGTGAAAACAATTTGCAGCAATTTAGTATTTGAAAAATTTTCATTTAATATTCTGTTGCTTACTTTAAAATAAAATTTGAATTTATCAAAAATAATAAAATAAGTATCAAACATTTTAGCAACAAAATTTAGTTCATATGCATTTATGCTATCAAAATTAGGCTAAATTTTGAAACTTAAATCTTCATTCTTATTTCCTTTCATACATTTCCCTAAAGTAGGTGTACGATAAGATTTGTTAGCACTTATAAGTTTTAGAGAAATAATGCAAATAAGCACATACATAACTTTTCGTATAACTACTTTAGCTGCTTTTATAGCTCAATAATTATTATGCTTTAAAGCACTTTGATAGTAGTTTCATTGGTCATGGAAGAAACAAAAAAAAAATCTACACATTTTGGTGGTTTTCTAGATGATCTTTGACACATTTTGGGGTGCGGTTTTATTTGCTTGGTTTGATTCGCAAAAAAAACACATGTCAATTTTTTTTTTCTCTTTATTTTTAGGTTTTGCTTTTTTCAACGAAATTTTCTATATCAGTAGGTGAATTATGTAGCTTGATAATTAAATATTTTAAACATGTTTAACAAACATTTATAAAAAAAAAAAAAATAAAACTTGACAAAATGGTTAAAAAAACTGACGACTGACTGTGTGTGTTTGTTTATTTGAATTTCATTTAATAACCCAAAATTGATCTTGACACGTTCAACTCATAACAATAAATTTATGAACAAATTAAAAATAATTTATTAAAAATTTTAATAAAATACTCAAATTCTGCTCGTGTTGAATGATGTGAGGGGGGGAGGGAGAGAATTTTTGTGCATTTAATTATTTATATTTTGTTTTCATATTTGCTAAGCTGCTGTTGTTTGTTGTAGATTTTTTTGTTTTTTAATATTAATTGAAAAATATTTAAATTGTAATTAATTTTATTTTATGGAAAGCGTGGGAATTAATTGTGGCGTTTTATGTTTTTTTATTGTTTAGCTGTTATGGCTGACACTGAATAAGTAAATGAAAAAGAAAGCTGTTAAATATGGTTTATTGATTACTTACACTTTAAACTTTACAAAGAATTTCAAAGTCATTTAAATAATTTATTTCGCAACATTTAACAAATGATGATCTTTAGCTAATAAACAGTTGTTACTGAGAAGTGTTGTATAACAGGAAATTAAAAATGATGAAAATATAAAAATAAAGTGCAGTTAATACAAAATAATATGTAAATGAGTTAAATGATTTGTTAAAAATAAAATGTAAAATTATATAAAATAATTAATAAATTATGGCAACAAATTATGGTAAAATCGAATGTAAAAACAGCAAAGATAAAAACTCTTTACATATAAGAGAGAATATTTAAGAATTAATTTGTAAAAGAGAAAATAACTCACACATAAAAGGAGAATAAATAAAATCAGTCACATTTTTTACAGCATATTTTAAACCAGGGATGGAAAAGTTGATACTTTAGTACTTTTTTTGATACTATTTAACATTCAAAAAATACCGAAGTACTCCCGCGAGTCATTTGCTACTGTCAAACGATAAGGTGGATATTCCACAATTCAAATTAAAAATGAAATTGAAAAAAGATTCGGCTGTGCCGAATCTTTGATACCCTTCACCATATTACCATCTTACCATCTTATCGACATCATATTACCATATTACCGACAATTAATAAAATTTTCGCCTTAACGTATGCTTGCATATTTTCTAAATCTAAATTTTTTTCAAACTACGAAAATTTGAATATGAAAAAAAAACAATCATAACAGGCTTTGCTTTTAAAAAAGAAACAACAACAATTCCATATATATTTATTTTTGTATGTACAAACTGACTGAATACACAAAGAACAACAACAACACTGTTATTCATTATATTACTGCTGTTGCTAACTAAACTACTTGTCTATACAAAAAACAAAAAACGTCACTAATAGTCATTACAATGCTTAATATACATGTTTGTGTATGTATTTATGTATATTCTTAACAGATATGTTTTAGTTTTTAAAAATAAACAACTACAATTCCATATCTATTTATTTTTGTACAGACTGCATATACAAAGAACAACAACAACACTGTTATTCATCATATTACTGCTGTTGATAACTAAACTACTTGTCTATACAAAAAACAAAAAACGTCACTAATAGTCATTACAATGCTTAATATACATGTTTGTTGGTGTATTTATATTCTTAACAGATTTGTTTTTGGGCCATAACTCTGTTGATTATGAACGAATTTGGTTTATTAAAAAAACCGAAATTTTATAAAAATATTTATGACTGATCTATATAAAAATAAAAATCTATAGCTTGAACAAGGGCTTCAAAAATAAAAAATTCGTTTTCCCCGATATCTCAGTTATTACTGAACCGATTTATTTCATTTTTTCAGAACAAAAATTCAGAAAATAATTTTCGAGCCCCCTTTAAAAATTCGAAGTCCCTGGTATATGCAGAGGCTTCAGAAACTAAAAAACCGGTTCTAAAAACCGGTTTTTAAAGCATATCTCCACCATTTATAAACCGATCTTCCTGATTCAAAAAACTGAAATTTTATAAAAATATTTGTGACCGATCTGTATAAAAATAAAAATCTATAGCTTAAACCAAGGCTTCAAAAAATAAAAAATGCGTTTTGTCCGATATCTCAGTTATTACTGAACCGATTTATTTCATTTTTTCAGAACAAAAATTCAGAAAAAAATGTCCGAGAATTCTTTGTAAAAACGAAGTCCGTAGTGTATACAGAGGCTTCAGAAACTGGAAAACCGGTTCAAAAAACCGGTTTTTTGAACATATCTCCGCATTGTATGAACCTATCTTGCTGAATTCCAATAGCAAGATTCTCGAAAGCATTTCCGATCATTTGACATACATATTATATATGTCAGTTATCGGTGGGCTTCATAAACGCCATTTCAACCGACACACGGACGGACGGACGGACGGACGGACATGGTCCAATCGTCATCGCTTCTTACAAGGATTCCGAAAATATAAACTTTTTTGCTCTCCGACGAAAATTGTGGAAATTACAAACGGAATGACAAACTTATATATACCCTTTACACCTGTGGTGAAGGGTATAATAAAATGTTTAAAAGAAAATATATTTTGGAGGTATACAATTTTCTAATAAAAATTGATGTTTTTAAAAACCATGGTCTTCGGAAGTAATTTTGGAATTGTAATGAGCACTACCTTTGACTAAATGTTGGGACTTCGAGGTCCCAAAATATTAGACATGTAATTAGGACAATTCAAATAAGTTTATAAGGCAAACAAACTATATTATAGAAATATTTGAGCTGTAGTTTTTATTTATAATTGGGGGATTCACAAAGAGTGCTATCATGTCGTATTGTCATAATGTCATAAAATTTTACAAAGGAAAAGCAATAGCAATATTTTTATACATTGAAATATTTTAGGACATATGACAATACGACATGATAGCACACCTTGTGAATCCCCCAAATATTTTTTTATTATTATTAATTTATAATCATTACTAAAAACTGTAAGTTTCTATGCTCTGTAAATCAAATTGAAGTAAAAATTATCCAAATTTTAAAGACATCGGGTAATGAATTATATTTCAACAAAACTAAAGCTGAAGTGCTGGATTTTGAGGAATTGATCTTGGACTTTTTTCTTCTTAAGTTAGTATCGTATTTAGTCCTTCGATTTGAATATATAAATTACATTATTTGAGTTATGCACTAAATAAAAATTAAATAACTATCAAAAATTTGAGTTTTAGTACTCTGAGGGTGAAAAAAGTACTAATTGAAATTTATTTTGATACCCAAAAATATTTTAATTTTCCATCGCTGTTTTAAACCATTGATAGGCACAAAGAGAGGACATACAAATTCATTGGTCGATCTGTATAGAACTGAAATTGAAAATTTTAATTTTCTTAAGATGTTTGTTGTGCGATTTATTTGTTTATTTCGAATTTTTACGTTTTTTGTTGACGTTCATGTTGTGTATGAGAAAAGAGCGAATTCTCTCTGCACCTGGGTGCCGACCTATGTTTTAAACCAGGGGTTCTCACAACATCTTGCTTCGCGACCCCCTTTTGACATTGTAATGGAAGCGCGACCCACTACAACTTTGACTAGTTAAAAAATCAAATAAAATGTTATGTAAAGATAAAATAATATTCATACACAGAAAAAAATATTTCAAATAATTTTTTAATAAAATTATTAATTATCTTTATATTGGAACTTAATTATATGATTTATTAATATAATTAATTTTCTAATTGGTTTTCAGGTTTGTTTTTTGATAAATTCACAGCTGTTAATAAAATATAAAGAAAAATTAAATATTTGTCTACAAAAGTACAGAAATAAAATAAATTTAAGTAAATTTTCAAAAATTTTCAGCTCATTGCATCTATTTAAGGAAAAGAAGTTATAATAATATCAATTATTCTAGTTATTAATATTATCATTTTGATGATTGGAGCAAAATCAATTAAAAATTAATTAATATTACAAATTTCGTAATTGAAGTCCATTTTTACTTTTTTCTGTGTTATTGAGACATTGTTTCTGCTAAATGATTTCTTTAATATTAATAGACTTTTTCATATGCTGCATATCTAATATCATTCTCCGGGAACACAAATGTTCGGTACTTTAGTTTTGATGAAAAAGAGCGAATATGACAGTTCCACATAAAAATTTATGTTGATGAAAATTTTTTTAATTCTTTTAGAACTTCGGAGCTAACAAACGGATAAACTTTGCTATAAAACTATTTTTGAAATGAATCTGGTATTTTATCAATACTCATATCGAAAGGATTTTTATGCGTTTGAATTATAAAGTCGTTTAAGAAAAATTAATTTTTACAGCCCGCAACTTTCTCTGCGAAATAAATTTTTTGTGTACTTAGCATTGAGAAGTCATACCATTCGATCAAATTTTAATAATCTTATTACACAGGTTACAACGACTTTATAAAAAAATTATTAGCACAATAAACTTCCAAAAAGTAAAAGTTAAAGTGAACTATTTATCTTTTTAATTAAACCTTTTCCCTGCAACATCGTAGTTTTCTTTATATTGTGTCATTCGACAGCATCACTTTCTCTATTCGATCATTGTTTTCTTTATGAAACAGAATATTTCAATCAAAGCTCGGATTTCTTGCAGCTAATGCTAGTTGGTTCCCAAAAGAACTCATTAAAAAAATCATTACTTGTATCCTTAATTTGGGGATTTTCTGTATAAAAATATCCATTTTTATATAGTTTCATGCGTTTATTGGAATTTTTATTTAAACTTCTATATAATATTTACATAAAAAAATTGTGTGTTCAAGAAATTTTTTCAGAATACCTTCGCGACCCCCCACGAATATCTACACGGACCCCTTGTGGGTCGCGGACCCCCATTTGAGAACCGTTGTTTTAAACCAATGAAAGGCAGAAATAGAAACATAAAAATTTATATGTATTTGTGTATTTTATTTGTTTGCGCTCTTTGTTACGTATATGTTTGTTGTATTTAGCACACAAAAAATAATAATTTTTTCTTGCGCTCTTTCTTGTGCGTTTTGTTTTTGTTTTTGCTTAATCATGCGACATAAACCTGTCTTGTTAATAGCTAGAACAAAACTAAATGATTTTTTGTTTGTTATTCGCTCTCAATTGTTTATGCTCGCTAAACTTCGTGTTGTCGTGAAAATGCCGAAAACACTCGTCACCTGAATGCTATGGGTGCCATTCCTTGTTTTAAACTAATATTTAGATTTTTTTTTTTTTTTTTTTTTTATATTTTTGTTCCATTTAATATTTATTTTTTATATATAATTTAAAATTATCTAATGTATTTAAATCTTAAAAAAAAAATCATCTTAAAATTAAATTTCTAATCTTATGACCACAAATCCACTTGCATTTGTCATTATATTTATTTATTTATTGGTTGTGTTAGTTGGGTCTACCTTCAAGTAAAATACTATGTATATGATTTGTTTCCATCAAATAAATTGAAATCTTATTATTATCTTATTTCTGTTTAAAGTACTATTGTCTAAACCAAAAAAAGAAAAATAAGTACCTCTACAAGACAAAAAAAATCGAGACAAGAGTGCAAAAATAAGAAGAAACGCCAAAAAACGTGCTTAGAATTGATTTTTATATTTATTTCCATTTTTTTCTACGCTTTTGTCTTGTACGTATGTCTGTCTGACTGACTGAAAATCAAAATATCACAAAGAATATAAAAAAAGAAACTTTAAGTAAATTGATAAAGGCAATAAAGCATAATTTTTATCTATACAATACAACTTTTTTTTTGTAAAGTTTTTTGCCATTCACATGATTTTTGCTATATATATATATATATATAAAAAAAAAAGATGCAATAAACTATAAATATAAAAAATTAAAAAAAAATATTGATAATCAGAATAAAATTCAAGTACATCAAGTTTATATAAATGTGGTTGAACGCTTTTAAGCAAGTTCAGTGATTTAGTTGGAAAAAAAACAACAACTAAAAACACAAAACCTGGTATAAATTTTAACAAAAGAATTAAATAGAATTTCGAATACACTACAATAGGCAAGTTTAACCTAGAATCTAGAAAAAGTTGACAGAAAAAAAAATATTTTCGAAAAATTTCAATAAAATTATTAATCAGAATTTTAAAACGATTTCAAGTATCCCAATAAGCACACAAGTTTCAAAAATTCAAGCCTTGGAAAATTTTGCTGGAGTCCGACATGAATTCAAATATTAAAATACTTTAAACATGAAATATTATTGAAAAAATAAAATTTTTCAAGTAAAATAAATTTGACTGGAATTTAAATTTCCTTTTCACTGGAGAATGCTATTGAATTAAAGTGTAATACTACTTTAATTCAATGCTTGGCAATGGATTCAAGGCTTGAATTACATTTGGTTTCAATTTGAATTCCAGCAAAAATGCTTATTGGGATTTTTATAATTAAATAAATTATTCAAAATCAAAGTATTCTAATAAATTAAATTCAAATTTAACATAGAAAAATCTATTTATTTTTATTTATATTTGATTAATTTATTAATTGATATATAAGAAAAATAATTGAAAGCTGATAAGTTGTTTTATTTCTAGTAAAAAATATTAGAAAATTTTAATTTCGATAAATCGAATAATTGATACAATTAAAATAGTAATTGGAATAGTTTTCTTATCTTTGATAAAACGTTTAATAGACCATATTTTTTATGTGTAATAATAATAATTACACATTCAAATCCTATTGTAATGTAAATAAGACAATTTTTAATAAAATAAAAATTTGATACTTTATTCGATTCAAGTTCCAAAACATTTCGGATTTTAAATATCAAATACTAAGACATTTTAGCTAAAATATTTATACCTCAAGTCTTAAAAAAGTGAAAACCTCTGAACTTAATCATAAAAATCAAAGGAAATTGTTTTAATGAAATAATAAGTGTAATACTACCTCCACTTTTCGAGATATAGGGTATAACAAGCTATTTTGTATTATTTTTTTAATATTCTATAGGTATGAAATCATCATCATTGTCGTAGTCTTATAGGCAGTGCTCAATTTTATTGTTTGAAACTTATAAAGATGTCTGTCTGCCTCGAGGCGGTAATAAGAGCTGAGATTTCACTGTCAATGCAGTTAATAAGTTGTAAAAATAACAACAGCAGCTACAAAACACCCACATTATTAAAACCTTCAATTTAGCCAGCTAAAAGCGTCATCATAAACACCTCAGTTAAGATTTAAATCAGGTAAATGATTTTTTTTTTTTTTTGGTAATTTTATTGTAATCTAATTACAATGCAAGTGTTAGATCATTTAGATTCATTGGAATTACCTAGAATTGTGAATGGTACGAAAAGTTAATAATCGATTTTCAATTTTTCGATCAACCATTTCAATTTCGATTTTTATAGTTGATTAATCGAACCCAATAATAGATTTTTAATAGATTTTTCTTGTAAAACTAATAGAAATGTATTAACATATATTAACTTTTAATAGGCATATCGGTCTATCTCTATCTATAAATTTCAGCATATTCTGGGTATTTGTGTTATCACAATGACGAATGAGTGCTCAAAAAATTGATCACCTACGGATTTAGCAAAAGCACAGTGAAATAGGAACTATAGCAAAGGATTACTGCAAAAACATTCTTTATGTGACTGTCTGGCTACGCCCGAAGGCATGCTCAAGTATTTTGCCGACTGTTCTCTTACGAACTTAGATTTTATATAAATCGTGCTCAATATTCGTCCAGTGTATTTAAAATTTATTTCTTGTATAGTATTTTTACTGATTTTTTTTTTTTATCAAAATCTTTTAAGAACTTGTCCCAATATATTTTAGAAAGTTTTAAATTTTTCTTTAAAAATTTTGGGATTTATTTCAACAAAAACCAATTTTTCTATGCTGAGTTGACTTTTCGATTAATCGAAGCTTAAAAGTCGATTTAATTATAAAGTTGACTGGTAAGAATCGATCACAAAATAATCGTTTTTTGACAGCGAGAATCGATTTTCGATCATAATCGAAATCGATTTTCCATTCACTAACCTAGAAAATTATTTAGATTTATTAATAGACCTGGAAAGTTAAAGTTTAATTTGGTCCTTCGAACCGGATGCAGCTTAATGTTCCCAGTCAGAAAAAATAAGAACTAAAGGGACATTCTAAAATGCTTTATTTTGGATCCATAAGGCATGCCACTCGGATTCCAACATTATTTCTTTTCTACACGGCGTGTCATTGGAGTCAAAGACATTCCTTTCAAAAAGAAGCGAGAATTCAAGAACTCTTAAATAAATAAATTTACTCTCTTATGTTCAATGCTATTACAAGAGTTTGAAAGGGAATTTTTAAAAAAAGACATGCGGACTACCTTCTTAAAATAAGACTAAATGATTGTGAGTTTTCTAAGTCTTGCAATTACTATTTTTTCGGTTTGTAATGAGAGTTAAAGAGTGGTACGTACACCTTCTACTTCGCATCTAATGAAAGGTAAACAAGAATTAGTATCGGCTTTTTTTAATGAAACCGAGGCATTCTTTGAGGCATTTTTATAGAAAGCAAAGTGGAATATGTTTAAAATTTCTTCGGAAAGGTGTGGAGGCATTTACAAAGGCCTGCAGGGAGTAAGCACTAACATATTTTCCTGCTACAGCCAAAGGCACCATGAGTGGAGATCTAAAAAAGTTTTCTTTTCAGTGATGTCGATTTATAGTCTTGGTAAACAAATACAATTTCCTAAAAAGTTTTCAAAAATAAAAATTTCTTAAAAAAAAATAAAAAATCATAAAAATTCCGAAATATCAAAAATTCTAATTTTTATTCTTTAATCACAAAGGAACATTTGTTGCTAATAAAATAAAACCTATTTCATTCAAAATAATTTTTTTTCTTGTTTAATTTGCAACAAATTTTTTGTTATAAATAATGAATAAAAATTGGAATTTTTTAAATTTTCGAATTTTTATGATTTAAAAAAAAAAAAAAATAAATAATAATTTTGTAGAAAATAGGCTTAATTTGTCTAAAAAAAATAAATATTTCTCAAGAAATATATATGGTTTTGCATATTTTTGTTTGCCCTAATTATCATAAAAGTAAAACAGGATAATAATATTCTCACAAACTTTTTACACACTTTATGTAAATTATGTATGTGCTGTCTTCATGTTTGTCTTTTAACAAATACCCAGCAAAAACTTGGTAATAACATGTAGTTACGGATGTAGTTACTTTGTAATGACAACAACATACTGTCTTCATTACATAGAAGTCTTTTAGTAACTAATTATTTATAACCCGAGTGTAATTAATTATTTATGATCAGATTTTTGAAAATATTATTGTAAATATTATTGAAAATATATTGTTAGTAGTGAAGACCCATTATATTACCTTCTTAACTCATTACATGGCAACCAAAGTTTTTGCTGGGTATTTTTTAATTAAAAATCATCAGTAAAAAAAAAGAAAAATAAATTAAAATTTAAGTTAAATATTTCTAAAAGCAAAAAAAAAAAAACGAAAGATATGAATTACATATGCTACAGAAAAGAAAAAAATCACAAGAATTGCGAAAAAAAAAAATTATAAAATCCCACATTAAAGTGCATTTACCTCGACAATTTAAGCAATTTATAAAAAAAACACACAATTTTATTGCCAAGTATTTTTATAACGCACGACTACACACGCATGAGACATACACAAAGTATTTTTCTTTTTTGCTTATTTTTAGCGCATAATGCATAGATAAAAATTATTTTTTTTTTATATAAAAAACATTGACATAAACATGCTTAAGCACGTTTTTTTTTTTTTTTTTTTTGTTTTTTTCAAAATTTTTGTTTAACGTTTTGCAAAAAATAGAAAAAAAAACATTTGAAAAACATCTGAGTAAAAAAATGCCTTTAGAAGATCTCTGACATACTTCAATATAATAAACACAAAACACACATGATTTATATGATGTTTTAGCCAAATTTGTGATTTTATTTCTTTTTATAAAGTTTTTTGTTTGACTTAAACTTTTTTGAAATGTCGAAAACATAAACAAAGTATTTGTTTTTGCTTCCATTTAAGTCTTAAATAGATTTTTTTTTTTTTTTTTTTTTGTTAGAAGAGAAAAAGTTTGAAAAAAGGAAAGTGTTTTAAGTTTTACGAAAAACTATTGGCGAACGAATAATATATTTTAGGTGGTTAATGTCTAGACTAAAGCTATGTTCACATTTGTCAAATATTTGACCGAATTTGCGTGACCACTAGTTTTACAAAAAAAAAAAAATTGGTTGCCATTCTTTGATCTTGCAAACATTTTGTAAGAGAAAAAAGCGTCAAATAACATTCGATAAAATGTTAGTTATGATTAACGATAAATAAAAAATATTTACCCATTAAAATGAAGAAGTTAGAAAATGTTTTTATAGTGGTTACGTCATTTTAGTCAAATATTTGACTAGTGTGAACATACCTTAAAACTAAAAACGAAGAGAGAAAATAATTTAGCAAAAACAAGATAGAAACTTGGACAAGAAAAATGAAAGTATTCTAAACTGAAATTATATTCGTAAAAACTGGAAAAAAAAAACTAATTTTATTACAAACCAAAGTTAAAGATTGTTATTAAATTCTTGATTACTAAAAATAAGACTCTTTAAAATCATCATCGTTCCAAATATTTGCTCTCTATCTATCAACAAAAAAAATAAAAAAAAAGTATTAAACTAAAGCTTAATAACAAACTAATCAATCAATCAAGATTTATGTTTAAATATTTATTTTAATTTTATATTTAATTGCCTTCAATCAGCTAAGTTCTAAACAAATATTAACCACAACACTTTTAACACCTTTTGAAAATTATCTACAATCATTTTTTCCTCTTTTTTTCTATTTCTATGAATCAAAAGTATTGTAGCCACTAACTATATAATGTCAAAGAAGATAGAAATAATAATAATATTGTCTATATAAATGGTTTGAATTAAATATTTGCAAATAGTATTAAATGAAATGAAAATAAAATACAAAGTAAACGATTGATAAAGAAATAAACTTTTCATTAGGCGATTTTTATTATTTGTCTTTAACGTATCATCTTTTCTTTTATTAATTAAATATTTACACAAGAAGATATGAAGAGTTAGCAAATATTGTATGGAAAATAAATATTTGCTATATGAAAGAAAAAGAGAAGGAAAATTCAACTAAGGGATTTGTAATTATAGAAATATTTAAACGTAATCAAGAGAAATATAATTAACCCTACAAGGTTACACTTCGTCGTTTCGCCAACGCATTTTTCAGTGATGTCTTTTTTTACTATAAAAAAAAGTAATTTGAGAACTGTATTTTTGGTAATAAATAAACTATAATTTTCATATTTCATTTATATACAAATTAAATCATTTAAAAAGTTTGATTTGGAAATTTTGGAAAGATTATATTCTGTACAAAAACTTGTTTAACCCTTTAATGCGCAATTTTTTAACGAAACAAAAAAAAATTTTTTTTTTTTTTTGATATAAAATTGATATAAGATTTAGAAAATCGTAATTTAATTTTAACAAATATCATCAAAATTTTTTAAAAATAAATTTTATGATTCATATATTACTATAAGAGCAAAATATTTATTCATAAACTAAACAAAAACATGTCACAAATATTCTGACTTCATTATTTTATGACCTGTTAATATTTGATATTATAACCCAAAAAAATGGTTGTTTCATATATGCATCACTGCGCACTAAAGGGTTAACATAACCGTCGTTAATTCTATGAAGTGTAGCCTTTTCGTAATGAAAATAACTGTAGTATTTCAGGGTTAAGAATGGTTAAAAAGAAATTTTTTAACAGAAATTCTATTAATTCTATGCAGATTTGGCTAATTTTGAATAGAAAACTCTTCGTTGATATAGAAAATATTTTTATAAAATAAAAAGCTTATTTAGTTTTGAAGCATCTTGAAATATTTCATATAAACATACATCAAAATAATCTTATAAATTTACTAGCCTATTAGTAGTCCAGTAAGTATTTATCACTTGTTTTACTTACAACTTTATAAACGAAAATCCGGTTTCTTTTGATTATTTAAAACCCTTTTAAAAAACCAAGATCTTAATATTTTTTTTTTTTTTAACTTTTTTTTAGCACTTCCCCAATAAAAATAAAAACCATTTAATGTAAACGATTTAGAGTTCAAGGAGGTGGTTTATTATTATTATTATTATTATTTTTTTTTTTTTTTTTTGCAATCAAACAAAAAGAGTGTCATGTTTAAACTTTTTATTTCTTTGTGTATTATTTAAAAGCATTTTTTTCTTGCCAAGGGTTTACGCCAACAAATGATTGTGTACATAAAGTTTTGTTAATTGAACTTTTATAATAAATAAATATTTATTAAAGTCTTTAAGCGCAGTACAAGAATGAGCAATACAAATGTATTATCATTTGTATTACTTTAAATTTTGTTTCATTTCTTTTTTTTTTTTTTTTTAATTTTGCACAATGAATGAATTTCTTTGATATAAGAGTAAATTGTATACAAATGAAGAAAAAAGTACTTAAGTATACAGAAATCAATCAAACGTAATACACTGAAAAAAAAATAAAATAAAATAAAAAAAATAATGCTGGAAAAAACATATTATTATAAAGTATCTATTAATTAGACTAAAGACTACATTATAGACTTGACTATATACCAGGCTATAGACTAGATTATTGACTAACCTGTAGACTAGACTAAGCTTTACACTAAGCTATAGACACCATTACATACTTATATGTAGATTAGATTATATTATAATATACAAACTACGCTATTGAATGGAGTATAATTTATATTTTTGATTAGCACTGTAACCAAAAATATGCAAAATCTTATTTTTTCCTGAGCTTCCAATGAATCAAACTGTAAGTTATTCATCAGTTTCAGACAATTTAAAAAATTTTGTCATCGATTTGATCTTAGCAGCATATTTTGTCATATTTTCATTAAAAAGATCCTTATTTTAAAGCATATTTTTGAAATTTAAATAGCTTATTTTTGCATATTTTATACTTAAGAGCATCATTTTGCATATATTATACTAAAGTGCATTATTTGCCATAAGTAATATTTTCTTTTTATTGTTATTTTTCAAATTTGATTTAACAAACCTTTCATCTTATTAATTGATTGATTTGTAATTTTCTGATTAAATTTAAAGGTTTTATTGAAGTTCAAAAGGAAAATATTCTTTTTAGAAATTGCTAATAAAAATTAAGATATTTTTAGCATGAATAGTAAATAATTTAAAATATAGCTAAAATAAAAAATAAAAAAATTAAAAGCATATTTTTTAATGTTAAGGGCATATTCTCGGATTTTTGCATATTTTAGGCAATAGACCAGGGGTTCTCACAAGATCTTACTTCGCGACCCCGTTTTGACATTGGAAAATCAGATAAAATGTTATGTAAAGATAAAACAATATTAATAATTGCGACATTGTTTCTGTTTCATAATTTCATTAATATTAAGAGACTTTTTCGTATAATGCATATCTAATATCATTCTCTGGGAAAACAAAAGTTCGATACTTTAGTTTTGTGGATAAAACAGCGAAAATGACAGTTCCACATAAAAATGTATGTTGATGAAAATTGTTCTAATAATTTTAGAACTTCGGAGCCAACAAGCGGATAAACTTTGCTATATTTCAACTAAAATGTTTTCAAATCTGCAGATTGGGAATAAAAATTTAAACCATTTTAACTCTTTTTGAAATGAACCTGGTATTTTATCAATATTCATATTGAAAGTATTTTTACGCCTTTGGATTATAAAGTGGTTTAAGCAAAATTTATTTTTAAAGCCCGCAACTTTCTCTGCGAAATAAATGTTTTGTGTACTTAGCATTTAGAAGTCACACCAATCGAGGAAATTGTTTTGTTATTCCATGGTTAAATTTCGAAAGGGCATTGAAACGACTTTATAAACAAAATTATTAGCATAATAAACTTGCAAAAAATAAAAGTGACAAATTTATAGTTTCATCAAGTTAAAGTGAACTATTTATCTTTTTAATTAAACGTTTTCCCTGTCATATTGTAGTTTTCTTTATATTATGTCAATCGACAACATCACTTTCTTTGTTTGATTATTGTTTTCTTTATCAAACAGAATATTTTCAATCGATGTTCGGGTTTCTGAATCGGTTTTATTGCAGCTAATGCTAGTTGGTTCCTAAAAGAACTCATTAAAAAATTATTACTTATGTCCTTAATTGAGGATTTTTTTTTTTATAAAAATAAATTTCCATTTTTAAATTCATTCTAAAAAAAAATCCAAGAAAATTTTTCACAATCTTTTCGCGACCCCCCACGAATGTCTGAATGGACCTCTATTTGAGAACCGTTGCAATAGACCATGCTACAGACTAAAATGTGGACTAGGCTATAGATTCAATCTCAGGCTACAATAAAGACTAATAGCGTTTTCTTTTCTGAAGAAAAATTTTACCTTGTTACTGTGTAACTAATACCCTTTTTATGATCACAATACAACAAAATCTGAGACCACTTCTGTAATTGTGCAGCATAAAGTATTTATGCGAAAAAAAAAAATAATTTAATCGAAGGAAATCGGATTTTGTGAAATTTTGTATTTTTCGTGAAATTTTTAACTTTTGGTAAATTTCGAATTTTTAGTAAAATTTTGAATTTTTTGGTGAAATTCTGATTATTGGTGAAATTTTAGATTTTTGTTGAAATTTCGAATTTTTAGTGAACTTCGGAAAAATTTAGATTTTTGGTAAAATTTTGGAATTTTTATGAAATCCTAAATTTTTTGTAAAATTTAAAACAAAAAGTAGCCAAAAAAGCGGATTTTTTGAAAAAAAGGCTTTATTTTATAACAACAAATTTAGTACTTTAAGAAAAGCTACAAAATTCAGTTTTATTAATAACAAAATAACTAATAATTATTTTATAATTATTTTATTATTGCAAAATTAAAGATTTATTTACAAAAATAGTTTACATACAATTCTCTTTTAATTAATTAAACTTCTGTACTTTTGTACGAGTTCTTCACTCGTAATCCAGTCTTTCAAATCCGCGTCGGATAAATTTTGGACGGAACGCATTGATCAACAAGTATCGACTTAAGTCTGTTAGACAAACTATTTTTTATTATAATTATAATCCCCTGATTGCTATGAGGAATATAAAAATATAAATTAGGATATAAGTTTTCATCGACTCTTTTTTTTAATCCATTCCAAAAAGATATGGCATATATTGACATAAATTGCTGTTCATAAACTTTATTATTATTTTTAGTTAGTAACAGTTTCAGTTCATTTATAAATACTCCGCGGTTTTTTATATCACTATACTGTGAATCAATCTCAAAATGATAAATTTATTTTTTGAAATTAATATATAATGGGTTGATATATTTCATTTTAGTAAAATTTTTAATTTTTTGGTGAAATTTTGGATTTTTGGTGAAATTTCGAATTTTTAGTGAACTTCGGTAAAATTTAGATTTTTGGTAAAATTTTATGAAATTCTAAATTTTTTGTAAAATTTCAAACATTTGGTAAAATTCTGAACTTTTGGTGAAATTTTAGATTTTCGGTGAAATTTCGAATTTTTAGTGAAATTTTGGATAAAATTCGAATTTTAGGTGAAATTTTGAACTTTTTGAATTTCAGTGAATTTTTGTAATTTTTGTGAGGTTTCCATAATTTGTTGAAACATCAATTTTAAAGCACAAAATATATAAAATAATTTCTTCTCGCTAAAAATTTTTCAGTTTGCTGTTAATAAAGTACAGCAACACCTCTAATGTTCAACCTCTTTTTTAAATTTAAAGGCAACACATTTAGAAAAGAACATCTGACCCATTTATAGTATTGTTTTATTTATTTTTTTTAGAATAGAACACAAAAGAAGGCATAAGGCAGAAAAAAGGCAACATTTTAGCCAGAAAATGCTACACATTATAGTTAAATCTACAGTATAATTTAAGTTTTTAAATTTCTCAGATATTTCTTTAAAACATTTTTAAGTGTATAAAACATTTAATATTACCAGTATGATATATTTGTTGTTAAAAATCGATTATTTACATTTAATAAAAATATTACATACATATTAATGTGTAAATATATAACTATAGATATGTATGCATTATTGTTTTCTTAATATGTATAAAACATTGTTAATATAAAGGAAAAAAACACTCAAATACAACACTTAATACATACTTATATGTGTATATATGTATGTATGTAAAAAATATATTGAACAACAATTGTATATTTAATTTCATTTAATATATATTTTTTTTTTTTAATTTTGTTGCATTTTCGCAAACAAATAATAACAACAATAATATTCTTTGTTTACAATTTTTGAAGCGCAACCAGCAAAAAAAACAATAAGATTCAAAGCTAACTCTGGCTGACTGTCTGTCTGGCTGGTTGGTTGGACAAACAGTCAGTACGTATGTACATCCATCTGTCCGTGCGTCCGTCTGCCAGATTAACCAAATGTTAAATTAAAATTACGTTTATATACTTTTTATTTAATTTACCTACATGATTCTTGATTTCTTTATTTATTTCACATACTCGTATTGTTTTCTTTTTTTGTGTTTAATATATTTATTTTGTTATTATTGTAAATTAAACATTAAAATATTCACATATAGAAAAAAAAATACTTGTAGGTATGTATATGATCGTTTTTATATGAATATATTTTTTGGTCAATAATGATTCTTTTTGTAGCGTTTTTTTTTTTTCTTTTAATATAAAATATGTATAAATTTATATTATTATCATATTTCTTTCTTTTCAGTTTCTTTTTTGTTTTTTCTCTCTCCTTTATTTAAATTAAATTTGTGCAAATTTATGTAATTTTTATTTTATATTAATATTAAATCTAGTCTTAACAACATATTTCAATGTCATATAGAAAATTTAAATTTGTGTTTGTTTGCGTATGTGTGTATGTGTGTGTTTTCTCTAACGTGTCATGTTTATGCAGATTTTAATTAAAATGTATCAGTTTATCTTGTCAAGTGATTAGGGAAAGAGTTATGGAAGGTCACCATCAAATGTAGTAGCTAGACAGAGAAGTCAACCAACCATATGGTATAGTAGTTGGTATAACAGCACCTTATTCATAAACTTATTGATTACTATACATGCATATAATTACAATAAACTATGTTTAAAACAAAGAATTAACCCTTTAAGAGGTTAAAGATCAGCAGTTAACCAAGAGAAACTTAATGGAAAGTTTATAAGCTACAGTTTTCGAATTAAAAAATTTCATTATAAAATATTACTTCCTTTTAGCAGTTAAAAAAAATATATTTTCTTTAAAATATCCCGTTATTAATTTTGAAAACCACATTTTTTAATGTTTTAGCTTTTTTGTTTTCTTTAATTTCCCTTTAAGGAGCGGCCTGTCTGTTTGAGTATATATTTATCTGTGTGTCTTTAAATGGAGACGCCTAAACACCTTTGCTTTTTATTCGTTTTATATTTTGCGCAAAAAACATATTTTACTACCTATTCCCGTTTTTGTTTTTGTTTTTGCTGTTGCAATTCATTTGTTGGTCTGAAGCCTTTTTTTCTCATGCCATAATACATGTTATGGCCATTAATGTTTCTAGACAAGTTGTTGCATCTATTACGAACGAACTATATGCGGCGTCTGCAATGGACACTCCATCTATCCATCTTTAGAGCAAGACAGCTTTGAAGTACAAGATTAGCTTGCATGCGGCACGCTTGTAACTACTAGTCTACAAACTGGTATGTGTTGAAAGAAAATTGTTGCAGCAGCCACTTTTTTTTGGTTTGCATCATCATCAGCAGCAACATGATCGTCGTCATCGTCAACATTAATAATATTGTTTCAATTCAGTTAACAACGTCGGCAGGAGTTTAATAAAAGTATTATATATTGGTCCTACAAGTAAATATTTTGGTTTTACAAGTAAATATATTTTTTTTTTTTTGAGAGAGAGTAGAGTATATGTTATTAAAGCGCATATTTTTTTTTTTTTTTTTTTTGGTAAAATTTGTTTACACTGGCAAAAGGCTATACAAATTTGTATAGCCTTTCTATAGTCTAAATCTATAAACAAGATTTTAGACTATACTATAGACTCAATTGTAGCCTCGACTATTGATTAAATTTTCGCCTAAACTATAGACTCATTTTATATTCCTAATTTGTACAAGATTAGAAAGCTTAAAATCACTAGTCTGTCGAGAGCATTAAACCAAAATATCTAAGAAATTAAAATTTTAAACATTAGATCAACTAAAGTTTTAGACTCTTTAACAACCCTACTAAATTTAGGAAATCTTAGGCCCCTATTTAATTCCTAACACTACAAAAATTTTGTGAAATATTTTGCTACCTAGTGTGAACACAGTATTTGCTAAAATAATTGCATTTTTTGGCGGTTAATAACCAGCAAACATGTGCTGTAAAAGACTATAAAAAAAAAAAAAAAATAATAATCATTGTTATTTAAGACGATTATGAAGCAGAAAAATAAGCAAACATTTTCATCCAAATCCAATAGATATAACAGAAAAACACTTAACAGTTTGATCTTTTTTTTTTTTTTTTTTTTTTTCTCTAATAACAATTCATATAAAATTTTCTTTTCTAACAAAATAAAAGGAAACTTATTAGTTGTTAATTTTTATTATACATATGAGAAATTAGCAAAAAAAAAAAAAACTAAAATTATATATCAAATATAATTAAATAGTATATTTTTTCCATAATGAATTAAGGAAAAAATGGGTGTGTATTTCTTTATTATTATTGCATTTAAAAAAGTATAATCATTTTATTTTTCAGTTTATAATTTAATCAATTACGTTTATATTTTCTAATTTTTTTTAATTGCTGCTCTCTACCATTAGTAAAAAGCTTTAATACAATTTTGTTGTAAATGATCAAAGATTGTTTATAAAATTTAGCTTTAGAATGTTATACATACTAGAGAAATGCATTAACGCCCTCGTAATGTATAATTTTTTTTACACTTTTGAGATTATCTCATGTGTAAGTATATTTATTTATCTATTTCGGTGTAATTGTTTTTTCAACAGTATTTATTCATTTTAATAATTACAAGATTTTGAATTTACAGTATTATTTGTTTTGTTTTATTATTTTTTTGTTTCACAATTTATTGCAATTTTTTTTTTTATAGGAAAAATTTAATGAATAATGTTCATTTTTTAAAGTCACTTTATAAGGCAGGTGGTTTTCTATAACAGGCTTTATGTAAATTTTATTTAATTATTTAATTTTTTTTCCTATTAAATTGATATGAGGTCTATTTTTATAAATTGATGACTGATTTCAAGCTGTTTTGCTTGTAAAATGAAATGACATTGAAAAAGGTTTGTATGTATTTATTTATTTATTTATTTTACAGTTACATTGTAAGTTAAGGGCATTTTTTTTAATTAACCCTTGAAGGGATGATGTTTTATAAATTTTTTTTCTATACTTTTCTTTTACTTGTTTGGATTTAAACCTTAAAAAATAGGCAGTTAATCTGGCTGACTTGTAGATATGTAGACTTTAAAAGAAAAGCGATAATAAGGAGTGCGATCGAAAAAATCTTAACACACGTTTTTTTTTTTTTTTTTCAATCTAGTTATCTTTGAAATATATGACAGTTATTGTTTTTTAATCAAAATGAGTGACGAAATTATTAAAAAAAATTAAAAAAAAATCCATATTGGTCCTACAAATAATTGTATGCTGTCAAACTGTTTCCGAGGTTATTAAACAGTATCAGGAGAATTTGTCCACTGATAGGAAACCTGGTTCGGGAAGAAAAAAGTCCACATGATATTGGGAAAGCCAAGAAAATTGAAAGCATATTGAAAAGAACTCCAAATATATCTGGTAGAAAAGCAGCCTCGTTAGCTCAGTGCACAGACTATTTGGTGCGAAAAGTTAAAGCTAATGCGGAGTTGAAAACATATAAGAACCAAAAAGTTCCAGACTGGAATGCTGCAAAAAAATTTAAAAGCCAAGAAGAGGCCACGGAAATAAAAATCAAACAAGCGCGAATGTTATAGTCGGCTCGGCCGAATTTATATATCCACAATAAACTTTCTCAAATTTTACGTTATATGAGTGGTGGGCGATAAAGTGGGTGGACCACGCCCATTTTTTGTTTCCGAGTTTACATTGGTTCTTAAACTAATTGTACAAAATTTCTTTGATTTTCACCTTATATGGGTGGTGGGCGGTAAAGTGGGAAAAACATGCTAATTTTTGGTTTCGAAGTTTATATCGACCCTTGAACTATCTGTACAAAACTTCGTTATCGAACATGCATTTGTTTGAGAGATATCAGCAGAAAACTATGAAATGAAGCTACAACGGACACCCTGTATTTCCAGTATTTTGGCCATTTTGTTTATTAACCGTTTTTGCTCATTTTCAATATCAAACAAACCTTATATAAGATAAACATTTGAGCCAAATTTCGTCCCCTACGTTGTTCCGTTCGAACCCTATACTGCTTTCAACAGACAGACGGACGGACATAGCTAGATCGACTCAGAATCTAACCAGGATCCAGAAAATATATACTTTATGGGGTCTTAAATGATTCCTTCGACATGTTACTCACGGTATGACATATTCAATATACCCCCATCTTTTTTATAGTGGATATAAAAATACTCATGTCGTATAAAGGACGACAAAACGTATGTACTGGCAGATTTTTCGCAGCTTCTGGGTCAAAATTTGTATGTGACTGATGCTCGAGGATATGTTGAAAATAAGTTTAGGACCAATAAGCTGACAAAATTTCCTAAAGAATTCCTGGTTTGCAAGATTTATGCAGTTGCGGCAAAAGAAGCAACTCATTTGTTACAGAGGGCTCTATAAGTACCGCAAAATACATCAAAGAATGTTTGCAAAAAAAAAAAATAAAAAATCTTCCTTTCATAAAAGAGCACAATGTGTCCACATATTTCAAGAGTTCAATCCTCTAAATTGTCCGGAGCTAAGACAAGTGAAGAGATATTGGGCTTTAGTGAAAAGAGAATCGAAGAGCACAAAAGAGCTGTCTAAAATTATGGAAGATTTTAAAAGCAGATGGGCAGA
Source organism: Protophormia terraenovae (assembly GCA_951394005.1). NCBI lineage: Eukaryota > Metazoa > Arthropoda > Insecta > Diptera > Calliphoridae > Protophormia > Protophormia terraenovae. The sequence goes on along the minus strand of OX596073.1, from coordinate 168,444,896 downwards.
CTGTTACAAAAAAAGTGACTGAAACAACTATAAAATCTCTAATGGAAGGGTTACCAAAAAAAGTCTACAAGTTCATAAGTAGTGATTAGAAATATAAAAGTTATATTTTTCTGTAATCTGTAGTATAATATCAATTAAATAAAAAAAAAACAAAATTCAAAACTCTAAGATCAATCGTTTCCAAATTATTGAATTTTATATATGTTAAAATTTGTTCGATCGCACTCCTTATATATATTAACATGAAGTATAGCCCAAAAAGTAGTAAGTCCATTAACTATTTAAAGTAAAAAATCAACTTAAGTCATTTACTGCTGTCTGTCCTTCTGTCCGTTCTTCTATCAACCATATAAATCTAGCTTAAACTATAGTAAGCATTTTATGAATTCACAAATTTGATTTAAATTTTATTTTTTTTTATATCTCAATGTGTATTTAATTATTGTAAAATGTTATTTTCCCTCAAATTAAAAAAATAAAAAAAATTTGTTAGCATATTAACACTATTATTTTCCTTTGTTTTTAAAACTTTAAAATAGCCAATAAAATTAACTGCAGTCAACAATAAAACAAAAATCTAATTAAATAATTATTAATTAAATAATTAAGCAAACAAAACAATAGAAAACTCATAAAAAAAATTATTAACAAACAATAACAAAACAAATGAGGGCGTTAAAAAAAATTCACCAAAAAAACTCTCGTATAAACTTTAGAGTAAGTGAAACCACAAATTGTAAATCATCCTCATAACAATAAATAAATAATTAATTCAAGGTAAATTTTCTAATACCCAGCTACCCTATACTACCATACCATACATGATGAGTCAAGTCAAAGATATATATTTTTTTTTTTTTCAAACGCCAGTTAAAAACCGCATAACAAGTTTCAAATGTTTATATTTTTTGGGCTGTATTTGTTTGTTTTATTTTGGTCATTGGTATAGAAAATAATTAAACTGTCATTAATTACAATGAATTTCCGTTAATTTGACAAATTCATTAACTGAAAACAATGACAACAATATAAAAAAAGAGAGGGGAAATTAAACCAAATAAAGTAACCTTTAACACCTGTATAATTTTCATTATGAAAGAAAAAAAAAACATGATTATGATTGTAATGTGACTTCAAAGTGATAACGAAACAACTGTAATATAACATAAGTGACCCTGGCTCAGCTATGACAATAATTGTTTGTATTAAAATTTATTAACTTGTAAAGAAGAGTTTTGTGAGAGAGAAAAAAACATTACAACCACACCCTCATCATTGCTGTAAGCATCAATGTCTTAAATATAATGGACTAATGGTCTGTGTAACAATAAAAAAAAACAATTGAAAGCCGTCAACACTGTGACACTAGCAGAAAAAAAACACATAAAACACCACCAGCCAAAAAAAAAAAAAAAATATCATTAGTTTATTTGGTGTTTTGTTTTTACAACGATTAACAATTTATTTTTTGGTTTTAGTTGGTTTGTGGGTTTTCTGTCTGTCTCTCTAAACCATGCTTCGCTGACTTTGACCAACATTTGCATTTAATTTATGTATGTTTAACGAATTTCTGTATGAAACATTCGCACCCGCAGCAGCATTATTATATGTATTCCCCTAACAATGACATTTAACTTTAAGCCATATAAGTAATAATAATTCAGTAAAGTGGGGAATAACAAGACAATAGAAAAGAAATGTTATCAGTCCTTCATATCAAACAACTTCATTATTTTATTTTTTTTTTCTTTTTACTCCTTTTGCTAGTTACTTTTACAACTCTTTTTCTTAAACTCTATTTTAAAACACTTTAAAATGCGTGTGTTTTTTTTAACATGAAAGTTCACATTGCAAACATGCTTTTTTATAGGCTTTTGTCTGCTTAAAATTGCATTTATAGCAGTTTTACACCTTTTACTGATGTTGATATTTACCGGGAACTATAAGAAAGAAAAAATATTTTCTAGTATTTTTTAGTTAATTTATATTCATTCCCTTTATGGTTATTTGTTACAAAATAAAATGTGAAAACAAGTGAAAATTGTGTGGCCTTTATAATGTGAGAAAATCTACGATAAATAAAACAAAGGAAATAATTTTAAATATGTAAATGAATAAAGAAAAAAAAAAAAAAAAAAAATGAATTGTTAAGATTTTATAATTAAGAGTGAATTTAAAATACAAAAATATATTTTTTTTAGAATTTCGAATACTAATTTTAAATGCCTACACTTATGGAATAAAAAAAAAAAAAAATAGAATTAATCCGAAATTCTTTAGATTTTGAATTCAACAATTGAAAATGTTCATGAAGCTAATGAATGAGGAAATGCTAAAGATAAGTTTAGGACCCAAAAGCAGACAAAATTTCCTTAAAAAAAATCCTAGTATGGCAATCTTTATGCACGCGCAAAGAAAAAATATGATTCTAGTGATCATAAACTAAGATCAACATACTATGATTGTAATATATGATTACAGGTAAAAATAAATATATTTGTACGTAATCAATATTATGATTCCATTTTATAATTTCTGTAAGGTTCATTAATCATGTTTTTATCATTTAATAATCCCATGTTATCATATATAATATAATTTCATCATATATATAACCCCATTTTATCATATATATAATCCCATTTTATCATATGTATAATCCCATGTCAATTTATATTTGTTCATATCTGAACTAAATGAGTATTAATATACTAACAATATACTTGAATTAACTAAATAGTTGTAGAATTGACTAAATGTTTGGATTTTTTATAAATATGGTTTCATATAAAAATATTTAAAATCATATTATAATTGCAGTCAACTATATTAAAATTTTGATTGTGGGTAATCATTAAATTATCAAACAGAAACATAAACATTGCTACCATGAGCACAATATTATTCAAATCAATGAAAAACGGCTATACAAACATTGAATAGTTGTACTGATCATGATGTAACCATTTTTTTTTTCCGCGTTTAGTTGGGGCAAAAGAAACAAGTTATTTGTTACAGTAGACTCTATGAATACAGAAATATACATCAAAGAATGTGGCCCGATTTGGCATCATGTCACTATGAAAGGAAAGCTCTGTAGTGGTACCAAAACAATAATATAGTTTTTGTCATTTCGAGGTTTAGTACCTTGTATGCGAATTGACTGAGATATCATGAGGCACAAATTTTTTATTTCATTTGTCAATCATGAAACTTTTTAATATTTTAAAAATGTTGCTATTAATAGTATTTGAAATTTTAATATTCAATATTTCATGTACTTACAACTTAAATAATCCTCAAACTAAAACACTTGGCCAACTTACCTAAAAGTAGAAAAAAAATATAAAAAAACATTATTATTTAAAAAATTATAAAAAGACATTATTATTTAAAAAATTATAAAAAGACATCATTACTTATAAAAATTCAAATTAATGTATTTAAAACACTTATATTAAAGCATCTTAATTTTTGCAATTTCCATACTATGACAACACTTCCAAAGTACTTCGAAACGTCTTAATTAACAGTTCTTTGTCTAAGTTATTAGTTAAATGGCAAATGTGTATAAACTAATCAAATAAATATAAAAATATTTATATTTAATAATAATAATAATAACATAAGCTAAATCATTAATAGAATTTCAAAGACATTTTCATAATTCTACCTATTAACAAATAATGCTGTCATCTTATTAAATAATAAAAAAAAATCTCTCTTAAAAGATTAATTATTAAACATTTATTCTAATAACATTATTTATTAAATATAAATATATGTTTTATAAATTGTTAATCACCTCGAAAACTTAAATAAACTATGTATTAAACAAATTTAGTTTTGAAAACTATTAATTAGTAAAATAAACTGTTAAAATTCTGTCATTGTTAGCATAAACGTTTAACAATTAATTCAAACATGACTGGGCTGGCTAATCTATATTAACCATGTGGTAATTAATTTAAAATTTGTTATATTATTATATTTTCATTATTGTCTGTTGAGTTTTAAATAGACATAATAAAAGTAAATAATAGACAGAGAAATATGATTAAAAGTTTTGCCGAACGATATCTTTATCTTTGAACTGTCATTATAACCGCCAAAAACTGTCATTTAAGATAACAAAAAAAAATTACAACAAAAGGTGTGTCAAATGTAAAATTTATTTTTATAAAATTTACAAATATAAAATTAAAAATAATTATTTATAAATTTAAATTAAATAAAAAAAAAGCGTAGACAAACATTTTCAAATAAAAATTAATATTTATTAATGAATTTTTTTTAACATGTTTTTAAAAAAAGATTTGCTAAATAAATTCATCTTCTCTTCTTTACTTCCCCCCATCAATGCCAAAAAGGTAAGTCAATCATTATTAACATTTTGACAAAAAAACGCGTTAAATGTTTAACATTTTTCATAGTTAAATTTTATTGTTTTTTTGCTTGTTTTATATTTTTTATGTTTTTTTAAAAAGCTTTGAAAAAAAAATATACAAAAAAAAATTAAGTTAATATTGTTTCTTTTTAATGATGTGAAGACGTTCATTAGGTCTGGGATGTCACTGTACTTACTTTGTCATTTATTTTCGATTTTATTGTACAATAATGATAAACATTTTGAATTTTAAATAGTTTTTATCTAAATGTCGGCAAAATATGGTTTTATAGTAAAAACAAATAAAAAATAAAAAAATGGTAAAATAATATATGTTATAGCAGACATATGTTGTTAAAAAAAAAATAAAAAGAAAAAAACTTTTTATTATCTTATAGTATTTTTGAATTATGCAGATTTTAAAACAATATTGTGATTAACAAAAAAGCGAAAACTGTCATATAATTGATTTATTAAAGGAAACATTTTTTTTTGAAAATAAAATTTTGATTTTTATATTACCAAAGTGTGTGTATAGAATTTATTTCACGAAAAAAAGTGAGTAAAATAGAATTAAAATTTTAATAAAGTTGTTACAATTTATTATGACTATGAGAAGAGAATATTTAATTAATTAAATACGCTATAGAATAGACTATAGACTAAGCTATAGACTAGATTTGAGACAAGACAATATACTATGTCATAGAGTAGATTAGAAACTAAACTAAATAGACTACGATATAGTCAAAACTATGACTACGTTATAGAGCGGATTATATACTATACTACAGAAACCGCTATAATGCATATTTTATATACAATAGTATATGCTAAGCTATAGTCAAGACAACGCTAGAAAGTAGATTACGTTATATACTATAATATATACTACGATATACATAGTTGACTGTGGACTTTATCATAAACTTGGCTACTCTATATAATAGACTATAGACCAGTGTAAAAACAAGACTATAGCATATTCTATAGACTAGACTATATTATATAACGTAGTCCATGCTATAGACCAGACTATAGACTACGCTATAGTTTAGTTAAAACTATGACAACGTTATAAAGCTGATTATAGTCTAAAGAAGACGCTATAGTGCATAATTTTTAAACAATAATATAGTAAAAACAATATTAGAAAGTAGTCTAGACGTTATATACAATAATATATACTACGATTTAGTTAACTGTGGGCTTCACTATAGACTTGGCTACTCTATAAACCAGGCAAAAAATACTATATAATACGCTGCTAGAATATTTCATATTACTTAGACTACGCTATAGATTCAAATTTAAAAACATATTTAAATATGCTATAGAATGAACTACAGGCTAAGTTAAAAACTATAGAATAGATTAGAAACTAAGCTGTATAGACTACGAAATAGGTAAAACTATGACTACGTTGTAGGCCAGACTATAGTTTACGCTATAGTTTGAAATATAAAAAAAATGAATTAAATAGAAACTAAACTATATAGATTACGATATAGTTAAAACTATGAGTACTTTATAGAGCTGATTATATACTATAGAATACGCTATATCCCATATTTTATAAACAAAAATATTGCTACGCTATACTCAAGACTACGTTATACATTATAATTTATAATACGATATAGTAGACTTTGGCCTTCATTATAGTCTTGGCTACTCTATAGACCAGACTAAGAACAATACTATAAAATGCGCTATTAGAATATAATCTAATAGCGCATTTTATAGTCTTGTTTTTATCCTGGTATATATAACATAGTTCTTGCTATAGACCAGACCATAGGCAACGCTATGGTTTTAAACATAAACCAGACTATATTAGAAGATAGACTAATACAAAGGACTATATTAGTTAAGCTTTTAGCCTATTATCTCTTTAAAAAAATACCAAGCTAGATCTATTTAACATTAAAATTCCATTTTATTAAACAAATATTTAATTTCTTATTTAAACTATGACATTAACACTTAAACCCTTGGCAATATTTTACTGAAAACAGAAACAAATTAAAATAACTTTAAAAAATCAGCTGTTGTACATTACTAAAACGAGGTGTGTCCCAGCAACAAGTTATGGGTTACAAAATATTTCGTCCAGCTATGTAATCAAGAAACGTATACTCCCAAAGAGTTATAATAAGAAATTAAGAGCAGTAATGCCAATTTAGCTGTTTCTCACCTTAAGACAAAAGGTGACTAACTACCTTAAGCAATATTTTGTTAATTTCACCACATAGTTACTTGCAAATATATATTGCATTAGCTGAAAACTATAGATTTAGGCTGAGAAAAGAAAAAAGAAATAAAGTTTTTTATCTCGCCTCGTTTTAAATTTTTCTATGAATTTGTTTCTTTTATTTGTTGTGTGTAAAAATATTTGATATTTTTATCGTGATTTGTAAGGTAATTTATAACTGGCAATAGTAACTTAAATCCTCTACAACAATCTAGTAAATAAAATCTCACTTTTAACTTGTATTCAATTTGTATTTTTAAATTGCAAAAATAAAATCTTAAACTGGTTAAAAATACAAAATTGTCTTCCTTTTTTTTTGTGCCATGAAGATATAAAATCGTGCTAAAGTATTTAAGAGTGTATGAATTATTTTAATATTCATATTTTTCTTTTCAGGTTATTTAAAACTAACTTTAAAAATTAATTGATTATCTATAGATTTAGTTATAACTAAAAGAAATGCTTCAAAGTCCGTTAGTGTGTCATTTGCGTGTTAAATTATATTTTTAGTAATATGATAGTTTTTTTTTTTTTTTTTTTTTTTTTTGTAATATTTTTTGCTTTCCGTCTTTTTTAAAATCTCATAATTTTTATCTTTAAAGACAAATTATATATTTTTTATTAAACATCAAACTTTTTTTATAAAATGTCTAGTTAATCATGATTCGAGGCATACAAATTAAAGTTGCTTTAAGTCAATTGCAACATATGTATTGCAGCAATATTTGCCACAATTAAATTTTGTGTTGCTAAGCCAATAGATTATCTTTTTTTTTTTAGGTACTTTTAGTTTGGCAAATAGCTTTAGGAAATTTTTGTTTTAATGAAACTAATTAAATATTAATATATTTTAACAGATAAGTCAAAGCTGTTAAATAAAGATTAGATTTTTTATATCCATTAAGTAAAATGTTGTAATGGAAAACTTTTACAAGAAATTTATTTAAAATTTCATCATTTGTATGACACACATAGAAAGCAGGAATGAAATTTAAAGCCTGTTTTAAAATACATGACGAAAGTAGTTCAATATTTCGCAAAATTTTATATTTATGAGTTAATGGAAAAGTTTCACAAAATTGTGTTAATGCAAATAATTTGATTTAAAAAAAAATTAAATTGAAATAAAAATTATAAAAAATAGAGAAATGTTTCCTGGAAAATCATATTTCACAATATTTTTTCATATAAATTAAAAAAATAAAAATAAATATACACAGGAAAAATTGTATTATTTCTACAAATAGTAGCATGAAAATAGCCGGTACTTGTTTTACTTTGGCGTTGGGACCTATGATTTTTGTTTAAATTTGTTTCCTTTAAAACTAGTTCTGTAGAAGCGTTATCTAGCCAGTACACATTCTATGGAACGGTTCTACTACTAGTTCTTTAATCAATAATTTTTGTTCGAAATTGTCACATGCTGAACTCATGTCATTCCCAGCAAAAACTTCGCTTACTAAATAACGTGATTTGTAAGCGAAATCAATATGAAAAACAGCTTCCCTTTGAGTGCTATAACTGATGAATTCTGTTCGCAATGTTCAAAATTTCACAGGTTTTTATTTGAGTTCCAAAAGAGTTGTTTCGGAAGCAATTTTTTAAACGCACAAGAAAAAACATTTGGCTCGGTTGAAATTTGAACCCAGGCATCAGCATCAGCCTTCTTAATCGCTACACCACAATCGACCTATGTGATAAAAGTGGTTTTCTAAGTTAAGTTTTTGCTGGAATAGAAGCGTTAGGGAATGGTTTCAGAAATTGCTTTTTAATCTAATGAACCTTTTCTTATAGGCCACTATTTAAATCAATTTAATTTGGTAAACTCTTTTGGTTTTTTTTTAAATTTTTTTATTCAATTTTTTCAAACAGTTCAAGGACGTTTTTTGTTTACCAGTAATTTGTATAGAGAAATGATGTAGAAGTCGTTCAGAATTAGTTCTTAAGCACTACTTCTCAAAATCATTCTCTAAAAAGAATTTGGAGTCATAATAAGATTCTAGGATTATTTGTGAAACCACTAGTTCTAAGGATGTTATTAAAGAATCTGAAGTGGTTGTGTTTTCACCAGTTCTAAAACTAATGATTTTAGAACTTGTTCTAAAATTTTTACTAAGTATATTTGAAATGAATATATACCGCGAAAAATTTTGAATACTAATGTTCAAAACGTGTGCTCTCTCATTGACTTTTTGTTTGACATTTCGAATTAACCTAAAACTCATTTGCTAAAAAATCATAGTTCATTTTATAAATATTTAATTTATTCATTTTCAAATTAAAAATATTAAAAATCATTTAATTTTTTTCTTCTTCTTAATGTTTTGTTCCTAAACATCTGGCCAGCTGCCAGTATTTGGTCAATATGATTTTTTTTTTTTTTTTTTTTTTTCTAAACAAAAATCCATATGTGTGTGAACTATGCCGCCAAAAATGGTTAAAGAAGCTAAATATTAAAAAAATACTAGAAAAAAACTTAATTAATATGCTGTTTAAGTTTAGCTAAAAAAAAAGCATGAAACTAATTTTTATTTAAAAAGAAGAATAAAAAAAAACGTTTAATAATTGAAATTTCAAATACTAGAAACAAATCATTTAATGACAAGACAGCTTAGTTAGCTAAAAAAAATTTATATCTATATATATACAGACAGACTTAAAAACAAATGAATGAATTGTGATAGATATACGGACAGACGGACGGACAGTTAAATTTAGAAAAATTGAGTTTATATGTCAAAAACATTTGACCAAATATGGATGACATTGATTTTTAAAGATATTAAATATATATATATATCTAAAGTTTATAATATTATTTTGTTATTGTGTTTAAATTTCAGTTAACAAAAATGGTTGAAACAACAATTATAAATAAACCAGTTTTAAAAAAACTTAAACAAACAAATATAAAAAACAAAAAAAATTAATAAAAATAAAAAAAAAACAAATTATAATTAATTATAATTAAAAATATATTGTAAATTTAAAACAAACTAAATATTATCTAGTTTCCATCTAATGTAGATCACTAAGCAAATAATATTATTAATTCATAATTCAGTGGCTAATGAATTTACATGTAATTTAAATAAATTTTATAATTATTTCTTGGAATTTCACACTAAAATACTGTTAACATTATTAATGCTTTTAGGTGTTTTTATTACAGGGTATCTATTTATAATTATACCTTTTAGCTTAAATAGTGTTAATTTTTTTATACACCAACAGAAGTAGTTGTTTGTGATGAAATGCTAATAATTTTTTTTATTAAATCTGTATAACAACCCTCTATTCTCTATGTTTTTCCGAAGAAAATATTTTTAGATCTAAACTATGTGCTAAACCTAAACATTTGAAAATAAACCTAAAATGATTGTTACTGTTCTAACCACTTTAGTATTGTGAATAAAGAAAATTGCTTCCTCTTGTCTTTAGAAAACATGATCATGTCCAAAATAAAATACCTAGATATTTTAAAACCAGTCTAAAATGTTTGTTATTATTGTGTTTAGCAATATGGTATTGGAATCCAACAAAATCGGTTTGCTGGGAAATATTTTATATACTAAAATATGTGATCATCACAAAAAACAAGCGCGAATGTTATATTCGGCCCGGCCGAATGTATATACCCACCATAAACTTCTTTATAATTTTCGTTATATGGGAGAAAGGGCGGTAAAGTGGGCGGACCACGCCCATTCGTTTCCGAGTTTACAATGGTCCCTGAACTATTTATACAAAATTTCGTTGACGTTTCACCTTATATGGGAGGTGGGCGGTAAAGTGGGCGGACTACGCCCATTTTTGGTTTACATGTTTACGTCGACCCCCGAACTATCTGTACAAAATTTCGTTGTCGTACATGCTTTTGTTTAAGAGATATCAGCAGAAAAGTATGAAATTAAGCTACAACGGACACCCTGTGTTTCTACTTTTTAGGCCATAACTTTTTTGCCCATTTTCAATACCAAACAAACCTTATACAAGATAAATATTTTAGCCAAATTTCGTCCCTCTACGTTGTCCTGTTCGAGCCCTATCCTGCTTTCAACAGACAGACGGACGGACATAGCGAGATCGACTCAGAATCGAACCAGGACCCAGAAAATATATACTTTATGGGGTCTTAAATGATTCCTTCGACATGTTATACACGGAATGACAAAATCGATATACCCCCTATCTTTTTGATGGCGGGTATAAAAAAGTATTTATTTTTTTAACAAATACAACCTAAAGAAGCTACTTGTAATATTTATACTAATGCTCTTATAGCTTTTTTTTTTTTTTTTTTTTTAAGTGATGGTGGAGGGTATTTAAAATTCAACTCGATTTGTCTTACCAGTCTCGGTAGTATATTTTTTCAATAACGACATTTTTTACCCCTCTTATTTAACAATTTATCTATGTAAGTTATAACAGAAAGAAAAAAAGTAACTTGCATTAAGCCGCCTTTAATGTTGGCACTTAATTTAATTTACATTTATTTTTTGTAAATAACAAAAAATAAGTAGTTGATATGAAGTATTAGAAATTGTTACTGCTACTTATTAAGTATTCAAAGATTAATTCATTCATTCATTCATTCATTCATTCATTCATTCATTCATTCATTCATTCATTCATTCATTCATTCATTCATTCATTCATTCATTCATTCATTCATTCATTCATTCATTCATTCATTCATTCATTCATTCATTCATTCATTCATTCATTCATTCATTCATTCATTCATTCATTCATTCATTCATTCATTCATTCATTCATTCATTCATTCATTCATTCATTCATTCATTCATTCATTCATTCATTCATTCATTCATTCATTCATTCATTCATTCATTCATTCATTCATTCATTCATTCATTCATTCATTCATTCATGCAACAATTCTCAATACAACATCCCTGGATTTGTTCTTTTTTAATAGAAAATAATATAAAGTATTTAAAGAATAATTAAAAAAAAAAATTAATGAAAAAAAAAATTTAGATATTCTATGCACACTTTTTTGAATATATTGTTTTGTAATACATATTTATTTTTAATATTTTTTTTGAGACATAATTTAATTCATATTGCACAGTGGGGCATTTTTTTTATTTTTAAAATTTTACTAATGGCAAACTATGTAAAAAATTCTTTTGGATGCAAAATTAGTCTCTTAAATACTTTAAGCTTAAAAACATATTTCCTTTTTAAAGTATATTTATAAATATTTTCGTCTAATAATCCTTATAACTAAAACCTTTCACTTTGGAAGAGTTTATTTCTACAAACAAAAACCAATTATATAAGTGCTTATTTTTAAATGACTAAATAATACTATTTTGCTATAGCAAATCATTTTTACAATAATTCTCTTTTTAACCTCAGGCTTTTTTTTACCATAAAATTCTAATATGTCTTTATTAACAATTCATATTTCATTTACAAGCTGAGAAAAAAAAAAAAAAACACATATTCAAATAAGACATGTTAATGAAAATGCCACCAAATTCCCATACTTTATATTCATTAAAAGTTGTTATACGAAAGAAAAAAAAAAACATAAGTATTTGCATACATTAAAGCATTCCTTAACATATGTGCAACAGCAGCTAGAAAAAAACAAAACTACTTACAACTGCCACAACTCTAAATTATTGCCACTAAAGCAAATAAAGTTATAAAAATCATTTTAACAGGTTTACTACAACATTAAATGGCAAATGAACAAAAAAAAAATAAAAATATTGTAAACCTCTTAAAAACTGTTAATGCTCCTGGATCATGATTTATAATTTTTAATTACTAACGTTTTTATTTTTCATGAAAAAAAAAAAAAAATTATATTCAAATTCCAAAAAAAAAATATATATGAGACTGCCACACGCATAGTTTATGCAATTAGTTTCAATTTTTTTTTTTTTTTCTTGCAACATAATTAATTGCCATTTCTTTTATATTTAAGTTGAAAATTGTTTGTTTAAAAATATATATTTTTTTAATAAAATAAAATTCATTGCAAGTGACGTTTTGATGATGTGTTTGTGTTGTTTTTTTTTTTTTTTTTTTTTAATTTATGACAAATAAATTCACAAATCTTTATTTCATGTGTTACTTACATCTTGTTCTACGCATTACAATTGCAAAAACAACAAAAAAAAAAGTGGAAAAATCCAAAACATGTGCTGGTGGTGGCATCTTTTTTCATGTTGAAAATCTTAGCTGGGAAAGTTTAAAGTTCATTTCATATTTTATGAGCGAGTATGTCAACGATGTGTGTGAAGAAATATGTTTAAAAATATTTCATTGAAATGACAAAAAAAGAAAAAATATTTCAAAAATTTTAAAAGCATTTTTAAAAGAATTTTAAAGGGAATTGATCTCCTTAATGAACACAAAAGATGGCAATTTAAAAATAAATTAACAGAATTTTAAATTAGCCAGTATTTATTAAACCTTAATTTTATAATTAAAACAAAAATCCAATTCATTTTTAAATGTTTATTAAATTTTAACAATTTATAAACAAAAAAAATTTATAAAATTAAAATTAAAATTTTAAAATTTGTATAAAAATTTATATTTACTTCTCTTTCTCTTATTCTCTTTTATATAAACTTATATGAGTATAACATGTATTTTAGGCAAATATTTATTTAAGTTAAATATTACAAAAACAAAAATAAACAACAAACAACATCAACATATGGATGAACGTTTTAACAATATTATGTCTAACTGACGTTCATTGTCCAGACAAACATTATCATCAGCAACAACAACAGCAACAAACGAAAAATAACAGCCCCGTCTAAGCCAGCTTATAAACAGTCAGTTAGTTTCTCTTTTGGTTCGTTGTGCTGTTGCTATTTTTTTCTGTTTGCTAAACTTTAATTTTAATGATTTTGCAAAAAAAAATGTTTTTTTCTTGTTGCTTTTACATGAATTAAATAAAGAACTGAATGAATAAATGAATGAATGAACAAACATGATACTCGTCAGTAATAACTACAACAGCAGCAGCAGCAACTACAAAGACATTTAACAAGTTTATAGATACTAATATAATGGTTACTTGCATACAGACTTATTGAATACCCTACAGCTTTACAAAAAAGTAATCATGATTTCAAAAATATTCCAAACTGCAAAAGAAAATTTTCTGAAGCAAACAAGACTCAAATAAAATTAAAATTAGTCAAAAAAAAAATCTGCAAAAATGTTTAAAAATATTTCTATTGGGTGCAAAATTTGTCATCTTAGAGTTAATATGCCACTTAAATTGCTAAAATATGTTAAATGAAGATTTTCTTTAAAAATGTGTCAAAAAAAATATGAAAATATGAAATATGAAAATATGAAATATGAAAATATGAAATATGAAAATATGAAAATATGAAAATATGAAAATATGAAAATATGAAAATATAAAAATATGAAAATATGAAATATGAAAATATTCCAAAATATGAAAATATTCCAAAATATGCTGACATATGCTTAAAATTATGATGCAGTTAAAAAATAATTTGATTTATTTGAAGCCCAGGTTAAAATATCATTTTGGAAAATCTTGGTTGCCCTTGCTATAACCAATATGTGCTCTAATAATGTTTGGTAAATTCGTATATTTTTTATACCTACTGGTTGAAGCTATTGGAAAATTTTTTAAAAATATGCTGCTATAATTAAAATATGCAAAAATATTCTGTTGCTATTCAGTGCTAAATTGATTGATTTTGAACCGTAAAAATAGGAATTATTTATTTTTATATTCACAGGGTTTTTAGGGTCCTTAAATAATTTGTATAATATGTTTCTCTTTAATTTCTGCGAATTTTGTAAAGATCTTAAAAAGAGTCTTCTAAAAATTTTAAACTCTTATTTGATTTATTATATATAGGACATCTTTAGGTCTACTTTTCCCCATTATCTACATTTGAAATTACATATTTTTTTTTTCTAATTTGTTTTATTTTTTAATTATTTAACAGTGTTAATGAGTTTAATGTTTAATTCTTAGGTAATTGGCATTTAAAAGTGAATAAAATATGGCAAAATTAAAATACATATTAACAAGAATTTATTTCCCTAAAAGATTATTAGAAGTTTTCTGGAGACACTGCAACATAATAATATGTGACTTTAAAAATTGGTTTTAAACTTTAAGACTTCATTATGTATGATTTAATTAAAATTGGTTTGCAATTCTATCGTACAAAATTATTATTATTTTTTTTTTTTTATTTTTATTTTTAGATCTAATTAAAAATTCCAAACTTGAAGCTTATTATTTGTCAAAAATATACTTAATTTCGTTTAAAAATAAAAAAATATTTACTAGCAAGGCAAAAAATCTACAGTAGAATAAAGTTAAAAAGGACAAAAACTTAGAATCCCTTTCTGAGTCGATTTAACGATGTCCGTCCATCTGTCTAGCTGTCTGTTTCAATTTTCAAAATATGTGCGAAATTTCTTGGGTGCGAAATTTTTAGCTAAAGTGTAACGATGCAAAATTTTACAAAAAAAAAATATTGCTAAGAAATGCTCTAAAACAATATTTTTCTATGAAAATACTACGAAATATGATGCTAGGCTCAAAATATTGCAATATATGCTTTTATAACCAAAATATGCAAAAATATGTTATAATAACTCGATGCCTACCAATTTAAAAGATATTGAAAAAGTGAAAGTTAAAAGAAATAATTTTGAAATTATGTACAAAATTTTATTGCAAATATGCTAAATTATGCACTTTTGAAAAAAAGCTATGAAATAAGGATTTTCTACGAAAATATGTCTAAATATGCTGCTACGTACAAAATATTATAAAATATGCACTTAAAACCAAAATATGCAAAAATATGCTACAACAAATAGATGCTAAAATACTTCAAATAAAACGAGGAAATAACTGGTGTACATTTTAAGTCTAAGGAAAAATATAATTTGGCATATCTTTAGTTTAATATTATCTTTTAAACGCAAATTTTTTCTTAGTATTAAATAGTCCTATTTATATAGATTTTCCTGTATATTATTATTAATATGCTACCATAATGCACAAGTATTAATTTAAAAAATAAATCACAAAAAAAATTCTATTTCACATGATATTATTTATGGTTAAATAGCATTTTGATGACGCACTTATTTAAGGGGGGTTTTTAAAAATGTTCATGCAATTTTGATAGCAAATACGTGAGATGGAATTTAATTTAACCAAAATTGCAAAAATAATATAAAAAAAATTCAACAAATAATAAAACGAATATTAAAAATATATAAATCCTGTCAATCAATTATAATCAAATAAATCCAAAAAGAAATAATAATTTGCAAATTGTTTATTTAGTTTAAAAAACCAAACAAGGACTTAGAGTAAGGAGAAGCAAAAAAATAAAAATTTAAAAAAAAATAAAAATATTTTAACAAATATTTTTGGAAAACAATGCTTATCTTAGCTATTGTTTTGTAACAAAATTGAGATTTAAATAGAAACATAATTGCCAAACAGACAAATTGAAAAAAAAAAAACTTGTGACAAATTTTTAAAACAAAAAATAAAAACTCGCGCTAAAATTTTAGCTTATTGTGGTAAAGGAAGATTTGGAAAAATACTAAAATTATTTAAAACATATATTTTTTTTATATTTTTATCAGTCAATGCTAGACTAAAAACTACAACAATTTGCTAATGTCTGGGTATTAAAACAAATTTTAAACAAAAAGGACTTTTTTGTGAATGAAAACATTGTATCATTTATTTTTAAATCCTTTTTTTTTTTCATTTAACAGGATGCTGGCTATTTTTTTCTTTATTATTTTTATATAAAAATAATATAAGAAGGATTTTGTCTGGGAGTTTTAAATGAATGAAACAGAGCCACATTTAGATAATCACTTAAAATGTTGTATAGTAAATATTTGATTGTACAAAAAAAAAAGGAACTAAAATTTTAAAATCCTTACAACAAAACAAAAGATTAAATATGAAAAAGCAGTAACTAATAACGGTTTTTTATCTGGAGTTGTTTTTGGTGAGATTTTCTAAAGCCAAGCTAAACCAACACCGCTACTATTATTATGAAAAAATCGAATACAAAACTGTGAGAGAAAGATAAAAAGGAAGTTTTTGAAATTCTAAACCAAAAAAAAGGAAACCCAGTCAATGAAATAATGACTAAATAAAAACAGTGTAGAGCAAAACAAGTGATTTAAAATTTGTTTAGAAAAATCTAAAAATATTTTGCAACAATTTAAAGAAAATTTCATGATGATTTCAGGGTTAAAGGAATGTATTCAGGAATATATTACACATTTAAAGAATATCATGCTTAAAAAGTTAAAAATTCAAATATAATTTTCTAAAACAAAACAATTTTTAAACACATCCTCTTTTAGTTTAAAGTGTTTTAAACACAATATTTTTTTCCAAAAAGAAAAATTATAAAAAAAAAAAAAAAAATGTTTTAAAAATTGTCTTTCTGCAAACATTAAGTTTAAAACTAAGATTAATAAAAATAAAAAATAAGAAAAAAAAAAAAAAAAATAACTTGATGACAATGACAAAAATTATTCCAAATAGCGAAAAAAAAAAACCAAAATGGAAACTGCAACAAAATAAAACAAACCATAAAATTATAAAACAACACAAGAACCCAAGACAAAAAAAAAAACACAAATTCTGAATAAAAAATTTATAAAAATCTATTTTACAAAATATTACAGAGAAAGGATAACAGCAGATATTAAAAGAGAATGGTATTGTTAAACATACAACTAAACTTATAAGAGTTTAAATTGAAAAATAAAAGTTATAAAGGATGTTGTATAATAAAGGAATCACATCCCAACAACTCTAACCATAAACAATGTCTAGGTCAGACTAAATATAAAAGCTAAAAGACAACAAGGAAGTAAGGGATTTATGGAGGAAAGAAGGAGTTTAGAAATTAAAATAAAACAATGCTTAAAGATTTGTGAGGAGGAATATAAAAAAAAATTGTCTACAGTTAATGGAGTTTGATGTTAGCAAATAAGTTACAAAAAAAAAAATATATATATATATTAAACAATAAGCTAAAGTTATACATAAAAGAGGAAAAAAAATAAAAAACCTTGGAGACAATAAGGGACAGACTATGTTTAAGAGAGATAAAAAATTAAAAAAAAAATTAATAAATGAAAATAATAAAATTGCATTTTAAGGCAACAGGGAAACCGACATATTTAATGAAAAAATTATAACATTTCAAAAGAAATTATCTAATTTTTAATAATTTGCAAGTTATACTAAATAAATATATAAACAAAATATGTTAAAGTAAATGTTTTAATAGTAAAACAAGCAAAAATATGCTTTTAGATATAAAATATGCACAAATATTATACTTGTAAGAGTGAAATATATGAAAATATGCTCTAAAGCTGAAAATATGCCCTAACAAATTTATGCCAAAATTTCTAAAATCACAGCAAAAAAATAAAACAAAATGAAAATACATATTTTTGGTTACCCTGATAATGAGTTATAACAAGAAATAAAATAAATGGAATAAAATAAAAATTAATTTTGTATCTTATTTATAACAAAAGTTTAGGAAGAAGAGTTTTAAATGTTTTAATTAAATGTCAAGTAAAAACTGTAATGAATGAAAGGGATTATAATAACCAAAATTATGATTTTAAATAAAAACCTTAATTTTATACTAAAGGGATTAACACAAAAATTCGAAACGAGAAAATTAAAAATAAATGAATTTCAATCAAGTTACTAATGGGAAAAACATTTCTCATTTTAACAATATTTTAATTTTAAAGAATTTAAAATAATTGATATGATGTAACCCAATCTAAATGGTTTCTAATAAGAATAATAACAACATTTTAATAAAAAAAAAATATGATATCCCTAGAGGAAAGAGAACCGGTTCAAAACTAGTCACTATTTCATGGTGTTGTCATTGAAGGTGGCTACTTAGCCCCTTGGGTCAGATCACAGGACTGGTCCAAGACAACTTTTTTAAGTTTTTTTTTAAATTTTTATTTTTATTAAATTATATTTAATTTTTTATTTTATAGTTTTTCATTAATAATTCTGACGTAACTTACTTTTTATAGTCTTCAACGGTAACAACTCAGCCACAGATTGTTATTTCGTGCGAGTTGCTAATTGCGCACTTAACATATTTGACTCTCAACTGATATTTAGTGAGTGAGGTGGTGCCAACTGGTTCTCAACTGGAACTTTGGTGATGAGTTAGGTGTCAAATGGTACTCAAGCGGTACTTAGGGACCGGTCCATTAGTAGATTTGCCACAAATTTCAAATCCAATTTCAATTGAAATTCATTCCATGAATATAATTTTATATTCAATTCTAATTATCAAATATTTTTATTTAAATGAGATTAATTGTTTAAGAAAAATAATTGAAAACCTATTATTTGTTTTATTTTTCGGTAAAATATCTTAGAAAATTTGAGTTTTGATCAATGAAATAATTGATACAATTAAAAAATAATTAAAATAGATTTTATCTTTGATAAATCGTTTAATAGTCTATATTTTTTCTGTGTGCACAGAAAAAAACTTCAAATTATACACAGAAAAAAAAAATACATATTCGAAAAAATTTTAATTAAACTATTAATTAGAATTTTAAAATGATTTTAAATATTTTTATAATTAAACGAATTTCTCAAAATCGAAGTATTCCAACAAATTAAATTCAAATTTTACATAGAAAAATCTAAATTCAAATTTCAATTAAAAATGACATATATTAAGTTAATTTATTAATTGAAATTTGATTAAAATTTTACATTAACAAATCTAAAGTCAAATTTTTAGTAACGAATAATACAATAATAATTATTCAATTATTTTATTAATAAAAATTCAACCTATTAAAAAATGTATATTCAGTTATTCAAATTATCACTTATTTAGAAAAATATTTTATTATTAATTGATACAATAAGAAAAATAATTGAAAGCCGATAAATTGTTTTATTTTTATAAAAAAAATATGCATTAGAAAATTTTAATTTTGATCACTTGAATAATTGGTACAATTAAAAAATTGGAATAGTTTTTATCTTTGATAAATCGTTTAAATTGATGATATTTTTCAGTGTACAAAATTTAGATTTTGTTTTAATAATATTTCACCAATTTCTCATAAAATTATTAATACATTAGTCCCCCTCTTTAAACATCCTCTCTTAACATTTCATATTTTTTTAAAGAATTTTATAGCTATTCCCCTTTTTAGAAAAGGTCAGTTTTTTTTTTTTTGTTCCTTTATTATAGAAATAACCATAAATAAAGGATTTTGATATCATTAAGAATTTTATGGTTTTTTTCTAAAGAGATAGATGGTTTTTTTACACCAACATTTGGACAATCCTTTAGAAATATAATTAAATGAAAATAAAATTAAAAATAAAAAAACGTCTATAAAGTTTACGAATAATAATTCTTCAATACTTTTGGCTCAATGACTTTTAAAGTATTTTATTTTATTATTTTGCTCAACTACATCTATTTGCAATTTTAATTGTACCCTTAGGTCATACAACTGATAAAGTATGGCAGGGAAAAAAGAAAAATCTCTATAAATTAAAATGATGATGAATGTGAAAGAAAAGTTAAAATAAAAGCAAAAAATAAAGGTAATATAAAATTAAAAAAAAAAATCATAATTTTAAAATAAGAAAGAAATTAAATAATTAATTATACTTTTAGCTTAAAATCTATTAACTTAGGAAGAATATTAAAATGCACTTTTTCTTAATTTTTCGATATAGAATGCATAAATCTTTCTTTATTTCCTTCAAAAAAAAAAAAAAAAAAAAAAAAAACTCAAGGTTGGAAAAATCTCAGGTTAGCATTAGATAAAGTTATAATTTCCAAAGGTCATAGTAATGCTAATTTTCTTTTATTATTGTTAATGATTTCTTTAATATTTAAATATTTTGAAACTAACTTTAAACAAGATTCAACTTTTTTCATATCATATGTATACTTGTTTTTTTTTTTTTTTTTGTTGAAAAGAAATCGAAAGAAACTTTTTAAATGCAAAAAAAAATAACACAGCGTTCTTGAACGCTTAAACCCCATTGAGAATTAAATGATTATAAAGAGAAGATTAAAGAATAAATAAGAAAGGAAACTTAAAAAAAAACAAAATACAATGTAAATGGAAATTCTTTTAAATTTGAAATTATGCATTTGTTAAGAAAAACTTTTACGAAGCAAAATAAATTAAATATTGTCTAAGTTACTTGTGCAACAACAACAAGAACAAAAAAAGCCTCAAGTGGCAGCAGCTTAAGAAAGAAAAAACTAGCAACATATTGTTTAAATACACAAACTAATATAAGCGTTTTTTTCTTCTACTACTTTTGTGTAAGATAATGAGACAACAATATTTAATGCCTTTTATTTAAAATGCAGTGGTGAAAAAAAAAAGAATTAAAAATTCTCAAAGTAAAGGTTAAGGATAAAAGTTGACAGCAAATAGAAAGAAAAAAATAACTAAATAAGTTTTTTAAACTGTTAACAAATAGAAATAGAAAAAGAAGTTAAATATTAAGAAAAAATTACTGTAAGAAAATTAACAAACATTTAAAAAAAGAAAGAGTTTAATAAACAAATAAATAAAGAAAAACAAACGAGTTAAATAAATACTCTTTTTTAAAAAAAAGAAACCTTAAAAGTAAATGTATCTCTAGAAGTACTTTAAATGTCAAAGTGTGTAAGGAATTTAAACAAAATTTAAGTTTTGTCTATAAAAAAAAAATATAAATTAAATTTTGAACAGAAAAATAGCATTAAATTTTTCGCTTTTTTAAAGAAATATAGCATAATATTCTATATATAGCATATAAGATAGCTTTTTAGCTTATTTTTGCTTATTTCGCTATTGAATAAGTGTTTCCCTTATTTCTTTTTTAAGCCAACATTTTTTTTAAATATATTTTAACATTTTAATAACATATTTTTTCCTTATTATTAGATTTAATCTGAAACATTTTTAAGAAATCTAAAAAATTTAAAATTAACTAGTTCTTTAAGAGCATATTTTTAGTTTCAAGGTAATATTTTTAATACTTCACAGTATTTTTTTAGAGTTCTTTTTGGTGGACCCAATTTTGCTTGATTTTTGTTTAAAAGTTCATTTTGCTTATTTCATATTTAATTTTTTATTTAATTGCTTATTTAAAGAATATTTTTTATTCCTTTTCTAAAGATTTCACTTGATTTAAATTTGTTGGTTTTTAAGACCAAAATGCTTGTTTAGCGTTTTGTTAGTATTTCTGGTAGATTTTTTTTTTTTTTTTTTTTTTTTTTTTTGTTTTTTTTTTTTTTTGTAACAAAATTAATGCAGCTAATTAGTAATGCTGGCTAAAAATATAAATCTACACACAGCTCACAATAATCCAGCAAACATTTCATAAATCATAGCCAGTGAAACCACAAATATGCAACTGTCTATTTTTTCCAGGACTTTAAATGAAGCCACCGATAAAATATTAATCCATTTCAGAATAAAGCATTTTGGTATCGATTTGTAAGTGCATCTTTATATAGAAAATATGGTCAGAGATAAAAACTATTCCAATTACTTTTTTAATTGTATCAATTACACAATTTATCAAAATTAAAATTTTCTATTTTTTTTTTTTTTACTAAAAATAAAACAATTTATTGGCTTTCAATTATTTTTGTTATTGTAACAATTAATAGATTAATCAAATATAAATACATATCAAAAATGAAATAAATAACTGAATATACAATATTTTTATAGGTTGAATTTCAATTAATAAAGTAATTGAATATGAATTATTCGTAATTGAAATTGGTTTTTAAATTTTTTTAAATTCAAATATCTTGAAATTCCCACCAGTTTATTTGGTGGCGATTACCCGCTTTTTGACAGTAAGATTCATTGGTGTATAGTCACCTGCCGCTCTCCATGGGTCACCATTAAACGTATTAGCAATTTGCACTTTACTGACTCCAAAGTAAGTGGGAAGAAGACGAAAAGAAGAATGAACAATTTTTAACTGACTCTTTGTAACCAGTAAAGTGGTTGTGATACACTTCGTGTCCGTTAAAGTGACTGTGTATGTAAAAAAGAACCACCTTTTGGTCATTGAAGTGGCTATTTGTCATTTTATTGAACCTTCGGTAGTCATGTGCAAAAAAGTGACACTAGGAAGTAGTTTAGATGCCAATAGACTTCCTCCTAGGACAAACCTATTTTAAAGCGACTACTCACGTAGCTAATAAAGTGACTAGTAGTACCCTAATGTAGTCCGTTAGCTAATTTGTACCCAACTGACACCATGGACTGCAGGGTTGTTATGAACTATGTTAACTGGGTAGCAATTTACACAACGTGTTGGGAATATTTTCCGAAAAAAACAAAACTACTACTATTTATCTTTCCTTTAAGGGATAACTGAGAAAGGAGCATGTTTCTTAGTTTTTTTTTTTTTTTTGTTTCTTATAGAAAGAAAAAGTTTAATTACTTTGTTGTTGAATGGTGTTTTGTTGTTAATTTCTGTTTTTTTTTTATTGTCAAATGAAAGCGTTGCTGCAACAAGAAAAATTTTTGCAGCCACCATACACATAGTAGTATTTGGAGTACCAGCAGCAAGTAGTATGTTGTAGTTTCGAGGTTTTTTTATGCTGGATTGTAGTTGTAGTATTTGTTTTTACATTAATAAATATTCATGAAATGGCATTGAACCGTAAAATTGAGCTTAAGTGCTTGTTTTATGAGTTTTTAAAAAATACCATCGAGTATTTAATTATAATAGTGAAAAATTACAAAAGAAAAGCTTTGTTTTTAAAAGATGTCTTGGTTGTGTTGTTTAAGACAAATTAAAGTTGGAGAAATTGCAAAAATAAAAATAAGAAAAAAAAACTTACCAATAATTATAAGCTAAATAAATGTAAAATAGTTAATTTCAAAAGACACTTACCTAGAAAGAAAAGAAAAGAAATAAAGGATTTAATATATATTTTAAAAAAGAAATAGGTTTAAACTAAATTTAATAAAATGTATAAATTAATATCAACTAATAAAGTCCTTAAGAATTGTATACAGTTAAGAATTATATAAAGCAGTGATGGGCAAAAACATTGTAATTTAGACTCGCGAGATTTAAAAAAAAATGACCTTCACTGATATAAAGTAAATCAAGTTAAAATATTACAAGTAAACTGTTTTAAATATTTCAAAATATGTTTTGAAACTTAGCTTTCATTTGAAGACATACAAAATATATACTATGTTTTAAAGTGCAAAATATGCGGCTAAAACTTAAATATTTATCCTGTTGCTATTTTAAATAGCAATTTCTAGTTTTTCTTTTTTTTTTTTTTTTTCTAAAATTTTATTTAATAAATCCCAACTAAACTCAACCATGAAATTGTTGATAAAATTGATTTTTTATAAGACATCAACATATAGAATAAATTTACGCAAAATAAAATATGTTTACTTTTTTAACCAAAAGAAAAAAAAAACTTGAGAAAATAGAAAAATTGTGCATTAACTTAAAGAACTCTTAAACAAGCCAATAATCATAAAACCTAATGACTTTGAACGATGAAAATAGCAGAACAGCACAATAGATACGAAAAAGTATACTCATGGAAAGATATACAACCAACAACAACAACAAAGGATAAACATAATGATCAAAATGATGATGCTTCTGCTGATGATGATTATGATTGGTGTAATGCTAAAATTCTGGAGGAATGGATTGCTGTTTCTAGCAACAACAAAAAAAAGTGTCTTTACAACACTTGTTATTGTTATATGAACAACATGTAATTGTTACAACAAAACAACGACAAGCTTGATTAGTCCTCTTTATATCACATCAAGCAAGCTACATATAGCAGCTAATGTTTTATTGTAACTCATGAATACAACCCAAGAATTGTCAAGTATCTGTCAGTGTGTATGTATGTGACAAAATTAAATCGGAGTATGAGCTTTAATAGATAGAAAGAGAGATTATATGCACTTGTATATATATTTTGAATGTCTGGATATGTGTGTAATAATATTGCTAATATTCCATTTAAATTGACACTTGCTAAAGTGTATAGTGCTTGTGCTTTATGCGATATTTGATGATGTTGATTGGAATCTTATTATCAGGGCAAGACAAACAGAGAAAATTTTATATTAATAGATTGAAGTGCTTTGAATATGTAGTTATGAAAGTTTTTTTTTAATTGAAAAATTTTAGCATGAACTTTTTTATTTTTAACATATATTAGCATATTTTGAACTTGAAGTCATATTTTACTATTAAGAGCATATTTGTATGAGAAATCTTTATGTTTTAGTTTTAGAAAATTTAAAGTATTTAGATCCAAATTTAAAATTTTCTTAAACATAGTTTAGCATATTTTGGGCTAGAAAGCATATTTTATTGTTAAGAATATATTTTTACTGAAAATCTTTATGTTTTAGCTATAGGAAATTTAAAGTATGTAGATCCTAATTTCATATTTTGCCACATATTTTTACTAATTTTTAAATTAAATATTATTTTTTTTATTATAAAAGCATATTTTTGCATATTTTAATTAATCAAGCATAATTTAGTTACAAAAGAATATATTTTCATATTTTCACTTAAAATAATTTTCTCAAGTCAACATTATTTTTTATTCGCTTAATAATTTCAGAGTTAAGAATAAAAATTTTATCGATTTTTTTTTTTATTATTTTTAAAATTTTAGCATGAATTTCTTTTCTAATATATTTTAACATATTTTGGACTTGAAGTCATATTTAATTTATTAAGAGCATAATTTAATGAGAAATCTTTAGATTTTATTTTTATTAAATTTTAAGAATTTAGAAATCTAGAAATGTTTAGGAAATTTTGTCTTCTTTTCAAATATGTATAAAAAATTTACAATACGAAAATTTGTTAAAGACTTTTTGCAAAAAAAACTGAGAAAGGATGGATTTGTAATTTTTTGCATATTTTTCATTTTTAATTTTGCAATAAAATTCTTGTTAGTTAATATTTTTTAATGAGATTTCACACATGAGTAGATTTTTTGATGCTTAATTCAAAGCGCTATTCACTTTTTTAGATTTGTCTACAAAAATCCCGTGATTCCCAAAAAACTTTAAAAAATTTACAAAAATGGGATTTTTTACTTTTTTTGCTATATCTTTCTAACCGATAACGGGAAGCAAAAATTTCTATTGCGAAAAAAATTAAAACACTTTGGACTAAATAGAAAGTATAACGTTTTTTTGATTTCAGCTTTGCTTTTTGAGAAATTAAGGAGAAAATTCGAAATTGGTTAGAAAAATAGGTCAAATTTGGGAAACCCTGGTTATCGAAAAAATCGATTTTTAAAAGCTTTTTTTTTTTTTTCTTTAAAATATATATGTTACTTAAGAAATTTTTTATATAACAGAAAACGAAAAGAACCACTTTTTTGGCAAAAAAAAAATCTACTTTTTTGAAAGTTTAAATTTAAATGGTTGTAATTTTTTACTCCGGAGCCGCTGTAGCGAAAAAACTTCACTAAGACAGGCTAAAAAGTAAAAATTTTAATTTTTGAAGCTTAATATCTCTTAAACAAAAAGAGATAATACATGCATACGACGATGTTTTTTGTAGATATCGACTAGCAGAATCCTCCTATATAAAAATCGGTTCCTATATAAGGAATCATACAATAAATATAATAAATTTTATACCCGAGGTGTCTAACTTTGGGACCCTGTGGACTCGCCCCCCTGTAGGTCTATATGGTCCAAGCTCAAAACTTGATCTTGCCTACACCTCATGTGAAATTTCATGGAAATCGGAGCAGCCGTTCCAAAGTTCCATAATTATTTCCATTTCATTTTTTGAATCGCACACTGTGCGCCCGCCAAAAATTCTCGACCAGATTAGTAGAAAACTGAAAGCAGATTCGTGTGTAGCATGTCGAATTCCATCTAATCCATTTTTTTTTTTTTTTTTTTTTTGCCGACCAGGTTTTTTTATTTCATTTTTGCATATTTTGTGTTTAACAACAAATTTTTTGCTTTTAGCAGCATAATTTTACAATAATTTTTAAAATTATATTTAAACATAATTTCAATTTAATATTTCTTTTACTTAAAAAGTTTTTACAAAAATTCGAAACTGATATTTTAAAGCATATTTTAGCTTATTAAGCTTATTTCTGCTGGTAGTATTTCCACTTTAAATATTTTTCTATTAACTGCTTTTTTACATATCTTAACTTATCTTGCAAATTTCAAAATTAAAAGCATATTTTTGGCATATTCTCACTTGAAGGCTTTATTTCATTTATATTTTTACAAAAATTTAAATATGTTTACACAATTCTTTATAGCATATTTTAAAATTAATAACAAAATTTATTTGTAAAAAGAAATTTTCTTCTTTTTTGCTTAAAAGTCATTTGAATTGACTTGAAAGTTAAGTTTACTTGTACATTATACTGTATCAAAAATCATTTCCAGAAACCCTAGTCCCTTTATGAAAAAAAAATATAAAAAAACTGCATTACAGATGCATCAACAAAAGCAAGACAAACAGATTCCAACATAAACATAACAATTGATAAAGAGAGTAAAAAGTAATGATTATTATGCGTTTTTAACGATATTAAAAGCTAATAACAGAGATTACAATGAAAATCATTGAAACGTGAGATATTAAATTTTTGTGTTTTTATTTTTATATTTAAGAAACCACAAGGAAAAATCACTATGATGATGATAAAAAAAATATTAACAATAATAATAAAAATTATAGATATTTAAAGAAACAAAGTATAAAATAAAAATTAAGTTAAGACTTTAATACAGATGGCTATCATTTAATAGGGGTGGTTGGTGGTGATGATGGTGTTAAGGAAAGTTTAAAAAGATTTTGTATAAATTTTGTTTAAAATACAATGACTTTATGTAAAACAAAAGTTATAATTAAATAAAACAACTAAATAATAACTTTCACTTTTATGGATAATATTTTTCTTAAACATTTTTCAATACCATATGTTTAAGGCAAAAATAAAAAATAAAAAAAATATTTGAGTTAAAAAATTAATAAAAATATTTATCAAAAAAAAGGAAGGCTGATTTTTCATGGTAATATGGTTAGCACTAGTTAGTTTTTAGTTGTTATTGCTGCTGTCATCTAAAAATATGGCTTAAAGGTATAAAAGCCTATTAAAAAGATGACGTTATTAGTTGACTATTGGTTTGTTGGGGATGTTGGCTTTTTTTCTGTTGTTACAACCAGTTAAATTACAAGTCAATGAAATATTAACAACGCAAAAAAAAAAAAACATACTTTAGCTATCTACCTTTTATGGTGGGTTTTGTGGTTATATTTTTAAAACAGACCAGTGGTCAAAACATTAAAAAAACACTTTCATTTTGGCGCCAACACCATAAACGGTAACCCATGTGGTATAATTTATTTACAAGTAACTAAATAAAAAAATGTATTTGAGAGGATTATATTTTTTTAGAAAGATATGAAAACGTAAAAGAAAAAATAAAGAAGAATTTATTAATAATTATAAAAAATACATTTAAGATATTTTTTTTATTAATTTTTGAAATCTGTAATATTTGTTATAACTTTATCATTTTTAAACGAATTTCTATGAATTCAAATACCAAGTTTTTTTAAACATTAAGCATCACAAATATGTAAAAATAAATTGTTGCCATGAACTGTGTCTTTAGTAAAACCTATTTCAACATACAAACACATAAAGAGATAATGCTAACAATATTATTTTAATCATAAAAATCTTGAATAAAAATATTAAGGGCTACTAAAAGGAAATACATATAATTTTAATAAAAAAAAAAATTTAATTTAAAATTTAAGTTAAACAAAATTATAACAAAACTCACTTTTAAAGTTTAATTTTAAACATAACACTTGAAATGATTGATTTCTTGAATTACCCACCATAAAGTATATAATAAGTAAAATAATGTATATGACTCTCATTCCTCCCTAATCTGTCAAGACTTCAAGTATTTAATTAGGCTTGGAACCTCCACAAGATTAAAATTTTTAACACAAAAACTCACAAGTCAAGTGTTAAAATGCACAGAATTTACAGACAGAGTTAAACATTTATGAAACGATCATTAAATAAATTAATGCA
This sequence comes from Protophormia terraenovae, assembly GCA_951394005.1. Lineage (NCBI taxonomy): Eukaryota > Metazoa > Arthropoda > Insecta > Diptera > Calliphoridae > Protophormia > Protophormia terraenovae. The sequence goes on along the minus strand of OX596073.1, from coordinate 168,416,038 downwards.
TTTTAAACAGAAAAAAAGGGGTGAGAGAGTGCACTAAACTTTACTTTATGGTAAATTCTGAAACTTTTAAAATGTCAAATGCTAAGCAATTGTGTGGTTTCTTTTTATGCTTTTGAGAACAAATAATTGCCACAATTAAATTAATGATTAAGAACAGCAGCAGAAGATGGTGTTAAATTTTGGGGATATTTTAGGGAGAAGAAAAATGTACAGGCATTTTTAAAATTTATTAACCCTTTAACGCCAATATATTCTTTTCACTTAAAATCTTTATTTTAGTTATATAATTCATTAAATTTTAAGAATTTTGGCTCAATTTTTTAAACCATATTTTTGCATATTTTAGGTTTAATGACATATTTATACGATCTTTTTATTTTATATTATATTTTCAGCTTTTTCCATATTTTATCTTATTGTTTTAGAAAATTTAAAAGATTTTGAAACAAATTTGTTAGAATTTTTGTCTCAATTTGTTAGACCACATTTTTGCATATTTTGGGTACATTTTTTGGCATATTTTACAAAATTTTATTATTCAGATCATATTCTTAATATTTTTAATTAAAACCTTTAATTTATTGATCTATGTCAATGAAATTTTATAAATTTTAGCACAATTTAAGAAAAAATATTTTTGAATATTTTAGGCTTAAAAGCATATTTTTACGATGTTATCCTTTTAGACCATATTTTGAACTATTTCGACATAATAAGTTAGTACCGTGGTTTTGTCGTCGGCTGAGGTAGTTCAGTCGTGTCCAGGGTCGACTTATGGATCCCCAAAACCTTAAGTAATAACACAATTAATTTAAACTTTAAACTAATTTAAATTTTTATCTTAATCCGGATGATAGTTCGGGTTTAGCAGGTTGATTCGGCTTCGGATGATAAATTCGGGTTTAACAGGTTGATTCGGTTGATACTTCTGGTTTTGTGGGTTGGTTCGGCTTCGTTTGATACGGAGCTTAAATCTAACTTATTCTAGTCTCGGTATTGAACAGTAGACCGAAGTCTCTGTATTGAACAGTAGACCGAAGCCTCTGTATTGAACAGTAGACCGAAGTCTCTGTATTGAACAGTAGACCGTAGCCTCTGTATTGAACAGTAGACCGAAGTCTCTGGTACAATGTATTGTTTGGGGCTGACCGATTCGTCTCAGTGGCTGCCGATTCGTATCAGTCGGTTTCGATAAGTGATTATCAAAACCGTGGCAAATTCTTGTCTCGTTTGAACCGCAATCACAACACCAAACCTTAGAGTATATGTATGAAAAATAGTATAAACTAAATGAGAATTATTAAGTGGTGTATTAAGAATCCTAATATTTATCTATTTAAAAAAAATTTAAAAGATTTTGACACAAATTTGTTAGAGCTTTTTTATTGCTTAGCATCTTTATTTTATTTATCAGAAAATTTAAAAGATTTAAACACTGATTTGTTAGAACATTTATTGGCTTATCCTGTATATATTTTTTTTAAGCTTATTTAAAATATTTAAAAATCTAATTATAAAAATAATTAAAATATTTAAATATTTAAATTATTTTCTTCCTAAAGCTATGTTCACATTTGTCAAATATTTGACCAAAATTTAAGTGACCACTAGTTTTACAAAAAAAAAAAAAAAAATGTTCACCTTTGTTTTATCTTGCAAAAGTTTTGTAAGAGAAAACAGCCTCAAACAAGAGTCGGTAAAATGCCAGCTATGATTAATGATAAGTAAAAATAGTTTCCCTTTAAAATGGAGAAGTTAGAAAATATTTTAGGTAGTGGTTACGTTATTTTGGTCAAATATTTGACTAGTCTAAACATATCTTAATATTTATTAAAAAAAATATTAAGATTTTAAAGCAAATGTTACACAAATAAAGATTATCTTTTGTTCCAATAGTTTCAATTATAAAATTTACAATTTCCACCAAAATCACTTGGTCTGCTCGTCAAAGGGTTAAGGGTGATCTTAAAAAAAAACCTAAGCAATTTGATGAGAAAAATTTTGCCAGGAATCACATAAAACTGAAATTAATTTTTATGATGACTCAGATAAGGACTTGAAAACTAAAATAATTTATAAATAAAAAAAAAATTTTGGAAAAAAGTACTTAAAAATATAAAAATAACGTCATCGTCATCATCATTTGGTAGTCATAAAAATTGCAGTCATTATTTTCAAAATGATTTGGTGTCGGGTTTTTTCATTTTTATATTTTTTAAATATAAAAAGAAGTTGTGCCAGCTTCATTAAAGTCATTTTTAGTGCATATTTTTTCGGTTAAATTAATGTGCTGTAGAACCGCTGCTTTGCCATCCTCTCTGCCTCTTTCATTTCTATAGCAAAACATCATTTCTGTTAACTCAAAAGTATTTTATATTTATTGTTCGTCCGTCCATTTTTTTTTTTTTTACTTCTGCTTCAATGGCTGTGCAGCACCACAACCAACAACTATCACATCATTTTCTTATGTTTGCCAAAAATAAAAATTAATTGCACTAAAAAACTTGAAACACAAACACGAATGTGGAGTTCAAAACTAAAAAAAATAAAAAACTGAAAACGAAAATTTCTTTTAAAGTATACTTTTTTTGTGTGACGACTGACTGGTTTAATTTTGAAAAATAATAATTTCCGTTTCAAATTAAAAAAGAAAAAAATTAAAATTTTAAAAAATAATTAAATACAAAAATTACAAGTCATAAAAGAATTGTGTTCCCATAATGTGTTGAAATAAAAAAAAAGATAATATATTTTAAAGAAAAACCACAACCTTTACATTTTGTCTTTTAATTAATTAAGCTACATGCCAAATACTTTAAATGCGTGCTGAAAGTATTGGCAAAACGAAAAATCTGACTTTATTTAAAACATTTTTTGAAAAACTAATACTTCTAACTATAATATTTGCAATATTTAGATACATTTCTAAAATATATTTTAAAGAAATTTACTAATTGTATTGTTATAAAAATGTTTGTTATTTCAACTTAAAAATAGGGTATAGAAAACTTTACTGATGTAAATTTAAAATGGTCTATTATTTTAATTTATTTAAACCAAAAAAAATTTTTACAGCTAAAACAAATTTTTTTGTTCTCTTTTTCTGTAGACAAAGTCAACTTCATTTAAATGAACATATAAAAAAACAACACCCAACATATTCAACAATGTTTTGCTATTCTATATTGTTTATTTTTTGTAGATTTTTTTTAAATTTTTTTGTTCTACAATAGTGACAGACATTATTAGTCTGTCTATGGTCATAATATATTGTCATGTACACATGTAGGTATCTACATATTTGTTCTGTATATATATTTTTTTATGATTATTTCAGTTGCACTCTGGTCTGGGCTCTTCTGTTCGAGTAATGCTTGAGGGCAGATTGCAAATAAATGCAATTTTCCTAAAAACAACAACAACAATAATAACACTAAAACATAAAACAAAATAGAGAGTGTTCTTAATGTCTGGGTTGAACAAACAATTTGTCTGGCCATTAGTTATAATAATTTGTTTGAATAATTTCTTTATTATTAGTATCCAAAGATGGAGAAGAAGCAATAGGAAGGGGGTCAAAAGAACTATAATAAAATGAATTTGCCAGATAAATATTTTTAGAAATTGTTTTAAACTAAACAATAAACTTAATGGTATTTAAATTGTTTTTTATTTAAAGTTCAAACAAATTATAATCAAATTTACAATTTATTAAAAAATTATAAAACAAATTTTATAAGGAATTTATTATTTTTTTTTTTTTATTTGGTAATAAATTAAGAATTCTAAAACGACTAAAGAGGTTGAAGATTTAACCTAATTTTTATAATTAAAAAAACTTTTAAAGTACCACAAAAACGTTCAATATTTCGATATAGAAATCAGGAGTAAAAGGCTAAAAATATATTAATTTAATTAAAATAACAATTTGGCACCTATGAAAAATTTTCGATTTAAAATGAAAAACAAAAAAGGACAAAAAAAAAAAAAAAACAAAACAATGAAATACTAAAAACCAACTATAAAATAATAATAAAAAAGCCATGCTATAAAAAATGCAATTTTTCTGCAAATATCCTGGCAAAAATACATAAAAAAAATTCCAAAAAAAGCACCCAGGATAAAGTAAAAGTAAATTTCTACATACAAATATTTATATATGTATATGTAAGTATCTAATGATTTTTTTTTAAACAGTGCAACAATGTTTGCCATATTCAAACATACATATATAACGATTTCAGTTCTAGATACAAACGTTGTATAAATACATGTGTTTTACACTTATACACTCATACAATGTATGGTTTATTTTACAACTTGGCAACAAAAATTTTACAACAAAAAAATATTCTAGAAATAAAAAAACAGGAAAAAATATGAAATACAGAACAGTCAACCCAGCCAGAACACACAGAAATATTGATTGCAACATTTTTTTTTTTTTTTTAATTTTTTCATTGCATTGCCTTGCAACCAACCAAGGCTAACAATGAAAAAAGAGTCATACTACATAACATCAGATACATAAACTCCTCTTGAGTTGCTTGTAGCAAAAAAGTAGCAGCAACAAAAAAATAATATAAAAAAGCCTAAATAAAGCACCAGGAGTTAGAGCAAAATGAAAAAGAAAACAGAATAAAATTAAAAAAAAAAATTGTGAAGAACAACCAACTCGTAGAAAAATTTATATAGAAAACAGAAATGGAAAAGGCTTTAAAGATGGAATTTTAAGTTTTAAGAAAAAAAAGTTGTAAGTACTCATGTCTGTTTATATATTAAAAAAGAAATATATATATATATATATATATATATATATATATATATATATATATATATATATATATATATATATATATATATATATATATATATATATATATATATATATATATACAACTTTATAACTTTTTGAAAAAAAATTATAATTTTATAACTTTCTGAAAAAAAGTTATAATTTTATAACTTTCTGAAAAAAAGTAATAATTTTATAACTTTATAACTTAATTTGTATAACTAAAAAGAAGTCGTAATTTTATAACTTTCTAAAAAAAGTTATAATTTTATAAATAAAAAAATTTATAACTTTCCAAATAGAAAAAGTTTTAACTTTTTGAAGATATGATTTTATAACTTTTTGAAAAAGTTATAATTTAATAACTATTTTTCATAACTTATTTCTTATAACTTTTCAAAAAGAAGTCATAATTTTATAACTTTTTGAAAAAATTAATAATTTTACAACTTTTTAATAAAAAGTTCTAATTTATTTTATTTATCTAAAAAGTTCTAACCTTATGAAAAAATTTATAATTTTATAAATGAAAAAGTTATAATTTTATAAATAAAAAAGTTTCCAAAAAGAAGTCGCAATTTTGTAACTTTTTGAAAAAGAAGTCCTAATTTTATAACTTTTTGAAAAAATTAATAATTTTGTAACTTTTTAATAAAAAGTTATAATTTTATAACTTTTTGAAAAAAGTTATAAATAACTTTTATAACTTTTTGAAAAGTTATAATTTCATAACTTTTTTCATAACTACAACTTATTTTTTATAACTTCAAAAAGAAGCCGTAATTTTATAACTTTTTGAAAAAATTAATAATTTCATAATTTTTTCAAAAAAGTTATAATTTTACAACCTTTTTGAAAAAATGTATAACTTTATAAACATTTGAAAAAAATTATAATTTTAGAACCTTTTGAAAAAATTTATAATTTTATAAATGAAAAAGTTATAATTTTATAAATAAAAAAGTTTATCTTTCCATAAAAAAAGTCATAATTTTGTAACTTTTTGAAAAAAAAGTTATAATTCTATGACTTTTTTTATAACTTTCCAAAAAGAGGTCGTAATTTTATAACTTTTTGAAGAAAGTAATAATTTTATAACTTTATAATAAAAAGTTTTAATTTTATAATTTTTTGAAAAAAGTAATAATGTTACAACTTTTTAAAAGAAAGTTATAATTTTATAATTTTTTTAAAAAAGATAAATTTATACATTTTTGGAAAAAAAATTATAATTTTATAACCTTTTGAAAAAATTTATAATTTTATAAATGCAAAAAAATTATAATTTCTGAAAAGAAGTTGTAATTTTGTAACTTTTTGCAAAAATTAATAATTTTATAAACTTTATTTTAAAATTTTTATAGAAGAAAATATAAAAAAATGTTTTCATTATGAAAAAAAAAAACATTCTTAAGAAAGTTATAATTTTTATAGATAAAAATATACTTTTATAACTTTTAAATAAAATTATAAATTTATAACTAAAAAATATATAATTTTATAACTTTTTAAAAAGTTTTTAATTTAAAAATGATATATTTATTTTATAACTTATAGCTAAAAAATATATAACTTCTCAGAAAAAAATGTATTAGTTCTTTTGATTTTACGACCAAAGATTTTTGTTTGAAATTATCACCACCAACTCGAGTTCTGTAGAAATGTTACCTAGCCTAGCCTAGACAGTGCCCATTATATGGGACGATTCTAATTAATGATTTTTGTACGAAATTGTCACAGAGAAGCGTTTGGGAGTGGTTTCAGAACCAGTTTATTTTATTTTTTTATTCTTATGATCCATTTCCTCGATCACTTTTAATATCAATATAATAATTTTGTTTAACTCTTTTGTTTTTTTTTTTTTTAAATTTTTAAAATCTTTTAAAAAGTTTTTTAAACAGTTCAAGGAATTTATTTGGAAGCCAATAATTTGTTCAGAGAAGTAATGTAGAAGTCATACAGAATTATTTCTTAATCACTAAAACATTACTTAACCAATTTATATTAATAATAAGGTTCTACTCAATTAAATTACATATTTTTGCATATTTTATACTAAAAAGTATAATTTGCATACTTTACATTTAAGATACATATTTAGTACTAAAAATTTTTTTACAAAATTTGCAATAGTGTTCTTTCTGTAAATTTTTTTCTAACTGTTTCAAATCCGATTCCCTAATATAAAAAAATACATTTAATAAAATCACTATTTCAGACTTCTGATTTAATAGCAGTTCTTGTGTTAGTGGTTGTATTAGTGGAGTACCCTGTTTTTTTTCTTGCTCTGCATTCATTGCATTGTGCTGCAATAGCAGATTGCTTTTCCAGGCTACCAACCAGCCTGTTTTTATGTATCCCATGTACATATTTACTAGTACTCTGAAGCCTTTTAAGTTGAAGTATTTCAATTCCTTTTTTTTTTTTTTTTTCTCTCTCTCTTTTTTATTTTATTTGTAATGTTAAAGTCACGGAGTATAATATGGTTTCTAAAGTGTGGGAGGGTTGGCAGAGGTATTCAATGGATAAACATTTATACTCGTTTATAGTGAGTGAAATAATGCAAAAAAAAAAAACAGTGCATGTTCAAGTTGTTGTTTGCATTTTATACTATACAATATATTTTTTTTTCTCCTTTTGTTGCAATATTCGTTTATTTTGTATAGGTTATACAGAGTATGAAAGGAAGAAGTTGATAAAAACACTATACATACATACTTGGAGGCATTGGCAATGAAAAAATATTTTTGTTTAAAATTGTAATTTACACACATTGATGTAGTAGCTTATAAAACAGACACAAAGCAGAGAGACACTGCAACTAGCAACAGCAGCAATAACAACAAAGTAGCCTGCCTATATAATGTGCATGATGATGACGTTGAAAACAAAATAAAGTTGAATATTAAAAAAAAAATAACATAATAGTGAATGAGGAGGCATGGTTGGTAGTATTATATGGTGTTTCATTAATAGCTTTTTTCCAAATGCAACATTTACACAATAGTTAGTTAGCTTAATTGTAAAAAAGACCCACAATAGCAAAAGCGGCAGCAGCAGTAGTAGTAGTAGTAGTAGAAATATTAGTCGTAGTAAAAATTCTACTATGAAGTGAGGGTAGTGAGTGGTAGTAGTAAAGGATTATAACACATTGAATACATAGTGATCTTTTATGTTTTTTTTTCTTTTACAATTTGAAACAATAGCTAATCTAGTTGTTTGCTGGAGTTAGAGATTTTTCATTTTTCCTGTTCTTGTTTTTAATTTGTGTTACAACAGCAGCCTTATTTGTTTTTTATTGTCAGTTTATATAATTTATAAAAGTATATACATAGCATTTTTTTCCATTATTAAAGCCAAGCCCTATGACACTACCTCGAAATTTAATAACAACAGTTACAAAAATGTCCATTTTATAGGCTTGTTGTGTGTAGGGTCTATGGATGATTTGAAAATCATGTTTTTGTTGAGCAACAAATAAAAAACATAAAAAACTTTAATGTTTATTTATCCCTGGGTCTGTGTGTAGAAAAATGAAATTTATTGGCACGTTTTTTTTTTTTAATTTGTAAGGCTTAAAAATAAATTAAATTTTATGATATTATATGAGAACATAAAAAGAACACAGAAAAAAGAAAAAATGAACTTCAATTACGAAATTTGTAATATTAATTAATTTTTAATTGATTTTGCTCCAATCATCAAAATGATAATATTAATAACTAAAATAATTGATATTATTATTACTTCTTTTTCCTTAAATAGATGCAATGAGCTGAAAATTTTTGAAAATTTACTTAAATTTATTTTATTTCTCTACTTTTATAGACAAATATTTAATTTTTCTTTATATTTTATTAACAGCTGTAAATTTATTAAAAAACAAAACTGAAAACCAATTTGAAAATTAATTATATTAATAAATCATATAATTAAATTACAATATAAAGTAAATTAATATTTTTATTAAAAAAATATTTGAAATATTTTTTTCTGTGAAGTAAAGGTGTGTAAAGACCTTTAAATAAAAAAATTCGTGAAATTTTGTTTTAGTCTTCGCGACCCCGCTAGAATGATTGCACGAACTTCTTGTGGGTCGCGGACCCCCATTTGAGAACCGTTGTCTCAGAAAAATGTGTTTTAAGAGCATATTTTTTTAATTTTAAGAGCATATTTTAAGCGAATTTTGTATGCACTTAAAACAATTTTTAGAGCATAACTGTTATCGTTTTCAGAATTTTGATTTTATCAATCGCTTCCTAAATGCCGAGTTATGGGAAAAAAAAAAATTTCAAATGAATTTTATTTTTTTTTTTTTTAAGTTAAGTGTATTTTGAAATAAAATTTTCTAAGTTTTCATTAGTTTTAAACAACTTTAAATTGTATAGTTTTAACTTCTTTATAATTGTGTATAAATTGCTATTAAAAATAAGCCAAATCTGTCCATTAATATGACATAAACAAATATAAAAAGCGCGAATGTTATATTCGGCTCTGCCGAAACTATATACCCACCATCAACTTTTTCAAATTTTACGATATATGGGAGGTGGGCGGTAAAGTGGGCGGACCACGTTCATTTTTGGTTTTCGAGTTTATATCGACCCCCAAGCTATTTATACAAAATTTCGTTGTCGTACATGCTTTTGTTTGAGAGATATCAGCAGAAAAGTATGGAACGGACACCCTGTGTTTCTAGTTTTTAGCCCATTTTTATTCATTAACCGATTTTGCCCATTTTCAATCCCAAACAAACCATATATAAGACAAATATTTGTGCCAAATTTCGTCCCCCTACGTTGTCCCGTTGGAGCACTAACCTGCTTTCAACAGACGGACAGACGGACGGATATAGTTTGATCGACTCAGAATCTAACCAGGACCCAGAAAATATATACTTTGTGGGGTTTTAAATGATTCCTTCGACAATTACACACGGAATGACAAAATCAATATAAACACCCTCCCCCACCCCTTTTTTTTTGATAGTGAGTATATAAATATGATAAAAATATTTTTTTTAATATGCGGAAATATCTCGGTTTCCATTTATATTGTTAGATGCTTTGATCTTAATCTTGTTTTTATTGTTCAATATTTGCTTCATTCTAACATTTTCTTTCCCACATACGTTTAACAATTTTATGAGCTTTATGTCATAACATTAAGATAACATGATTATGTTAATGCCAATTTTAATTAATAATAATAAATTAACTAAATTAACTGCAAAAACATTTATGTATGTTACTTAAAAGGGTATTTAAAATTCCATATAAACCAGGTAAAATATAATCTCTATATTAATTCAATAGTTCAGTTTATTTCCGCTTGCAAGCAAAAATTATATAAAAATATTTGTCGTATATTATATCTATAAAAATAAATACATGAAAACTTTATAGTAGAAAAAATCCCGCATATAACTAAAATAATTAATTAACCAATAAAAATTCTAATTGTAAAATAAATTCTTTGCTATAGAAAATAAAACACCCAGTTGCAAACACTTTATAATAAAATATAAAAATTATCAGAAATTTATACATAATTATACGTTAAATAGTATGAGTAGCCTTAATACAATGTAATACTACTAAGGCAATACTTTTAATGTTGTGTTAGAGAATGGGGGGTTCTAAATGGTACTGGCGTTTAAAAATTATTTATATATTCATAATTTTAAGATAGTTTTTTTTTATTATTTTTATTTTTTTCTTTAGATTTTGTTGCATTAGAATTGCATTTTCTTACACATATACATACATATAGCAAAACGCCGCAGACATTTGTAATATTTTTAGCAGTTAACACGTACAATGTACGTGCCAATAGTTGAAATAGTATGGGCAAATACAATTATCAACACATATAGAAAATAAATATTATTTTAAAATTAAAGAAAAAATAGACTTTAGGCGGCTACAGGCAGGCGGGTTTGTTGTTTTCCCCCCCTTTACGCCCAATATATTTTACAATGTAAAATAAATATTTAAGTTTTGAGTGAATATTATTAGTATTTTGTATAATATTCTTAGATGACTAAGAAGATCGTAAAATAATCATTTCAAGTCATTAGACATTTCTAATTGTTGCAAATACCACTTGTGCATTTATAAGTTAGTGCGACGTTATTATTATTTTTATTTGTTTGTTTTAAGTTTTTTTTTTTTTTTTTTCATAGTAAATAGTATACAACTTAAAATACAGTTAAATCGTGGGGGCTTGTTGTGTTAATAGAGGGTGTGGGAGGGGGTTTGTTTGCAATTTGTGTTTTTCAAAAACAACAGACCGGGCGGGATGGAGTCTAATCAATTGATTTGTCTCTTAAACACACCAAAACCCTGCGCAATAGTTTTAATATTATGAGTGTTCAGTACAATGGTGTGGTTCTATAAATCGTATTGTTTCTATTGTATTTTGTGCTGCTGCTACTTGTTTAGTTATTAAATATTATTTTTTCCCGCCACTTGTTTTTTGTTTTTGAATATCTTTGAATGAAGGAAGTTTTGTATTAATTTTAAGAGCATTTGGAAAGAGTAATTTTAAAAACAAATCTGTAAAAGTCTTGTGACATATTTACGACGTAAATTATTTTATTATTATTGTTATAGTTTTTTATTTAGAGTATTATAGTACCTTAGTACTTATTAGATAATCATTGATTTTAACATCCGCATATTTAGAAAACTATTTATATAAATATTTTTATTTTAAAAAATAAATAAATATCAGTTTTCTAAACTAATTTTTTTTTTAATATTTTGAACACATATTAAGCTGATTAAGTGGATAATCAAAAATATATCCAAGTCTACAATTTAATTAAGAAAACTTAACTGTATGATTATCGTTCTTTTCTGAGGTATCGTAAACATTTCTGAGGTATAAGCAAAAAAACGATTTAGGCCATAACCATCCAAACAAGAGTGTATTTAAACAAAAATTTGATAAAAACAAATATAACTCTCTAGCAATTTATAGCGCCTGTTAGTAAATGCATTTCTGTTCAATATTAATAAAATTAATGCATAAATAATTCTACGACATTTATAACATTTTTTTATGGAAATTAGATGATAAAATTTATAACAGAATAGATTGCTACAATTAATTTAAATTAATATTAAAATCCTGGTAGCTAATAAGAAAAAAAGTATTTGCTTTTAGTTAAATAACAAAATTAGTGGAAATCATAAATTAATTGAACAACTTAATAAATTTAACAAAATAAAACTAAAACTTTTAATAGAATAATGAAAAAAGCTCCTAAATATAGGCATTTTATTTGAAGCAGAACGTTTGCCTAAAGTTATGCACCACTTTGTTGAAATGCAGATTTATTTTTCATTGATACGAGGATAACCATTTGAGTCTTTTTAAGCTTAATAATGAGTGGAAATCATAAATTAATTAAGCATCTTAATAAATTTAACAAAATAAAACTAAAACTTTTAATAAAATAAAGAAAAAAGCTCCTAAAAATATGCATTTTGTTTGAAGCACTACGTTTGTATAAAGGTATGCATTACTTTGTTAAAATGCAGATTTATTTTCCATCCTAAATTTTATTAATAAAATAATTGGCATTGATACGAGGATAACCACTTATGACCTTTTTTAAGCTTAATTACACTAGTCATCAAAAAAAATCCTCCCTTATGGACGAATAGATGAACTTGATAGATTTTCATGGGCTAAATACGAATCTGCTTTTAATTTTTTTATGGACGTGTCCAATATTTCACCTTAAATTAGCCGATTACTTGAGTATTTTTCGCTATTTTAGTCCACCAGTGTATCTCCATTTAATTGTAGGTATAAATGGGTATCTTCACTTAACTGTGAATAAAATCAAGACTTGTGCATCAATTTTGCCCATTTTCAATCCCAAATAAACCTTATATAGGACAAATATTTGTGCCAAATTTCGTACCCCCCGTTCGAGCCCTATCCTGCTTTCAACAGACGGACAGACGGACGGACATAGCTAGATCCATATTTTTGATGGTGGGTATAAAAATCTTCAATTTGGCATGAAAAAACATTTTTTGGACACTAATTTCGAAATAATTCCGAAACTTTTGAGCGGTTAAAAAAATTATATTAAATCGACTTAAAGCCAATTTTACTCCGCATATTTCGGTTAATTATTTATATAAATTGAGAATACCGTTTTCAAGCTATAGTGAAAAAAAATTTTCAACCTGATGGGAAAAAACTGAAAGCATGTTCGAGTAGAATTCTATCTAGTTCAAATATTTTTTATTGGTGGTGTAGGGTATCGGTCCATAACTGACCATAGCTCCCATACAAACTCCTCTCCCGAAAATCACTAACATGTATAAATCCCATACAAATGTTAGTATTATGTTAATATTTAACACAAGTATGTTGTATACATATACGTAAAAACAAAATTATGTGGATCGAAATGGTGTAGGGTATCATATAGTCGGGCTTGACCGACTATATCTTCTTCTCTCGTTTTTAATATATTTTTGACATTTGAAAGCCCATAAAACCATAAAATTTAAGAAACAAAAGTATAAATTACTTTCTACAAAACCTAGAGAAAATGTCTATTTACAACAGCCACCCACATCCACTTTTCTTACAATTTCTTTATCTTTCTGATTATAGTGAAACTAAGCAAACATTTTTATTTAAAAAAAATAAAAAAATCTCTTATAAGAATTTTTTTTCTTAACTTCTTTAAAATGTCAAATTTTATATTTCTGATTTTATTTCGATTTATAAAAAAAAAAACTACATTTGAAAAAGCAGACAGACTCTAAAACTTTACTTCCTTTTCAAAAGATTTTTTTTTTTTTAATTCCCATTTTTATATAAAGATTTTTATTGTATTTTTTTTATATTTTTTTGACATGCTTTACTGACTTGATTTGAAAATCATGTTCATGGTAAAAGAGGCAAAAAATTACCCAACAAAACGGCATCAACACCATACATAGCTCAAGTACATTTGATATTGTAGGAAATATCAAAAAGAACAACAATTCGCCTTATTTTATTTCTTTCGTTTTATGTTTATAATACTTCTGTTACGACTTACAACAAGATGCATTTGCAGCTGCATACAACAAATCATATTTTTACTTTTTAATCGACATTATCGACATGCATGTTGTCTGCATTAAATGCCGAGAGAAGCAAAAGAATAAGGAGAAAAAACATATTGAACAATATCTTAAAATACAGACTCTAAACGTATGAGTACGGGTACAACAAATAACAGTATTAAAATAAAAAAATAAACATCTAGAGTTATAGGCAACAATAAGACACTAAAGTAAGGCAATAACGAACAGTAATTATAACATAAGTTCCAAAGTTCTTTAAAATAAATCAAAAATTTTTTAGAATATCACAACCCTATTAATATTTCCACCTAAGCTTGATGATTTCACCTGTTAGTTTTAATAGATTTGCTAAAATATTAGCAAAACAAATAATTTGATTGTTAATCACACCACATTACGTAATAGTGACAAACGTCTATTTTGTCTTATTGACATTTTAGAAAAATGTAGTATAAATTCCTGTTATATTGGAGTAATATAAAAAACTATTAATCAATAGAGTTTAACTGAAGTAAAAATATCGAGTTGAAAAATAAGTCGTATCAAATTTAAGTTCATTTTAAAGAAACTTTACTGTTATAAAAACAAATACCTCCAATAAATGTTTAACATTACTCCTTCCTCTTCCACACAAAAAAAAAAAAAAAAATACACACACGCCAACTACACACAACAACCAACATCATGTCAAAATGTTTTCATATTTACTTACAGGACAGACAGACATACAAGGATCTTAGGGTTACAATACATCTCCTCTCCTACATTCAGACGCACATTATACGTAAAACTATTACCAGATAAGATGTTTTCTTTTTTTTCCTTTGTGGCATGTTTGTATTTTGTTTAAAGGTTTGATGTATATTATTCTATAACAATTTAAAAAAACTGTAATGTTAATTTCAAAAAAAGCTAGTTTTTTATTTAATGTTATGAATTTTGCATTGAAATATCATTTGTAATGACAGTTGAATATGTTTGACAAGTAAAGTCATAATATGTGCATGTTAGTTGCAATGAAATTAAGATTTGTTATGTTTAGAGAGAAGATAAGAAATAAATTGGAAAAGAAATCTTCGTTAAAAAGGAAAATAAAAATATGATTTTAAAAATATTTTTTGAAACATTTGAAAAAAAATATTAAGTCAAGAGCTTTTTAAAGTCGAAATAAAAAAAGTGTTAGCAGCAGAGTGATGCAGTGAGAAAAAAAAAAACTTGGAATGTAACATAGAGTAGTTTGTAAATATGGGTGAGTAAAATATTATACCATTTTTCGAATTTTCGATATACCCCAAAAATCGGAGTTATATCAAAAAAAAAATACACTCAAGCTCCGATTTGAGTCGTTTCGATTTGCGTCGTTTCGCTTTGTTGTTTGAAATTTCAATATTTGGGGTTGCTCTAAATACTCTGTTTTTAATTAGAAAATCAAAATAGAATTTATATCAGTATTTTAAATTCACCTTTTTGTACAAAAAATACTGTTTTTATTAAAGATTAACTTCTTTTCTGTTAAAATATTTTTAACCTGGTACCACTTAAGAAAACAGAATAAAAACATAGAAAATATCTAATTCAGTTAACGACGCTCAGTGCTCCCAAATCGATTTTTTTTTTAATAATTTTGTAACTTATGAACCATTGGAGATAACTAAATATCTAAATTTCGCATGTCACAATATAAATAGATTTGTTCTAAAATCAGGGAATTAAAAAAAATCCCACTTTTTTGTACGAAAATACCCGAAATCCTTATCCGGGAAAAACTTTCTTCTTTTTTCATTAAAATGATCACCCTGCCATTGTAAAAGGCATGGCTCATTAGATATTTTTAGTGTGTTTAACCAACATATGGGGCTATATTGTCAATATTTTTTTTCTTGCTCTCGGCTTTGACATTTTTGAATTTAAGAAAACAAATTAAAAAAACTTTTTCAAAATTGACAAAGTTTGGATAGGGTTTGAGGGTAAACCGTTCCCCTGAGAGCCTCCGATTTTGTTTTACATGCTTTTGCGTTAAGATTTCTTTTGAAACCATTACAAACATTTTGCAGTTCGGAACAAAAAAATATTTTAGAAGTGAAAGAATATTCCCTACCACCTTTTTGGAAAATACCCCCAAAAATTAAAATTTTTTTAAAGATTAATTTTCAGATTAATATAATTTTTTTAGATAGATATATTGATATAATTCTTGCAGTAATATTATTTACATCTAGTGATTATTTTCAAAAAATTTTAGTGTACAAATTAAGGCCAACAAGTTTAAAAAACTTAAAAAAAATACGAGGACAAAAATTAGGGTAAAATTAGCTTAGACCCAAATATATCCTAAACTAAAAGAGATAACCTACACATGAAGCATGTTTTTTGTAAATATTTACAAGGACTACCAGGAGCCTGTACTCCTTCAAATGAACTCGGAAGCACCTTAGCTCTGACCATGCGATATTTAGATATCTCCAACGGTTCACAAGTTAAAGAATTAATTAAGAAATCGATCTGGGTCCACTGTGCGACCCAGACCGGAACCTAAAACTGTGTAAAATATTACCATAAAATAACAATAAAAAATTAAATTTTGTGTCCTTAAAATCTTATACAGTTTTGCTATAAATAAAAATGTGATCATACTTTTTAAAAAGGCTAAAATTCTAACGCCGTTTAAAAAATTCAAATTGAAAAAACAGGTATTCGAGATAAAAATGTTTAAAACTGCTAAGACCAAAAAAATAGGATTTTTTTTAAATAACTCCCGATATTGTTGGTATATTGAGACAAACTACACTATGTTACATTCCAAGTGTATTAATTTTTGTAGCACCGTGTAATTGTTGATAGTTCGGATTTTTCGCCCATAAGTCAGCTATTAATTGAACAATTTTTTGAAAACATTGCCGTTTTATTATTGCATCAGAAGTATCCGTATAGTATCTGGGGTCTATGAGAAGTTCATTTCAACATAGTGTTTTATCAATTCGTTTATTTGCAATAACTCATAGCCAGCCAAAATAGACTACAAAAATATAAAATCATAATTTATCCAAAAATATTACTAAAGGTTTGCTGTTTTTCTTACGAATTGTTAAAAGAATATTACTTTTTATTAAAAAGTTTATAAGTAGTGTCTTATATTCACATAATAATGTTTTAGTATTGTACTACTTTTATTTTATTTTATATAAAATAAAAATAACGTAATTGTTTCCTTTTTTATGAAAATTGAAAAAAAAAAAAAACGATAAAAAATGTAAAAAAAATAAAAACAAACAATTAATTCTTTGTTGATTTTGCAAAAAAAAAATAAATAACAAAAAAAATTTTAACAAAAAAAAAATAGCGATAATAGGTATTTATTTAATTTAATTTAATTTTGTGTTTTTCAGCTGTTTTCATGTTCAAGGTCATTACTTTATTTTTTATTTTTGTTTATTATTACCATCAACCAAAATAATAAAAAAAAAAACTTTAAATTGTTTTGTAAATAAAAAAAAATAATAATAATAATAAAAAGAAATCTCCTTAAAATGAAAAAAAAAAAAAAAAAAATTAAAAGATTAATCACGTTTATGGTTTTTTCTCTTAATAAACAATTTGTTTTATTTATAAATATTTTTTCATATAAACATAATTTCATTTTTTTTATTTTCCATTAAATTTTTTTTTTTTCTAATTAAAAATTCTCAACAAGTTTTTTAATGTCTGGCGTTTTTAATTTTTTTTTTGCTAATTTTTTAATATTTCATTTTTTTAATATTCTGTCTATATAAATTGAAAATGTATATAAATCTTTTAAAAGCTATTAATAAAATTTTGTTTATTTGTTGTTGTCTTTTCTATATGTATTTTGATTATTAATGCAATTTATATTTTTTATTTATTCATTTGTTGTTTTGCCATGACGCATATTTTTTTCTTTCTTATCTGCTATTTTTTAAAAAATATTTATTTAAAGTCTTTACAGCAATATTGAAAAAATTGCTTTCACTTTCATTATATTCATAGCAAAAAAAAAACAGAATTAAATAAATATTAAATACATTATCAGTTTGAGTGTTGTATTCTTGAGAGTATTTATTTATAATATTAAAATAATTTGCAAATACTTTTTTACGTTTTTTTAATTGCTAATAAAGGTTTTTTATTAAAATCTATAAATACTTTTCTAAAAAAAAAAATGATTTTCATTTACTAACAAACTGCTGATTTTGTCTTGCTGGCATTTGGGAATTTGTAAAAGAAGAATATTATCAAAACGCAAAGGATTTAAAGTGAGCCTAAGACTAAAATCCATTATACAAATTGGGACAATTTAAAATTTCTCGAGTTGGACTTCTAGTTTTTTTCTATGACTCTAATATAGAAAAGGAATAAAAATAATTGCACATGGCTTGAGGAGCACAAAAGTTACATTTCGCCAAATTAGTTACATTCCCCCAAATTAAATACTAATAAATTTACCAATTTATATAAAAAATTTTGTTCTCAGTCTCCTTAAATATAAAATTGTAAAGAGAATGTAAAGTACAAATAAAATTCTCTTATGCCTATAAGAACCATAATACTATTTAAAATTGTTCTTTTATTTATTTTATTAATGTGTTTGATGACGTTAATTTTTTTTTTTTTTTTTTTTTTTTTTTTTTGCATTAAAATTTTTACAATAAAGAATATTGCAAAAACTGTCTACTCATGTGCTGGTAAAACATACTTATTTTATAATTTCCTTAGCTAACAACCAAAATGTGTTTTCAATGTCAAGGTTAGATTTAATGTTCCTTAATAAAATATACGTTTGTACTATATGTATGTCTATAGTATATATACATACTCTCTTAAAAGACAGGGACCCCTATGAATAAAAAAAAAATATATTGTGTAAAAAATACCTCCTACAAACAGTGAGTTAAATTTTTTTCTAAAGACTTTTTAAATTTGCATACCAAATGAGCAAACTGGTGGGAGGGGGAAAAAAGTTCAAATTATATTTTTGTGTAAATCAATTTTTATTTTTTTCTTCCTCTTTTTTGTTAATTGTATTTTATTAGAGTGGTTGACGTTGTTTTAAAGTGGTTTTTATACTAAGTATATAGGAATGAATATTTGTTTTTGCATAAATTATGATTATATATAAATGTATTATTGTTCTTTTCAAAATACATTAATGTATTTTAATAATTTTGTTAAATGAAATGTTTATTGATAAAATGCATATGGTTTTTTATTTTTCTTAGACACTGAAAATTAACTGAGTTATTATAAGGTCAACCACAAATAAAAAAAATAAATTTTTAATTAAAATCAAAAGGTTTTATATATAAAAAAAACATAAATTATTAATATTTATAAAAGTAGGCGTGGTAAAATAATAAAAATGGAAATAAATAGTAAAAATTTAATTGAAATAAACAATTTACACAGAATAAAATATTTTCGATAAAATGTTCAAATTATTAATCAGAATTTTAAAATGATTTAAAATATTTTTAAATTAAATGAATTATTCAAAATCGAAGTAAATTTATTTTGTTAAAATTAATTCAAATTTTATATAGAAAAATGTAAAATAAAATTTCAATTACGAATAATACATATTCAATAATTTTTTAAAATGAAATTCATTATAGGAACTGCGCACGAAAAAATCCGTGCATACAAATCTGCTTATAGAAACTAAACCAATGGGCGAATTTTTTTAAATTATATTTTTATTTATGACTGTTATGTTCAAGTTCTAAACATAAAAGAACAAATTATTTCCTGTTGGTTTTTAAGAAAATGTCTGATCTTTTCCGGAATTCTTCCAATTAAAGGTTTTGTTGTGTTTCGGTCACTTTTTTGCTCGAATAAGTGCACTTATTTTTAAACTCCTTTTCATTTTAAGCTGAGCTTTTAATATTCTTTAAATTATTTTTTACTAGAGCCCAATATCTTTCAATTGCAAGGAGTTCCGAACAATTTGATGGATTGGCCTCTTTCGGTAAAAACACTAACAATCTCTTTATTACCACTCCACTGTTTTGTTGCTGTAATGAGAAGAAGCGAGAACAGTCCAGAAAAGATCAGATACACTGTATGTTCTTAGGAAAGGGAGAAGTCTTTTTCAAAGGCACTCATTCAGGTATATTTTTGCGTTAATGGAACCATTTTTTATGAATGAACTGCTTCTTTCCCGCATATGGCTTCCCAAATCTAAAACTTTCTTGGGAATTTTTATTTCTTTGATACACAATATTTTTCTGGCACATTCCTCTAGCGTCTGCAACATAGAATTCCAGGCCAGGAAGTTGAAAAGAAGTCAGCTTGTATGAACGTTTATTCGTCTAAAGTACTTTCATGTTATTTTTTTTTACCTCCAAATTCTTGCTTGCGTTTATATTAAGATTTTTTTTTGCTCTTAATAAGTCTTCATGCGCGATTTCCTTTTAACTTTTCTGATAAAGATTCAAAGCAAATAACTTTTTGTGACACTTTTCTTCCTGAGATGAGGGGATTGTCTCTTAAAATACTTTCTACTTCCTACAGTCTGAAGATACTTTTTTTCTTCCACTATCAGGTTTCCAATCAGTGACCATGACTTCTTTGTATAATATTATGACCCAAGAAAATTTATTTTTTGACACAACTGCCTTCCTAGAAATTGTTTTATATGAACGATATAAGATTTCATGAAAATTTTGAATTATGTGTTTAAGTGTTTTTGTTCAATTTCCATTTTAAGAAAAACAATTTTCGCTATAACCATGAATCTTAGCACATGGCTAGTGAGCATAATGACAAATGTAAACCAGTTAATAGAATTATTTTCACCACATCAAAAGTTATAAGCCCAAGAGCATGCACGGATTTTTTCGTGAGCAGTCTTTATTTAAAACTAAATATTTCAATAAGAAAACAATCTAATGAATTATAACCAAAATTATAAAACTCCAATGACTAAAGTCTTGCAAACATGTTAATAATACAAATCATGTAATTTAATACATTAAACAAAAAAGAGATGATATGTATATATATATTTTTTTTTTTTTTATCAAAAAGTTATTTTAAATTTAAAATTTTATATCTTCCTCAAAACTCACAATACTTTAAAACTTTTTCATATATATACAATCTGTAGTTTAAAAACAAATTCTAAATCTTTTAAAATCGCTTTTATCTTCTTAAATAACAAAAAAAAACAAGTTATTTATTTATAAAAATCTCATAAATTGCTTTAAATCTAAATTTTATTGTAATTTTATGACAATTAACAGCCTTGACTATTTATAATTTTTTCTAAGCAAAAATCAAAAGATATCAAAATTAAATATATTAATACACGAAATTTTTTGCAAATATAATAAAAGCAGCTGCTTAAATATTTTCTAAAACAACAAAAAAAATATAAAAATAATATTATTTAAATAATATTCTGCTGCTGATTAAAAATTCTAACTGCTTTTGATATAACAAACAACAACAGCAGAAACAAGAACCACTAAATCAAAAATCTTTGTTTTAATTTAAGCTCAAATTAAGTTTTTTTTTTTTTTTTTTTTGTATTGCATTTGTTTATTTTTTTATATGGGTGACTTTTTTTTTTTTTTTTTGAAATGAATGTTTTATTTATATTTTTTGTGTTTATTTTAATTTATAAAAACTCAAAAAGGAAGTGGAAACGCATTTAATTTGCATAAGAATAATGATTGTTAGCGTCTGATGATGATGAGAGTGACAAACGAACACGCTTCAGTGAAAATGAGTTTATTATTATTTTTTTTAATTTAGATTAAAACAAAAGTGTTGTGCATTTTAATGCACTAATTAGTGAATTAAATAATTAGGAAGAACATTGTGAACTTAAAAAAAAAATACATATATCAGAGTTCGTATTTAAAATATTTTTCCAACTTAAATATTTCTATATAAAAAATCTAAATTTGAACTTGAAATTTTAGCATGAAATTAAATAAAAAATTATTTTTATTATTATTTTTACAAAAATAAATTTTAAATATTTTTATCAAGTTCCAACATTTTGCGAAAAATTATAATTAATAAAAATATTTAAAATGTATAAAAATATGCATATGACATGTAAGTAAAATCTGTTTTAACAGAAAAATATATTTTCGAACTTAATATAGCAAGAAATTGAATTACAAGTCATTTCTATGTAACATAAGGACTGCGCACGAAAAAATCCGTGCATGCAATTGGGCTTATAACTTTTGATGTGTTGAAAAATAAATAATTCTTTTAACTGTTTTACATTTGTCGTTATGCTCTAGTTTTTCTTAAAATGGAAATTGAACAAAAAACACCATAACACATAATTGAAAACTTTCATGAAATCTTACTTCGGTCATATAAAATAATTGCTAGGAAGACAGTTGTGTCAAAAAATACAGTTTCTTGGGTCATAGTATTATACAAAGAAATGATGGTCACTGAATGGAAACCTGGTACTGGAAGAAAATAGTACCTTCAGCCTGCAGGACTCAGACAAAATATAAAGGATTTTGAGTGAAAATCCCCTCATCTCAGAAAGGAAAGTGTCATAAAAAGCTAATTGCTTTGAATTTTTATCAGAAAAGTTGAAAGGAAATCTAGCCTGTAGACGTATAAAGTACAAAAAAATCCTAATATAAACGTAAAAACAGATTTTGGAGCTAAAAAAAATAACGTGAAAGTTCTTCAGACGAATTTTTTCCGTAATTATGATTAGTGTACAGGCTAACTTTTTTCAACTTCCTGTCCAGGAATTCTATGTTGCAGATGCTAGAGGGAATATGGCAGAAAAATATCGTGTATCAAAGAAATCAAAATTCTCAAGAAAGTTTTTGTTTTGGGAAGCCACAGGCATATGCGGGAAAGAAGAACTTCATTCATAAAAAAATGGTCCCATTAACACAGAAATATACGAGAATGAGTGCCTTTGGAAAAGACTTCTTCCTTTCCTAAGAAAATACAGTGTATACACATTTTTCTGGCCTATTTTCGCTTCTTCTTATTACAAAAACAAAACAATGGAGTGGTAATAATGAAATTGTTAATGTTTGTACCGAAAGAGGCTAATCCATCAAATTGTCTGGAACTCCGTGCAACTTAAAGATATTGGGCTCTAGTAAAAAAAATAATTTAAGGGACATTAAAAGCTCAGCTTAAAATGAAAAGGAGTTTAAAAATAAGTGGACTTATTCGAGCAAAAAAGTGACCGAAATACAATAAAACCTTTAATTGGAAGAATTCTGGAAAAGACCAGATATTTCCTTAAAAACCAACAAGAAATAATTTATTCTTTTATGTTTAGAACTTGAACATAACAGTCATCAATAAAAATATAATTTTAAAAAATACGACCATTGGTTTAGTTCCTATAAGCAGATTTGTATGCACGGATTTTTACGTGCGCAGTCCTTAAAACAATATTTGACAAATTTTATCAAGTTCGAAAATTTTCGATTATTCGAAATATTGCAATTAATAGTAATATTAAATGAAATTGAAAAAAGATTCGGCTGGGCCGAATCTTTGATACCCTTCACCATATTACCATATTACCATCTTACTGTCTTATCGACATCATATTACCATATTACCGACAAATAATAAAATGTTCGCCTTAACGTATGCTTTCATATTTTCACATATATAAATCTAAATTTTTTTCAAACTACGAAAATTTGAATATATAAAAAAAAACAATCATAGCAGGCTTTGCTTTTAAAAAATAAACAACAACAATTCCATATTTACTTATTTTTTTATGTGTGTATATACAAACTGATGCATATACAAAGAACAACAACAACACTGTTATTCATTATATTACTTCTGTTGCTAACTAAACTACTTGTCTTATAGGCAGAAACGTCACTAATAGTCATTACAATGCTTAATATACATGTTTGTGTATGTATTTATGTATATTCTTAACAGATATGTTTTAGTTTTTAAAAATAAACAACAACAATTCCATATCTATTTATTTTTGTACAGACTGCATATACAAAGAACAACAACAACACTGTTATTCATTATATTACTGCTGTTTCTAACTAAACTACTTGTCTATACAAAAAACAAAAAACGTCACTAATAGTCATTACAATGCTTAATATACATGTTTGTATGTGTATTTATATTCTTAACAGATTTGTTTTTGGGCCATAACTCTGTTGATTATGAACGAATTTGGTTTATTAAAAAAAAAAGAAATTTTGTAAAAACATTTATGACTGATCTATATAAAAATAAAAATCTGTGGCTTGAACAAGGGCTTCAAAAATAAAAAATCGTTTTCCCCGATATCTCAGTTATTACTGAACCGATTTATTTAATTTTTTCAGAACAAAAATTCAGAAAATAATTTCCGAGCCCCCTTTAAAAATTCGAAGTACCTGGTATATGTAGAGGCTTCAGAAACTGAAAAACCGGTTCCAAAAACAGGTTTTTAAAGCATATCTCCGCCATTTATAAACCGATCCTGCTGATTCAAAAAACCAAAATTTTATGAAAATATTTGTGACCGATCTGTATAAAAATAAAAATCTATAGCTTAAACCAGGGCTTCAAAAAATAAAAAATGCGTTTTGTCCGATATCTCAGTTATTATTGAACTGATTTATTTCATTTTTTCAGAACAAAAATTCAGAAAAAAATGTCCGAGACTTCTTTGTAAAAACGAAGTCCCTAGTATATACAGGGGCTTCAGAAACTGGAAAACCGGTTCTAAAAACCGGTTTTTTTTAACATATCTCCGCATTGTATGAACCGATCTTGCTGAATTCAAATAGCAAAATTCTCGAAAGCATTTCCGATCGTTTGATATATATATTATATATGTCAGTTATCGGTGGGCTTCATAAACGCCATTTCAACCGACACACGGACGGACGGTCGGACGGACGGACGAACGGACATGGTCCTATCGTCATCATTTCTTACAAGGATCCCGAAAATGTCAACTTTTTTGCTCTCCGACGAAAATTGTGGGAATTACAAACGGAATGACAAACTTATATATACCCTTTACACCTTTGGTGAAGGGTATAAAAATATTGATTTTTGAAATATAAAATAAAACAGTTTTATATATTTTTACACAAAAATACATTTACTTCGAACACAAAATTTGTTCAACAAATTTATTTTCATACTTACAATTCATATCATGAATTTAAAGCTGGTAATCTTCTCTATCAAAAAAAATATAAATTGTATACCTTTTTTATTATGTTTGAACATTTTAAATAAAATTACTTCATTTCTTTTTAAGCAAAAAAAAAATTCGAACCACAAATTTTTAAAGAAAATTCTAATATTATAGAAAATGTCTATATAAATTTAAAAAAATATATATATATATAAATTCGATTGTTAATTATACAAAAATTTTTACCATGTTCGAATAAACTTCGAAAGCGATATTATGATAACATTTCATTATAACTTCGAAAATGAAATTTTATCATGAAATTGGATAAAAAATTATTTTTATTATAATTTAAAGATAGAAATAATATATCGTTATCTAAAGGCCGTAACCACACTTTTTCATTTGTTACTCCAGCAACAAAAAACATTATGAAAATGCAAAAGCCCATAAAACAATTTTAAATTTTTTGCTTTAAAACTAAGGAATTAAGACACAATTTTTGATCGTTCATTTAATGTAAAAATAGATAAGTTATTAAACATTCTTCAAACTAAGTTTTTCTTAAATGAAAAAAATTTGCATTTTAGATGATGATTAATAAATATTTTTGAAAATATACCCAAAAAGGTTTACACTATGCAACAAATTGATATCATCACGTGGGGGCGGAATCATTCCGATTGCAATTTATAGCTCTTGATATGTGTAATAAATCCTCTAAAGGATTTTTCGCTGGTAGGCAAAACTTTTGTTTTATGACGACTTAAACTTTTCTATTTTTGCACCAAAGTAGTTTCAGATAAATAGAAAAAATAATATAAATATAGTTCGATACTAAAATATTTAAACATAAATGTTTAGAGTATTTAAATGGCAATATTTCATTAGAACTTTCTATTCATCTATCTCTGATTATATGGGGTCATTTCTAGTCCGTTTAAACAAAATTAAATAAAAGTCCACCATAAAAAAAACTCAAGTTTTATGGTTTAAAATATTCTACAGAAATTTTCTACGTCGAATTTCACTAGGGGTCACCGAAGGTTCAAAGTTCATACTGTGAAGCGTTTATCCAAAGAAATGAAATTGATGAAATTATTATTAGTTTTTTTTACAATTTGTACAAAACTTTTCATTTTATGTTATATTTCATTGCCTAGTTTAAGGAGTTTATATAAGAAATGTGGGAAAATTTCATAATCTTCTTTTTTAACAACATATGATAAGTCGGATGAAGTGTTTAGCTTTGGAGACCCCTAGCAAAATTGAAAGGAGAAAATATCGGTAGAACATTTTAACCCATTAAACTCAAGTTTAAATCGACTTTCATGACATTTCTTTAAAACGGAATAGAAATAACCCCTTATAAGGTAAGATAAATGAATTTATCTTACCTTATAAAGAATTTATATATTTCTAATGCAATATTACCCGTTAAACGCTCTAAACATTTATGGAAAATTATTTTAGCTTCGCACTATATTGATATTTTTTTTTTTTCGATTTATCTGTAAGTACCTTAGTGCAAAAATAGAAAAGTTTAAGTGGTCATAAAACAAAAATTTTGCCTACCAGCGAAAAATCCTTTGGAGGGTTTATTACACATATCAAGAACTATCAATTGCAATCGGAATGATTCCGCCCCCAAAATACTGTTGTATAGTGTTATTTACAAGTCTTTTTAATAATTCCAATTAATATCTAAATATTCATAATAAAAATTCAAATAATTAAAAAAAAATATATATAATATAAATTTTTATCTCAACTTACCGTACTCTCTCGGAATATATCTCCACCTCTTTAACTTTTTGCTGTAACAACAATTGTTGTTGTTCGAATGGTGTAAGTGCATGTTGTTTTAGGCCAACAACACCGTTTGCTAAAATATTAGCACATTGCTGCTGTTGTTGTTGCTGCTGTTGTTGTTTAATTAATAAAGCTGCTGAAGCATTTGTTATGATAGCATTACTATTGTTGTGGCCGTTTGTTAAATTTACAACATTGTTGTTGATATTAGCGTTATTGGTATTACCCAATAAACCTGATGATTGTAAACCATTTAAAATATTTTTAGTCAAAGAAGCAGCATTAATAGAAGACTGTTGCAAAAGATTGGCTTGTAATTGTTGTGGTAACAATTGTTGTTGCTGAGTGGCTGTAAGACCATTTTGGTTTGAATGATAGTAACCATTTAAAGTAAGATTTTGTAAAGTATTTAAGGGAGTTTGATTTGTTGATAAATCTCCCGAAGAGAAAGAAATGGCTGAGGGTGAAGTAGATCCACTATTATTGGAGGCTGAAGAAATGCTATTGGTACGAGGACGTAAATCCAAACCCAAGATATTATTTTGTCCATTTAAAAGATTATTGAGAGAAGTTACCACATTGGCTGGTAGTTCTGTAGTAGTAGAAGAATTTTGATTATGATTTTGTTGTGTCTGTTGATTGGTAACATTTTGATGTAGACCCGAACCTATGACTCCAACATTTGCATGAGTGTTGTTGTTATTGTTATTGCTTAATTGCGAATTATTAAGATTATTGGAGTTTGTTTCATTCAAATTTATATTTTTGTTAATTTGCAAAGGTTCTGGTGTAGAATTATTAGAACCATTAATTTGCTGATTTTGCCCATTGACATGACCATTTGCCTGCAAAGGAGTATGAGCTTTAGTAGTCTGCTGCTGCTGTTGTTGTTGCTGCTGCTGCTGTTGTCGATTACGTTTATTCTTCTTTTTCTTTTTATCTTCGTCTTCCAAATTGTTAGCGGCGTTGGCATTACCATTCATAATTCTTTGACCATTTACAAATTGTCCTGGTTTAGGAGCCACCCATTCTAAATCTTTACGTAAATGGCCTCGAGAACATTTACAACCGCATACTTTGTAAACCAAATCATAACCTTTTTTAGTCCATAGATTTTGCGCTTTCTGGCGATCCGACCATGAACGTGCTCTACCACCCATAGTTTTAAGAGTTTGTAATATCGATTGCTCCCAGGCTTCAAAACATTCTCGATGCATGTATTGGCCCACATTGCAATTTTCATTATTACAAATCACCTTAATACAATCCGTTAAATCGTCTAAATTAATTAAATCCGTTTTGAAACAATCACCATTGGGATAACAACATCTAACATATTGATCTCCTGATGATTTATTATGATTGGGAGTCAAATTGTTATTGTTGTTGTTATTGTTATTATTACCATTTACCGTGGTTTGCATGGGCGACATAGTTAGGCTGCTGCTGCTAGATCTGGAACTTGAACTGCTGCTATTGCTATTGGTAAGATTATTTGTTTCTTCTTGTTCGGTTGTGAGAGTAAAAAACTGATGATTGAAAATTCCAGAATTGTTAGTGTTAGAATTTGAGTTTACAAATGTTGCTAAAGAATTTGTTTGTAATTGTTGTTGTTGTTGCTGCTGCTGATGCTCAGTTGGCGATTGATTAACAATATTTGCAGTATTATGATTACGACGTGGCGCCATAAGTAGCATTTAATTATCCCTTTTAGGTTTTTTTGTTTTATTTCAAATTAGTTTCAGCAGTTAAATTGTTTATGATTTATTTAATTTTATTAAGGGTAAAAACACATTAAATTTTCATTTTATGGTTTAAATCTCTATTAATTCTTTTTGTGAATGTTTTAAATTTAATTTAATTGATTTTTTTTTTTTTCTATTTCAAATTTTTTTTGTGTTTGAAATGTTTGTTGTGTTTGTTTTTAATAAAAAAAATCTATTTTTTTACATTTTCATTTCACTTAATTTTTTTTTTTATGTGTAGAGAAAAATATTAATTTATGAATTTGTAGAAAAATTTTAGTTTTACTCTTTTAGCACAATACATTGATTTAATATATTGATTTTTCAGTTTTAATGTTTTAAAAAAATATTGAAATTACGATATTTTCTTAAGTAATAGAAACAAATTCTTATTTTTTCTTTATATTTTTCTTTGAAATTATGAATTCACACATTTGTTTTTAAGTTTTTTGCAGAAAAATTTGTTTAATTTTTAAAGTGAAATTTTTTTTGGATTTGTGTTTAAATGGTTTTTAAACAAAATTCGCTTTTTATATTAATTCAATAATCCTTTTTTTAATTTTAAGCGGTTTTTCGATCTGTTTAGGAAATTCACTTTACAGCAAGTAACTTTTTTTGGGGAGATTTTGATTTTTTTCAATATTTGGTTTTTAGTTGAATAGTTTTTTCTTTTATTATTGAAAAAATATATTCAGTTTATGGTCTTGATATCTGTTAATAGAATAAAAACAAAATTATTATAATAAATTTAAATTTGTTAAAAATTCAAAAATTCAATTTATTTTGAAATTGTTTTCGGATGCTTAATCATAAAAAGAATAATTTTTTAAGTACATTGATCCAAAATTTTTAATCACAGTTAATTATTTTATTAAATAATGACTTTTAAACTAAAATTTTGGCTTAAATTGAATGTTGTGATTCTGCTCCGATTTTTTTATTATTGATAGTACTTTAAATGATGAAAATATTGTAGTACAAATTTTTTAGTGCAATTGAAGAATTTTGAAGTTATAGGTTTTCAAAAATTGTACTTTCCTAAGAAAATCTAACAAACAATTTTTTGTTATAAAGATATTGGGTAAAGGGAAGTAGCTTTAAAAAAAAAACACACAATTAAAAATCTTTTCGAATACTACACAATATTTTTCAATTAAAAATTACATGTATATCTAAATTTTAATTACGTAAATAAATGAAATTCAATTATTTTAACACATTTTTCTAAGGAATATTTTTTAATTATATTGGAAACGAATCTGAACTTAAATATTATTTAAAAAATATATTGAAAATTAACTTACGTTTTTTTCTATTTTTCAAATAAAATTAAGTTATTTTCAAAAAAAAAAAAAAAATGTACAGAGTTTACAAAACTGCAAAAATCACAGAAATATTTTTTTAATTATGAACATGAAGATTATTTCATAATTTTTTTTACATTATGTTCAGACAGATCAATTTTTTTATTTGTTTTTTAAGAAACACATATAATTTTATTGAGTTTTTCTTTTTCGTTTGCCAAAATATTTTCACAAATTATTGATTTAAATAAAAATTTCTCACACAAACACTTTCTAATTCAAAAAATTGGATTAGAATTCATAATTTTTTGTTAACTGTTTGACAATTTTTACAAAATCTCTTTTCAGTAAATTCCCAGGTGCTAAAAATACTAAAAATGTCTTCCCTGTATGGAAATTTTGTATGTTTTTGTTGTGCTAAATAATTAAGCAACTCGAATCGAGATGTTTTCTGGCTTTAAAATATATGATAGAAAGTAAATTTGTATTTTTTTAAGAAAACGTTTCGTTTTTCAAAAAGCCTGTATATGTGAATATAAAATATTTTCACAAAATTTTTTGAATTTCAATAATTAATTTTTCTTTAATAAAAATTTGTTCATATTATAAGTAGCATTCTAAAACCTTTGTGAATTTTTTTTTTTTTTTTTTTTTTTGATTGGAAAATGTATCACTTTTATTTATCGAATATTTTTCAAATTATTTATATTTATGGGAAAATTTTAAAAAGCATCTTAGTTCATTTTTAAAAGATTTTGTATAAAAATATTTTTTAAATATTAGAATATTCAAATATTCTTCGAAAATTCTATAATTTAAAATAAATTTTTGACAAAATTTCAAACTTTTCTGATTACTTTTATTTTAAAACCCTTATTTTATAAAAATAAATTACTATAATTCTTGTTTAAAATTTCGAAAGAAATTATGAAAACTAAAACAACATAAAGGCAACATCGATTCCAAATAGTTGAAAAAAAAATGTTTTTTTTTTTTTTTATAAAACAAACTTTTTATCACAAAACTATATCTCAAAATTAAAAAAAGAAGTAAATATTTATTTAAAATATCTTTTGGAAAATTCTAGAAAATTTTAATAGAATTCGCAATTTTTTTTTTTTTTTAATTCTTGGTTTAAAAAAAAATAAACAATAAATTTAAAAGAAAACATTTTAGTTTTATGCATATAAAAAAAATTGGTACACAAATCCTAAATATTTTCTATACTATTTATCCGATTGCATGAAAAGATTAAGGTGACAATTAAAAGCTCTTAAAGGTGCATTTATAAAAATATATAAAAGTTACATTAACACAACTTTTTTAAATATTTTGTAATTTTTAGACCAAAAAAAAATTCCCAAACTATTTAATTGCATCATTTTTACATCATTATTTTCTCCGTTAAAAGTGCTGTCAATGGCGAAAAAAAAAATAAATCGGAGCTGAAGCAGGATGGACAATTAATACCAAAATATGTTAATATAAAATAAAAATATTTTCAAACAATTTTAAAATTTCAAATTTATAAAAAAAATCCAAGTATTTCAAGGATAAGTATTATTTTAATATGACTTTTAAAAGAAAACATTTCATTCAGGGTTAAAAATTCGGATTTTAAATAATAAAAAAAAAAATTTAAATAATAAAAAAAAATTTTTCGACAAAAAATAAAATTTTAGCAATAATTTTTCGTTTTATTTTTTAAAAAAATAGTAATAAAAAAAGTTGAAAGGTTAACTAACATGTTGATTTAAAAAAAGTTTCTAAACAACTTTTTTAAGTTGAAAATAAAGCAAAAATTCCTTATTCTTAAAACCTAATAGTTTCCCCTAAAATGTTTACAAATTTCCTTAGTAAATTCTAAAAATTTTCTAAAACCTGTTTAGATTTTAATAATAAAATTGTCACAAATCTTAAAAGAAAAATATTTACAATTTCTATTAAAATTACAAAAACAACACTCCTTTTTTTCTTGTTTTCAGAATGTTTTTTTCTTCATTTCTTGTTCTCAATGACTGCATCCAAAAACAATTTAATTTTTTTAATATTTATTTCTCAATTATTTACTTTGCTGTTATTTAATGTATTTGTGGTTGTTGTTGTTATTATTATTATTGTTATTTTTGTATTGTATAAATTGTTGGTGTGATTATATTTATTCTTATTGCT
This sequence comes from Protophormia terraenovae, assembly GCA_951394005.1. Taxonomy (NCBI): domain Eukaryota; kingdom Metazoa; phylum Arthropoda; class Insecta; order Diptera; family Calliphoridae; genus Protophormia; species Protophormia terraenovae. The sequence goes on along the minus strand of OX596073.1, from coordinate 168,383,966 downwards.
TTTGCTCACTCTCTGTCATAAATTTTACAGTTATTTTTTGTGTGTTTTATAATGATTCTTCTGGTGTGTGTTTTTGTTGTATAATTGTTTTTGTAGACATTTAATATTAATAATGCAAAATTAAACTTGTACAATTAATTTATTTGTTTGTTGTTTTTCTTGGTTATTTTGCACAAAATTTGTTTAGGTTATAAAAAGTTTTATTTAATTTGTAGTTTTTTTTGTTTTTTTGTTTTTGTAGTTGATCCAAAATAGAAAAAACACTAGTTTTATTAAAAATGATTTAACTATTATTTGTTGTTTCGGTTTTCTTTACGATTTAAAAAAACACTTCGCTTTTTGTATATCTTCTTTTCGTTTTTTAATTAAGAATTATTTTTTTATTAGAAAATCAAAAAACAAGAAATTGTTGATTAATTTTTTTTTAAGTAGTTGTTGTTTTCTATACAATAATTTCTTTTCTAGTCGGAAATTCTTGTTCTTTTTTTTAAATTTTTTGCACTTCACTTCTAGAGGAGTAGTTGAACAGAAAAAAAACACTTTTTTTTTTTGTTTTGTTGTTTTTTTCCTTAACGTTACGAACTCTCACATTCAACACAACTTGTTCAGCAGAAAGCGAAATTCATACTAAAAATTTCACACAGAAAAATATTGAATGAAGCCAGTTTGGCTTCAAACATGAATAGTAGAAGAGGAGGAAAACAATAATGATAACAACAACTACTACATAAGCAGCAGCCGCAGTAGTAGTAAAGTTGTGGCAACAATACAGCATTTTCCATAAAGGTTCCCTTCAAACATGTGTATTGCGCCGGTCTTTTAAATCGAACTTGTTTTGCACAAACAAACACATTAGAAAATAAAAGAAAAACAAACAAAGCTCTCTCTCATTCGCACTCACTCTCTCCATTAAGTTGTATTCATATTTTGCTTTGGTTGTTGTTATTGTTATTTAGGCAAAGAATGTTTTTTTTTTTCTTTCTTGTTTTTGTTAAGGAAAATTCTTTGCCAGTTGTGGGGGTTTTTAACTCACTCTACTGTTGGCATTGGTGTTTAATTCCAATATGAATGTGATTTGTTGTTTAAGGGTGGCAGTCTAGAGGTTTTTCGATGACTCACCCTTAATATTTGTAGTTTTATTTGGAGGAAAATTAGAATTTTTAGAATATTATCTTGTAGTTCAAGGTTTCTTATTGGAGTTTGAGTTTAAGGTTGGATTGGTTGTTGTCTTTCTTTTCTATTTCCCTTATCAGTTTATGTGCGTTATGAATTTTTGGCGCTAAATTCATTATTTTCTTTTTCGAAAGAAAAGTATGTAGTTGGAAAAACTTTCTTTTTTTTGATGGTTTTTCCAACTGGCGGGGTTTGGCAAATCCATTGATTATGTTGGCTTTTCAGTCACAGTTTGTCTGTGATAGCGCATGGATTTGCGCTTGTTATTGAAAATATTTTTAATATAGGAAAATGTTGTGGGAAATTTAAGGTGTTAAGAAAAATGGACGTAATTTTTTATTAGTGGTTTTTGGAGGTAAAAAAAAATATTAAAGGAAATTTTTATTAAAATGAAAAAAATTTATATGCTTTTATAGATTAAAATTTTTTTGAAAAAAAAATAAGTGTGGAATTAACAAAATTTATTTATTGTGATTTAAGTTTTTATAAGATTTTTTTTTTTTGGAAAATTTATCATTGTTTATTTTCAAGTGTTTTTCTTATAAAGATTGCATGTTGCATTAAACAATATGAATTTTAATCATATACAAAAAATATTTCAATATTATAATAATAAAATTTTGAGGAAATTAATTAGTTTTGAATTAGTTACCTAGAGTATTTTACAATATATTATAATGGAACATTTAACCATATTTTTTACATACATTTTTGGAAAAAAGTTGTTATTGAACTTCCAATAAAAAATTTTAGAAATTAAATGATTTTTGAAATCCCCCTGGAACACAGTTCTTCCCTTTATTTTTTTATTTTTTATTATTCTTAGGATTTCAATTAAGATTTTTTGATTTATAAAAATAGTTATACATATATTATTTTTACTCCCTAGAATTTACAATATTTCTTAAAAGAAATTAATTTGCTTTCGAATAATTTTATATTTATTTGTTCGTTAAACTGAGTACATAATGAATTTTTTGTTCGCTTTATAAGATACTCAATAGAAAAATATTGCTCGTTCGTTAAATGCGATGTTTGTAAAAACGAATGTTCGTTAAATTTTAAAAATTAAAATCTTTAAGAATTGAGGTAAATTTTTTTTTTTTCTTTTTATTTCAGAATTCTTGATTAGATTTGAGTTTAATAAATTAAAATATTTAATTTTTAAATATAAAATTTTTATAAGCATAAACATTAATATAAGCATTCTTTGTTAAATATTTTTGACAAATTTAAAATATTATAAAATTTTGATCTTTTAATTTCTGTTAAAAGCTTGCTTATCATATTTTTCTTTTTGTTTTTGATACATTGAAACGTTTTCAATTTCTTATTTAAAAATAAGTTAAAATATCTCAAAATATTTTTTTGCTTATATTTTTAATTTTTAAAAATTTTTATTAATGCTGGAATAAAAAAAAAATATAATACTGAATGAAGACAGTTCGTAGCGGGGCAGAAAATGCATTCCATTCGGCTAGTGTCTAATAATCATTTCCAAAATATATTCTTTAAGTTAAACTTACTAAATGTTTGTCCCGTGTATAAAAATTTTGTAGGAAAGACCCTCAAACAATGCGAAAAAATTAGTTTAATATGGGAAAAATATTAAGCAAATTTTTAAAATTGATCTTCAGCTCGCTACTTGCGATTGAAAGTCTCGGATCTAGAATATTTTCCAAAAAATTGAGTTTAGTCTTGAAATGGGTATCAAAAAATTCATCTTTTTTAGCAATATAATTTTGACCATTTTATGGCTAAAATATTAAAAATTTGTTTATAATAATGTCGTAAAAAGTTTTCTAGCGAAACAAAATCCCATGGGAAACATTTTTTAAATATTATTTGCATAACCGTATTAAAATTAGGAATTTTTTGGCACCAATTTCGTTTAACAAATCTGAACTTTTTTTACCAAAATGTATGGAACCCATGATTTTACACTCGCTGGTAGGGCAGAATACCAATTTTAACAAATTTTTAAATAATTTTTTCGTCAAAATCTCAAAAAATGCTTTCCTTGGGACACTAATGTACATATGTACATGATATGATGGATTTTTTTAATTATATTTAATTTTTTTTTTTTTTTAATTTGTAGCAAAATAATTATAGCCTGTTTCTCTATGTCGAACGAAAGCTTTCTTTCGACTTCTAAGCGAAAAAAAACTGATTTGGGTTTCTCTAAATCACTTCTATGCAAACAATGAGTCGAACGACAAGTCGAAAGAAAACGTAAGTGTTTTCATATAAAATTGGGTTTCTGTATTTCGAACCAAAGAGAAACAAGAGACGAAACTAATTGTCAAAAACCTAAGTCGGTTGTCAAAAACCTAATTCATGCAACAACAAAATACATTTAATCAAATACATTTTGTTGTTGCCAAAAGAAAATAAAAACAAATTTTTGTTTACAAAAAAATAATTTTATTTAATAGTCAATCGAGAATTTCGTCTCTATGTGTTACTCTATGTTTCGAACGATAAGAACAAAAATGTCAAAATCAGTCACTTGCTATTTTGCTTTCGACTGCTTGAATTTTTTAAAGAAAAATAGGAAAAATACTCACAAGAACATTGCAAATGTTCCTTAATCATGTTTATTATTCAATTTGATGTATTTGGTATCCATAAATGACGATTTTGTGTCTAGGAAACAATTTCTAAAAAAATAATCAAAAATGTTACTTTTTAATTTTTTTTAATTATTTTAATTTTGTTTGTTTATTTGCTTGGTTGTATATACGTTTAAACAATTTAGTAGCTTTTTTAATATTTTTACGAAAAAAAAAGTTACTCTGATAGAAAAATAAAACAAAAACAATAGGAAAAGACGTAACTCCATGCGAACGAAAGCGTAGGAAATACAGAAACCCAAAATTACTCGAATTCGTTCGACTTGCTTTCGTTCGCTTTGATTTTCGTTCGACATAGAGAAACAGGCTATTAGTTTTTAAAAATGTTAATTTTGTTCGTTTGAAATTCTAGCAAAACTAGTAAAAGAAAAAGGAAGAAAACGCAAAATAGTAAAATAAATTTAAGTGTAAATAAAATAATTAAATTTTCATTTTATTTTTTTTTTTACTTCTATTAAATAGGATCTTAGAAACATCTCAAAAATACGAACATATGTACCTTTGCAGATAGTTTTACACCTATTTCCTTATAGAATTTCTTTTATCTAATGATATGTATGATTTTTTGTCTTGTTGAATATAATCAATAGTTCATTTCCGTCCTTGCAAACTACAGGTTGATTTGGAAGATAATGCAATTTGGTAAATTGAACTTGTATAATGTATGGTCGAAGCCTATTGTCCATTATTTCATCTAGCTTCCATACAAATGTCTTTAGAATAGAGTTTGACCCCTATAAATCTCCTAAATGTGGTAGAATTTAACACAAATAAAATAATTTGTTACCTTAAACTACCAAATCAAATTTTGTAATGTTGGTCTATAATTGAGCATATGCCTCATACAAGGATTTTCCCTAAATTACTTAACCGTGCATTAATCAAGTGTAGACGATATTATTTAAATACAAATCAATGTACCAAATTTTAAAAGAATCGGTCCTTCATTGCCCACGGTTCCCATAAAATTAACCTCACCAAAGATCACTTAAAGGTGCTTAAATTAGTATAACAATACAATTTCATATACGTAAATTTTATAAAAGAGTAAATAATAAATTCAAAATTTACAAGACTGCATTCAAAATTGACCACAGGTTCGAAAATAATCGTTTAAAAGATTAATCTCATTTTCTGAATATTCTGTTTTAAAATAAAATTTAATTGGCATTTAAAAATAAATTTGTTTACTCTAGAAATGTTTTCTACTTTTACTATTTTTATGTGCACAGAAACGCTTTTCGAGTAAAATACTTGCAAAAATAGTAAAACTAGTAAAAATATTATGCAAACGAACAGACCTATAATATGAAAATGATTTATATTTTTTAATTTGCTTTTTAACTGAGTATACTTCGAGAAATTATTCGAATTAATTTTCTAATTGTATGTATTTTCTAATTAGTGAATTAAGAGCTAAAAATGTTGTAAAAATATAAAATGTTCTATATTTTTTACTAAAAATTTATCAATTTATCGCTTTTCGATTATTTTTCTCTCTGTATTAATTAATAAATTAATCAAGTATAAAAAAAAAATAAGTGATGAATTATATATATAATTTTTAATAATGTTGAATTTCAATTAATAAAATAATTGAATATGATTTTTTCGTAATTGAAATATTATTTTGGATTTTTCTGTGTATAAAACTTGAATTTAATATATGAAAAAACTTAGTTTTTCAGCTAATTATACAATTATAAAAATAATTAAAAGGCTTTTAAAGTTCTGATTAATAATTTTATTAAATATTTTTTTCTGTGAAGTTAGAACATTTTTTGAAGATAATAAAATTATAATAATTTTTTTTTTTTAATCTTGCTTAAAATTAATAAAGTTTTTGTATTGAAATCTTCTTTAAATTCAATTTGCTTAAACAAATATGAACTTAATTTAATTAACATTATAAATCATTAATCAGCAATAATTCCTTAACATGTTTATATCTTCTATAAATTAACTTTATATACCCAGGTAATCCTATAAATCTGTTGCTATTATTGAATTAAAGTCTAAGAATTATTTCGTTTAAAAATTCGAAAAAATTATTATTCTTGGCTTTAAATATTAAAAACACAAAAAAAAGTGGCAATTGCAAAATGAATTTTAATTTGAAAATTTATTGATTTGTGAACATAAAAGATGTTAAATTTATTTTACGATACGATTACTGAATGTATTTATTATTATTTTTACCAGAGCTGTAAATGAATCATTCATTTTTTGAATTAATTCGCGAATTATTCATGCACTGAATTAGCAAATGTTGAATTAATTCTTTTTACAACAAAAAATTAATTGAATGAAATTTGAGTCAATTCAAATGAATTTGGTGAAATTGAATTGCAATTCATTTCCAATTCAAATGAATTTGTCAAATAAATTGCAATTCGTTTCCAATTCAAATAAATTTGTAGAATGAAGTGCAATTCATTTCCAATTGAAATGAATTTTTTAAAGTGAATTGCAATTCATTTCCATTTTCTAATTCATTTGAATGAATTCAAAATCAATTCAATTCAAACGAATTAGAAATGAATTGCAATTCACTTTAAAAAATTCATTTGAACTGGAAACGAATTGAAATTCATTTCTGCCTAATTCGTATGAATTGATTCAAATTTCATTCAATTCTTTTTTGTTGTGAAAAGAATTAATTAAAAATTAACTAATTCGTAACAAATTAATATCAAAAAGAATGATTTATTTACAGCTCTGATTTTTACCACTTTTGCTAAATTTTTAATTTCATGTATTGAAAATGAAATAACAAAAAGTAAGAGTTTTGTATACGTGATCAAAGCCAGGTTCTCAGGTATTCTTAATCGAATATTTATAGATTAGTGGGTGACGAAATTTTATGTTTTATTTAACTAGTTTTTGTTTACAAAAACACAATTTTCAGTTATATTTGAAAAAAGTGTTTTTTAAAAGAATTTGCATATAACTGAAATTTTTAAATTAAATTTATTATAATAATTTTTGAAAATATTTATTATGTCAACTTCTACTATATTTTTAACAGGTACATATTAAGATATTATTAATGTTTAATATCTTTCAAACAAGCCATTTTCCGTCGGCAAAATTAGAAAATGTTAAAAAGATTTCTTATTGAAAACCAAATTATGCACAATTTTAGACCAACTATTTTTAGGATAGAATGGGTGACAAATTAATGGAAACTTGTTTAAAAACTTTATACCACAATTTGTTTTCTTAAATTTTTAAAGGAAATTTGATAAAAGGATAATAATTTCAAGGAAAATTAAAATGTTCCTAATTTTAAAGTATATTTATTGTATTTAAACGAAGCTAATATTTTTACTAATAATTAGCTATAAAAGGGTAACTCCAAATGCTATGAAAAAGAATCACAAAAAAACTAACATCATACTAATGAGAACTATGGGTTAAAGAAGTACTTTTGATAAGGAAACGATGCAAAAAAAAAAAAAAAACTGGACAATTTATTTTTGAAACTTCTCCGCACATTTGGTATTTCAAAAAGTAAAAAATGTTTATTTTCAATAAATTATCTAAGCTTAAAATTTTTTATTATAAGACTAACTCAAAAAGCCAAAGTAATTGAGTAAAACTGGCCACGGTTTTTTTACGAGTCAGAAAATTGGTCCAATTGATGTTTTTAAAATAGGAATTGGATAATGAGCATATATGTACGTGCTTGGAAGAGGACTACACAATCGCCAGATCTCGATTCCATTGCCAATCTATGGAATAATGTAGATAGCACATACAATAAAAAAGAAAGTGGATTTTTGTTGAAGCGAAATTTAAGTTTCCATTGTTTTGTCAATATCATAAAAATGAATACAATGGACTTTTAATTTTAACATTTTGCAAATTGTTGAATTATATTCGTACTATTATAATTAATAAATCAATATTTCTAAGTTTCCATTATATTGCAACCTACTAATATAATATTTTTTTTTTTTTTTTTCATATTTAATATTTAGAAAATACATATTTTATAATATTTTTCAGCAATAATTTTGTTAAAAATAACTTTTCAAAACTTCTAAACAATAAACAAAAATTCAGCCATTTAATTAACATTGCGTCCATTAAATAAACTAGCCACTAATATAAATAAAACACCTTAATGTTAATTAATTAATGTGTAAAATAACAAAAATAATTTTGTTTTCTGTCTAATCCATATAAAAATTGTCAATTAAACCAATAACCCACAAACAAATATAAATACGACGGCCACCAAACATACAAATCCCCTACAACTAAAAGGATTCTGGTTAGAAAAAAATAAAAATATACCTAGTAATAATAACAACAATGTAATAAACTTAATATACCCATACTAATGCTACACAGCCCACAAATACCACCGCCAGCAACAACAAATTACCACCCTCTCTAATGCAACAAAAAACACATATAAACACACATACTTAAAATTGCACATTTTCATGAACGCAACTATCAAATGAACGCAAAAAAATTAAATGAATTCACTTTCATTCTTGTATGATACAACCTTTAAAAAACGAATTTCCCCTCCAACATGTTTTAATCAAACAAATTAGCAGCAGCAAAATTTTAATGCTGCTTAAACGACGTTGAACATGTTTGTTTAATACTAATAAGAAAAAAATTACTATCGAACTTAGCAAAAATACTGCACAGAGTGTGAACGTAACCAGAAGAGAGCACGAAAGCAGCAAAACAGAAAACAATAATAAAAGTTCACAACTTCGCAGTTGCTGCATATGTATGATGTTGGTCATGCGGTTGGATCAACCGGCAAAAATAAAAGTTAGGAAAAAGCACGAATAAGCAAAACAAAACGCAGCCGGCAAAATAAAAAATAAACAAAAATAAAATGCCGGTAGCAAGGCGAATTTATTACAAGGTGTCCTCACTTAAACAGCTCATTAGAAGTCAAACTCCTTTCATACAAAATGTTGTCACCATAGTAAAATAATAAAGTACTCGCACATCTACAAAAACAAAAATTGCTTGTATTTTGTTAGTGTAAAACTACTGCCCACAATGTCAGAATGCTTTGAACGGAAAAATGAGAGAACGAAAGAGAGCAATAGAAAAAAAAACTCAAAAAAAATTTACATGTGAATACAACAGCGTTGCCATAACGGCATTTAAAGTGCAATTCTAGCACTTTTTTTTCGGGTACTGCACCTTTTTGCGAAAAAAAGGTGCTAGGTGCTGTTTAGCACCTTTTTATACTTTTTTATAAATAAAATGAATTTTTTAGCATTAAAAGTGCATTTCTAGCATTTATTTTTAGTTTTTGCACTTTAATTTTAATTTTGGATAAATAAAGCACAAAATAGCTAAAAATATCTTTGTATAGTTTACCGATCAAATCTTTTTTTTTACAACTCCAAAACTAATAGTCTTAAGGTATGATCAGACTAGTCAAAATGACGTAACTACTATATAAATATTTTCTGACCTCCATTTTAATGGAAACATTTTTTACTAGTTATTATTCATACCTGACATTTTACCAAATTTAGAACGATGCTGATTTCTTTTACAAAACATTTGCAATATCAAACAACTGTAAACAATTATTTGTAAAAGTAGTGGTTGCACAATTTTGGTCAAATATTTGACAAATGTGAACATAGTTTTAGGAAAATACCGATTATAAGGACAGCCTACGAAAAAATAAAAGAAGTAAACCCATTCTCACAAAAAAGTACCCGAAATGCAATAAAAGCTCTTACATAGGGAAAAAATATTTTATAAATTTACGAGTTGTGTAGATTTATCCGGTTGAATGAAAATCTTAATGTTCTTATTTTAACAAAATTATTATATATATAATATATTATTTAAAATTATTTTATATATTTTTCAATAAGACATACTTATGCATGAAATTTACTGTGTTCCAAAATATAATGTGAATACGTTAATAAGATAAAGATGGGAAGTTATCCTGAATTGATTTGTTCCTTTGGAATTAAGAATATGACCAATATAATGTGCGTAAACCATACAAATTAAAAAAAATATATTAAGATAGTGAATATATACATAAATAACAAAAATGTTTATTCTTATTACTTTATTTAAAATTTAGCACTTTTTTCTAAAGAATTGCACTTTTTAACAATCATTTAGCACTTATTTTTACTAAATTGCACTTTTTAAATAGCCATTTAGCACTTTTTCTCAGAGAAGTTCTGGCAACACTGGAATACAAAAACAATTTGACAGTACCGCGAGGTTTGCCAATGAAAAAATTGTAAAACAGCTGGTCTTACGAGTATACTTTATTATTATACTATGGTTGTCACTTTAAACTTCATATAAAAAAAGTAGTTGATTTCACCTGCATTTGCAATGCGGTCACCTTATACATATACTCGCCTTAATCTTTGCAGAAAATTTTATTTAGCAGTAATTTTTCTGCAAATTGTAGAAATTCTGCAATGTCGTGTAAGTGAATGAAGAATGACTGAGTAAAAATGCAAGTGCAGTGTGTTTGAGCTTATAGTAGTAGTGCAATGTTGCCTATTTTCGCTTCTTTCTTTTTCATGGTCCGAGTAAAAAGAACGACAAGAAAAAAGAAGTGCATGTAATCATTATATTTTTACTTCTTGCATTTTGTTGCACGTTCTTTCGTTGCATGTAATATGTAATTTGCAAACAAAAGTGAAATAACTGATGTTCTATCAGCTTCATTTTTTTTTCTTGTCTGTTTTTTCCTTCCCACTGCTTCTTATCTGCTCGGTGTGATGTTGTATGTATGTATGTATGGTGTAAAATGTTGCAATTTACTTTGCCACAACATTTATCTTTTTTATGGTTATCTTATTATGTAGTTTTGCTTTTGAATTCTTATGTTCATAGTTTCACTTTCATGTGTTCTCGAAAGAATTTCTAAGATTTTCTAGATAGTTGAGGAAAGAATAGAACTTCTTGGCACGAAGAGTACATGTATGTATGCATACATCAGTGTTGCCACTTCATGTGTAATTATACATACATATGTATGTATGTATGTATGTATGTATGTATGTATGTATGTATGTATGTATGTATGTATGTATGTATGTATGTATGTATGTATGTATGTATGTATGTATGTATGTATGTATGTATGTATGTATCTAGTGTAATGAAGTTAATTTTTCCTTATCACTAAGTAGTTTAATTTGGCAAACTTTCTTTCTGCAACACTCATGAAAAACAGTGCACTTCTTCAGAAAAAATAATCGAACTTCAGATAAAATCTAAATTTGATTTTAGCAATTATCAGCCGTATTAAAAAAAAAATGTATGTTTGATAACGAGTTACTAACTTTGTCTTATGGAAATTTACATAGAAAAAGTTAGTTATCAAACATACAGTTAAGGACAAAAAAATAGGGTCAAGAATATTTATTTGAAATTTTTTCAGTTTTCGAAAAAATTTTATGCAAAACAATAAAACTTTTAGTACCAAATCATTGCGAATATATTCAATTATAATTCTATACAAAAATAATATCCTTTATTAATAACGGTACATTGTCTCAAGTGCAAAAAGTCCTTTTTCAGTGCTGACAAAAAAATAGGGTCAGCAGTAAATTTTTCAAAAATTTAAAAATTTTTTGAAATTATACTTTCTGTAAATCCATTATCAGGATTAATCATATTAAACATAAAAAACCGAAAAAGATCATTCATAGTCCTTGATGCCAAAAAGGATCTATAGATTAAGTACTTTGAAAATATGGGTAAAATCGAAGGTCCCAACAAAAGATAAGTACTGAAATGGATCATTACAGTTAAAAAATTAAAAGGGTTAAAATGTTTAATGTTAAATAACTACTTCGAGAACAGAAAATTTCCAAATAATTTTACTAGGTCTGGAAGTTTTAATTCTGTTAAGTCGGTCCAAAATCTACTTGGGACATAAATTTTTTCTAGGAATATAAGAAAACAATTGGATGAACCATTATTTGTTCGGAAGATCATTCTAGAGTTCCCTGATGCAGAGATATTGACCTGACAATTTAAATTAGTAGTAACCCACACTGTTATATTAACAATAATTTAATTATATAGGTGGTATCAAATGCTTCCAAATCTGTATTTCTTGGGCCTCTACAAAAAAAATTTAATTTTTATATGCATTTATAAAACAAATACAAATACCGTTTTTAGAAGTTAACATGCAATTTTTATACTTTTGGGTACATGATGATGCTATTTAAGGACCTTCCCGGTCTGTATTATAAGACTGGAGCCTTCCGGAATGGTATTTTAAATAAAATATGGTTTGTCAAAATATCTTCTCACATTTATAGAAGAAAATTATGTTTTTAGATAATTTTGAATCGACTTATTGGCACTAAAGGTCCACGACTTGATAAACATTTTTGGAGATTTTCTGTTCCCGAAGAACTTTTTTTTACATTAATACTTCTTTAAATTGCGTTTAACTGCCGATTTTCAATTGAAAATAAAATTATTTAATTATAATGATCAATTTCAGTACTTATCTTTTGTTGGAACCTTCGATTTTACCCATATTTTTAAAGTGCTTAATCTATAGATCCTTTTTGACATGAATAGTTCTCGGAATCAAGGACTATGAATGATACTTATATTTTTTAGGTTTTTTATGTTTAATATCGTTATAGATATTTAAAAAAAGTATAATTTCAAACAATTAAAAAAAAAAAATAAATTTTTGACAAATTTACTGCTGACTCTATTTTTTGTCAGCACTGAAAAAGAACTTTTTGCACTTGAGACAATGTACCGTTATTGGGTAATATTAAAGGGATATTATTATATAGAATTATAATTGAATATATTCGCAATGATTTGGCACTAAAAGTTTTATTGTTTTGCATAAAATTTTGTTGATAACTCAAAAAATTTCAAATTAATATTCTTGATCCTATTTTTTTGTCCGTAACTGTACTTAATATTTTTTTTTTTAATACGGCTGTATATTTTTACTCTTGTAGATATTGTTATATCCCAATATTGTATAATCTTTTAAACCAAAGGCGTTATCGTTGTTTCAAAAAAGATTTCCGTCCTTCACAAGATTTTCGTGTTTTTTACAACTCGATAATGAGTGGAGAATGTACGCACTTCTAGATTATGACAAATTTAATCTCAATATAAGTTTAGAACCAGAAACATATTGGCAAAAATTTTATATTTTAAAAAAATATATTGAAAAAAAAAAAAAAAAAAATAAAAATTTACAAAAGGTAATACAGTTCATTTCAATTTTACATTTTTCAGCAGCAGAAAAAATATTTAGCAATCTGATTAATAAAAAAATAAAATAAATAAATTAAATGTCTTCCGACAAAAGAAGGAATACTTCGAAATAGAAACGATAAATTTGAAAATAGTTCAAACTTAATGTTATAATTTTTTTTCACTTTTTTTTTCCCGAAATGGCTCACAAAAAATTTCCTAACTTTCAGCTTGTTAAAGAAATAATATTTTACAATTTTCCCTCATGAGATTTTTTCCCATTTTGGTGAAGACATTTTTTAAAATAATAAATAAGTGCAATTTTTCAATTTTTTTTTTTTTTTGTTTTTTTATCCATAAAAGAGAAAAAATTATAAAATTGTAATTTTGCAAACAAAAATATCAAACTTTTTTCGAATGATGTACTAAAATGACGGTTTATGGACCAAATATTTGGCCAACATTTTTTTAAATAAATATTTTTTTCACTACAGGCTCAAAATTACGAGTTTTTTGATACCCATTTCGAGACAAAACTCAAAAATTTTAGACAAAATGTGATTTTTAATCGCTGGTAAAGAACGGAAGATCAATTTAAAAAAGGAGGAGCTAGGCTTTCAGAATATTGTTGGCTGGAGTGTTTAGCTGGAGCACGGTGGTCTACAGTGGGCCAAACTTACCATCTCGATTTTGAAAAACATATCGGGGCTTATAACTTTTACAAATATGAACCGATTTTAAATATTTTTTATTCTCCTAATCAAGACAAATAAAAAACATGATTACTGTGCTAAATTATCTTATGGTTCAATAATTAAATTTCTAATTTTTGTCCTTGACTTTATATATACTAAATCACTGTTTATACGGCAAAATTTTCATATCGCAATATTTTTAATTGCGAGTAAATAGTGCGTATTAACGCTATATGTGTTTGTTTGGGCTTTATAGACAACTGGAAAAATTTTCTTGAATTTTTCACAGTATTATTTTGTGATACCCGAAAGTAAAATAGGCTACTTTATTTTTCGATAGGTGCAGGGGAAATGATAGCCCCCTATCATTTCACATATCTCCTGAAATATTACAGATAAAATCCTGAGATTTTGTGGAAATAATTCTATTATCAATCTACATAATTGAGATGAAAATAATGGGGGTCTATCCCATACAAAGAAAACATAAATTATCAGATAACTTAAATACTGTTAAAGCAAACTTAAAATGAAACTGGAATGGATAAGACCAGGGGAAATGATACCTCCCATACAACGAAAATATTAAATATCGTATATCTTAGAAACTATTACAGTAAAAGTTTTAAAATTTTGTTAGAATAACTTTCTCAAAAACCTCTATAAGTTCAGATGCAATGGAGATGGGTAGGACCTAGGGAAACGGTACCCACTATAAAAACAAATATTCTGGGAACTGTTTTCTTATCATTTTGTATACATGAAATAAAAATAGCATAGTTTGGACCGAGGGAAGTGGTACTCCCTATACAAAGTAAATATTCATTATACGCATATCTTGAGAACTATTACATATTTAGGAAAAAACGGGACGGATAGGACTCTGGGGTAATGGAACCCCCATACAAAACAAATATTATTAATATTATGTCAAAAGAACTATTACGGTGAGAGCTCTCAAATTTTGTGAGAACTAGTTTCTTAACATATTACATTTATTAAATAAAAACTGGACGGCTAGGACCGGGGGAAAGAGTATCCCCTATACAAAGAAAGTATTAGTATTCGTATATCTAAAGTATTAATTTAGTGAAAGTTTCAAAAACTATTATGTTATTTGTATTTAAAATTTTAAAGGGGATAGGACGAGGGATTGTAGCAGCTCCATATAAAGTTAATATGTAATATGGCATCAAAGGGGCACCGGGTTAAGCTAGTACGTAATAAACTTCCAAAAAGGTCTTCGAAGTTATTTTAACACACTCTGAAAAGATATTCTTAAGGTTAGTTGAATGAAAGAAATAAATTTACCGAACCATAATATTTTTGTAGTAAATGTTATCTAATTATGTAGTTTCCTCGTATATCGATCACTTGCTAACAAGTCTAAATTTTTTAAATTAAATGAAAAAAAGTACTTATGTATATTTAACGTAGTTATGCCATTGATGCAATTAGGCCAACGAGAACAATTCCAAAATAGTTCAATTAACAGATCCCTTTGAAAATAAATCCAGTGGATAATCAAACCAGAGAATAAAGTATAAATAATCTAAAAAAACTCAACAACAGCGGATATTTATAAGAAACACTAGAAGAAATTAAGAACAACATCAATAAAAAAAAAGTAAATAAAAATAAATAAATCGTAATATTCTTAAATGACACAATAGCCTGATTTCTTTTTTTAATGCTCGTTGTTTGAATGTGTGTGTAAGTGGTGTTTTGTTCTTTTATTTTCCAACTGACATCTTGGCCCCTCTTACTCTTCCTTCCATTCTTACTCATTCCTTGGCCCATTTTAATTTTTTTTCTTTTGTTGTTGTTAAGTTTAACCTAAACACAAATTACGTAATTTTTTAATTGAATTCCTGGTAGTTTTTTTTTCTTGTTGTTATTTTGTCGTTGCATGTGTGTGTGTGTGTTTTTTTTTTGTATTAATGTCGTCTATATGTTCCATTATGTATATCAGCTTCCATAAGAACAATAATATCAAGGGTTTTCTTCTTAATTTTTTTTTCTTTTCGTACGTAATTCCTTTTTGTTGTAGTTGCTGTTTTTAGAGCATAGAATGGGCTCTAACTCATCAATGTTGTTGATGTTTGTTGGTCTTTTCTTTTTTTTTTGTTGTTTTCCTCTTGTTATTCTTATTTTTTTTTTGTTGATATTTGCGTTGTTTTTTATTTAGTTTTTTGCCAAAGCTATTCTTAGAAGAGAATGCAATCAAAATAAGTTAAACAAGTTTACAAAAATGAAAACAAAAATATCTCCAGCTAAAACATCTTTATAGGAGAAGCAAAAACATAAGGGGACAATAACAATGAAATAGTACAAATAAAAACCGAATAAAGGAATGATTTCTTTTTGATTAGATACCTGTTGGAACCCAGGCTGATTACATTGGTTTTGTGTTTATCTAGTATTATTACAAGGAGCTATTATCTCTCTTCTTCTATGGCCCATTTTATGGAATTTGTACAATGTACATGCTTCAAAGACTATTGTCTTACTCATTACGCCATGTATACGTTAAATTTGTATGCGTTATTTGGGTTTAGTTTAGAGTTGAATCGACAATCTTCTGAGAGCTAAGCAGTTGCTCTAGCGAACTGAGCGTATTATTTACTGGTAAGTAGTTATTTCACTACTAAAAGAAATGGGAACAAACAAATTTTTGCTGAGGCCAATAAAACAAATTAAGACCTAATATAAAAACAGAAAGCTGATTCTTGTTCACCACGTCAAATTGCATCTTGTTCACATATTTGTGTTTTTTTTTTTCGGAACAGTGCAATGGAGGGTGTTAATTTAATTCAAAATAACTTTTAATCGTATGGTTTGTATTTGCTTAATTACGGTTAACTACACCATCCATGTTTTAATTAAGTTACTTATTTCTCTTGTGAAGATTTTTGGAAATGTCTCCAAATTTTATAAACGAATGTTATCTCATAGCATATTGGATAATAAAAAATAGCAAACTGGTTAGATGTATAACACTGTGTGACTGTCATTCTCATTCATGAAAAAGTCCATATATGCACGAAACTAGAAACCATACGTATTAAAACTGCGTGCTCATTTTTCTCTAGGATGTCAAATTTTCTCCAAAAAGGACTACAAAATTTCGAAGGGTACACATTAAAAAAAAAAATTATAAAATAATTACGAATATTATATCAACCCAATATTGTTGTCAAATGAAAGCTAAAAAATCCATGCAATATTATATTTTTATTTAAATGTTGCAGCAAAAAAAATTAAATAAAATATCCATCCATGATAAAACTGTGTAAACACTTTTGCTTCAGGATGTCAAATTACCTTTCGAAAAAATTTAAAATTTTCGAAAGATGCACAATTTTTACATTTATGTATTATAAAATATTTAGGAAAATTATATTTACCCAATATGGGTTTCAAATGAAAGCTAAGAATTGCGGGAATATAATAATATTTTTTATTTAAATGTTCCGGTACAAAAATTTATGAAAATATTTATATTTATTAGTTAATTAAACTCATATCCATATTGGGTTTATATAATTTTGGTGAATATTTTATATATTTTTTTAAAGTTGAGTATTTTTCGAAACTTTGGAATCCATTTGAGAAAAAATTTGACGTCCTAGGGAAATTGTCACACAGTGTAATCAGAACCAATCTATCCAAGTAGGTCACGTTTCCTTTGTAATCCTACAGTTATTTCAATTTTAAAAGTTGGCGTTTATAAATATTAAGAACATGATCTTGGTAATTTTTGATTACCACAGTTATTTGCATGGACCTATAAACACAGTCGGAATATATTTTTCTTACAATGGCTATATAACATAGATGAGGATTAACTATATATATAATTTAAGATATGGAAACCCGATTGACTGTCATCTTAGAAGACTACAGAGGACATCTTAGATCTGTCGGTATATATCATAGTACATTGATGTCATAATATTTTAAGAGATCTATTCCACTCCAATCCCTTCTTGAAGAAAATAAGACTTTTAGTGTTTCTTTTAAAGTTCGCGATGACTATTCTTGTGTCTAATATTAACTCTAACCAGTTTCTGACACATCTATTATTACGTTTATACGCACGATTATTGCAAATAAAATTAACTTGTAAATAAATAACATACTGTTTATACGCAAAATGCATAAAGAAATATATTTCATATATTTGGGATAAATAGAACTATTATCATCAAAAATTTTATGAACGTAAAAGGAAGTGGGAACAGTGTAAGCTTTGTTTGCACTAATCACGATTAGTTTTCATGAGTTGCTAACTTGCAAATAAAATATTAACTCACCGTTTATACTGAGAGAGAAGCTTCTACAGATCGATTATATATAAATTAAAGTACCTACTGGATAATAAATTCAAAACTTTTTGATTGCATAGCAGTTGAAATCAATTTGTTCCTTTAAATGTCTGTTATTATCGCAACGAACACAATAGAATCAACCAGAAACAACATTGAAGAATGTCAAGAACAAAATAAACCTAAAGGTTGATAAAGAAAAAACAGCAAAAATACAACGAAGAAAAAATCTCTATGCACTTTAGTATATACGACAAAAAACGAAAAGATTTCAAGAAAGATCTTTATAATCAAACGATTCCATACGATATGAATGCGACGACAATGCCGATACCGATCACATGTTAACCTAACAATCAACCAACCAACCAGCAGATCCATCTAAGGGCACGAAACACTTGTTTTTTTTTTTCATTCTTCGAGTATTTTGTTTGTTTAGCTATTTAAGGAAAATGGTAAGGCTATGGATACTCAAATTTTCTCTAAGGATATAAGAAGAGGTGACACATGATGTTTAAATAAAACCTTGAACATTATGTATTTGTTTTTGCTTTGTTTTATTCTACAATGATTATTAAATTGGTGCCAGTTGATTTGAATTAAAATAAAAAAAAACTAGAATAATAAGAAGTTTTAAAAATAAATTTCTTTATAAAGCAAACACTAGAAGAAGAAATAAGCAAGAAGCAAAATCAGCAGATCCAAGATAATCAGCCATAATTTTATAAAAATGTTTTCCTATTTGATGTGTCTGTCTGTCTGTCTTTCTGTGTGTGAAAGAGTTTGTGTTTATTTTGTTCCACATGATCACATGCAAAATAGCTGCTGTGGGGATTAAACAAATTTATACAAATTGTGAGTAGTTGTGATCAATGATCATTAAGCCGTTTAGCAAGGGCAAAATTGTTTAACCATCAAAAACGTTGGTTTATTTTATTTATATAAATCGTAAACTTAGTATAAAACTGCTTATTAATACAAGTAAAAGAAATAAAATTTTTGCATTTTACTCCAAAATTTACAAATATTTAAAGGCTCTGTTACTCTACCGTAAATGTAGCGAATCAGCTGATACGTTTTCTTTAAGAGAGTTATGTATGTATGGGTACTCAAAAACGTAAATGTAATGTAGAAACCCATAGTATAATAATAAAATATACTCGTAAACCCAGCTGTTTTACAATTTTTTCATTGGCAAAGCTCGCGGTACTGTCAAATTGTTTTTGTATTCACATGTAAAATTTTTTTTGAGTTTTTTTCTCTTGCTCTCTTTCGTTCTCTCATTTTTTCGTTCAAAGCATTTTGACATTGTGGGCAGTAGTTTTACACTAACAAAATACAAGCAATTTTTGTTTTTGTAGATATGCGAGTACTTTATTATTATACTATGGTAGAAACCTAATCAAATCTGGCTGCTCTACGTTTTTACGTGACAGCTGTAAGAACAGTGTTGACAGATTTTTATTTCAATATACTAAATTTGCGTAAAAAATCGCTGTAAAAAGTTTATCAGTTGGACAATTTATTTTGCTGTTTTCTTTACTAAAAAATTGTTAAAATAATTTAAATAAAGCGTAGAATTGAATCAATATTTAAAATTTTTGTCATAAAAGTATAACTCTTCGTCTTACAAACTGGTCTGGCCAGACCAATTGCAGATTTAAGTGTAAATTTCATATATTTATAATTTAGCTAGAGACCTGAAATTCCATGTACCCTCCTACAATTTTGTTTTCTAACGATCTGTGAAAAAACCAGAATGATAAAACTAACACAATGATAGTTATAAGGATAAATTGGTGTACATGTCACATTCGTACCTAATATGGTCTGGCTGGACCAGTTATATTTTGTACCGAAAATTATATAGTTTGACGATGCTATTCGTTCGTTTTATATTGTATGTTATTTTATTAAATCCTTTTAAATTTAAATCTCATCAGTTTACACACATTATTTTATGATTTTCCACGTTTTCGTTCATATTTTGTCTTATGAGAGTAATACCTATAAAACATCTAATGTTTGAAAAGAAATATTTTATGCGTTTTTAGACCCAAAATAGGGAGAAAAGCATAAAGTGTATCGATGGAGAAAAGTTACATCTTGCAAAGATTTGTGGTAGTGATGGTAGAATATAGTTATACAAATGTAATGAAATAAAAAATCATAAAAATGTTCATTTAAATATATAGAAATGCCCTACTGGTCTGGCCAGACCATATTTGTTACGAATGTGACAATTGAAACATCTGTATGACGAAGGGATAAATTTCGTTTTGTATACAAATCGCTAAAATACAAACCAATAAATCTAGCGATTTTCAAACTGAATTTGATTTATTGGAAATATATGTAATTGACATCACTGATGTTGATGTGTACTAAACAACATTAAATTACTGACTACATTTACGTTTTTTGAATAACCATCTACTTACATTCCGTTTACATTTACGTTATTACATTTACATTTACGGTAGAGTAATGGAGTCTTAAGTCTTCGTTACTCTACCTTAACATAAATATAACGAATTACATGACACGATCTACCGGGTATACATAAACGTAAATGTAACATAATGCTTTACGTTTTTACATTTACCGTATGGTAACGGAGCCTTAAACCTAAGTATATCTATAGACCTCTAAATTAAATATTCCCTAAATTTCGTAACTCTCACTTATTTACAAAACTTTTGGCACACACGTGCCAATAAACAATTCCTTTTAATACGAGTACCAACAAAAAAATCCTCATATGTATAAAAAAATATATTAAAAATATTTCTTTTAAGAATGTCATAAACAAGAATCATTTTATTTATGATATTTTGGCTCTGATCCAATATACGACGAGTGTTGTTTATTTGAAAATTAAGAAATTGCGGTAGATTCAACAAATACCCGCTCCTAAGTATGTGTTGGCTTAAAATCATAAATACGAAAAAATATTTCCATATTAATAGTTGCAACAAATAGAAAAAAAAAATAAAAAAATTTGCTATAAATGAATTATTGTTTCGGTATTTTCTAAACAATAAAAATAAAACTCATACATACATGTGTACATGAAGCAGAAAGGAAATACTGTATCAGTTATAGTCTGTGGCATTGTATTCCAAAAGTTATTTGTTGTTTATGGCAAATAATAGTGCGAGTATGGAAAGAAAGGAACTTAAATTTAAATAAAAAGTGTACAAGAATAAACCAAATATTTTTCTGTTGCTGCAGAGGCAACATTCATCATGGTTCGATGCTTTGAAGTTGGATGCAAAGATTTAGAAATAATTTCAGATAAACTTGAATGATGATTTTTATGTGATTCTGTAATAGATTTGGTAAAAATATTGAATTTAACCAGTATAGTTTTAGTTTTTATATAATGTTAGATTAGAAATGTAAAGTTAACATTCATGATTATAACGGTGCTATGTAAAATTAAAAAAAAAAAAAAAAATTATTTAGTCTCTAAAGAGCTTTGATCGAAGCTTTTCATGTAATTCCCATTGGGATTAAGGAATGAGATCGAAAAAATCTTAACACACATTTTGCCTCATAACTTTTTTCGGAATCAATATTCAAAATTTTTTTTTGATCTAGTTATCATGGAAAAATACTTCAGTTATTATTTTTAATAACAACCATGTTAATTTGTCCTTATTTTCATCAAAATAAGTGACGAAAAAGATTTACGTCCTACAAGTTATTAAAAAATTTCAAAAAATCCAAATAGGTCTTACAAATAATTGGCCACAGAATTAAATGTCGTCCGTAAAACCGTTTCTAATGTTATTAAACAGTATCAGGAGAATTTGTCTATTGATGTGATTTACCTAGTTCGGTAAGAAAAAAGGACCACATGATATTGGGAAGGCCAGAAAAATGAAGGCATATTGAAAGGAACTCCAAACACATCTGGTAGAAAATCAGCTCAGTTTTCTCAGTGTTTCGACTATTTGGTGCGAAAATTTAAACTAATGGGAGAGTTGATAACATATAAAGTTCAAAAAATTCCAAACTGGAATTCTGCAAAAAAAAAAATTACAAGCCAAAAATAGGACTCGGAATTTAAAACCAAATTTCATACAAAAATACTCAAGCTGTATAATTGACGAAGAAACGTAGGTGCTGGCAGAATCTTCGCAGCTTGTGTCTCAAACATTTTTATTGCTAATGCTCGAAGCAATGTTGGAGATAAGTTTAAGACCCAAAAGCAGCAAAAATTTCTTACAAAATTCATGGTATGACAAGCTTTTTGCAGTTGCGGCAAAACAGGAAAGTCATTTGATACATTCGGATCTATAAATACCAAAATATGCATAAAGGAATATTTGCAAAAAAGACTTCTTCTTTTCTTAAGAAAGCACAACGTGTCCACATATTTTTGGACCCATTTGGTATCATGTCACTACGGTAAGAAAGCTCTGGAGTGGTGCCAAATCAATAACATAGTTTTAGTACCAAGAGAGGTCAATTTTCAAAATTGTCCATAACTTAGACCAGTGGAGAGATATTGAGCTCTTGTGAAAAGTGAATTCAAGAGCACAAAAAAGGTGTCCCAAAATACCGAAGATTTTAACAGAAGATGTGCACACTGTTCCAAAAAAGTGACTGAAGCAACTATCAAATCTCCAAAGAAAGGGTTTTCCAAAATGGTCCACAATTTTATAATTAGTGGTTAGAACTATATATATTTCTGTGATCTGTGCTAAATTATCAAATGATTAAAAAAATAATGAAAACTCTAAGATCAACCGTTTCCAAGTTATTGAATATTATGTATATTAAGAATTTTTCGATCTCACTCCTTATCCCATTCCCAGGTTAGCTTTAATCTAAAGACTTATTCATTTAAAAAGGGGAATATTATTTTACTCTTCTTTGATCCGCATCTGAAATAGCTATAGACAGCCAGCTTGCGGGCGAGTGTAACAGGGAAGAGAGTATGTTTTTACTTACGAGTATATATATACTAAGGTATGATTTTAATTTGATAAATTTTTACTTTTTTTTATGTCGGTTGTCTATTGTTGCACTTTTACTATCAAGGTAGACATGAGTAGTTTATTTGTTGAAGAATTTTTGGCATCTATTATTTATATGTAGAAATATAACTAATTTAAATTTTAACTTAATAAAGGACAGAAATGTTAGTTTATTGCAAAAGTAACTAGTAGTGAAAGTTAATGTAATGTAAATTAAATATTTATAAGTATTTTAATGTTTAAATAAAGTTGATTATTTATATTAATAAAATTAATTTTGTTGCAAATATATTGGTCTAAATATGCTTATTGCACAAATTGAGTATCATCACTCAAGATGAAATATGGACTGTATTCGGTCTCCTACCGAATAGATCCACTAAGACGGGATTTTTGGAAATTCGAATTTTTAGGGGATAAAAAAGGCATATCTCCTAAACTAATAGAGATACAAAAAAGAAGTACTCTGGTACTTTTTTGAAATTCGACTCTTTTAGGCAGAAAATGGGTAAAAACTTTAATTTGGTACTTTTTTGGAATCCTATCTATATTTTAATCTAGTAAGTATAGAAATAAAATATGCATCAAATTAGTACCTTATCAAAAATTGGCGAATACAAGTTTGTTACTTTTTGGAATTTCGAACATTAAAGGGTAAAAATCGTACCAGATTTTGGTACTTTTTCTTACAAAGTATCTTTTTCTTTTTACTGACACATACAGCTGCTGTCAAAATAATAGCACCATTTGTTTAGCAAATCTTTGATTTGTGTTAAAACAAAAATTTATTTCAAAAGAGTATTAAAGTTAAATATAAAATGAAAGGCACATTAGTTCTAAAAATATTAAAATAAAAAATAAAACATTTTAATTCATATTAATTAAGAAATTAAATAACTTTCCTGAATTAGTATAAAAATTGTCTGTCAAAAAAATAGCACCACTTATGTTCGATTGAAAGAAAAATTATAAAAACCCATAAATTTAAATTTTTAATGTGATATTATCCCTACTTACTAATATCAATATTTGGTTGCGTTCCCTTTATTATTTGTAACGGCTTTACAGCGTCTATCCATTGAATTCACCAAGCTCTGACATCTTTCAATGGAAATTGAGTACCAAGCTTGTTTTACAGTCTCCCAAAGATCATTATTATTGGTCGGTTTTAATTTGTGGACTTTCTTCTTTAGATCAGTCCATAAATTCTCTATTGGATTGAGCTGGCCACTCCATCACCTTTATATTATTATCCTCAAACCACTTCTTCGCTATTTTGCTAGTATGTTTTGGGTCATTATCTTGTTGCATGAGTGGCATTTCTTCCGAGGCAAACGGTAACATTATTTTGTCAAGAATTCTGACGTATTCTGCTGCATTTATTATGGTTTCTATACGGTGAATTGGACCAACACCGTAATATGAAAAACACTTCCACACTATGATGCTGGATCCACCATGTTTGACCGTCTTAGCGGTAAATTGTAGATTGAATTCGGTATTTGGAGGTCTCCTTACATACGATTTTGAACCTTTTCCACCAAATAGAACTATTTTGGACTCATCAGTCCATAGAATATTACGTCACTTTTCAATCGGCCAGTCAATTTGATTTCTAGCAAACTGGAGTCTTTTTTCACATGTTTCTTTGATAAGAGGGGAACTTTTCTGGGACTATGAACATTTAAATTGTCTTCTCGTAGTCATCGCGATATAGTTTCGGTACTTACTGGTAAATCTAATTCCTTTTTAATTTCCATAGCCGACATAAAAGGAGCCTTCTTGATTTGGCGCATTATACGGTTCACCATTAAAGTTGATGTAACTGTCTTTCTCGAGTTTCTGCCTTGTATTTGTAGGTGATGGCATTTCTTATCATTTTATTTGAACATCCAATATTATTTCTTATTTGGGACTACGTTTTACCTTACGAAATAATTTTTTTTTTATTAGTTCTCTCTTTTCAGCTGTACAGTGTTTAGCTCTGCTCATTTTCAATATAAAAAATACACAATAATTTAAAATTTAAATTAAATTTAGCTCTATACTGTGTATACGAATGGCTTTAATTAATTTAATAAAAATATGACCGGTCCACGTGACTTTTATTTATAAAACAACAAAAAACTTACAAAAAGAAAAAACATACTAATTATAACGGTACTGCAAAATTATAGACCACAATAAAAATGAACAATAATGGAATGACAAAATTAAAAAAATAACGTACCACTGGTGCTATTATTTTGACAGTAACTGTACATATGAATATTTTAAAATTAGATTCCAGTACAATTTAGAAATTCATTGAAATACAATCTTTGTTACATTCAGGGGGTATTAAAAGTACCAAGAAAAATCTTAAATTTAATTTTATTCAAATTATTGTTAAACTTAGAGACATGAATTTAAGTACATGTAGTCCTAAGTGAGTGAGAATTCACAAGAAGGGAATTCGTGGTACTTTTTTGATCTTCTAATGGTACTTTTTGAATTTTCTATAATATGTAACCTAGAAACATGAAATTAGTGATATATGCCCAGCAAAAACTTTGCTTTCCTGGTAAGCTAGCAGGTATAATTGGAAATAAAAATAAACTACTTATTTTTTGTCTCAATAACTAGTTATTTTTGTTCGAGTTGTCCATAAATTCTAGTAGTTATTTTTACTCTAGTGATACTAAAAAATATGTACCTAAACAAAAATAAGAATAAAAACAAAAAACGAAAAAATTTGCCGTCAGTGAGTTTTGAACTTGGGACCCTATTAACTAGTAGTTTATAATGACTAACGTCTAACTCAGTACACCATCTCGCACTTAATATTCAAAGGTAAAAACTTGTTTTAGCATAAAATATATTTTTAAAACATTTTGTTAAAAAAACGAATAGCATCAGAATGGGGTTGAACCGGCAACCTTCTGATTGCTAATCCTGCGCTCTAGACAACTCATCCAAGTTATTGTAACTTACTCTGCAATTATACTATTGAGTACTTATTTATGTAATGTAGAGAAGGCAAATAATAATGACGCCTACTTTCCAAGAAAGTACTTTAATAAGTAGTCGTCATTACCGAAAACCAAAAAGTTTTTGCTGGGTGATCCTAAGTAAATGAGAATCCATTCTTCTAATGGTACTTTTAAAATTTTATATAATATTGAATCTGCAAATATGAATATATGGTCCAAGTGAATGAGAATTTAGAAAAGAGGATTTGTGGTACTTTTTTTCTTTTAATGGTACTTTTTGAATTTTATGCAATATTGAACTTACACGCAAAGAAAAAATGTGACCATAAACTAAGAGCAACATACTATGATTGTAATATATGATTCCATGTTACAATAAGTATATTTGTACGTAATCATTATTATGATTCCAATTTATAATTTATTAGTAAGGTTCATAACCTTATTAATAATTTTTAGTAAGTTTTATAACCCTTTCTTAAGTATTGCTTTCAATTTCATCATGTTTTTATCATTTAATAATTCCATGTTATCATATATATAAACTAATTTTATCATATATATAATTCTATTTTATCATATATATAAAATAATTTCCATTTCTATCATATATATGAACTAATTCCATCATAAGTATAATTCCATTTTATAATATATAAATAATTCCATTTTATAATATATATATAATCCCATGATATCATATATATAATTCCATTTTATCTATATATGAACAAATTTCATCATATATATAATCCCATTTTATAATATATATGATCCCATATTTTCATATTTATATTCATTTGTACCACGATATGTGGTACAATCATCATACTGAATAAAAACAAAACTTGTCAATTTATATTTGTTCATATATAAACTAAATGAGAATTATAACCACTGAACTGATACACAAAAATGTGTATTCAAAAGGCATTAAAAGTTAATGGCTTAATGGTTGTAGAATTAACAAAATTTGTAAAATGAAATGAATGGTTATGTAATTAACTAAATAATTGTAGAATTCACTAAATGATTGGATTTATTCATAAATATGATTTCATATAAACATATTTAAATACATATTATAATTCAGTGAACCATATTAAAATTTTGATTGTGGGTAATCATTAAATGATTAAACAGAATCATAAACGTTGCTATCATGAACAAAGTATATTTGAATCATTGAAAAACGGCTATATAATCATTGAATAGTTGTGGTGATCATGCTGTAACCATGTTTTTTCTCTGCTTGTAGAAACATAAAATTAAATAGATATGGTCTTATGTGGGTAAGAATTCAAAAGGGGAAGTTTGTGGTACTGTTTCGTTTTTCTAATTGTACTTTTTGAATTTTCTATAATATTAAACCTTGAAATATGAAATTAAAAATATGAACAAGAGTCCAGAAAAGAAGATTTGTGGTATTTTTGCATTCTTCTAATGGTGCTTTTAAAGTTTTTTTTTAAAATATTGAACCTGGGATCATGAAATTAAAAATATATCGGCTTAAGTGAATGACCTTTCGTTATTATATTACTCTTTGAATATTATGTAATAATAATTAACTTTTAAGCGTGGAATTAAAGATATATCGTTCTGTGTTTAGTATCAACAAGCCCTCTACTAAAATATAATAATAGAAATAATTTGATAGTTTTTAAAACTTCGAACAATAAAAATGTAAGAAACTGTTAACTAAAATATTTAAAAGTTTATTGTACTGAATGCTGACAGAACACCAATATTACAACTGTTCCCACGGGTGATAGGAATCATAGTTTAATTTTTCAATTATTAAAAACAAATCTACGCTAGCGAAGTAGCGGGTACACTGCTCGTATAACTATAGTTCGAAGCTCATGAAAATTGTTTATGAAATTTCTAAATTTTAAATATATAAACAAAAAAATATTTTAATAACTAAATAAAATGCATATTTATATCATAAAATATTAGATGTCCACATATAAAAAAAAAATGTAAGAAATTTATATTTAAAACTAGTTTCCTTATAGTTATTTTATTTTTTCTTCTAAAGATTCCGCTTTTATAAAAAAATATTTATTACGAAAACAAATCTCAGCATTTTTAGGATCTTTATAAAGAAAAAACTTAAAAACGTAAAAAAAATAGTAAAGGGAAGAAACCAACATAATTCCAATTCATATACACATTTATAAACTCTTATTTCTTCAGCTCCTTTGCGTTCAACGAAAAGAAAATTTTTATACGAGTTTGCTATATTACAATGAAAATAAACGGTCTATAAAAATACTAAGGAGACGCCAAAGCATTAAAGTATTAAATAAAAATCATTCATACATACAGACATAGTACTTACAAGAGACCTCTACTACTATATCATAGATATTGTAGTAAAGACAACTCCGGAAGTTTGCAATGCAAAAATGATACAAGAAGAGAGTGATGGTTATGATAGTCGGCAGTAAGGAATTTAATAAGACACTTTTAACCAGGTTTGATTTATTTTACTATAAAATCCATTCATATGAATTTTTTAGGAATAAAATGATATAAAGTACCATTGCAAATTGGCAATTCGATTGATAACTTTACCAAACAAAATAGAACTACAAAAAAATATCATCTTAATTTAAAAACCGATTCAGTAAAATAAGCTAATTTCTTCTGAAAATCACTTATGTGGGTTTAAAAAAAATTTCGAATATTTAAATCAAATTTTTCTAATCACATACTTTGTTCTTTATGCTAAACTATAGGGTACCATCGAGAAAAAAAAAAAACTTAAGCAATCAGTAAAACATACGACCAACTGAACGACTAACAGATATTTTTCATTATTTAAAATGAAAAGCACAGAGAAAACGTATAAGAAATGAAAAAAAAAAAAAAAAAAAAAAAAAAACAGACAGACTAGGCTTATAAACGTCTACGAAGCACTAGTATTAAATACTACTACATGCTACAATGTACAAAGACTCAACGTTCATTATCATTCTCATCATCATCACCATCTTCACCAACAGCCAGCTCCTCAATCCTCATCTACTTGAAAGTCATTGTAGTTGTTGTGGAACTGTTTTTGTACTGAATGATTGTTCTTTGTAGTCGTAAGTTTCAGTTTGTTGATAAAGAAAAAAAAAAAAAAAAAAAATACTACAACTACAAAAAATTGGCATTGACAATGGAACGACTGACTTTTTATACACTCCTCACTTTTCGTCTTAGTTGAAGAGTTGGATGTACAAGAAATTAAAAAATAATATAAAACTTAACTGGATACTAGAAAAAAAAGAAGAGGCAACAAAAAATACTCTAAGGGAACAAAATAGTTGTATTCTTTTTCTTGGAGCTCTATGAGATTCTTATGCATTACAAAGTCTAGTAAGAGCAGTTTTTTTCTGTTTATAATTTTCATTTTATTGTAGATTGTGGAGGCATATTTTTGATATAAACCACATTTTTTATTAAAAGCTGTATGGTAGGAAAAAAAGTTGTATAAGCGGAATTAATTTTTATTCAATAAAAATTTAAAAGATACGAGTTTTAAGTTGAGCTTCTTAATATCATAATTTATAATGTTAATAGCTTTAGAGGTAGATAGTTTTAAAAGGACCTTAAGATTGAACGAATCTAAATTTGAAAAATTATAACTTTTGTAGTAATACTATTTTAAACAAACGGAACTCACAAGACTTTAAATTAATAGAGTGCAATATTTTAGCACTTAGAAGTCAGTTTTTCGCGAGGCACAGTTCACAGTTTCATATACATAGAGTACCGCGTAAATTTAGTTTTTTTTATTTCATTTTAAACAATAAAATCGGAAGAGCATTACAAATAAATTAAATAAAACGAGATCTAGTGCGATATTTGGCTGTGTTGAACTTTCACCTAAGTTGGTAGTTATATTTTATAGCTAATGAAACAACACGAAATGAAGACAACATTAATTTAAAAAAAATTAAATAAAAATAAAAAAATTCGAAAAAATATTTGTGACAGATCTGTGCAAGAACAAAGGCCGTAGTCCAAAAACGCGTTTTGGCCGATATCTGGGTTAATACCGGCCATTAATTAGGTTGTTTACGGACCAATTTAGTTGATTAAAAAAATCTAAATTCTAAAGAAATATTTGTTACCGTTAAATATAAAGTCTGTTGCTTATATAAGAGCTTCAAAAAGTATGAAAATATCAGATATCTTGGATACTAATGGACCGATTAATTAATTAAAAAAAAGTCGCTAGATAGTATAGGCTCTTAGAAAAGACGACAACAATTTTGGAGGTATTTTGGCGATATCTTGTCCTAATTTTGCACATTTTTATTAGCGTTCTTTTAAGGAATATTCCCTACAATCCACAGTGGGACAGAATCGAAATTTTTGGAAATAAATCTGTAACTTCTAATCGGCTGGTTGGATTTGCGTGAAATATGGTATAGGCGTGTACAATGTTAAGTTCGGAAGGGGGACCTAACAGACCCCTCAGGGCCGGAGTTAAAGGGGCTTAAAGTGGGGTACCTTTGACATATGAAATTTGAATCGCTTCCGCTCGTCCGATTTAAAATATTTTTAGATATTTTTGTAGGCCTTGATAAGACCGTGACATATTAAACTTTAAAATGGTTTCGGTTCTATAAAAGATATTGATTTAAATTTTTTTCTATGTAAGGAGCAATGCAATGTAATTTTAATGAAAAAATCGAGTTTATACTTTTTTTGATTTTTGTAATTAAAATAAAATGTTTGTAAAAAAATATTTTCTGAGAAACCATAAATATTTTATCTATAATAAAATCATAATAAAGATATTTTGACGAAATTTTTGGTATAAAATGAGTAAGTGTAAAAAACTTTACAATTTTTGTAAAAGGAATCCCAAAATTCCCAAAAAACGTTGAAAATCCTAAAAATATATTTTTTTTTTTTTCACATTCGGCTATAAAATCCACATTTTTCCAAAGTTCCGTAGATTTTGATTGACAACTTTTAATAACATATTATAAATTCCTAAACTGCATTCCGTTTGCAGATTCGTGCTTTGGGATTTTAGAATATATAGTCTAAAGTCTAAACTTTCATATAAAAAGGGTCCAATGTTTTTTGTGTTTGTTTTCTATTTTAAAGTCATCTCTGTGAAGATACCTTTTTTTGGTAAAAAAATCACAAAAAATCATAACTTTTGCAATGTTCAAATTCAAAATCGTTTATTTTTGGACTCGGAAAAGATATCGACTTAAAATTTTCTTTATTCACTAGATAGCTTTGTTTCAATTTCAAAAGCAAGTAACTCGAAAACTATTAGAGATAATAGCATATACGAGAAACAAAACAGTTTGGTAAGCGATTAAAAATTGTTTAAGTCAAAAGTACCCTACTTTAAGCCCTCTTAGGTCCGCCCTGAGGGGTCTGTTGGGTACACTCTTCTGCTCTTGACAAATGTGCGCATAGCTTAAGGCATTTCGCATGGATAGCACGAAATTGACTACAATTAGGTGGTGTTTGTAATGCTAAATAGAAATGTGGATGCACATAAACAATTTTTAAAAACATACATTTTATGGAACCAACAAAAAATGTTCTTGGGTTAAAAATGGATCACAATATCAAATAGCTTTTCTTTGTGATAAACTCTTATAAAAAATATATTTTCATATAAAATAGCATCGATCGATCCTCATTTTTCGTTTAATTTTTAAATTAATCCTAATTGGTTAAAAACTGAAATGACACTATAGCTATGTTCACATTTGTCAAATATTTGACCAAATTTGCGTGATCACTAGTTCTACAAAAAAAATGTTTGCCGTTGGTTTATCTTGCAAGTGTTTTGTAAGAGAAAACAGCGTCAAGCTAGATTTAGTGAAATGTCAGCTATGATTATATAAGTAAAAAATATTTTCTTATTAAAATGGAGAAGTTAGAAAATATTTTATATAGTGATTAGTTCATTTTGATCAAATATTAGACTCGTCTGAACATACCTTCACAGAAAAGAGTAAAAATGGACTTCAATTACGAAATTTGTAATATTAATTAATTTTTAATTGATTTTGCTCCAATCATCAAAATTATAATATTAATAACTAGAATAATTAATATTATTATTACTTTTTTTCCTTAAATAGATGCAATGAGCTGAAAATTTTTGAAAATTTACTTAAATTTATTTTATTTCTGTACTTTTAAAGACAAATATTTAATTTTTCTTTATATTTTATTAACAGCTGTTTACTTATTAAAAAACAAAACTGTAAACCAATTAGAAAATTAATTATATTAATAAATCATATAATTAAATTCTAATATAAAGTTAATTAATAATTTTATTAAAAAATTATTTGAAATATTTTTTTCTGTGTTAAGTTATTCCGGAATAGATTACACAACTTTAATTCAAATGTAATTGTTGCGACCTCCAAGAAATTTTTTTATCTTAAGTAAAGTAAAAATAATAAAATTCCAGTTACTTTTACGAAAACCCTCGCATACTGTTATTTAAAAAAACAAGATCAGTAAAACTATTTATGATCACTTCCCTTTACCACACAAGTAAATACTAATGTTTTTTTATCTATCTTTTTATAAATTTGCTCATACATTTATTAAAACGATAAAATATCTCTATCAGTCTTAAAAGAAGAAAAAAATATTAAATTATATGTTAACTGTCAATACTCTGAGACGTAAGTATTAAACAGATTCCCACATTTGACCCCATTTTTACAAGATTTTACTACAATAAAGTACTCAATATGTATAACTCGAAAGACAGAAAGACACACACACACACGAAAACTCCAAATAAAATTTGATTATCTTTACAGACATTGTAATATAAAGTTTAAGTTCCATTTCCTCATTTCTACTTTTTGTGCCATTTATGTTTATATTTTATTTATTTTTTTTTTTTCAATGCTTTTAAGTGTATTTGTATCACAGCCTAGTTTTTAATATTTTATCTTTAATCCATTCGTATGTTTTCATATTGGAGATACATATTATTTAATATTTTGTTCGTATTTGTGTGCGCGTTTTTTTGCGTTTTAAAAACCCATTTATGAACTTGAATTGAATGGGCTGTTTTTTGGTGTTTTAGTGAAAAGTAGGAAGATATTTTATTTATTAAAAACGCAACACTAAAAGAAATTGTTGGTGGGTTTTAATCTAAATAATCTAGTTTATTAATAAAAAAAAATTAATGGAGAAAACTCGTTTTTGACTTTAAAAAATTTGTACAATAAAGAGTTTGGTTTATTATAAAGTTGTCCTGGTTAAGCCTTAAACAAAGTTATTAATTTATTAGCAGGCAGTTTAATTTGAAGGGTTTTTCATAGTCCTAGATATTTTTATTCGAACTTTTAATATTGCGAATCTAGGACTTTATTTAGTACTTGATTTGCTTACATTGAAGATATGAATATAATCCTTGTCTTAGACTATCATAAATTTTTCTTTGTATAAAAATGATTTATTTGGTTAAGGTAATTTTCTTTCTATTTCTTTCGTGAATCTTCATATGAAGGAAAGAGATAAATATGTATAACTTCATTCCTTAGGATTCACAATCTTACGATTAAATGCGCCGAAATTTCTTCAGACCATGACCCGAAAAACATAAAATTTGGATTTTAAGCCTATTGTTGAGAAATAATATTAATATTTGGACCTAAATAAAATCAGGGAATTAAAAAAAATCTTCCACTTTTTTGTACCAAAATACTCGAAATCCCAGTCCGGGGAAAACTTGTGCCAAAAATTTACTTTTTCATTAAATTGATTACGCAGCCGTTGTTAAAGGTGCGGCTTATACTTATACTTAATTGTATAAAATGAGAAAGTGGAAAAAACTTTAAGATTTTTGTAAAAAAAAATCTCACAATTCCCAAAAAAAAAAAAAAAAAAACGCTGAAAATCCGAAAAATGTTTTTTTTTTTTACACTTTTGGCTATAAAATCCACATTTTTCCGAAGTCCTGTAGATTTTGTTTGAAAACTTTTAACAACATATTATAGATTCTTAAACCGCATCCCGGTAACAGATTCGAGCTTTGTGATTTTAGAAAATATAGACTAAAGTCAAAACTTTTATATAAAATGGGTCAAATTCGGGGGGGGGGGTGTGAACCTTGACTATTTGGGTTATTGAGATTGTTTTCTTTTATAAAGTCATTTCTATGAAGACACTTTTCAGAAAAGTATAAAATTTTTATATGTTTTTAAAGAAAATTTTAATTTAGAGAAAAATAGTGTAGACACTTTTTCGGTAAAAAACACAAAAAATCATTATTTTTGCAATTTTCAAATTCAAAATAACAAATAACTCGAAAACCATAAGAGATAAACACATATACGCAAAATATTTGAAATCGGACGAGAAACTAAAATTTCGCGTATGTAATTTTTTGGAAAAATCACAAAAATTCATTTATGATATTACAGAAAAGAAATGTTATGTATAGATAGTCCTTGTAAATCCCTACATGTGTACGTTATCTCTTTTAGTTTAAGAAATATTCGGGTCGAAATAAATTTTTACCTTATTTTTTTTTTTCTTAATTTGGCGGGCTTAAAATTGGCCCTAAAATTGTTTTAAAATATTCGTCAGATTCCTTACAAAATTCTGCTGAATCATATAAATAAATGAATTCGTTAAAAAGTTATAATAATCTGAAGTTGGAACTTTATAAAAATGTTGCCTTTTTATTTGTTTTTTTTTTTTTTTTTTTTCAAAAAGGTGCCAATATTTATTCCCTGACAAAACTAGTTTTTTATTCCGGACTTTATCATTGTTTTAATGTTTTGAAAAGGTGTTTTAATGTGAATGCATGTAAAGTAAATCCGGAGAAATTTGGGGCAAAGGTCTGCCCAAAGCCCTATCAAAATTTTGTCAATTTTGAAATTTTTTTTATACCCACCATCAAAATGATGGGGGGGGTATATTGATTTTGTCATTCCGTGTGTAACATGTCGAAGGAATCATATAAGACCCCACAAAGTATATATTTTCTGGGTCCTGGTTAGATTCAGAGTCGATCTAGCTATGTCCGTCCGTCTGTCTGTTGAAAGCAGAATAGGGCTCGAACGGCGAAATTTGACACAAATATTTGTCTTATATAAGGTTTGTTTGGTATTGAAAATGGGCAAAATCGGTTAATAAACGAAAATGTTATGGGCTAAAAACTAGAAACACAGGGTGTCCGTTTCATACTTTTTTGCTGATATTTCTTCAATAAAAGCATGTACGACAACAAAATTTTGTACGCATAGTTCGGGGGTCGATATAAACTCGGAAACCAAAAACGGGCGTGGTCCGCCCACTTTACCGCCCACTTCCCATATAAGGTGAAATTGTGTTATAATAGCTCAAGGACCAATGTAAACTCGGAAACAAAAAATGGGCGTAGTCCGCCCACTTTACCGCCCCCTCCCATATAACGTAAAATTTTAGAAAGTTGATGGTGGGTATATAGATTCGGTCGAGCCGAATGTGATATTCGCGCTTGTTTTGTTATGTTCTCAAATTGGAAGGCTGGGATCGATTTAAAATTATTTTAATTATATATCTATATGTTAGATATACACCCAAAAAGTATTTTCTGACAGAGGCCCCTTATAACGACACGGTGACCATTTCAATGAAAAAAGTTTGTTATAACACGTTTTATACGGATTGGGATTTTGGGTATTTTCATGTAAAAAAGTGGAAATTTTTGTAATTATATGATTTTAGTAAAAGTTTTTACATATTATACTAAAATTACAGTAAAATATAGCTATTCGTTAAAATTTGATTAAAGTTTAAATATAAATTTTATTAAAAAACAAGCGCGAATGTTATATTCTGCTCGGCCGAATCTATATACCCACCATAAACTTTTTCAAATTTTACGTCTTATGGGAGGTGGGCGGACCAAGCCCATTTTTCTTTTCGAGTTTACATTGGTCCTTGAACTATTTGAACGCAATTTCGTTGAAGTTACCCCTCATATGGGAGTTGGGCGGACCAAGCCCAGTTTTGTTTTCCAAGTTTATATCGACCCTCAAACTATTTATACAAAATTTCGATGTCGTACATGCTTTTGTTTAAGAGATATAAGCAGAAAAGTATGAAACGGACACCCTGTGATTCTAATTTTTAGCCCAGATCTTTTTTGTGCCAAATTTCGTCCCCCTACGTTGTCCCGTTGGAGCCCTATCCTGCTTTCAACAGATATAAAGACGGACGGACATAGCTAGATCGACCCAGAATTTAACCAGGACCCAGAAAATATACACATTGTGGGGTTTTAAATGATTCCTTCGACATGTTGTACACGGAATGACAAAATCAATATACCCCCCATCTTTTTGATGGTGGGAATAAAAAACAAAAATGCTAAATTTTAAGTCCTTCAAGTAATTATGAGATCAAATTACATTCCACTAACTTGTTTTATAAATTATTAATCTCCATATTCTAACAAGTGTTGAAGAGCACAAAAAAGGTGCCCAAAATACCAAAATTTTTAAAAGGAGTTACAGTCACTGTTCCAAAAAAATTACTGAAACAATTATCAAATTTCTTATGGAAGGGTTATTAAAATTAAAATTACGTTAGCGAAGCCGCTTTTGGACATACCACAGAGTTAAAAACCTTTGCGTCCGGCCGAAGGCCTGCTATTAACAAAAATAATTTCCACAAACAAATTTTTTTTTTTTTTTGCACAAGACATTACAAAATACTTAAAAAGTTGTGTTTATGAAACTTTTATATTATTTTTATTTTATTTTTGTATTTAAGAGCTTTTAACTGACACCTTAATCTTTGCAATCGGATATTTACGATTGTGAGTTAGGGAGGTAAATGAGTACCTGAATTTTATATATGTTAAGATTTTTCGATTTCACTCCTTATTTACAACTTTGTAAGAAATCTAGTTGATATTAGGTCCCATGTTAAAAAAATAATAATAATAAATAAAACAAAACTATGACAAAAATGAGTGTAAAGTAAGCTTCCACATAAATATATTTTAAAGTAAAAATATAACACAAGTAAGCATGTTTTTGTAGAGATTTACAAGGACCACCTATTTGTTTAATTTTTTTACATTCAAGTCATAAATTAATTTTTGAGGAATTTTTAAAAAAACTACTTACCCTGTGACTCTCTTAATCAACTCGGAAATACCTCAGCTCTAACCTTGTGAAATTTTAATTAAATATCTATAACAGTTTTGTAGTTGCAGAATTATTTCCAAAAAAAAAAAAAAAAATCCTGTTGAGACCATTGTGTGAAGTTAATGAATCGAAGTTAACCCTTTCAATACAAGTTTTATGAAAAAATTTTTACATGAAATTTTTTTTCGGGCATTAATATAACACCGAAACTATTGAGCACATAAAAAAATAACTTAGGATGGTGCGCATCTTTTGGTGGAGTTATAAGGAAACATACTAGAGTAATGGCCTTATTATGGGCGAAATATTAGACACGCCCTTAAAAGAACCAGATCTGATTAAAAAAAAAAAAAGACTGAAAGCAGATTCGTGTTTAGCACATCAAAATCCATCAAGTCCAACTGTTCGTCTTTTATTTTATTTTAAAGAAAAATTTAAAAACACTAAAATGGTCCTATCTTGAAGAAAATTGTTTAAACTAAATTTTGTTGAAGATAAATAAATATTAAATTATGTGACTACTTTTTTGTCTGCTTTGAATATACATACATACATACATACATAAATACATAATAAAAAAATAACACTAATTATTTTATAACAAAATGGCTGAATTGTATTTTGAACTAGTTCATGTTTAATTGTCCTTTAACAGTGTTATGCACATAGCAGTGCGTGTATATTAGAAATTGTTTCTAACCACTATCTAATACCTGACTAACAAACAATTACCAGCTGTGGACACTTTCCAAGCATAACCAACAGACAACCCTTTTGCCAATGAATTCAATCAACTGAACTGAAATGAAATGAAAATAGTCAAAAACACAAATCAAAAATGGCTGACTAACCCATATAAAAGTATTTGTCGTTTATACATAAATAAATACATAAGTTTTAAAATCTATGGATGGATGAATGGTTGCTTGGATAGATGGCTGACTGTTTGTTGGATGACTAGCTGTGTGCGTTTTATGTTGTGTAGGTAGAGAAAGCTAGAGAGGCACGCAACAGAGGCTTAACAAAAGGCAAAACTGGATGGCTGACTGTATGACTAACTGTTAGGCAGATATTGTACTCGTACGCATTATAATTATTTTAAACAATTGAATTTTAAAACACAACAAAATTAACAAATAGTCATTGAATCTTCTCGTATACAATATACTCACACGTATTAAACAATTATATACAACATACATGCCACATGCTATACATATGTATGTATGTACGTGCAACATATATAAAATAACAGAAAACACCCTAACACTATGTGGTACAAGTATTCTTTATTTTGAGAACAATTTACGAGTATAACTACTATTACCTGATTCCTACATCTTGATGGTGGCAAAATAGCAGATGATGATGCACACTATCTCACATTAGTAGTGCCACCAGCAAATAAAACTGAAAAAAATAATAGATTTGTTATTTGTTGGTTGGTTGGCTGAATGATTGTTTAAATGGTTGGTTGGATGGATGAATGATATTAAATTTTTTCCCAATTTGACTATACAAGTTGTATATTTTTCGTTTATTTTTTTGGTTATATATTAAATACATGTGTTTGTAGGAATATATATTAAACAAAAATAAAAAATATATACAGTGAAAGCTTCCATAGGCGGACAGCGATCGTCACGCTTATTTTTTCCGTTATCGGGAGATGTCCGTCTATGGGATATGGTACACCATTTTTGTTTTACAAGGGGTAATTCAGTACTATATATTTTTATTTCAACATCCAAGATTGATTGTAATGAATTAACTTATTGTCAATTCAACTACATACAGTGTCTCACTAAAGTATTTGAATTTTTTTAAATTAATAATAAAAACAGTTTTATTGCGTGATTTTAAAAAATAATTTTTAGATTTATTAACTGAATTGTGTTTGTCTATTTGTTAACTATATATTGCAAAAAACTACAATCAAAAATATTACTTTGTTTCCAAGTTATTCCAGAAATAGTATGAAAAGTCATCGAATTTACCTCACAAAAGTATTTGAATTTTTATCACCTTTGTATTTGAGAATGTCAAACAAAATAAAAATATAAGAAATTCTTGAAATTTTTTGTTAATAATGGGTCATAAGTATTAGTCTCCTGCGCAAGATGATTTGAAAAGCAAACACACTTGAATTTCAAGTGTGTGTTTCATAGCCAACATGTGCAAAAACAACAATAAATACTGTTCGTACTGTTCGCTGCCCGAAGCAAAGCAAGTGTGTACTGTGTATGAGCGACTGCAAATCCGTGCGTTCAAATCATTTATCGTAAACAAGTGGTGCAAGTGGTGTGGCAAAAAAAAGCAAATCATACAAGACGTTGAGAAATGATTTAAAGATTTCAAGTGGGCTTAATGATTTGTTTGTTTTTTGTAATACGTAGTTGCTGTGTGTGGCAAAAAATCTTCATAATGTGTAAAAAGTTGTTGTTTATAAATATTCTTGCATACACACACATATATACAGTATGTCTATATTTTATTGTTGGTTCTTCTTTTCTAAATAAATGTAAAAGGGTGAATTCATAAAGTTATTAAAAAATACTTTTCACAGATTATGTTTCTTCACATGAATACAGACAACATTATTATCTGTGATATAGTTTAAGTATTTATATACATATGTATAAGAAAGTAGTATATAAGTAATTAAGTATATATTTGTTTTAAGTAATAATATAAAAAAACCTTGTAAAAAACTTTAAATATTTAATAAAATCTGTTTACTAATAAAACTTAATGCATGTTTCTTTAAATTGTTATAACTAGTAACATTAATAATTTATTTGATCGTAAATAACAATAAGTTTATAAACAATACTTTTAAACGACTGTTTTACTTACGAAATTACTTTATACAGTCATGAACGCACACACACACATATAATTTTAATAAAAAAGAAAACACAATTTTTTTCCTTATTGAAGCAAACAAGTGGTCAAAAGGCTTGTATTTTTTTATACAAGCCTTTGAGAGGCTTGTTTGGTCGCTATCATAGCACACTTATGATTTGTTCATAAAGTTGAAGCACACACGCAGTATTTGTATGGTTTTAAGTGCCTGCAGAACAGTATTTATTACTCCGCACACACACTGATAACAACACTTGAAAAATATCAAGTGGCTTGTACAGCCTTATAAGACACAGTTTGCAGGGCTCTAATAAGTATCACCATTAAATGTTTACTGATTTATTTCCCCAATTTGGAGATAAAGTTTGAGGGATTTTTAGTCCAATTTTTTATTTAATGGATTTTGAAGGTTGATTTAGGAAGAACACGCCTAAATGACAAATATGATAATATTTTTTATCATTATGGCAAAAAAATAATAAATATTTAGTTCCTTATAAGTTTTTTTGTTAAAACGCCATATATGAAGGATCCAAGTCGTTAATTATGGGGCATTGCACCATTAAAAATAGAATATCTCAAATATCAAGCCCATTTTGGTTCCCTTTCAATAAAAAATTTATTTCAAAATGTTGGAAAATATCTTCCCGATATATAGCCATTGATAAATTCGGAGATCAAAACACCTGACTTTACGATATAGCTCCAAAATATACCACGACATAATTGTACATGGTTTTATTTCTCTAATTACTTAGCCATATTATTTTTGGATCAATAACTAGCACTCCAGAAATGTTGGAGCGGGAAACTTTAAACTTTATCTTCATCAACACAAGTAATATTAACAGAATAGTAAACTTTTTCGGATATTTTTACCTTTTTATAGTGTCCCTATAGCTTGAAAGACATATAGCTTTGTAACCTAAAATATACCTCTTGTCGCGTTTTGTACTATAGCACCAATTGGCTTTGTATTTTTGTAGCCGGTATCCAAGTCTCCCATTTTATAACAGCTAATACCTACAGAAACACAATCTGAAAGTTTTGTTAAAATATGTGGTCCAATATTTCAGTAAAATGGGCTTAATGTTGAAGATTTTTCATTTTTAACAAAATAATGAACCAATGTACACCGCTTGGAATGTCAATATTTAGAACTTTTGCAGTAAAAATTATTTTTCGAAGACATAATAAAGTCCATTTATATTTCCAAATAAAACAAATTAAATTAAAGAAATAATTTAGGAAAAATTACCCGATTATTCCAATTTTCTTTTTTGTAAGGTACATGTAAAGAAATTTCACTAAATTTCCCCAAATTTTGACCCCCAAATTTATAAATATAATTAGTAAATGCTTATCAGTGTTATTTAATAACAATTAATATAAAAACATATATTTTTAAATCATTTTTTCTTTTTTGAGTATCTTCAAATATAGAAAATTAAAAAATTCAAATACTTTTGTGAGGTACCTGAAATGACTGCACGTGTTATTTTTCTCAATTTCTCGGAAACGATTTAACATTTTGTGCTACTTTTTGCAGCATTTGGTAGATGATAGAACAGGCAAAAAATCTCATTCATAAAAAATGATTATTTTTTTATTTACCTAATGTTATAAATAAAAAATAACTAATTTTTTATTTAAAAATTAAAATTCACTAACTTATGTGAGACACTGTATATACAAAAAATTGCATGCTCATATCTTCAAAAATTACATCAATATTGACAAAAATCAAAAGATCGTAAAATTAACTTCATAAACGAAACTTTACTTAATAGCTCAATTTTAAAGCAACAAAAAAAAAAAAAAAATATATTTTTTTTTTGCTTCTGTGGCAAACAACGTTTTGCATTTTCATTTAGACATTATTTGCAATAAATTATAATTTCATAAAATTTATTTTATCGAATTTATGGCTACAGTTCGCTTCTCTTCGTTTTAATTTTTCGTACGAGAAAAAAATTATCTCTTAATTGGCTAAGGGTCAGACTTCTTTCAATAGCAATTTTACTAGTGATTTTTTCACGAAATTTTAAAAATTAATTGGCATGTTGTTGCACAAAAAGAGCAGAATTGCTATGCACTTTGTTCAAAAGGTTGTCAAGATTTTTAGGAATCTGCCGCCATTGGACCATGGACCCATCATCGAGACTGTCTTCAGGACATAGGTAACTTGGATAGCATCTATTTTTAGCGACCAATTTTTCATTTTCTTTTTTCTAGTATGAAGAATTTTTAATCAAGTGTAAAAGTCAAAATGAAATTAAAAAAACTAGTTTTTGCTCAAAACCAGCAAAAAGTTAACTAAAAAAAGAATAGTAAACTATTTAATTCCAAAAAATGTAAGTAAATATGAAATATGAATACAAACATGGACAAAAATGATAATAAGTAACATCTTATTATAAAATATTCGGTACATTTCTTTTACGGTTTATGATTTTTGTCCGCCTACGAGAGATGTTTTCTCTAAAAACAGGTGTCCGCCACCTAAACCATGGGACCTAAAAAATTGTCCGCCTACCGGAGATGTCCGCCTATGGGAGCTGTCCGTTAAGGGAGCTTTTACTGTATATAAATAACAACTATGGATATACAACAAAACTGACAGCACATGCTATGTGGCTTCGGTACAAGGGAATACACTCGATTCTTACAGGAGAATAAATGCGAATACTTAAATTTAAAAATACAATGTGGTATTATACCACATAATACATATGTATGTATGTATGTACATTTATACTTACTTACATACAACATACATACATATACTTTTATATACACAACTCTTTATGTTTCTTTTTATTTGTATATAAACGAAATATTTGTATATAATCCCAAAAAAGCAAAATATATAAAAAAAGTATGGCTCGTTTTGTATGTTGCAGAGTGAGTATGTGAATCTTTTTTTTCTAC
Source organism: Protophormia terraenovae (assembly GCA_951394005.1). Lineage (NCBI taxonomy): Eukaryota > Metazoa > Arthropoda > Insecta > Diptera > Calliphoridae > Protophormia > Protophormia terraenovae. The sequence goes on along the minus strand of OX596073.1, from coordinate 168,341,003 downwards.
CATGGTCGACTGAATTTCAATGGCTTGTTATTTTTGGAGGGAAGAGTATTGAGAATGAAATAAAAAAATTAAATAAATAACGAGATATAAAAAAAAAATTAACAACAAATTCGTATAAAAAACAGGCTACTAAATGATGGGATCGTACATGAGATGACAATGTATGGGATTTCAAAGAATACAGGGTGTTGAGTTGAATCAAATAATAACTTTAATTTTGATATAAAATTAGTAACAAGAAGGATAATTTTGCAATATACATACATATTTAAAATTTATTTGGAAAAGAATTATGTCAGCTAAGAAATTAAATTTAAAATAAAACTTTTTCTGATTTTTACAATTCAAGTAAAATTATTATTTTTTTTTTGAGAAACTATAAATATTAAGCTAATAATCGCGATCGTTACTTTGAATAAATTCACAACTTATTTGTTGAGGGGAAACTAGTTCCTATACGCATTTCGCCGGTTGCTTAAGCCAGCTCATCAGGAAACCTTTCCAAATTTAAAAAAAGTAAAGATATATTAGAGTGTAAACATTATAAACTCAATAAGAATTAAAAGTTCTACACTAAAAAATATCAAAGCTTAAACAAAGCCCAACAAAAATCGCTTTGCTTTAAAGTAGGAAGTAGCACAATAGTGTCAAAAAGAACAATTAAATACTTGGGGGTGATGATAGACGATCGTCTGAATTTCAAAAACCATATGGAGTACGCATGTAAGAGAGCCTCCTCCGTTTCAAACGCACTGGCCCGCATGATGCCAAATATTGGGGGTCACCGACAAAGCCGTAGAATGCTCCTCATACGAGTTACAAATTCCATACTTCTTTACGGAGCACCAGCTCCAATGATATGACATCTCTTTTCAGAAGAAGCTGTGTAAGAGTCTGCAGCGGATACCGCACTATTTCACTTGAGGTACCAAGCGTTATTTCAGGAATGGTTCCTATTGATATAACTGCTAACGAGCAATTTACCATTTATAACGGATTAAAAAATAGCCCAAATGTAGCTAGGAAAATTTTGAGCATATCTGAAAGGGAAAAGTCGATGCAGAGTTGGCTACGATGGTGGGAGAATTCGCAAAATGATAGATGGACTTTCAAATTGATCACAAACATAAAAATATGGTTCGACAGAAAGCATGGGGAGATTAACTACATCCTAATGCTGGTCATGTCAGGTCATGGGGATTACAGAAGTTAACTACACAGATTTAGGCATTATATATCTCTTAGATGTCCAGAATGCCCAAATGAGGACGAAAATGCGGAGCATGTAGTATTCATAAGCCAAAGACGTCAACTGGAAGTGTGCGTAGGCGAAAACTTGTCACCCGGAAACGTAATCGTAGTTATGGTTCCGTCAGAATACAAATGGGAGGCAATAAAAACATTTATTGATAGTAGTAACAGCGTAAGCTGAACCCTCCACGAAGCAAAACCGAATGGCAGTACCACGGGAAACATTGTTTTGAAGCAAGGGAGTGTAATGTATTACGTAGGTGCCCAATGGGTACGTTGTGCATGTTTTTTAATTCGGATTAAATACATCTTTGAGATTCCACACCTCCAGCGTCAAATAGATAGATAGATAGATAGATAGATAGATAGATAGATAGATAGATAGATAGAAATGAGTTATAGAAATGGAAGACGATATCACAACAACAAAAAAAAAAAAAAAAACAGTCATCCTGAAGAAATGCCACAGCTGTACCAGGATGATTTGGATAAGTTATTGTGGGGTCACTAGATGATAGCGCGCTATCAGTATGTCCAAAAAAAAGATATATAGGGAGATAGGAAAGAACGCATGTTCCACGACTCAAGGTATTTTTTGTGCACTCTTATATTTTCACCGTATTAATGTTAGGAGGTACTAGGGATTCCCTTAGGAAATGTGAACGAAGCAATTATATAGTACATGTTTGGATTTCTCATCATCCAAAATCCACACGGATTTTGGAAGATAATATAATACACTGTGGTCGGTAAATAAACCTATAGTACTCTGAGTTCATTCTGATAGAGTAAAAGCTACTTCTCTGGAAACAAACCTCTTAGCCTTCCATACTTTAGAGATTTTCTCCCATAGTTGAACAAATTCTCTCTCAACCCAGTAATTTTTATGTAAATTTAGCTAAGAAGAGATCAAACCCTTTGACCTTCTCCTCAAACATTCTCCAACTTTGGTCTAAATTTACCGGCGCCAGTATACCACCTGCTTAGAACTGTCGGTAATCTGCAATTTCAAGACTGATCCAACTACATATTCCTACCATAAGAAAATCGGGAATAGGATTATGTTGAAAAATTTTAACATCCTTCAAAGAGATTGAATTGAGCATATAATCAGTAAGGTTCCCTCAAGATTATATTGATTTAAAAGAGTATGATATCCAGCCGCGTTTTCAAAGTAATTATATATTGGGGCCTTTGGTGTTGTGTAGGTCTGTTCATTGTTCCATTTGCTTAGTGATTAATCTGCATGCCCACTTTGGTGTTATATAATTTCGCAGTATGATTAATATGCACGAAAATCTCGAATATGTCTCTACGCAATGTTTAAGGAAACATTTTTTTCCGGTCATTTTTTTTTTAAGATGGAATATCTCCAAAACCCTACGAGCTGTTTATTGGCTTACATTTATATACTTGGAAATAAATGCCGGTTGTGACGAACATATCAATATTCGGTGGTAATCTATAAAACTTAAACTATAAAACTTACGAATATTCCGAAAATAATGAAGATCACTTAGATTAAGTATTACAAAGTGAGCCATTGGAAGTCACCAAGGTACAATATAATGGTCGCAAAGTTGAAGAAATCAAGTAAATTGTTTTCTTCGTCAGTAGATTCAATGCCTTCTAACTGACCTTATGTCTTAAACGACATTAATTTGTTAGAGTCAAAATACAATTTAATCGATGGTTCCGCAGTTTTCAGGAATAAAATTGGAAAATTTGAACGTTTGGAAAATTACTACACAGAAAAAATTTGACCGTATATTTTTTTTTCAATTAACACAGTTGTTTTAAAGTTATGGGCAAAATACTACAAACACAGGGAGTCCGTTGTACCTTCATTTCACACTTTTCTGCTGATATCTCTTAAACAAATGCATGTACGATGACGAAATTTTGTACGGATTATTCCGTGGCCGATATGAACTTGGAAACAAAAAATGAAAAAGTTGATGGTGGGTATATAGATTCGTTCGAGCCGAATATAACATTCACGCTTGTTTATTTGGAAATTTTTTTCTGTTTTTCGTTTTTAGAAATTGATATAATCATTTTGGTGAGAGGTGCAACTTTAAACAAGTTTTTAATTGAATGAATTATTTACTAACATATTTGTTAATTGTGTGTACGAAATTCTGTAAAATAAAAATTTTCGGGGAAATGAATTGGTTCTATAAATAGATATTCAGCTCTTAAGGATTTAAAAAAACTGGAACGCGCTTCTTAATTTGTACCTAAATTCAAGTGCACTTCTATGTGAAACAAAATGCCACACCCGTTAAAACTTCCCTCCACGAGAAGAAACCAAAGAAAATAATTTCAAAATAATGTTGCCATGTTTTAAAATTGTTTGCTCTTTTTTTTTGTGTTGTGTGGCAACACATTACAATAAAACGACCGAAAATAACAGCAGCAAAAACAACAACTACTATAATAACAATAATAAAGAATAGCAGTAAAAAAGTGAAAAAATGGACTACACGAATGAAAAAGGAATCCGAAAAAGAAAAAACGATGAAAAAAATAAGGGCACGTGTAGAGTTAGTTGTTGTTTAACTGTGCGTATATACTACAACAACATAAATATTTGTTGTTGCAGTTTATGTTTTTTTTTTTTTGCAAAAAAGACTTATATACAACCGATTTTATATAATAAACATCCATATGTATATACAGACATACAAATACACATCCCTGTATATAATTTAAAGTAAATGGTTGGCATTGAATGTCAGGAACGTAATTATGGTGTCGTTGCGAAAAAATACACAAACGAGCAAAAAACAACAAATATTGAGCGAAAAAAAAAATAAAAAATAAAAAAGAAGAAGAGTTTACAATAAAACTTTTTTTGGGCTTTATTATTTTTTTTTGTTTTCTTCATTGTTATTATCGTTTACGAAATGCGAAAAAAAAAATAAAATTGTGTATTTTCAAAAAAGGAGTGCTTAATGGACGATGGATAGATGGTTTGGAAGATCGCATGAAAAAACGACGAATATTGCTGGCGGTAGTAGTACTCTGGTAATGTTAAAATGTTGTTGCTGCTGATGATGTTGATGATGATGGTGGTGGTGGCGGTTGGTGTTGTACGTTTTTAATGGCAATTTTCATTTTATTTTATTATTTTGTGTTTCGTTTCTGTTTTTTTTTTGGTTGCATTTTGCAACTTTAAAATTAATTTGCTTAAATTATGTTGATACACAATGTTTATTGTTTATTGTGAACTGGGCTGTACGACCGACCGAACCAAATACAACAATGTCGGGTAATCTACATTGTATTTTTTTTCCTTTTTTCTTAATATGTTTCAATGCCTGCATCCCGGCCCCAAGTTTTTAATGGAGTGGGTTCATTTAAATGAAATGCTTGTCAATGCATGTTCATACATTTATTTCTTAAATGCAAATTACGAGCAACAACAAATAACAAAGTGTTATAATGTCACTTTAAGTTCGCCAGCAAATGCTGAAATAAATAAAAAAAAGGGGTCAGATCATGGGAAGAAGTTGTTTATTTAAATTAATGAACATTTTTCAAATTGTAATTTGACCACCTTTTCTTATTCAGCTGCAAATATGTAATGAGACTCATAACAACCTCAAGGGACATAAGTTTCGTTTAAATAATTTGTTATTGGAATATTTCAAGAATTTTTAAATGAAAATTTCCGAAAAAGTAATCAACGTCACCGCAGTTAAATTAATATTAAGCAGTGTGTCACTTAAAGGTACAACATATTTAAGAGATCAAGGGCGGTATATTCCACCTTAAGAAAGATACTTTAATATGAGAACAATATTAGTAATAACGTTCTTAAGGCAGTTTTGAAGTAGGGAAAAACTACATGTTAGTATCACAGGGAAATTTTTACAGATTTTCTGTTTTTTTATATATGTACCCAACTTTTCTTAAAAGTATCCTTTTATGGAAAGAGAAAAGTAAAAATGGAGAATTTTTATTTTAAAATCGTCATTTATATAATTTTATAGAAATCGGATTTTAGAAATCATTATGAAGAATAATTAAAAAGTTAAATGATTAAACTAAGAAATTAAAAAAAAAACAAGCGCGTATGTTATATTCGGCCCGGCCGAATCTATATACCCACCATCAACATTTTAAAATTTTACTTTATAGAGGAGGGGGCGGTAAAGTGGGCGGACCACGCCCGATTTTGCTCATTTTCAATCCCAAAAAAACCTTATATAGGGCAAACACCTGCAGCACAGCTGTGATGACGCTCCAAATAAATTTCTTCTTTTCGCTAATCGTGGAAATATTAACTGTAGCCATCTGGTCCTTCTAAATTGAATTTTTTTTCATCGGGAAATACTACTCTGTGCCATTGTTTTTCCCATGTCATATTATGCCGGCTAAAAAGTAATATTTTTTTCTTTTCGAGATGGGTTAAAGTAGCTTTCTGTATTACACGCTTTACTGTTGCTAAGCTTGCTTTAACGACAGTTATTTCTTTGATTTTAGCAGCAGAGTCTTGGGAGTTTGAAGCACTTCTGATAATTGCTCTTCTATCTGCAGCCGAAAGAACATTATAGGTACCTCTTTTATATTTTTTCCATAATTGGATGGATTACGGAGATAATTACTGACCACACAACGAGTTCGACCAATTTTATTTGCTATTTGGCTAATATTTAGTCCAAATTCCTTATAGGCTTTGATTTTGCCAATTTCCTCGTTTGACAACACTTTTTTTCTTCCCATTTTGTAGGAATTCAAAACAAATTAGTTTAATTTTTATTAAAATCAATAAAAACATAATTTTCAGATGTTACTTTGTTACAAAATAAAATAGATACAAGAAAAATGTCGTATTCTGATGAGCTAAAAAAGAAATCACCATATTTTTAAAGAAGTTATATTAACTTTAATAAATTTATAAAAGCAATCTTTAAAAATTGTTTGTTTAATCTAAATGAAGGACATTAATGTTAACATCAAACTGAAACTGTAAAAACTTTAAATACTCTTATGAATTTTGAGAGGGAAACTGGAAAATCTGAATAACATTTATGTCGTATTCAGATGAGCGGCAGTGTATTGTATTATTTTGGTACAATTTTTTAGATATGTATTTATGATTATAAACAGCAAGTATTCAAATTATTGGTGAAAAATTCCAAAATTTTGGACTAACTTGGTCCTAAATTTTTGTTACGCCATTAAATGCTAGTCTTAAATTCGCTTCTTGCGATACCAAATTTTCATATTGTTTCTTTGGCAGAAATATAAAAAAATTCTTAAAACCAAAAAAAGGACATTTTTTCATTTTGATCTAACTCACGAAAGAATAATGTCAGGACGTATCAGTTATCTTATATTGAAGTAAATTTTCATTTGAGCTGAGAACATCGATACTTTTCATTTTGGGGCTCCCTAATGTAAATAGATCGATCACAACTAAATCAGTTTATAAACAACCGAGTTATTGGAAAATTATTAGTAATTGAGGCTCAGAAAGTTATCCTGAGTCGATTGGTATACTTAAAGATGGGTTTAGTAGGACCAATATTTTTGTTCGTTACAAACATAAGCACCCATCACATAATACCCCAACCACCTATGGTGGTGAAAAGTATTAAAATGCACTTAGAATATGTTCATAATTGAGGATGGTAAATTATAATCTTCAAAGGGCTAAGGAGTGAGATCGAAAAATTCTTAACATACATAATATTCAATAACTTGGAAACGGTTGATCTTAGAGTTTTCATTATTTTTTTTAGTCATTTGATAGTTTAGCACAGATCACAGAAATATATAATTTTTATGGTTATAACCACTAATTATAAAATTGTGGACCATTTTTGAAAACCCTTTCTTTGGAGATTTGATAGCTGCTACAGTGTGCACATCTTCTGTTAAAATCTTCGGTATTTTGGGACACCTTTCTTGTGCTCTTGAATTCACTTTTCACAAGAGCTCAATATCTCTCCACTGGTCTAAGCTATGGACAATTTTGAAAATTGACAAAAACTATGTTATTGAATTGGTACCACTCCAAAGCTTTCTTATCGTAGTGACATGATACCAAATGGGTCCAAAAATATGTGGACATGTTGTGCTTTCTTAAGAAAAGAAGAAGTCTTTTTTGCAAATATTCCTTTATGCATATTTTGGTATTTATAGATCCGAATGTATCAAATGACTTTCCTGTTTTGCCGCAACTGCAAAAAGCTTGTCATACCATGAATATGGTAAGAAATTTTTGCTGCTTTTGAGTCTTAAACTTATCTCCAACATTACTTCGAGCATTAGCAATAAAAATTTTTGAGACACAAGCTGTGAAGATTCTGCCAGCACCTACGTTTATTCGTCAATTATACAGCTTGAGTATTTTTGTATGAAATTTGGTTTTAAATTCCGAGTCCTATTTTTGGCTTGTAATTTTTTTTTGCAGAATTCCAGTTTGGAATTTTTTGAACTTTATATGTTATCAACTCTCCCATTAGCTTTAAGTTTTCGAACCAAATAGTCGAAGCACTGAGAAAACTGAGCAGATTTTCTACCAGATGTGTTGGAGTTCCTTTCAATATGCCTTCAATTGTCTGGCCTTCCCAATAACATGTGGTCCTTTTTTATTACCGAACTAGGTTTCACATCAATAGTCAAATTCTCCTGATACTGTTTAATAACATTAGAAACGGTTTTACGGACAACATTTAATTCTGTGGCCAATTATTTGTAAGACCTATTTGGATTTTTTGAAATTTTTTAATAACTTGTAGGACGTAAATCTTTTTCGTCACTTATTTTGATGAAAATAAGGGCAAATTAATATGGTTGTTATTAAAAATAATAACTGAAGTATTTTTCCATGATAACTAGATAAAAAAAAAATTTTGAATATTGATTCCGAAAAAAGTTATGAGACAAAATGTGTGTTAAGATTTTTTCGATCTCACTCCTTATTCAGTCATTTAGAACTATAAGATTAATAGTATTCATTTACGACTCTTGACTGGAAGATATTCATATTTTTAAGATATTTAAAGTTGCCATTTTCTACTCTTAAAACTCAGCACAATTTCTCACCTATCCCATTCAAAACTTTTTCATACCCAAAAAACCATTTGCTTAAACTTTCTTTCTTCAAATAAGTATTTAGCCAAAGGCCAATTTCCATAAGAATTCATCCCAAATATCTGCAATACCTCAATCCACTACTCATATTTTTCAACATTGTCAAAGATTTTTGTTTAAACTTTATGTAAATTTTAAACAAAATATACTTAAACACACCTTTCCCCTTCCTCCCGATCAAAAGAGAAAAGTTAATCTTGGTTTTCGTTTTCTTTTATTTTTTTGTGTAAATAATAAAGACATAAGAAGATAAAAGAGACCTTAACACGCACAAAATTTCTCTAAGGGAACACGCATGTATGTACACAGGAAGTCTTGGAAACACCACGCAAACTGCAACCAATACCAATACTATTTGTACCATTATTATATTTATACTCATTCTTAGGAGTTTTCTTTTTCCTGCAGTCTTTTAATTTTTTTTTTTTTTTGGAACAAAGATGATGAAGACTAATGTCTGACATTATATTGACTTTATAACAGGGAATTTAGTTGGCTGCGTGTCAAAATTGTGGTTTGTTGTAAATAAATATTTAATAACCAAAAAAACATTTTATATGTACATTAGAGTGCTCCAAGCTTGTAAGAAGGAAAAAAAATGTTATCCTTCAGGCCCCCTAAAATTGTTCTATGGGTTATAAAAATACGTCGTGCAAAAAATTAGGGCAATAGGACTACGTTAACTGGTGCCGCAACGGCTCTGAAGTTTGAAGATGCATTTACAAGGGGGAAAATATGCATTTTTTTCGGTTTTCACAAAAATGTCATTAAACAATTAGTTTTGCATTTTATTGTAAAGGAATCGTAATGTACACAGAATTAGCGTTACAAAAAGATATAAAACACAAAAATTGGTTGAAAAATTTAAAAGTTATTGAAAATTCCCCAGGCCATTAACGTGTCTCAGAGCACTTGAATTCCAAATGTGACAATAAAAAATAAATATATTTTCGAAAATATTCGAATAAAACAATTGTATTACTTAAAATATATCTGTAGTTACCTGAATATGAGTTTTTGTCCTTATAGAATAACGTAAACCTGTTCTCAGCTATGGTCAAAAAATGTTGATATTTTTAACGGTCGTTTCAAAACTCAAATTTCAGTTTTTTTGATACTTTGTTAAACAAATTTCAATATTTTTGGGAGATCTCATAGGGATTTATGAACAACAGATAACGGAATAAAACAGTAAAAAAATTAGGACAATACCTCTTATAGTTTGCCTGTACATGCATTTTGAATTCAGCGGATTTCGAAAAAAAAAACATTTTTATGTAATATTTTGGCAAATCAGCCATTTTATTACACTGTTATGTATTTTAAATGGAACTTTTTTAAAATTTTATAATCCACATAATTCTAAATATAAATCAAGAGTTTCTTGCAATTTGGACGACTTTAACCCATAAACTTTAAAGGTCAAATTTTGTAATATTTGCAATTTTTGATGGAAACTAGTCGAAATTTTATATATTTTTCGATAGATTATCATAATACTTAAGAAATTTATTTATTTACAACCGATATTTACAATGATAGTGAAAAAAAATAAATTAACCCTTAAACGGCATTGGGGTCAAAATGACCCCGATGTTTAAAAAACATGCCAATTTGAATATATTTCAATAAAACCTGTTTGCAATCCCATTAATTCAGCAAATTGATAAAAAAAAAAAAAAAAATAGGCATTAACCCTTTTTGAATATGGTGCCTCATTAATTCAGCAAATTGATTAAAAAATTGGGTGCTAACCCTTTTTGAAAGGTTCAGCAAATTGATAAAAATAAAAAAAATTCGAAACTTCGTTTTTTTGGAGCACTATAATGTACATACATATGTAAAATTCGCATTGTTAGTAGTATGTATAATGTAATTGGTTGTAATATTAAATTTACATGTTTTTATTATATTTTTGGTATTTTTAGTTTTTGATTTATTGTTTGGTTAATTGTACTTATTTTCACATTTTTTCCCTTAGTTATGTTTATGATCATAATTGTAACTAACACTTCCTTTTTAGAACAGAAATAAATAGAGAATCTGTTTATGCTTAAGTACACTTAAGTTTGTAATGAGTTTGTTCCTTTTAGATTTTTTAAGAGGTTGCCTATCAATTATGATCATTTCAAATTTAAGTTAAATTACACTGGTTGTAAAAAATAAAAATAAAAAAAATACTTCTAAAAGACGAAGAGTTGATTGGACTTAATGAATTTTGATGTGCTAAACACGAATCTCCCTCAATTTTGTAAATTTTATAGGCGTGTCTAATATTTTGCTTGTAATAACACGTGTATATTTTATCATAACTCAATAACGGTTTGTACGATTGATATAAACGATATAAAGAGCGGTCCAACCAAAACGCACGATGTTAATTGTAAATAAAACAAAAAGTTTTTAAATATTTTATATTATGATAGAAAGATCTACGACAATTATGTGTGAAACAAAATATCGCCACGGCTTCGGTGGCATACCTCAATCCGATGGTCCATATTTTCAATGACTGAGACATAATTGAATTTCAATGTCGTTAATGTTCCGAATTATATCATCCTTTAGCTTTTGAATTGTTCAAACACTGAAACAAAGAAATGCTACATTAAGTTGGGCAAAAACCTTGACATTAAGGTGTGACTCACAATTAATATCAAGCGTTATGGTTGGACCACCCTTTACAAAAAGATGAGGATTAAAAATGTCTTCAATACAACCTAACATAATTTTGTTTTACATGCTCAATATTTTCGGTGGTAAGTATTTAGAAATTTCTTTTAAAATTTAAGCTGTAAGTGCTAGGAATAAAATAAGTCATGTATCATCAAAATTGGTTTACCATTGGTTAAGTGAAAATATCAATTTATATATCGACAATTCCATGAAAGAACGCCCAAAAAAGGACATTATTTTTACTTGATGGCTTTCAATTTCTGTACAAATTTGTATACACAAAATCCATTATGACCTTTGTCGATTCAAGTTTTCAGTTTCGCGAAATTGCGAAAACTCTCGATTTTATTTCGCTTTTTCAATTTATAAAAAAACCAAAGAAATTTCAAAAGTATGTAACTTTGAAAGCAATATCTCTGCGAAGGCTTTGTGAATTTTAGTGATTTTTTAAATTTTTTAACTTAATTGAAAAGTTTGGAATTTTTATATTAAAATAAAACTGTAAAATTTTTGGGACTCGAAAATCTACTATGCATAATCTAATTAAAAATAATCTAATCTAAAAAAAAAAATAATTAAAAAGCATATAAAAGACTATTGTATTCGTTTAGAGTATTTCAGTCAGCATTTCCAAAATATTCTTTTCGTTGCAAAATATTTTCACAATATAAATGCAATTTCTAGATGCATTTTTGATATTTGGGAATTCATTAAATTTATATTTTTTTGAAGTGTATTTAAAAATGTTTTGTTTATTATAAATTGAAACAATAACACTGGTCGACAAAAAAAAATTTTTTTTTCGTGCTCCTTTAAAAAAAATATGTGGACTAGATGGAATTCCGTATGCTAAACTCGAATCTGCTTTCAGTTTTTTCCCATCAGGTCGAGATTTTTTTATGGGCGTGTCTAATATTGCGTCCTAAATAAGCCGATTACTCGATTATATTTTACTATAATTCGAGAACGGTATGCACGATTTATATAAATATACAAATTGGCTTTAAGTCGTTCTACTAACAAATTTTTATCTGCTCAATAGTTTTGGAGATATTTCGAAATAAGTGTCCGAAAAAAATTGTTTCATGCTAAATTCAAGATTTATTTTTTTTTACTAAAACTACTTTTAAAAAGTGAAAACATCAAACATGTTTCAGTTTATCATCTTTATCTAAAAGCTGGTAAAACTACGAGTAAATAAAGCCATGTATCATAAAAATTGATGCACAAATTTTTATTGCATTCACAGTTAAGTTAGGATACCCATGCATACCTACAGTTAAGTGGAGATACTCTAGTGGGAAAAAATTTTTTTTTTTTCGTCTTAAATAAAAAAATAGGTGGATTAGATGGAATTTAACGCGCAAAATAAGAAACAGCTTTTACTTGTTTTCTATCACGTATTGATTTTTTTTATGGACATGACTACTATGACCCCGCCTTTATGCAGTCACACTTGTATAACTCGAGAACGGTTTGTCCTATTAAGATAAATTAAACTCCAATATATAGCGACTTAAATTGTCTTTAAGCTGAATTTACATAATTTTTTGTTCAGTTAATATTTCCGTAGTTATTCGGTAATTAATAGCGAAAACATTAAATTTTTATTTTTTGATAATTCTTGAGCGAATAAAAAATATTGTTGACATACCTTGAAGACAATTTTCGTATGCATCTTTTGGTGTATCATTTATCAAAATCGTGTAAACAGTTCTTGAGTTATAGTCTAAATTTGACAAACCATTCTCGAATTTTATAGTGTGACTACTGAATAAGGTATATTAATGAATATTAGTCATACCCATAAAAAAAAATCAGTACGTGATAGAAAAAAAGTGAATGCAGATTCTTGTTTAACTTGTCAAAATCCATCTAATCCATCTATTTTTGTTTCAAGAAAAAATAAAAAATACATTTTTTTTCCCACTACTGTATTTCTACTCAATTCTATGTAACATGGGTATTTTTACTTAACTGTGAATAAAATCAAGATTTGTGCATCAATTTTGAAAATACATGCCTTATTTTATTCACAGCATTTAAGATAAAGATATAAACTGAAAAATTTTTGATGTTTTCATTTATTAAAAGAAATTTTAGTAACAAAAAAATTTGAAATTTTGCATGAAAAAGATTTTTTTTGGACACTTATTTCAAAATAACTTCGAAACTATTGAGCACATAAAAAAAAAGTTTGGGTGATTTGTAGATGATTTTAGTACGCATCTTTTGGTGCATCACTTATGTCAATCGCAGCGTTCATCGTTCTTGAGATATGAGGAAATATACTAGAGTAATGGCCTTAATATTAGACACGCCCATAAAAAAAATCCAGACCTGATGGAAAAAAACTGAAAGCAGATTCGTGTTTAGCACATCAAAATGCATCAAGTTCAGCTATTCGTCTTTGGGAGAGGATTTTTTTGTAGACCAGTGTAATCGGTTATTAGACGATCAGCTTTTAACCTCGAATAATTATTTGTCGAATAAACCGAACAATATGAAAACCCGAATAATTGGATACTCTAGTATTTACACAATAATGGGTACTTTAGATATAATTATACATGCAATAAATTTTCTATCTCTATTTAAAAGAAGTAAAAAAGTAAGGAAATTGGTCATGATTGGTCTATTTTTCACCTCGCTCCCATACAAATACCTCTCGAATAGGGTTTTAACGCTTAGAAATGCCTTATTTATATCACTATTTAATAAAAATCAGTACAAATAAGTTTTACAACAGATTTAATCGACATACAAAATTTCAGGAAGACTCGTAAAATCGCACATAAATTACAGTAATAATTACACAAATACATTTAAAATAAGCAAAAATCATATAAACTAATTTCATATTAGGTAAATTTTAGAAAATTTCGGAAATCATTTTAACGCACAAAAGCAATGGTGTAGGGTGTCATGTTGTGGGGATAAACCGATTACAACTTTCTTACTTGTTTTTTTTTTTTTTTTTAATTTGCTCCTGAATTCAGTAACCCTAAAAACAAACAGAAAACTTAGTTTTAGAAAGATACGGCTACAAAACAATTTTGGACGCCATATTGTTTCCGCCATTTCGAATTTTTAATATTTTCGATAATTTTATAGAATACAGATTTTAAAGTTTTCTTTGACAAATTTATCGATCATAAAAAAATTATTTTTGAAGAAATTAAAATAACATAAAGAGACATGTTGAGTCCACCATTTTTTTTTTAATTCTGATTTCAGTTTACACAAAATTTTAGCTGGATCAGAAATATTTTTAAAAATTCTGGTAAAAATTTTGGTTCCGTCATTTTGAATTTTTTGTATTTTTAATTCATTTTTGGAATCAGTAAGCTCAATAACCTTGAGATATGAATTTTTTGCCATATCCGGCAACGGTAAAGAGTTTTGGCCAAAATCTAACTCCCTGGTATTCTGTGCAATGGTGCAAAATCGAAATTGTATGTCTTTAGAAATGTGTAAAGGTCACTTCTCATACATAAGTTTAACATAATATTGGCGTAGCAGAGGAGTGTAGAATTTTAAGTTTGGAGAAAGGATTTGACAAACCCTGCAGGAGCGGAATTGAATACTTGTGACATAGAAATTTTCACATCGTTTGCCCAGTGTTGGTTTCTTACGCAATAATTTTTAAATAGTTTTACAACCTCTTAAAGCTCTCGATAAAGCCTATGTACAACAGGCTTGCATTATTTGCATTTAAAATTTCAACTTTCTCAATTTTGAAAAAACCGTGGTTCAGTTTTTTCAATATATATCCCAATATTGTTATCAGATTTTGTAAAATGTTTACCCAGTTTGTTGATATTAGAGTATCCAAAAAACCGACTTTTTTTAGAAAACCGGTTTTCGGTTTAACCGAAAAATCTCATTTTAGAAAAACCGATTGGCCGGTTTTGGACTATGGAAAAAGCCGGTTAACCGGTTTTGAGTCATTTAATTTCTTAGTTATAAAATATCATATTTTTATGCCATTTTTTTTTTAAACAAAAGCCAAAATTTATATGTGAATATAAGTTTTACTCAGAAAAAATAATAAACTATGGTGTCCACTATTTCAAAACTAAAGGTTTTTGTTTGACATTATAACTTCTGAGAAATTATTGTTTTAATTTGTATACCCACCATTAAAAAGATGGGCCTTATATTCAGTTGCTCACTCCGTGTGTAACATGTCGAAAAAATCATTTGAGACTCCACAAAGTATTTATTTTCTGGGTCCTGGTAAGATTCTGAGTCGATCTAGCTATGTCCGACCGTCTGTCTGTTGAAAGCAGGATAGGGCTCGGAAGGGACCACCTATGGGGACGAAATTTTATCTTATATAAGGTTAGTTCGATATTGAAAATGGGCAAAATCGGTTAATAAACTTTTTCTTGTTCGCACCAGGACAAAACGTTGGCAGAGCAACACACACTATTTTTTTTACATTTTGTTCTAAGTGGGCGTAGCATTTGTCGAAAAAATCGTATCGTATAATTGTCCGAACAAGAACAAGTTTGCCCCACACTATCCGAATACATGAGCGCACAAAATTTTGTTCAATGTGCGAACCAGAAAAAGGCTCGTGTAGACCGGAAATAAAGCGTTAAATCGTCAAAAAAAAAAAAAAAAATTTTGCTGAATTGTTCTCTAGTAGCAAATGTCAATGCTAAATTGTTTTGTAAAGAGAAATTTATATTTTCATTGCCGTTGTTTCTTGTAAAATATAGTTCAGATGACAGCTTAAAATAATTTTCCTTCAGAATTATTTATAATATTGGAAAATAAAATAAAGAATAGAGTTTATTTTAAAACTGAAAACTAATACCGTAAGATTTACTAAGAAATTCTTCCAAAAAACGAAAAGGATTGATATAAATTGGCAGTGTATTTTAATCTGTTTAAACCATAAATGTAGCACTGAAAAAGCTAAAATGGCAACACTTGCACTCAATAGTTTGATTATTTCAACTATTTAAAGAGAATTGTAAAAGTTAAATAAGCAATCTGTAATTTTTATTGCTTTTACATAAACCATCTATTTTTAGTCATTTAAATAACTTTTCTTTTTTTGGATTCTTTTTCTGAGTAAAATTACATAAAAAGTTAAATAAAATGCTGTTCTGAAAAAAAAAAAAAAAAAAACGGTTAACCGCCTTTAAAAAACCGGTTTCGTACAAAACCGAAAATTAGAAAGAAATCGAAATCGACAACAGGTTAACCGGTTTTCGGTTTTGGATACTCTAGTTAATATCTCTTAAGAGTCCAGAAATAAACGATTTTGAAATTGAAAATTATAAAAATCATATTTTTTTGTTTTTACAGACTCTTAAGAATTTGAACTATTTTATATCAAAATTTTTACTTTAGCCTATATGTTCTAAAATCCAAAAGGCTAGTTTGGCCAACTGAATACAGTTTCGAAAACTCAAATGTATTCCAAAGAATTTGCCAATGGTTTTTTTCCAAACCTGTGGATTATGAATTTTATGGCCAAAATTAAAAAAAAAATCCATTTCCTTTTACAAAAATCTTAATTTTTTCTACACTACTATTAATGATTATTATAAAACTTTTTTTGTCCTGCGGGAATTTTAATTCATTTAAAATAAAAAAGAATTTGTTATCGGGGCCTAGTATTACTTTAAATATTGTACACATTTTTTGTATCGCATATTTTTTGCACTCCTTTTATAACATTTGGCAAAAAAAATCTTATTGTACTTTATGTACAATGTTTGTATATTACATAATAATCCATATATACATACATATGTATATGTAGTAGTATTTACTTTAAAAACAGGGGTGCATAATTTATATACAAACATTTAATAAATATTACATGTTTTACAAAAATTATGTGGTGGTTTAAATTTGTTTGTTATATATAAAAAGGCAAAAACAACAATCAATTTTATACAATGTGACTGTTTTGAAGGTCAACTAAGTATGTATGTATGTGCTTTTGTGATTCATTTGTATATACGAGTATTTTTTTATATTAAAAAAATGATGACTCATAAGAATTATTTGTAGTTGTAAAAAAACAAGTGTGAAAATTATAAATATGCAGTTTTGTTTTAAAATAATTATATTAAAATCATCCCATTTTTGTAGTTATTTAATTACTTCAACCCACACAGTAAGTGTTACGTAGTTAATATAAATTTAAAACTGATTTTAAATGTTTTAAAGTATATAATTTTCCTATTTTTTATTTTATAAAAATTAATAGGGGAAACTGGGGTATTGTAGAAAATTTTTTTCGTGTATTTTTTTTTTTAATATTGCAATATATTTCTAAATATATTTCATCTATGAAATCTTAGACTTTATTGTTTTTATAGCGCAAGCAAATAAAATATACTTTTAAAGTCTTTTTAGGAGCTGATGTTTATGAGAAACATATCCAAATTAAGACAATTTTTAACTCAGTGAATACAAAATTTAATTCTTTATTATATAAATATGTTAAAGTGCCTCACGAAAAAAAGTTGCAAATTTACACCTCTAGAAATGAAGATTAGTACGATATGTTCTTATATGATTCCAAAGTTATTACGAGATCTCAATGTTTACATTTACGTGAGCTGGACCATTTTCAAAAAACCTCTAAAATATTTCTTTCAATATCATTATAAAAATTTTAGTTATAAGGAAATTAACTTAAAATTATAATAGTGGCATACTACAACCTTTAATATTAATTTAAATTATTATATTATTATTATGTCTCTTTTTAGCTGCGGAATATTAAGATTTTACTAACATTTTTTTATCATATTATCTTTGTTCAAATATATAATTTTATATATTTCGGACATTTTTCAAAATATATTAGGTTTTAATGTACCATAGGAATAGTCTATCCTATTATTATTGAAGATAACATGTAATTAACCCATTAGTAGCCAGATTTGTTGCATTTAGTTCCCAAAAGGTTAAATTAGCAATTTTTGCAAATAAGTCGCATGGAAGTACTTATTACACTTAAATATTGATCAATTTGTGAAAAAGATAATAAGTTTATTTAAAACCGCGATAATAATCGAATAAAAATCTAATAAATTTCAAAAAGGAGTTTTTGAAATTTAGCCAATTCACCACTTTTTTGATCAATTTTTGCTTTTGAGGACATTTTATATCCTTAACTAACCATTTATTTGGCGTTAAAATTAATTTAACCAATTATGGACAGGAAATCCCAAAATATTATTCGTGCAACTAATGGGTTAAATGAATGCACATATCGGTAGTATTGAATGAGATTTTTCCAATGACACCCTAAAATATAATTTACGATGGAAAATTTCTAAAATATTCAAACTTAAATAAAATACTATTTTAAAATAAAATCGTTGAAAATTTTACTAAAATTTAAATTTCGCGAGAATGAAAACAATTATTAAAATACTTTTTGTTCAATATGTATTAGACGTCGTTTTTCTATCATATGTTGTAATTTTTTTGACAAAAAGTTAAAAATTATGTTTACTGTCGATCGAAAACCATATTTTTGGAGGTCTTTTAAAAATGGTCCAGCTCACCTAAATGAAATAATTGAACCGACATATTTTGGGAAAGAGTTTAAAACATATCAATCTTTAATTTTAGGGGGATACATTTGCAACTTTTTTTGTCCCCATACAAATCAAGGCACTTTAAAATATGTGATGATTTAGTAAAAAATTAAAACATGGGAAAATTAGAAATAACTTAACGTCATAGCGATAAGTCTAAAAATTAATTTAGACATATTTGAGATTTTTATTATTTTCCTCCTTAAACCAACATTTTAATTTTTACCTAAAAATATTTGATTTGAACAAACATCCAAAAACAATACCAAATATAATATAATAATAAGATTTATGCAAATCGTTAGACCATAATACATTCTATAAAATAGTTCCGTTAGAGGGTTTAAAAGGTTATTGGTTGACATTTTATAATAGTTAGATTTAAGTATGCTCCACTTTACAACAATCTCCCCTACATATTAGTTTAAAGTGCTATACTTATTTAGATTATGTATATGAATATTAGGGTATTCACTCGAGTATTGTTTGTTCGATTAATCGGCGAAAGAAAATCAAATAATTGTTCGATTAAATTAAAATGAAGAATTTCGAGTAACAATTTATTCGAGCAAATTATGCCGATTAATCGAATAATTCGAGTAAAAAAATATTTTTAATATTTCCTTTCTTAACTAGTTTTTAGGATGTTTTAATTTTAGTTTCCTAAAAAATTTAGCTTAGAAACAATGTTTCAAAATTTGTATAGAATGTTTCGAATCTAAAAGTGGTACCATAAATTGGAATTTATTAAAAAAATTGTATTTAATAAAAAGAAACGAATATATGCATAAATTACAATACGTAGTTAAAGGTCGTTTTTTAATTACAAAAATTAAATAAAAATTTAAAAGTCACTTTAAAAAATTTTAAAGTAAAATTCAAATAATTTTAATATAAATATAATAAATAATAAGAAATATATTTAAGGAATTTTAGCTTGATTTGGAAAAACATATTTTTGGTGCACTGTTTAAATACCAATAAATGCTCAGTCTCGTGTAGAGGATGTGATGGTTTGAATGAAATTTGTAATATAGAAGGAATTTGGACTTAAAATTAAGATTAGCATGTAAACTCGTTCTTTATGTTAAGAATAGCTGAACCACTTTATCTAAAAAAAAGATCCAAAGTGCTTTTTCTCATTTTTAAAATGCAATAACTCAGAAATTAATAAATATATTTTCGCATATCTTTCACAGCCTAACGGACAAATATCCAAATAATATTTGTGTAAAATATTATACTGAGTCGTTTTTACTATATTATAACAAAAATAGGAATAAACGAGAAATAAAATATTTTACATTTTGGTAGAAATTGTGGTTTAATTAAAAATAGAGCCAATTATAATTCCTACGCGTACATTTGGGATAAAGAATTATTTATTTTAAATTTACAATAAATTTGTCCATTAAATGCAGAAAAGTAAGTAGTTCTAACTAAATGTATATTTGACTAATTTATTATACAAGTTTATATAATTTCTTATATTTTTACACTGATATTGTTAAACATTTTTCCACAAAATGGAACTAAAACATTGTCACGAGATCACTATAAAACAAATAATAGTAAATTATCATTTGCATAATTTTAAATGATCATCTTAATGTCTTTTAAATATTAAACATAATTGAACAATGAATTATAAAATATTATAAAACCTTATACCCAAAATAAATCTGGGTTTAGTAGATCTTCGATACTTAAAAATATTGTACAAACATTTTGTATATAAATGAAAACCTCTGTTGTACATAGGTTAGTATGTGTCCAAATTAAAAAGCGAGGTTATGAGACAAAATTGTAAATTATTCCAAAATGGATAAAAACTTATCATTAGTTTTAATTTTTATCAAAGGTATTTATAATTACCTTTAAATGGGAATAATTTTTTTCACAGTGTAAAAACTAGTCATTTTATAGCGTCACAAAAGTTACAAAAAGCACTTCGGACTACCCTTAATATAAAATTTGGTTCAAATTGATAGACCAAATTTGTTAGACCTATTTATTTAACTATTAATGAATATATTAAATATAGATAGAGAAACAACGGCATTATCAAAGCAAAAGAAACAAGTATTCATAAATATTTACGCAAATTTTAATTTTATATTATTTTGGAAAGACTATTTCTTATTTTAAGCTATATTTTTGTTTTCATTTTTGATACGCATTGAAAAATCGAGTAAAATTTTAAGATATAAATTAATCGAATAACTCGAGTAACTTAAAAGATTTAATCGATTATTCGAGTAACTTAAAAACTGCATTTTCGAGTTATTTGATTATTCGAACAATGAAAAAGTCGAGTAAAATGAATATACAGATTGTATTGAACAAATATTGAAAAGCTGCTATTTTTTGCTGCTGACATTTTGCTAAGTTTAACTAATTTTTATTTCTAACCCATTAATGCCCACGGAGATCTACCCTAGGTAGATTAGCCGTTACATATATGTAACAGTGGGTGTTACCCAAATTTTAACCTTACATTAAGATAATTATATGATTTATGCACTTTACTTAAATTTCGGGAAGTACTATTTATGGACACTGTGGTCTAGTGTGGACTAATTCCTTTCAAATTTGGTAGACTAATTTATGCATACCAAATATGTAGTATTGCTAGATTTTATCAAAATCTGACTATATATATGTCACATATAACCATTTAACTTATATTCAGTGAATATCTTTGTATGGGAACTAGGTGAAAATATGGACCGATCATAACAAATTTTAGTAATAACTTTTTTTTTGTCAAAAAAACCATTCATTCAAAATGTTATTCAATTATTTCCAAAATTGCGAGCTCGAGGTCTTAAAAATTCAAAGATCCGACAAACATTTCAAAATGGTTTAAAATCGAGATTCGCAAATATTAAAATAGAATATTTCTAATGAACATTTTGGTCTTTAAGGTGTATGCTATTAATAATTCTTGAAATTTATGTTACTTTTTTGCTTTCAAAAATTTTATACTTAAATAAAAAATAAAAGTAAATATACAATTTTGATAAATTGTCAATTTGACCACTTGACGTCTGCATTTTGATACAAAATGGTTTACACTAATTCTTAACAATATTTGGCATCATATATAGTAAAAACTATTTATTTCTATTATAATATCAGACTATATTTTCTGACTCTAGTTTATGTCATATGAAAATAAAAATTTTATTAATTTAAAAGTACTAATTTTTTTTTTCACTTTGGACTTTTTTTTCACGACCTTACATTAGAGTTGACGAAAAATGTTGTGAACAAACATTGTGTAGAAAAGTGTCAGTTACATAAAAATTTTATCATAAACGCATTTTTGATTTATTGCCAAAGTTCTCCATATAGTTGTCCTTATGTGCAGAGTAGGAAATTTTTTATTTTTAAATTAACTCAAAACGTAAAAGTTTAATTATATATTTTTTTCGACCCCATTGAGAAGCTTAAGGGTTAAATGCAAGGTGCAATTATTACCCTATGATGTCATTTTACTACTCTTCCTTGATACTGTTTTTTCTTTGCAACTTTATTATTTATCTTTTTTATTTGCTTTTTATGCTCCTTCTATGTTTGATGATCTATAATTAGGTCATTAAAAAAAAAGAACCAGGAACAAAACAAAAACAAACACAAAACAACCTAGTATCCTTGATCATCAAAACAACACTTATTAACACATATTTGTGTATTTTAAGCTCTGTTTTTATACAAAATTCTTTCATTATATATTTTTTTTTTATTTTAAGCATCAAAATATACATACACATGTACAATGTATGTATGCATACATACGTATTTATGTATATAATTTTGATCATATGTTTCCCCCGGTTTCTTTTTTTTTTTTTTTGTAGATATTTATGCAAGTGTGTAGTATGTGTTCTCGTATAATCCTTTAAAATTGACTTTTGTTATTTTTTTATTATTATTTTTATTATTTTATTCTCCCATTTTCTAGACCTTCGTTATTTGTTCCAAAGTATCAAGAATTTATTCTTTCTTTTCATTTTACAAAAAATATATTACGCAATTTAGATTTTGTTATACCTGGTTTAATTGTTTGTTGTCGTCGTAGAAAAGGAGACAGGTTTGTTTTGTTTTTGTTTATAAAAATTCCTGAAGAAAACAAAACCAGAATAGAAAGAAGGATGTTGTTTTTTGTGTGTATAAAAGTCGTAGAAGATATGATTATATTGCGCAGTTTCAAAATAAAATGCGTGTTTGACATGAAAGAGTGTTAAATGATCATTATGAGTTTGTTCGTGCATTTTAATACTCGTAGTATAAATTAAAAGAATTTTTGCAAGGAATCCACAAATAAATGCGTATAAACGAAATAACGATTAATTCTGCTGTGTTGGAAATCACAAGAGGGACATTTAAAATAATAAGTCGTAAATAAAAAATATCCAATTGAAAAATAAAAAATTATCAGAATAAGAAAACAAATAAAAGTTGTAAATAAACTCTCCTAAATATGGTTCCTAATTTAAAAAATTCCAAAAATTTGTAATTGAAGCTAAGTGAGCTAAAATGAAATATGAAATATTTGTACTACTGCTGTTTTAAACAAAATTTCCCTTAAAGGATTCTGTAAATTAGTAGCGAATTAAAATCGTATTGGAATTTGAAAAAAATATTCAATATATTTAATAAATTATTAATCGAATTTTATATTTTAAAGCTGATTATTGTTCTTAACAAAGGTTAATTGTATACTAGCTAATACCCGGTGTGCTTCGCCACCCCCCGAAGTGAAATACATAGTAATTAAAGGATTAAAAAATATACTTATTTTTGTATTTAATTTTTATGGGAGGGACCATACCCCCATAATCCGCTAATTTATTAGACAAATATTTTCATGGATGTCAAAATTCTTTGTGCAAAATTTGAGCATTCCAACTCCAATAGTTTCCCAGATATACGAATTTTTGCATTTAATTCGTATGGGAGGTACCATGTCCCCTACTTCTAGTCCGCCCATATTTTTCTTAAATATTAATATTGATACCAAAGTGGCTCCGACAAAATTTTAGAACTCTAACTGTTATATTTTCTCAGATATGATAATTTAATATTTTCTTAATATGGGAGGAGCCACGCCCACTATTGCTAGTGTACCAATTTTTGTCCAAAATATTTATACTGAAGCTAATGCTAGTCGTACAAAATTTGAGCTCTCTAACTTAAAAAAAAAAAAAAATTTGGTATTAACTTTATATGAGAGATGACACGCCCACTATTTCTTTTCCACTCATTTTTGCACAAAATGTTGACACTTAAGTTTATTGTACAAAATTTTGAAAATGTAACTGTTATAGTTTCCTAAATTTACGGAATTTGGTATTGGCAAGCAATATTGGGCGTGGGATGTGCCACACCCCCTATTGCTAGTTCGCCTATTTTTTCAAGAATGTTCATACAGGTGTCAAAGTTGTTATGCAAGCCACGCCTACTTTTAAAATATCCTTTATTTTTATAAATTTTGCAAAAAAATATATCCGAAAATCATACAAATAAATTTTTTTTTTTTTTTTGAGTATGGGAGTGGCAGTAATTATACCCGCCCAATTTTTGTAGGAATGTTTACGACCTTATCTACTAATAGAATATACAATTTCTGACCAATATCTCCTAAACTGGATTTTTGTCGTTCTAAAACTGGCAAATGTGATACTGTGCGGTGTCAAATTGATGCCAATTCGGTATCAAATTTTGTTAATGATTTGAACACGCTTTCATTCCGATTGTTAATTGCAGTTTGAGAATTTTGCAATATTAAGAATAAATTCAAATGTTTGGCATTATATAAATCAAGTTCAGATGGATACTTTTCATATGCATAAGTGCAAAATTATTGAAAGTTCGTTAGAACCTTTTTTCTACATATGATTGGATTATTTTCTTTTAATTAATAGGTATTTTGAAAAAAGAGGCACAAGGTTCCTTGAAATTATGAAAATTTTAATGAATTTAATAAGTAGAAATTTTTGAAATTTAGCTTTTTATCAAAAAAGCCCATAAAAATACACTTTTTATTAGTCAAGAAGACACTGTGATACATGTTACTATACTTTAAAAAAACGGCATATTAAGTTCTGTATTCGGTTGTGCCGAATCTTATTTACCCTTCACCCATGATGAGATGTATTATATCAAAATAAAATTTTTGGTCCATTCAATGAGATTTATAAAAAATTAAATTTTTTTTTTTACTGAGGGTCATCCGATTTTGTTCATATTTGATACACATGTAATCTATGGAGCCATTTAAATATTTCCATTTAAACTTTAAAAAATTTATTAAATATTTGGTATTTAATAATCATTTTTAGTATTTATATAATGAATGTCAAATATAAATTAATCAAAAATATATTGATTAATCTATACTTTATCTACGTAAACATTAAAAACTTTATGAGCTAAAAATTAGACCTGTAACTAATTGTATACCAACTAGGGTGATCGATTATTCGACATTTTTGAGAAACCGGTTTTCGAATAGTTCAAATAGTTGGTATTTTAAAAAAACTGGTTGCACTTTTTGAAATTCAGAAAAAACCGGTTAACCGGTTTTTTTTTAAGAAGTTAATATTTATATCAAAAGACTACATTTCTTTAAAAAAAAATCAATAATTCTTATTATCAAGTTAAAATTTATTAAATACAAGCGTAAAAGCCTGACAATGTCAGGAAAAATAATATAATAATGAAAATATGCACAAACAAATCCGAAAATTAAAAGAAAAAATTATGAACAACATTTAGACACCTTCCTCTCCCTAATCGAAGTCAATTATTTGAAGCCATTAGAATTTATTGGGATAATATTGATTAAAGTTTTGAATTCGTAAACCTTTCAAAATAAAAGAATCGTCGTAAATGCGCTCCCTGGACAAAATACAGAATCAGTTTTTGATAGGATTTAGAGAGCAAACAATAAGTATAGCAACTCAAAAGTTCTTAATACCAAAACAGACTTTTCGGTCCCTGATAGAAACATCTGGCTTTGTTAGAATTTGTGGAACGAATAGTTTTATAATTAAGCCGATTTTTAGTTTCTTACATCGTCTGGGAGCTTCAGAAAGCCCTGGAGAGGAAACAATGCTTTGGAAAGATATATATAAACCCATATATATAGTTCCACGTATTTTCGCTCCCTGATAGAGATTTCAAAACCTTGCTGCGTTAGGAGTTGTAGGAAGAATAGGGTAATAAGTAAGCCGAATTTTAATTTTCTACGTCTTCTGGGAGCTTTAGAAAGCTCTGTAAAGAGAAAAAATTCTTAGAAAAAGACACATAAATATTCTTATATTCGCTCCCTGATAAAAATTTCAAAATATGGCTCCATTAGGATTTGTTGGACGAAAAGTTTTATATTTAAGCCAAATTTTAATTTTCTACGCCGTTTGGGAGCTTCAGAAAGCTCTGGAAAGAGAAAAAATGCTAAAAAAATTATATATCTAGATGACTAGAAGATAATTATGTTTCAAAATTGTAGAAAAAAATCATTAAAATTTTAGTTAGCATAAACAGAATCCATGGCTTAATATGGAAGCTTTTCTCAATTGAAACGATTCTGCAGATGAAACTTTTTTAACACAACACCTTTAAAAAATAAAGGAAATATTGGATCAAAAAAATTAAATTGGGTGTAAAAATATTACAGATATTACAATAGATTAAAAAATTCATACAGGCTAATTATTAATTATTTATTTGTTTCATATTACAGAATAAATTCCAATTTAGACTTAAATTATATTTTTAAAACATAAGAAATCTGTCTTTATAAATATTTAAAAAATTATTCCTGAATTTCGATTTAAATATCAATATTTAGTACATGTTTTCTGAAATAAAATGCTATTTTTAAAACCGGTCTATTCGACATTCGAAAAATGAACAATTTGAAAAAACCGACAGCACTTTGACTGAAAAAACCGGTTTTAAAACCGGTTGGAAAACCGCGTTGATCACCCTAATACCAACACTTTTACTCAATGTAAAATAAATTATACAAATACAGAACAATGCATTGGTACTAACATCTATATGATTTTATTTATGGCCTTTAGGGAGATTCTCGTAAGGGGGTTTATATGGAACCTATGGTAAATTATGGACCGATTCTCATAAATGTGATATTTCTACTTATGTAAAACTTATTTGTGTCGAATATTAACTTGATACTACCATTCGTATGGGATTTATGTACGTTAAAGTAATTTTCGGAAGGGGGGATTTATATAGGAGCTATGGTCAATTATGGACCGATCGATGTAATTTGGCACAAAGATTTATACTTATACAAAGCTCCTTTGTACTATATTTAAGGCATTTATGATCGTAAAACCCTATTCTGGGAGGACATTTGTATGGGGGCTAGGTGAAATAATGGACCGATCATAACCAATTTCAATAGGATTCGTCCTTGTGTCAAAATAATTGTTTGTGCCAAATTTCATCAAGATAACTTAAACTTGTGACCTGTACTTTGTTCACAAGGTTTACATGGACAGACAGCCAGCCAGCCAGCCGACCAGACGGACGGACGGACATCGTTAAATCTCAGAAAGTGATTCTGAATCGAACGGTATACTTTAAGCTGGTGGTCAGATAATTTTTTCTGTGCGTTACAAATATCGGCACAAGCGCATTATACCCCAACCACCTACGGTGGTGTAGGGTATAAAAAGGGTATGGTATAAATTTTATGAATCGATTTGACTGATTTAAAAAAACCAAAATTCATAAAAAAAATATTTGTGACAAAAGAACGAAGTTCATAGCTTACATAGTAGCTGCAAAAATCGTTAAAACGCGTTTTAGCCTATAACTCGGTTAATACTAGACCAACTTAGTTAGAATTTTCAGTGAAAGAACGAAGTCCCTAGCTTACATAGGTCCTTCAAAAAGTTAAAAAAAAACATATATGAGGAAAATCCAAAAATTTCGAAACTGTTTGAAACCTATTTTGAATGTCTTGTATTGCCAAAGTTTATTTTAATGTTAGGAAAAGTGGTGATGGCTTTTTGTAGATCTGGAGGAGGTGAAGAAGGGTATAATAAAATTCTTTTTTATAAATAAAATTACAGTTTTGTCTTTAAAAATTGCATTAAAAAATATCACAAAAATCTAACTTTAGCTATTAAACTTTTTAATTAATTAAAAAGTATTCAAAATAGCTCAAAGAAATTACTCGTAGATATATCTTGACTCTTTTTAAATGTAATTTAATTAAATCAGTATAGCAGAAAATTTTAACACTCATATTTTCTTATTAAGAAATTCAAGTAAAGTTGGGTGTTTTAAGATTAACAAAAAATTTATAAATATGTATGTATATATCCATGTACATACATATGTAAATACAATAAAAGTTATTATATACACGTGTTCCATAAAAAGGCATATTGTAATTTTTTACTATATACACACAAATGTATTTGGATACATATGTATTTATAAAATACATACATATATATTAAGTAAATACACCCTTTTTATAGATAAAGTTACATACATACATATGTACATATACTTCATATAAAACACCCTTTTTGATTTAAAACACGTACATAAGATTACACACTTTTTATACGTTCTAAATAAGTATATAAAACCCAATTTAATATTACACGATGCGTAACTAAAGTAAATAAAACCTTCATTTGAAATTTTTCATTTTTGAAAAACATATAATTTTTTAATTTCTCATACCAACCAAATGATCCAATCACAAAACGGCTTTAAAACCTTAAAAAAAATAATGGTTGCTAAGGACAGGACGAGAAAATAAAAGTTAAAGAGGGTTCTGAAAAACAGTATTAGATGATTTGTTATGAAAATGTAAGAAGGAGATCATGGAGAATAGAAAAGTATAGTGAAATATGTTGGCGTTGTTTTTTTCCATTCATCCTTTATAACAGTCAAAGGGTGTAGTAATTTTATTTCCATCACCACGTTTTTTTTTAGGCTTTATAATGGAAATAAAAAGGCATAAAACATCTCAAACTCTTAATTATGATACGAAACACTCAAAAACACACACAAAAAAAAAAAAAAAAGAGAAATGATTTTATGAAAAAGTTTTTGAAAAATATTGGGGTCTTATGTGGGTCGTTAAGGGGCAGCAGAAGACAAGTGTTAGCTAAAGCATACATACATACGTATACATACAATATCGTAAATGACATTCTGATATACATTTTTTTCCAACTTTATGTAAAGTATTTTATTTATGTTTTTGAATGTTTGAAATACAAATACATGCTCATGCATCCTTATATTTTTTGCTAAATATTTTAATGTGCCAAAAAAATAAGGTTTCTGTTGTGAAAAATGTCCTACATTCCCACATTTCTTATATTAGAAATGTTGTATAATGTTGGTTGATTTTGGGAGCTAAGCAAGAGTTTTAAAGTGTAGAGTTTTTAAATTGATTTTGAAGTTTAGGTGGAATTTTAATTCATAAATATAGATAACTAAATGTAAGCGTAATTTTTAAAAATTATTTGAAAACGATCGTGGAATTATTTCTATGAAAAGAAAATTTATGGGTAATTTTCATTGAAAAGAAAACTTTCTATGAAATAAATGTTTCTATAAAAAGAAAATTCATCCAAAAATTTTCTATAAAAAGAAAATTATACAAACATATTCATCAAAAATTTTCTATAGAAAGAGAGTTTATCGAAAATTTTTTATAGAAAGGAGAACTTATCGAAAATTTTCTATAAAAATAAAATTCATCGAAAATTTCCTATAAAAAAAGAAAATTTTCTATAGAAAGAGAGTTTATCGAAAATTTTCTATACAAAAGAGTTTATCGAAAACTTTCTAAACAAAAGAGAGTTTATCGAAAACTCTATACAAAAGAGTTTATCAAAACTATCTATATAAAGAGAGTTTATCGAAAACTTTCTATTGAAAGAGAGTTTATCGAAAATTTTCTATAGAAGAAAGTTTATATAGAAATTTGTCAAAAATTTTCTATAGAAAAAAATTTATCGAAAATCTATCGAAAATTTTCTATAGACGAAAATCTATCGAAAATTTTCTATAGACGAAAATCTATCGAAAATTTTCTATAGAAGAAAATTTATCGAAAATTTTCTATAGAAGAAAATCTATCGAAAATTTTCTATAGAAGAAAATTTATCGAAAATTTTTTATAGAAGAAAATCTATCGAAAATGTTCTATAGAAGAAAATCTATCGAAAATGTTCTATAGAAGAAAATCTATCGAAAATTTTCTATAGAAGAAAATTTATCGAAAATTTTCTATAGAAGAAAATCTATCGAAAATTTTCTATAGAAGAAAATTTATCGAAAATTTTTTATAGAAGAAAATCTATCGAAAATGTTCTATAGAAGAAAATCTATCGAAAATGTTCTATAGAAGAAAATCTATCGAAAATTTTCTATAGACGAAAATCTATCGAAAATTTTCTATAGAAGAAAATCTATTGAAAACTTTCTATAGAAGAAAATCTATCGAAAATTTTCTATAGAAGAAAGTTTATCGAAAATTTTCTATAGACGAAAATCTATCGAAAATTTTCTATAGACGAAAATCTATCGAAAATTTTCTATAGAAGAAAATCTATCGAAAATTTTCTATAGAAGAAAATTTATCGAAAATTTTCTATAGAAGAAAATCTATCGAAAATTTTCTATAGAAGAAAATTTATCGGAAATTTTCTATAGAAG
This sequence comes from Protophormia terraenovae, assembly GCA_951394005.1. Classification (NCBI taxonomy): domain Eukaryota; kingdom Metazoa; phylum Arthropoda; class Insecta; order Diptera; family Calliphoridae; genus Protophormia; species Protophormia terraenovae. The sequence continues at coordinate 168,310,656 of OX596073.1, read as the reverse complement.
AAAATCTATTGAAAACTTTCTATAGAAGAAAATCTATCGAAAATTTTCTATAGACGAAAATTTATCGAAAATTTTCTATAGAAGAAAATCTATTGAAAACTTTCTATAGGAGAAAATCTATCGAAAATTTTCTATAGAAGAAAGTTTATCGAAAATTTTCTATAGACGAAAAACTATCGATAATTTTCTATAGACGAAAATCTATCGAAAATTTTCTATAGAAGAAAATTTATCGAAAATTTTCTATATAAGAAAATTTATCGAAAATTTTCTATAGAAGAAAATTTATCGAAAATTTTCTATAGATGAAAATCTATCGAAAATGTTCTATAGAAGAAAATCTATCGAAAATTTTCTATAGAAGAAAATCTACTGAAAGCTTTCTAAGAAGAAAATCTATCGAAAATTTTCTATAGAAGAAAATCTATTGAAAACTTTCTATAGAAGAAAATCTATCGAAAATTTTCTATAGAAAAAAATTTATTGAAAATTTTCTATAGACGAAAATCTATCGAAAATTTTCTATAGAAGAAAATTTATCGAAAATTTTCTATAGAAGAAAATCTATCGAAAATTTTCTATGGAAGAAAATCTATCGAAAATTTTCTATAGAAGAAAATTTATCGAAAATTTTCGAAAGAAGAAAAACTATCGAAAATTTTCTATAGAAGAAAATTTATCGAAAAATTTTTATAGAAGAAAATCATCGACAAATTTTTTATTGAAGAAAATTTATCGAAAATTTTCTATAAAAACGAGAACTTATCGAAAATTTTCATCAACAATTTTCTATAAAAAGAATATTCATCGAAAATTTCCTATAAAAAGAAAATTTATACAAAAAAATCAAAATTAAAAAAATTATCGAAAATTAAAAAAAAAAATCATAGAACATTTTCGAAAAAAAGGAACATTTATCGAAAAGTAAAAATTTTCTAGAAAAAAAAAAAAAAAAAAATAGTAAATTAAAAAAAAAAAAAAAATCATTGAAAATTTTCTATAAAAAAAAAAAATTTATCGATCATTAAAAAAAAAATCGTCAACTTTTTTCTGATAAAAAATTTATTGAAAATTTTTCTTGAAGATTTTTTTTTTCTACAAATGCAAAATATATTAAAATTTTTTTCAAATTAATTTTTTTTATCGAGTTTTAAAAAACGGGAAATTTTTAATAAAAAACTTTAAATGAAATGATTTTAATGTAAAATTTATCAAAAATGGTTTTTAAATAGAAACTTTTTAAATCGCCTAAATATTTATTAAAAATAAAAAAAATAATAATAAAAATGTATGCAAATATGTATCAACATCAATTTGTCTTATTTTATGTATTATTTCGGAAAATGATAAGTATTTTCTAAAATCATGAAATTATAAATAAATTCATTTAAAAGAATTCATTCCTTATTTTCCCTGTTAAGTCAATTGTTTTATTATATAACTCCATTACCATCAATTCGCTTGCTCTTTCATTCGTTTGTATAAATATAAATTTATTTTATTAAAATCTACGCACAATTTTTATCAAGTAATTTTTACTTTTACTTTCTTTAACATCAATGTAGGAGCGAAAGAGACCGAAAACGACAGACAAGTGCCATTAGAAGTTTTTTTTTTTTACCTAATAAAGAAGTATTATGTACCCGCATGAGTGTGTATATTTGTTGGTTTTTTATTTGTTGATAAATTCTATATACCAACAGATACATAAATTCTTATATACACGTTTCTATATACAAAATATACTCTTTGGGTATTTGTTGTTTTTACACGAAGTACGCACGCATTTTGTAATATTTTTCTTTTACATCTGTTGTTGTAAACAATCATCCATATTGTTTTTGTTTTTCTTGCTGTTGTTGTTTGGTAAATTTCATGAGTGAAAGCGCTACCAACAAAAATAAAAAAAGGACTTTCTTTTTTCTTATGTAGTATTTGTTTTTGTATGTACAACATACATACATATGTATGTATTTCATCTACATAGATATCAACCATTATTATAGACTGGTATTTAAGTCTATATTTGTCTTTTAAGATTTCCTACCGTTTAATCCGATGTTTTCAAAAAATCATATCACTTACCGCACGCTGAAAATAAATTAAAAATATTTAGTTTAAATTTGATCCAATTTTAATTTTATAAAAAAATTAATATAAAATTTCTAAGAATACAAACCCAGCAAAAACTTGGTAATGACATGTAGTCTGCATTACATAGAAGTTATTTTGTAACAAATTATTTATAACACGAATGTAAATAATTATTTATGATCAGATATTAATTTTTTGTTTATTGATTTTTATAATAAAATTACCAATTCATATATTTGAAGAAGGGATACATAAATGAAAGGCAAAATTTGCGAATTAATTAATTTGTAATCTAAAATAGTTTATTTTTATTACATTTATTTTAATTACATTTTTGGTTGTTGTTAAGTTTTTTAAATTAAAATTAAAAAAATCTTTTTACGACAACAACAATTTTTTTATATCCTGACATTTCATTTCTTATTTATAACATAAAATGTAACTAGTTCCTATTGTTATTACAAATCATGACTTCAGTAATGCTTTAAAATCAATGCGCTATTTAACAGATTGGAAGTAATTAGTTATTGTAATAACATCTAAGTTATGTATAGGGTAAGTAGTTGCCTCTAATGTCACTACCGTGTTAAAATAATGAGTTATTCAGCTAATGTGTAAGTAGTGTAAAGCCATTATATTAGCTTCTTAACTCATTACATGGCAACCAAAGTTTTTGCTGGGTTTGTTTAAATTCAAACTATTACAAATTGAATTATAAAAATTTTCAACCATTCAATTTGTACTAGATTGAATGAAAGTTGTATTTTTTAATTCTTTATATTTTAAACAATTTTATATAATTGCAAAAACGATGTATGGTAAGCCATATTTATGTACACGCATGTTTCGTGGCGTGCGCTTCTTTTAATATCAGATATCGAGTACTTTTATTAGTTCTGTATTGAATGTATATTAAATTTCATCTGTTATATGTACTGAGTTATATGTACTGTTATATGTACTGAGTTTACAAAGTTTATTTGTACAGAATCATCTTCCATTCTTTGTAGAGTTTAGCTGGATAGTAACATCTTGACTTTGTATTGATTTTAGCAAAATACCAATGATTTTCAACTCTTTTAATACTTATTTTCAAAATATATATAAAAATAGAATTAAAAGAAAATATTCTCATTCAATTTGTAGTAGAAGGGAATGAAAGAAAATAATATATCATTCAATTAAATTTAATTTTTTAGAGAATTAATTCTACATATTTTTCATTCATTTCAAGGAATTAATTCTCTAGGGAATTAATTCAATACAAAGTTAAGCCTAAAGAATTAAGTATAATTATTATTTTAAAGAATGCTAAACTAAATTTTTATAAGCTGATTTAAGTTTATACGTGAATTAATTCTAAATAGAATTCATTCTTTCGAAGTCTGGTTGATAATAATAAAGCAGAGATACAAGCCGATCGGCTCCAAGCCCGTTTTGAGCCGCCGCCGTGTAATTTTCTACTTCATGCGCCGCCGCCGTTTTCATCGGCTCAAAATCAGCCGCCGAAATTTTTAAAATTTTACTCAAATTCAACAAAATAACTTATTTTTCTATCTTATTCGAGGAAGTGAATGCAGTGACTTCATCTATTATTATAATTTTACTTACAATGTAGTATTTACTATATCTCAGCCGAAAATTTAGCAGCCGCCGAATTAGTTTAATTTGCGCCGCCGCCGCCGAAAATTTTGCCTCGGCTTGTTTCTCTGTAATAAAGTTATGTTAAATCAGTTCTATGACGATCTTCAAAGGACTAAGAATTATCAAAATTTGAAAATTCGGTAAATTTATCTACGACGTCAGAAAAATGTTTGAATTGCATGCAGAAAAAAATCATTCGGCTTTAGTCCCGTTTGGTGTCTGCATTTTTCAAATCATTTGGCGGTGAACATTTAAGGATTAAAAGTTAAATTTAAAAATGGCCCTAAGTCGAGTTTGCCAAAGTTTTAAGAAAATAGAAAATAAAAAAATCCAAATATTTAATTCGCAAAAGATCTTAGTATTTTTCCATATCATCCCTAGCTAGGCACTTGACAAAACAATCATCTAAAGCCTCTGAAGAAAAAAAGAAATAATAATAAAACAATTTATCCAAGTATTAATGAAATAGCTCGAGAACAGAACAGTACCGTGTGAATGTCTATTCTTGAAGGATGGCTTTATAATAACCCAACAAAGAAACAGGTTTAGTAGTGAACATTAATTTAAATGTAACCTTTTTTACAAAGCCTTACTGAAGAAGATTGGTTTGATGGACTTTTATACATATATTACTTTTCTAGTTGTTTTTGATAAACAAAAATTTTTAAAAATAGATTTAAAAATAAAATCGATTTTGGGGACCGATTTTGAAAATCGAAATGAAAAAAGTTGATCGTAAAATCGATTTTTGGCATTGTTTACCATTCCCTATTTTCAAGTTTCTTTTTTTAGGGCAAGTCTATCTATATTATGTAAAAATTTCAATAGGATATCTTTATTTATTTAAATTCAATTTCAATTTCAACATTAACATTATTTTTCAAAAAAGCACTTCGAAACTAAATTTTTTCGAGTGACATTTTTTTATGAAAATTTTGTTAGTTTAAAGCATAGAAAACAACTAGAACTCCAACTTGCTCACAAAAAACCTTACTCAATTATCAAAAAAACCTAACTCTTTGCATGTGTTAGTAAAATTTTCTACAGAACAAATTTATACAAATTTTTTGTTTGTGAGCGAATGAAAAGAGTTGGACTTCTAGTTGTTTTCTATGGTTTAAAGGTATTTCTCTAATTCTCATCAATACATTTCAGTTCGATCTGATCAGTAGTTTAGGCGCTATATATATAATTGTTTAACTAATGACTAATGGATGGAATAGTTTTTATCTTTGATAAATCATTTAAAATACCATATTTTTTCTGTGAATAAATTGTTATTTTTCAAGTCGAATTCTTTTGTGTGGCTTATACTTCAAATTGTATTAACAAAAAAAAAAATTTACTTAATTAAAATATTTATTGATCGCATTAAACGTCTCAAGAGTTTTTTAAACAAATGATTTTCATATTTTTTATTATTATTCACGGTCTGTGAATGTTAATGCAGTAATAAAAAATGTTTTAATTTCAAATGAATAAAATTATGAAATTCTGGTTATTTTAAGAGAAATTAAAAATCATTATTAAAAATTATATTAAAAAAAATAACCAAAACGATTCAATACAAACATTTGAGACTTATGTATGTTTATTTCTCAAAAGAACATTAAAAAGTTTGGAAGCTTTAATAATGCAACCAACTATAGGTGCCCAGAAATTGCCTAACAGTCCATGTGTGTCTGTCCGTCCCTACATACATATGTATGTCTGGGTACATGTGCCATTAATTAAAAGAAAGAGGAGTAAACATGAAGTATGTAAAACTACAAACATATACATATACTTATATAGCTACATGGTGCTGCAAATATTCACATTATTCACCTGTTCTCTTGAAACATTTTTCATCTCGAAAATGTGTTTTTACTTTTGAAAATAATGATGAGGAGAATGATTACAGTGTTGATATAAATAAAAGGCTGGTTGGTATATTTTCAGCCATTTATTTTTTTTTATATCATCATTAAACAAAACATCCTTTTCAGTGTCATTATCTAAAGGAAAACTGAAGAAGAAAAAAATCAAAATAATATAAACTCTTTTACACACTCATATATATATACATACCAACTCCGCCCACATTATACGCTTATCAGTCAACAGAGCGACAACTAAAAGTAAAACAAAGTGAATATGAATTTATTCAAACAGTCGTCAGTCAAGACGACCATGTTATTGTATTAAGTCAAGTTAGTCATTCATTCATTTATGCAATCAGTCAGTCAGTCAGTCATTTAGTTAGTACGTCTGTCACTTATTTAGTAAGTATTATTGGTAGATAATGTCTCTTTGCATGTCCGTCCGTTTATACAATTGTCTGTCATTCTGTTTATTTACTATTCATACTCATCATCATCTTCATAATGATTCCTTTTTTATATATAAAAATACACACTCGTCCATATAGAAGAAGATTCATTCAACCAAAGTTTTTTTTTATGTTGGAAAAATTTTATTTTACGCAAGAATGGCGAAAATCAAAACAATTGAGGTTTTCATTTTTTACTGATATTTTATTTTTATATGAAAATAATGGAAGTGATGTGTTTGTCTGTTAGAGAAATAAAAATTTTTAAAATAGCTATAATTTTCTATAAAAATACACTTAAAAAAATAATAATTTTTGGTAAAATAAAAATAATTTAGAACAAGTTAAAAAACTGCAAAAAATTCCTATCTACCGAAAGCCGCAAAATTCAACATGAGTTTATTCTGCAGTTCAAATTAAAAAAAAATTACACATACTCACATGTTGCATGAATTTCCCTTGCAAATAATTGTGTATCTTTTAATTTTTCTTGAGGAAATTCCGAAAATATTAAAGGCATTCACCCCAGAGATTTGCAACTTTGCAAGACCCTTGCAAAGTAGAAAATTTGCATAAATTTCTGTAAAAACAACATCCAAACCGAATAAATTTTGCACAAAATTTTGATTCTTCAATTTAATTATACCCACCATCAAAAAGATGGGGGGTATATTGATTTTGTCATTCCGTATGTAACATGTCGAAGGAATCATCTAAGACCCCACAAAGTATATATTTTCTGGGTCCTGGTTAGATTCTGAGTCGATCTAGCTATGTCCGAAATTTAGCACAAATGTTTGTCTTATATAAGGTTTGTTTGGGATTGAATATGGACAAAATCGGTTAATAAGCAAAAAAGTTATGGGCTAAAAACTAGAAACACAGGGTGTCCGTTTTTTTCATTTCTGTTGATATTTCTTCAACAAAAGCGTGTACGACAACGAAATTTTGCAAGTATAGTTCGGGGATCGATATAAACTCGGAAACCAAAAATGGGCATGGTCCGCCCACTTTACCGCCCACCTCCCATATAAGGTGAAAATCAACGAAATTGTGTTTAAATAGTTCAAGGACCAATGTAAACTCGTAAGCAAAAAATGGACGTGGTCCGCCCAATTTACCGCCTCCCATATAACGTAAAATTTGAAGAAGTTGATGGTGCGTATATAGATTCGGCCGGGCCGAATATAACATTCGCGCTTGTTTTTTCTTTATTTGAACACGAAAGAAAATAAAAATAATATTTTTTGTTTATCTCATATTTGATTTTTTATTTAAAAGCAAAAGTTTACGAAGTAATTTACACATTGAGATTGAGGCGTAAATGTTTACAAATTGGGTAAATTATTTTTCGAACTAAGTTTGACCAATTTATACAGTTTATGGGGTTTTTATTTTATTGCATGGAAACCCCTATTAAAATTATATATCCTCAATTTTTCTGTGAGTGTAGGAAAACAATAACATTCAAATATGAATGGTACATAAAAGATACATTTTTAACAAACATATACATATAAGTATACTTAAGTATACCTTCTATGTATATGGGTATATTTAAATCTATTTCTATAGTATATATTTTAGTATGTAAATATTATACAAAATCCATTTATATTGTGGTAAAATCTAGTGTTTTATTTTCTTTACACATTTAAGGGTTTGTTTTAAAATATGGAGCTAATTTGTCTACGTATAAGTACATAAAACAACACTGACTGAGTAAAATTACTTAAATCTTTTAGAAGTTGGAGAATTTTACTGCAGAAACCATTATTATTGCTACATAAATGGCGTGACAATTTGTTAAGTAAATAATATACATATGTATATTATATTTTTTTTTACAACACACATTGTACATAACTCCAAAAAAGTTATGCTGGTTTTTCTAAGACATAAATTCATAAAATTATTCTATGTATATGATCTCAAACTATGTAAGTATATGTAATAAGTTCTATGTGTTGTTCATGTCTTTCTTTAGTTTAACTTTCAATTTGAAAATGAAAGGGAATTTGTGGGTTATATATGTACATTTTTTTGCTGATATCTCTAGAAAAACTAAAAAGAAACTATATACAAATGTGTAGTTATTCAACATAAGTAATTGTGTATTTTTTCAATTCTTTATTACATGTAATGTTTGCTTAAACTTTTATCCTAGTAAAATATTTGAATTGAAACTTGAATATGACATTGAATTTCAATTTTTGTCATCGTCACCTCATTTTACAAAATTTAATTATAAAATCTTGTTTATTTCATTTTATTATTTTTTTGCTGTGTGTAGATATCTGCAATACATATTTTAACACTTGATTTTATCTGCAGTCAATCATATATTTTTCATATGTGTCTGTGGATTAAAATTTATGGTTGGGAGTTGTAACTGTCGGATATACATTTTATATAAATACATACATATGTATGTATAGTATTTTATATATGTATGTACAAATGACAGAATGCTTTTTCAGTCAGTCAGTAGTTTGTTATGATTTTTATGTTGGTATAAATGTAAAGTATGAATGTAATATTTTCGTGTTTTGTAATTTCATATTTATATACACAAGGGTATAGAATTTTATATGCAGACAGGAAGGATATTCGCTGGCCATGTTTGTTGTGTTTACTGTTTGGCTAGTTAAATATTTATACCAATATAAATGTCGAAGTTATGTCAAAATAAAACAATACACAATAGATATTTTCTAAAAACTAAACTATTTGCATAAGGATAATTTTTATAAATGTTCCTTTATCGGCACCAGCATAGAATAGAACTAGAAGTTTATGTGAGAGCCACCCTATACTAAATTTTCAAAAAATTTACTAATTTTTTGGAAAATACAAAAACAAAATATATGTGACTACATGTATTTTGTTTTTGTATGAATTAGGTTTCTGACAATTGAATTAGGTTTTTTTCTCTCACATAAATATCTAGTTGTTAATCTATGGGCACCAGAATAAAGTAAATTAAACAGATTTTTAAATAAATTCTTTTCAAATTATCAATCAAAATTTTATGTATACATATATGTTTTGAAATTAACATAAAATTTCCTCAAACTTTTTCATATATAAATTTTAAATACAAATAAAAAAAAAAAATTGTTTGGCAAATGATCTAAATCGAAATTTTTGCCAAATGCAGGAACTTAAATAACACCATAAAAATGTGGAATACAAGTTGTTTATATTTTTTTTTATCAAGCAAAAAATACAACCAGTTTGAAAATAAAAATTACATAAGTCCAGGAGAGAAAAACAGGAAAGCGAATATGAGAGAAAAAGGATATTGAAAAATATCTAAAAACAGGAAGAACAACAATCTAAAAGTGGGCGAACATGACATAAAAGCTAACGAAAAAATAATAAAAAAAAACATAAAAGAGGAAAAAATCGACAGGCAGTGCAAAATAATACGACATTTGAACAGAATTTTAAAACGCTTAATTCTAGGAATTTTTTCTTTAAAAAGAAAATTTTTGATTATTTTAAATAGATTTTCATCTTATGTATTAAAAAAAATTATAACAAGCGCAAATGTTATATTCGGCTCGGCCGAATCTATATATCCACCCGTACAAAATTTCTTTGCTGTACATGCTTTTGTTTAAGAGATATAAGCAGAAAAGTATGAAATGAAGCTACAATTGTGTTTCTAGTTTTTAGCCCATAACTTTTTTATTTATTAACCGATTTTGCCCATTTTCAATACCAAACAAACCTTATATAAGATAAATACGTACGTCCCCCTACGTTTCCCGTTCGAGCCCTATCCTGCTTCCAACAGACATACAGACGGACGGACATGGCTAGATCGACTTAGAATCGAACCAGGACCCAGAAAATACATACTTTATGGGGTCTTAAATGATTCCTTCGATATGTTACACACGGAATGACAAAATCAATATACCCCCCATCTTTTTGATAGTGGGTATAAAAATGTATTAAAAGAAATTTGAGAAAATTTTCTATAAAAGAAATTAAAAGAGAAATTTTCTATGGAAAATATTCTCTTACTCTTAATCTTTTATGGAAAATATTCTCCTACAAAAGAAAAATTCTTTGTTAAAGTGAAATTTTCTATAGAAAATATTCTCTTATAAAGGAGCTATTTTCTATAGAAAATATTCTCTTATAAAAGAGCTACTTTCTATAGAAAATATTCTCTTATAAAAGAGACATTTTCTATAGAAAATATTCTCTTTTAAAGGAGAAATTTTCTATAGAAAATATTCTCTTCTAAAAGAGACATTTTCTATAGAAAATATTCTCTTATAAAAGATATATTTTCTATAGAAAGTATTCTCTTATAAAAGATATATTTTCTATAGAAAGTATTCTCTTGTAAAAGAGACATTTTCTATAGAAAATATTATCTTACAAAAGTGGAATTTTCTATAGAAAATATTCTCTCATAAAAGAGAAATTATCAATGGAAAGTATTTTTTTATAAAAAAATAGTCTCTTATAAAAGAGCTATTTTCTATAGAAAATACTCTCTTTTCTATAGAAAATACTCTCTTTTCTATAGAAAATACTCTCTTTTCTATAGAAAATACTCTCTTTTCTATAGAAAATATTCTCTTATAAAAATTCTATTTTCTATAGGAAATATTCTCTTATAAAAGAGCTATATTCTATAAAAAATATTCTCTTATAAAAGAGCTATTTTCTATAGAAAATATTCTCTTATGAAAGACTTATTTTCTATAGAAAATATTCTCTTATGAAAGAGTTATTTTCTATAGAAAATATTCTCTTATGAAAGAGCTATTTTCTATAGAAAATATTCTCTTATAAAAGAGCTACTTTCTATAGAAAATATTCTCTTGTAAAAGAGACATTTTCTATAGGAAATATTCTCTTATAAAAGAGCTACTTTCTAAAGAAAATATTCTCTTATAAAAGAGACATTTTCTATAAAAAATATTCTGTTATAAAAGAGCTACTATCTATAGAAAATATTCTCTTATAAAAGAGACATTTTCTATAGAAAATATTCTCTTATAGAAGAGACATTTTCTATAGAAAATATTCTCTTATAAAAGAGACAGTTTCTATAGAAAATATTCTCTTATAAAAGATCTATTTTCTATAGAAAATATTCTCTTATAAAAGATCTATTTTCTATAGAAAATATTCTCTTATAAAAGATCTATTTTCTATAGAAAATATTATCTTGTAAAAGAGACATTTTCTATAGAAAATATTATCTTACAAAAGAGGAATTTTCTATAGAAAATATTCTCTCATAAAAGAGAAACTATCTATGGAAAGTATTTTTTTTATAAAAAAAATAGTCTCTTATAAAAGAGCTATTTTCTACAGAAAATACTCTCTTTTCTATAGAAAATATTCTCTTATAAAAGATCTTTTTTCTATAGGAAATATTCTCTTATAAAAGAGCTATTTTCGATAGAAAATATTCTCTTATAAAGGAGCCATTTTCTATAGAAAATATTCTCTTGTAAAAGAGACATTTTCTATAGAAAATGTTATCTTGTAAAAGAGACATTTTCTATAGAAAATGTTATCTTGTAAAAGAGACATTTTCTATAGAAAATATCTTACAAGAGAGGAATTTTCTATAGAAAATATTCTCTCATATAAAAGAAATTATCTATGGAAAGTATTTTTTTATAAAAAAAAAATTCAAAGACAAATTTTGTGATCAAAATATTCTTTTACAAAAGAGAAATTCTAAATAGAAGAGAAATTTTCTTTAGAAAATATTCTTTCATAAAAGAGAATATCTAGAAAATATTATTTTTTCAAAGAGAAATTTTCCAAAGAATTTTTTGTTTTTTCGAATTTGAAATTCTTTATTGAAAATTCAACAGAATTTTATTTTAGCTCACTGGAAATTGAAAATATGTATTTTTTGAAAGAAGAAAATATTTCCAAATAAAATACGTCTCTTATTTAGAATAGAAAAAATATCTTTCCAGAACTTTTTATAAATTTTAAAGAACCCATTCCTTGCTAATCTGTACTATTGTTGTTAAATATGTTCCCTATATACACTTCAATTAAATCCGACTGTAATGCTTTTGCTTTTTATAATGACACAAACAAAAGTAAAATTTGCTGTTTGCAGCAAATGCCGCAAGCTTAGAATGAAATTAAAGTGTAAGAGCTAAAAACATAAAACACATACAGTACAAACAACTTTAGCATACTGTAGGAAAAAAATGCAGAATAATTGCAGAAGCCACATAAAAGCAAGAGCAGACCAAACAGCCAGTCAGTCAGCCAGAGCTTCACTATGACAGAAAACAAAAACGAGAGTGGTTAGATGAATTGGATGGATGGATGGATGGTTGCTTGGATTTAAGCTGGCAAGTAGTTATGTATTTATGTGGAATAAAATACTGGAAAGTTGATAGAATACGGGTTCTATATAAAATTATTTACAAATACACATGCAACATTTGCAGCAAGCACACTTGAATACTTGCGACATACATATAATCTGCAGAAATTGGAATTATTATGTACATAACAACAACACATATATGTTTAGTAGAAAAGTTGTTTTCAAGGTCTGGGTCTGGTTTGGGATTACGACTTCTCTTGCTCACTTCTTCTTCAACATTTCAATTTTCATTTTCAACTTCTACTTCTTTTTTTTCTGATTTTCCTGCACACTGTTTGCAATTGTGAGCAAAGCACAGGTTTCATTATTTTTGCTGGTTCTGGAATAATGCGCACATGCATGCAACATAACATAATACTGCAACAAACCAACCAACCATTATGCCACGTAATCGTTAGTGACAACACAACAAGCAGAAAATCAGCAGCAACAAAAACAACAACAAATTCATTAAAGAAGAAAGAACAACAGAAGCAGCAGCAGCTGATAATAAAAAATAAAAAAAATAAATGTTGTTTGAAAAGCTGCAGCAGTTATTATCACTGCATTGCAGACTGCAAATTTTTTTGCTTTAAGAGACATGAGAATTTTGTTGCTGTTGGGATATAAATATTTTGTGTTTGTTTTTGTAGTGTCTTTTTGCTTTGTAGCTTTACAACATTCCTGCTGTTTGATGAAGTGAAGTTTAATGTGAAGTTGTTGTTTGTTTGGTTTGCAGCAAATAAGGCAAGTAGTAATGGAATCAGCAACAGCAGCGGCATCAGTATGTATTTTTATATGTACATATGTATGAATTGCTTACCACCATGTTGCCCTTGGACTTGCACTTGAAAATTTAACAAATTTTTCACTTTTGCTGTTGCTTTTGCTTCGTTTGCTTCGTGTTTCTATATTTTCGTGTTTATTCTGTGTGTGTGTTTTTTTTGTTTTTGTTGCTGAATTTTTAATGCTCTGTGATATCTATACCATCAACAACATTCGAGAAACAGAGTTGTCATTGCAACCTGTGTGTATGTTGTAACATTGGTTTTTTGATGTGGGTATTCAAAATTTTAGTATTTACAAAAAGTTTTAGATTTTTTTTTTAAATTCACAAATTCTAGGGATATAAAAAATACTTATTTAATAGATTTCTTTAAGTTATAAAAATAAATTTGATGAAATTTCCTTCAGGCGAAATATAATTTATGATTTCAATTTGGTTTCAGAACAAACTTCTGGACATTTATATCTGTTTTCGATATCATTATCCCTTATGGACCTTAAGGAAGACCATTCGCAAGAGTTTGTGTCAAAGGCAGACACTATATTACTACATCGAAAAAGTTCAGATTGAAAATTAAAAAAATTAAAGAAATTCTTTACTTTCAAAATTGTGTGTTTCCTTTAAGCTGGCAACTCTAGTAATCCTTTAGATAATTGCATGTACACGTGTATATGTAGTTGTATTAGAATTTATTCAAGTGTCAGTGTATGCGTGTGTATTTCTAGAGTTACATTTATTTAATACTTTTGACTATTCATCACTTCTACTTAAGTATGGGTTAGATGGGTTAAATCAAACGACCCATTATATCTGTGCATGTGTACTACAGACATTCAAGTGTCAAACAAGTCGACAGTCAGTCATTTAGTCAAATTGTTCAACTGTCTAACTCTTTGTAGAGTTAGTCAGTTGTTTAGTTAAGCTAAGTTTAGTTCAGTCAGTCAGTAGTCATGCAGTCACATCATGATATTAATTTAACTTATCTCTTTTTATGTTTTTATTATACTTCAATCTCATCCTCTCTACTATAACTCCCCTTTGACAAAACTTTTCTGTATTTTTCCAGAATATACAAACAACATAAATGCTGACTGACTGTGGGGAATTATGGTTTTTATGCTTTTTGGCATTTCAAATAACGAAATTCTACCACAAATTTTCTAAAGAAGTCTATGATTATTATAGAAGGAATTATATAGCGATTTTTGCCTATAGCAGGCGAGAGCATGATATGAAAATGAGAGAAAAGCCTAGAGAGAGTTGGAAAGTTAGAAAACACATTAACCTGCCGTTTCGTATATTTTGTTGTAACTAAAAGTTACTGAGGTAAATATATTGTACATAGTTATGAAGTTGCAAGTATGATGATGGCTTCTTTTTCTATAACTTCCTCTCATACTTCGCCCATTTACTCCCACCAGAGTACTGATTTAATTTTTTGGTGGTAAAAATTTGTTTGGTATTTTTCCATCGTTTGTTATATAATGTGCTAAAAATTTCATTTTCATGCATAAAATTTTCATTTTCATGAATTTTTGTTGATATCGTTAGTTGTAAGCATTTTTAGGGCGTAGTGCATAACAATGTATGTTGCATGTATAGTTTATTTGTAAAAATGTTGCATTATTTATTGACAAGAGTAGCTGGGAATTTGGTAGAAATATTAAATTATGTGTCTGTGTTAAGGTGGCATTTTTAACAGGTCAAAATTTATCACAAATTTTATTTGATTTTTTTATGTCTTAATTTTTAGTATCTGTCACTGGCGGTAATGTGGAAAACTTTGTTGGATTTAAATAAATGATATAATATTTGGTATATTTAATGCAGAATTATATATACGAGCATAAGCCTGCCAATGCCAGGAAATATATTATAATAATAAAAATATGCACAAACAAATCCGAAAATCTTAAAAATATATAAACTACATTCGAGGCTTTTCCTTTTCTTATCGAAGTTAAAGATTTGAAGCTGTGAGAATCTGATCGGATAATAGTGATCAAAGTATTAAATTTAATAATTTAAAAACAAAAAAAAAAAAAAAAAAAAAGACTATAGTCTAGTCTACAGTCTAGAATATAGTCTATAATCGTGTCTATTGTCTAGTCTATAATCTAGTCTATAACCTAAACTATAGTCTATTCTATAGACTCTACCATAAACTAGAGTATAGTCCATAGGCTAAATTATAGTCTAGTTTATAGTCTAGTCTATAGTCTAAACTATAGTCTAGTCTATAGTCTAAACTATAGTCTAGTCTATAGTCTAAACTATAGTCTAGTCCATAGCCTAAATTATAGTCTAGTTTATAGTCTAAACTATAGTCTAGTCTATAGTCTAAACTATAGTCTAAACTATAGTCTAAAAAAAGTCTATAGTCTAAACTATAGTCTAGTCTATAGTCTAGTCTATAGTCTAAACTATAGTCTAGTTTATAGTCTTAATTATAGTCTATAGTCTAGTCTATAATCTAAACTATAGTCTAGTCTATAACCTAAACTATAGTCTAGTCCATAGTCTAAATTATAGTCTAGTTTATAGTCTAAACTATATTCTAGTCTATAGTCTAAACCATAGTCTAGTCTATAGTCGAAACTATAGTCTAGTCTGTAGTCGAAACTATAGTCTAGTCTATAGTCTAAACTATAGTCTAGTTTGTAGTCTTAATTATAGTCTATAGTCTAGTCTATAGTCTAAACTATAGTCTAGTCTATAGTCTAAACTATAGTCTATTCGGTAGTCTAAACTATAGTCTGGTCTGTTTAAATTTATAGTTTAAACTTAGACTACACTAAGTCTAAAGTATAGTGTAATTTACAGCCTAAACTATAGTCTAAATTATAGTCTAGTTTATAGTCTAAACTATAGTCTATTCAATAGTCTAAACTATATTACTATAGTCTAAATTATAGTCTATACTATAGTATAGTCTATAGCAGAGGTTCTCACAAGACCTCGCTTCGCGACCCCCTTTTGATATTGCAATGAAAGCGCGACCCACTACAACTTTGACTAATTTAAAAATTAGAAAAAATGTAAAGATAAAGTAATTTTAAAAAATAATATTAATAATTTCGACATTGTTTTCTTTGAATATTAAGAATTTTAAGAATATTAAGATCGAATCTCTGTTTGAGGAACAAAAGAGTAAGAAAGATTTTTTTTACATAAAAATGTATGTTGAAGAAAATTTGTTTAATATTTTTAGGGCTTCGGAGCCAACAAGCGGATATACTTTGCTATATTTCAACTATTTAAGATGCTTTTAAATCTGTTGATCCAAAATTAAATTCAAACGAATTTCAACTCTTTTTTTTTTTTTAAATGAACCTGATACTTTCTTAATACTAACATTGATAGTACTTTCTGTTTTTAAATTATAAAGTTGCTTAAGCAAATTTTCTTTATATAGCCGGGAAACTTAGCGATGAAATAAAATGTTTGTGTACTGAAAAAAATTTTATAAAAAGATAAAATAAAAGTAGAATTTCATGTGAAAAAACTATAGTTTCATCAAATTTAAGTGAACTACATATTTATCTTTTTAATTAATTGTTTACCCTGCCACATCGTAAAGTTTTCTTTATACTGTGTCATTGGACAGAAGTGTCCGGTAGACAAAAATTTTGTAGGAAGATCCCTCAAACGATGCGTAAAAATTTTAAAAAAATTTAAAATTGATCTTCAGTTCCCTACCATCGATTGAAAGTCCCGGTTCTAGAAAATTTCGGCTAAAAAATAGTATTGAGTTGGGTCTTGAAATTGGTATCATTTGCCAATTATAACAAAAACATTTTAACAAATTTTCACAAAAATGTTGGTTCCTAACCGTAATAAAAACATCAAATTTGTTTTTCTTAAAAAATTTATAATTATTTTATAATTTTGTTCCCTTTATGGCTAAAATATTAAAAATTAGCAGTGTAGTAATAAGTACTGTTGATAATATATGATTTTCCAAATTTGTTCAAAAAAATGTTCATCAAACGTCTTCTAGCGAAACAAAATCCCACGGAAAAAATATTTAAAATAAATATTTTTTCCATAACCAGCATAAATTTACGAATTTTTTGACATCTAGTTCGATTAAAAAATCTAAATTTTTTTTTTACTAAAATGTATGGGACCCAATACCCAAGCAAATTTTTACGCATCGTTCGAGGGGTGTTCCTATATCGACACTCTATTGGACAGTATTACTTTCTTCGTTTGATTATAGTTGTCTTTTTGAAGCATAACACAGAAAAACTTGTTTAAATTTGCACCTCTCACCAAAATGATTATATCAATTACTCAAAACTATAAAAAATACAAAACAGAAAAAAATTCTCAATTAATAAATTAATTAAATCAATCAAGTAGATGATTGAATGAATTAAAAATGTGTATAGGAAAAAAAATCATACCAAAATTTATTTTTTCTTGAACATATTTATTAAATTTCGATGCAAAATTAAACAACTGAGTTAATTGTAAAAAAGACGGTAATAATTTTTTCTGTGAATATTTTCAATTAAAGGTTTCTTCATTAGTAGTTTCTAAAAAGAACTCATTTTACGCTTGTCTTTAATTTGGATATATTTTGTAAAAACATGTATTTCCATTTTAAATAGTTTCATGTTTTTAGTGGAATTTTCATTTGAACTTGTAAAGAACCCCCACTAATGTACTTACGGACCCCTTGTGGGTCGCGGACCCCCATTTGAGAACCGTTGGTCTATAGTGTAACCTATAGTCTAGTCTATACTGTAGTCTATAGTGTAGTCTATAGCCTAGTATAAGTCCAGTCTATAGTCTAGTCTATAACGTAGTCTATAGCCTAGTATATAGTATAGTTTATCGTCTAGTCTATAGTCTAGTCGATAGTATAGTCTATAGTCTTAGTCTAGTTTGTTTCCAAAAAAATACAAAAATAAAATAAAAAAAAAAAAAATCGTGAAATTTTTAAAAGGATGGCTGTTAATTTTATTACTTTTTTTTTCCTGAAACAATTAGCAAAGGTCAACCATAAAATCTTATTTAAATTCCAATCCTCTTTAGCAGTTTGTTTAAACCAACGTGTGTATGTATCTCCATATGGTTCTTTTTAATTAACTTTAATGTTTTTTTTTTTTTTTTCTCATATGGTGTCGTCGTATACTTAAGTCTTGTAGTCATTTAATATTAATCCTTTGAATTTAATTTCGCATATACTGAATGAGAAAACAATAGCTATAAATGTTTTGCGAATGTCACCCGTATTTAAATTAAAACATGTTTCCCATCTGCTTTTGCTCTCTACTCATCTTTCAATACGTAATTACAATGAGACGTAATAAAATGAAATTGAAATGAGAAAAAATACAAATGTAAAAAGTAAAATATGTTTTGCCACAAAATCCGCAACGCATTAATGATGATGATGTTGAAGTCAGTCAACAGAAATAATTGAGGAGAAGGCGAAACATATACCGCACAACTTAAACTGTTGGGAGAGTGATGGAACTAAAGTCCCAAAAGCAAAAGAAGTAAAAGAAAATTGCAAAATGTTGGATTAAAAAAATGTGACAAAACTTCAAAATACTTAAGGAAATAACAGAAAAATAAATACCAAGATTGTAAGATTATAGGACTAGAAGTAGAGGCTGGTAAGTTTATTTATTTTCTTTACACTAGAATTCGGTATTGCATAAACCAATTTTCCATTTATTTAAAGTTTTTTTTTGAAATTTTTTGATAGGCTGGCATGTGTTCGATGTTAAGTCATGATATTTGAAATTTAATTACGTAGGAGTTTTTAATTTAAAAAATCCTTTAAGAATGGAGTATCTAACAATTTTGCGCTTTAATAGCAAGAACTTATCTACCCACTTAAAAGAAGAAACTTGAAAAAAAAAAAAAAAAAAAAAACCAAAAATAAGGAAAAGAAGCCTTACAAAATAAATACCACATACCAACATTAACAACTCAAACTTAACAAATTTTTACCTTAAAAAAATCCAATGTTGTCATAAAAAAAAAATTGCAGTTCTATAGAAATTGTTCGGTTACATGTTGTGAACAAAATAAAAAACTAAATAAATTCCCTTTTACTTTTACCATTACAGACTTTGTGCACCGAAGAAAATCAAACAACATTGAAAATTACGTCAGATTTTTCTACATATTTTTTTTTGGTAGCAAAAAGAAGTTGCAAAAGAAAAAATAAACAACTTGTCTTTTTATCTATGGAATTCTAATTTTATGTGCAATTTTCTTTTATTTTCTATTTCTACGATACATGTTTCTCTACAACTCTAAAACCTAAAGTTTTTCTTTCCATCTATAGAAACTTATTTATACTTTTGACTCATTCCCGTCTCGTTTAATGCAGAGAAAAACGAAAATACTCGAACACGAAGTACAAGTTGTTTTTCCACTGCATGTTTTGTTGCTATGAAAATGGATTTTCAAGGCCCAGTAGCATAGAAATTTCATGATCAAGAACATGGAAAGTTTTTGCTTAAAAAAAGAAAAAAAAAAAAAAAAAGATTTTTTTGTTGCTTCGTTTTTATGCTGTCTGTTACAACATGCGCAGCAGTGATTTTAAGGAATATATTCACGAAGAAGATTTTAAATTTAAAATATTTTGGAATTAATCATATTACTATATTTTGTTTGGACAAACGTATGCTATGAGGGAGAACACCGTGTCAATGTATAATAAAAAGTTGCTTTCTGACAGCAATCTGACACCACACAGTGATCGCAAAACGAAATTTTTTTGGAAATAATTCTGTAACTTTAGAACTGCTGGATGTATTTAAATGAAATTTTACATGGACAATTCTAAGGTGTATGCCAATTGATTTGGAGGAGGACAGATTCTTAGCGGATCTGGGGACCTCCAAAGTTGATCACCTCGGGTATGAAAATTTTTTAAAAAATAACCAAAATTTGATTTATGATTTGACTGAAAAAAAAAAAAAAAATTTAACTCTTTTACTTTAAGAGATATTTGGACCAAAGTAAAATTTTGACCCATTTTTGGACATGTTTTTTTAAAGTTTTTTGAACTTGGAGGGCACAATTTAAGTCCTACAATTTTTCTAAAATATGCTCTGGATTCTGTACAAAATTCTAAATAATTTTCGTGCAAAGATCATATACCTATGTGGTTTAGATAAAAAGTTATATTATTTTGAATTAGAAAATTTGAAATAAATTGTGATTTTTTCTGATTTTTTTAAAAAAGGTGGTAACATTTTTTCACTTAGAAATCCATTATTTTCCTCTGGACCATAAATTTTTTTCATGTTTCTAAATTAATACTTATCATAAATGCATGTTGGGATAACAGTCTCCCCGCTAGCCCTATCAGAATTTCGTTAATTTTAATTTTTGTGTTTTTAGTTTTTTGTATAGCACAAAAATGTCAAAGCTGATATTAAAAAAAAAATACCATGGAAAGTTACCTCCATGCATTACCTAAACACATAAAAAATATTTAATAAGCCACGCCTCCTATAACCATTTTACTGAAAAAAGTAAATTTTTGAAGCAAGTTCGGGGAACTGGAGTTTTGGGTATTTCGAAGTCAGAAATTGGGAATCTATTTACTTTTTTCTTTTAACAAAAAAATTTTTTTTATATTATATTAAAATTTCACAATGATAGCTGAATAAATTTCACAATGATAGCTGAATAAATGTAGATTTTATTTAAGTTCAAATATAATTTTTTTTTTTTTTTTTTTTTTTTGAAAAATAACACTGAATACAAAAAATTTTCGTTTTTTGATCAATTCAATCAAAAAACTTAGTTGGAATACTTTATTATTTATATATTATTATTTTTCAAGTAATAACCTTTCCATCGATACCAAATACTTGCACAAATACTTTACACAATCGTTTAAAAACTAACTGAAACTTTACCTCCTCCCGCATAATTTGCACATTTTCCTTCAATTTCTATGGTAAATGTGTGCTGAAGCATTCTATACACATAAGTGCACAGCAGTTTCAACGTGTTTTTTAAATAAATTTGTTTAACTTTTGAATCGTTCAATATATTTCAATGAAATTTCACATAGTTATTACTGAGGTAGTTTCCAACTGTTATGGAGAAGCACACGTTTCTAGGTGGTCTCGGGGCAGGGGAGAGGACCGCCGAAATGGGTCACCTCGCATATTATATAAGAAATAATTAAAAGAGTTGACCAGTTTCGGAGGTTCTCCTCCTGCCCACAGACCAGCTAGAAACTTGTAATCTTTTAAAATATTTTGGAAAATATTTCAGTAATAACTGTTTTAAATTTCATTGAAATATTTTGAACGGTTCAAAAGTTACACGAAATTATTTAAAAAACACGTTGAAATATTCATACATCAGTGCACAGTAGTTTCAATGTGTTTTTTTAAATAATATTTGTCAAACTTTTGAACCGTTCAAAATATTTCAATGAAATTTAAAATAGTTATTACTGAAATATTTTCCAAAATATTTAAAAACTTGTATAAACAATTCCAAAAATTAAAAAAAAAAATAAAAAAGAGTATTTACATAATTAAATTGATTTTAAAAGTTGCCTTAAGAAAAAGCCAATTGGAATAAAAAAAAAAAAAACAATTTTTGAAATCGTGCTCTTACGCTTCTATAGAACTAGTTCTGAATGTGACAATTTCGAACAAAAATCATTGATTGAAGAACTAGTTCTAGAACCGTTCCATAGAATGGGTACTGGCTAGCCAACACTTCCACAGAAGTAGTTCTGGAGGTGACAATTTCAAACAAAAATCATTGGTCGTAACGCCAAAGTAGAACAAGTACAAGTTATTTTTACGTGTTCTGGAACTAGTTGCAGAACTAATACAATTTTTCCTGGGTATGTATATAATAAATTTAAACTAAAATTCTTAACTCTCGGGGGAACATTTTTAATAATGATGTTGTATCGGCATTAACAACAATAAATTTTTAAATATTTTACTTAAAAAAGTACTAAAAATTTTCGAAAAGTACAAAAGGCATGTCTGATATATTTCTGATAAAAAAAGATAACATTTAAAATTATTTCTATGCTTTTGGATTAGAAAGTTCGTAGAGTGCCAATAAAGTATAAATTTTTAAAATCTTCAACGTTCGAAAGTTCAAAAACGATCAAAGTATTTTATTATTATTTTTTTTATTATAAAAGAATGTGACTAAATTAGCTTGAGAATTCTCAGGTTTCTAATATCAGAATAAAAAAAAAAAAATAAAATAAATATTACAATTACGAAAAAGTATGTTAGAATAAGAAAAAAGTACCACAAAATCCCTTTTAAGGTTTCTGATTCACTGGATGAATATTACAGAACATTCAAGAAGTACCATTAGAAGAACAAAAAAGTACCAAAAGTTCCCTCTTATGGATTCTCATTCAACTAGCACCACATGTCCTTAATTTCATGGTTCTAGGTTCATAATTATAGAAAATTTAAAAAGTACCATTGAAGAACAAAAAAGTACCACAAAGACCCCTCTTGTTAATTCTTATTCACGTAGGACTACATTTACTTAATTTCATGTTTCTAGGTTTAATATAATTAAAATTTCATAATTGAGTTTGAATAAAATATAACTTCCCGCTCTTACTCCCTTTATGGTACTTCTTTTCACTCATCGAAGTATCAAAAATTGTATTCAAATGAATTTCTAAATTGTAGTGATATCCCATATTAAAATACTCATATGAATATATCAATAAATATAAAAAATGTTTTATGAAAAAAGTACCAAAAATAGGTAAAAAGTTCGAATTTCTAAAAAGTACCAAATTTGTATTTGTCATTTCTTGATGTTATGAATATGATGTAAATTGTATCTGTATGTTGATTGCTTTCAAATATACATATGGTGCCAAAAAAGTACAATATACAGTTTTTACCCGCTTTCTCCCTAAAAGGGCCGATTTTCAAAAAAGTACAATATGCCTGTCCAATTATTTTTTAAATGAATAACAATAACTATTCAAACTTTTTTTGTATCTCTATTAGTTTAGGAGATATAAGGTTAACGATTTTACCCGTTTTTCCCCCTAATCTTTCGAATTTCTAAAAAATCCCGTCATAGTAGATCTATATGGAGGGAGACCTACCTACGTTGTAAATTTCGTCTCCCTAGCTTCAGCCGTTTGAGCTGTGGGATGATAAATCAGTCAGTCAGTCACGTTACTCTTTTATATAGATAATTATTATTCAAAATAATTAAGCTGCGATAAACGAAATATTAATAATTTTAATATTGTGCTAAAATCGCGATCGTTACTTTGAATAAATTCACAATTTATTTGTTGGGGGGAAGCTAGTTCCTATGCGCATTTCGCCGGTTGCTTAAGCCAGCTCATCATGAAACCTTTCCCAATTTCTTTAGAAAAACTAAAGATATATTAGAGTGTAAACTTTATAAACTCAATGAGAATTTAAAGTTCTTCACTAAAAATATTAAACAAAGCCCAACAAACAAAGCATGATTTTATTCTTTTCTTTCCTTTCTACATTGGTTGGTTTTTTGCCGACGCTAAATGTAGTGGGTAAGGAGTAAATAAAAATAAAAATCAAAACAAAAGAGCAATGATGCATTTTTGTTGTTTTTAAAACCAAAAACAGAATGTTGTTGGTTTTATGCCGGGCACTTGCAAATTTAAATTCAAAATAATTATGCTGCGATAAACGAAATATTAAATGCGCATAGGAATTAGCTTCCCCCCAACAAATAAATTGTGAATTTATTCAAAGTAACGATCGCGATTTTAGCACAATATTAAAATTATTAATTATTATTATTGAAGCTATAAGCTGTTCAAAATAGCCCCTGCTGTGCAAATTCGACGATATGTCCCCATTCGTGCCTATATTCCGCATTGCAGTCATCCACTTGCTCTTAATCGGGTTGAGAACGGGAGATTCCTGTGCCCATGATAATACATTTATTTGTTTTTCTTCTAGATAAGCTTTTAGTTCGTGCATCTTAAATTTTTAACCGATAGGACGTTGAACATCTGATTTCATCTGATCCCCTGTGATTGAATTCGGAATCATTTCAGACGAACGAAAATTGCATAATGAAATATTTTTCCTTATTTGTAGTGCCGGATGGGAAAAATAAAACTAAGGACTGCGCACGAAAAAATCCGTGCATGCTCTTGGGCTTATTACTTTTGATGTGGTGAAAAATTAATAATTCTGTTAACTGGTTTGTATTTGCCATTATGCTCACTTGCCATGTGCTAAGTTTCATGGTAATAGCAAAATTGTTTTTTCTTAAAATGGAAGTTTAACAAAAAATACCTAAACACATAATTCAAATTTTTCATGAAATCTTGCATTGGTCATATAAAGCAATTGCAGGGAAGGATGTTGTGCCGCAAAATACAGTTTCTTGTATCATAATATTATACAAAGAAGTCATGATCACTGAATGGTAACCTGGTAATGGAAGACAAATAGTATCTTCAGGCTGTAGGACTCAGGCAAAATAGAAAGGATTTTGATAGAAAATCACCTCATTTCTGGAAGAAAAGTGTCAAAAAAAGTTAATTGCTTTGAATCTTAATCAGAAAATTTGAAAGAAAGTCTAGCATGAAGACGTATAAAGTAAGGAAAACATCATATTAGAAACGCAAGCAAGAATTTGGAGGTAAAAAATAACATGAAAGTACTTTGGACGAATTTTTTCCGATAATTTTTTTTCAGAAACGAAGCACAGAGTTCAAAAATAAGTGGACTTATTCGAGCAAAAAAGTGACCGAAACACAATAAAACCTTTAATTAAAATAATTTCGAAAAAGATCAGATATTTCCTTAAAAACCAACTGGAACTAATTTAATCTTTTATATTTAGAACTTGAACATAACAATCATTAATAAAAATATCACTTTAAAAAAAATCGCCCTCTGGTTTAGTTTCTATAAGCAGATTTGCATGCACGGATTTTTTCGTGCGCAGTTCTTATTATCATCAAACATTTTATGAACGTAAAAACGCCGTACGCTTTATTTACATTGGATTCACTAATCACTATTAGTATTCGTTAGTTATTAATTAACAGGGAAACCACAAATATGCAATTGCCTGTTTTTTCCTGGACGTTGAATGAAGCCATCGATTAAAAATTTATCCGTTTCAGAACAAATAAATCATTTTGGCATGGATTTGTTAGTGCATATTTTTTCATATTTTACTTTTAACGGCATATTTCTGCATTTGGCGATTTTTAGTGCATATTTATAGCATATTTTGTTATTTAACCCTTTTAGAGCATATTTTGATATTTTAAGGATAATTTTTTTATAACTCATGAAATGTTTTTCAAATTTGATTTTATAAAAAATTAGAAAACAAAAAATAAAAAAATAAAAAAACAATAATTTCAAAATTAACTTTATGGATACCATTTTATCGTTATTATGATTAAAGTTTATGTTGCAAAAACAATATTTTTTTTTATAATAGCATATCGAGCCGTAACTGTCACGATAAAATTACTTTCGCTATAAATCTGAAATGACACTTGATACGTCGATGAAATTTTGACAAATGATCTAAATGATTCTAAATTATAGATTTTCATCAAAATACGAATTTCGAAAATGTTGTCGCTTACGATATTTTGGCGGTCAGTGATCGATATGATAATTTTGATAATTTCTGAACTAATAATAGTGTCTAGAAGTATGGGTAAGAAAATAGAATATCATTAACGTTTTTATGAGATACAGTAAAAAATGGAGAATCAAATTTCGATGTGGTTGATAAATTTCAGTTTTGCCTTATTTTATGAGAAAGAGCTGCGTATGATCGCTATAAAAGAAGGTGCTCTGATATCATGGGCATCATATATAATATTAGTTGAATAAATGGGAACTAAAGTATATTTTTTTTACAGATGAAAAAAAAAAAAAAACTGCTGTAACTGATGTCGTGGGTTGTCTATAATAGCCATGGGGAAAATTAGTTACACAACTCCATCTTGGTTGCACCCAACATAAAAATTTAATCTTTAAGGAAAAGTTGCTCAACCAGAGGCTCTTAAAAATATATCGGTTTACGAAACTCAATTCATCTAAAATGTCTCAATGTTAAAATGTAGTAACATAAGGAGTGAGATCGAAAAATTCTTAACATACATATTATTCAATAACTTGGAAACGATTGATCTTAGAGTTTTCATTATTTTTTTAATCATTTGATAATTTAGCACAGATCACAGAAATATATAATTGTTATGGTTCTAACCACTAATTATAAAATTGTGGACCATTTTTGAAAACCCTTTCTTTGGAGATTTGATAGTTGCTCCAGTCACTTTTTTGGAACAGTGTGCACATCTTCTGTTAAAATCTTCGGTATTTTGGGACACCTTTTTTGTGCTCTTGAATTCACTTTTCACAAGTGCTCAATATCTCTCCACTGGTCTAAGCTATTAACAATTTTGAAAATTGACCTTTCTTGGCACTAAAACTATGTTATTGATTTGATACCACTCCAGAGCTTTCTTATCGTAGTGACATGTTACCAAATGGGTCCAACAATTTGTGGACACGTTGTGCTTTCTTAAGAAAAGAAGACGTTTTTTTTTGCAAATATTCCTTTATGCATATTTTGGTATTTATAGATCCGAATGTATCAAATGACTTTCCTGTGTTGCCGCAACTGCAAAAAGCTTGTCATACCATGAATTTTGTAAGAAATTTTTGCTGCTTTTGGGTCTTAAACTTATCTCCAACATTGCTTCGAGCATTAGCAATAAAAATTTTTGAGACACAAGCTGCGAAGATTCTGCCAGCACCTACGTTTCTTCGTCAATTATACAGCTTGAGTATTTTTGTATGAAATTTGGTTTTAAATTCCGAGTCCTATTTTTGGCTTGTAATTTTTTTTGGCAGAATACCAGTTTTTAATTTTTTGAACTTTATATGTTATCAACTTTCCCATTAGCTTTAAGTTTTCGAACCAAATAGTCGAAGCACTGAGAAAACTGAGCTGATTTTGTACCAGATGTGTTTGGAGTTCCTTTCAATATGCCTTCAATTTTCTGGCCCTCCCAATATCATGTGGTCCTTTTTTCTTACCAAACTAGGTTTCACATCAATAGTCAAATTCTCCTGATACTGTTTAATAATATTAGAAACAGTTTTACGGACGACATTTAATTCTGTGGCCAATTATTTGTAAGACCTATTTGGATTTTTTGAAATTTTTTAATAACTTGTAGGACGTAAATCTTTTTTGTCACTTATTTTGATGAAAATAAGGGCAAATTAACATGGTTGTTATTAAAAATAATAACTGAAGTATTTTTCCATGATAACTAGATCAAAAAATATTTTGAATATTGATTCCGAAAAAAGTTATGAGGCAAAATGTCTGTTAAGATTTTTTCGATCTCATTCCTTAAAAGGCAATATATTTAAATGGAAGTTTTGTAATAGTCGGATCTAATAATGAAAGATCCCAAGATTAACTATAGTATAGTCTCCACATAAAGATCCAACAAGCCATCTTAATTTTGAACCTTTCCTTAAACTCACTACCAAATTCGAAATATCACTTTATATAGAATCAACTCATTTTAAGTATTCCATGTATAAATAAGGAGAATAATAAAACAAAACAGCCAAAGAGGGAAAAATATAAAATAAAGCATACACGTAACTTTCTGCAAATAGAAAAAAAAAAAAAAAATCAAGTAAAGATACAAACAGAAACAAAATAACAGACAAACCGACACAACCATAAAGTAAAGTTATGTTGCGGCTGGCAGATGGATAGATAGATGGGTTGGTGGATGGATGAAAGGCAGGCTGATAGATGAGGTGGGGCAAGGCAAACCGATTTAAGTTGATAGCAATGTATTATGTAGGTAGGTTGGTTTGATGGTTGGAACGTGGTTTGGTGGCTAGATGGAGATTATGCTACAAATAGACAGGCTGATATGTATACAGCAACATCATGCGATATTACTGCTTTTTTTCTACTTTGGTCATGACCATGATTTTTTTATTTGTTTGTTTTTAACAGACATAGACACATACATACTTAAATATACAACATTGTATAACAATTTTTGAATAGGAGTATGTAAGACTTTATGTATATTGTACATAACTTTATGTATATACATATGTAAATAAGTATGTATGTAGTTTTCAATGGAGTTATATCAGTTTGTTTGCTTGCCTGTAGTTGTTATCATTATATACTCCTCTTTGAATGGCAAGCTGTCTGTCTGCCTGTCCGTCTTTCTGTATGCACGAGACAACTATTCATTTATTTATTTATTCATTCTCTTGGCAAAAGACCATGTCAATTCTTCTTCTCATGGAATTTTTAAAATCTTCCTAGGAATATTCAGTTGTATACATTGTAATAACAATATTTATATTCTCGTCTATTCATTCAATCTGGGTGTGTTTGTCAGGCAAAAAAAATTGTATAAGTATATTGCAGAAATTCACGTTTCTCTATAGTAAAATTTTTTATGTGGCAACATTAATTTTGTTCTTGTTTCAATTTATTAGTAAAATATATTTTTGGGGCTCCCTACTGCTTTTGCGCCGTGAGAGTGTAATTATGTTCCTACAACCATTTTTTTTTTTTATTATTTTGTTTTTGGAGTATGTAGTAAATAACAAATTTGTTTTTAATAGGGATGGTTGGAGGCCCAAAATGTCTGTGTTTTTTTGTTAGGTATGTAGGTAGGAGTCACTGGAGTGGATAATGGTGGGTGCCATCATGTAAAACGTTTTATTTAACTATTTTATTATATTTTTTCTTTTTTATTTTCATTCTTTTATTTATTGTTGTTGGTATATTTTTGTTCACTACATGAAGTTTTCAACATAATGCTCTATATATTGTATTGTTTTGTATCAGTGCGATTATGTATACGAAGGGTATAGATAAATATACTTATGTGTGTAGTATATTGGAAGTTTTTTTTGGGGTTTTTAATATAAAAAGTAAAAGCTTGTAATGTTTTCATGTCAAAACTATATATATTTTTTGTGTTATAATTGTAATTTAAGTGAAAGTGGGCTAACTAACCACTCCTACTTTTTTTGAAGGACAACTAGTTTTTTTTTCTTTATTTGGATATTTCGGTAATTTGTTAAATTATTAATAGTTCAATGTGTATAAATATTTTTTCTGATGGATTTTATTCATATTGTGAGCAACCAAGGATTGGACAGAAATTTTAAATATATAAAAAGTTTTAACAAGTTTTATAAAAAATTCATATTTAATGGGTCTATTAAAACTCCTTGTTTCAATTTTCATTTTAGAAAAATATATGTGAAGTCCAAAAACTTTGCAAATTTATCATACCCTTTATCAAAAAATTATGTTTCTCATTCCGTGTGTAATATGTATGTATGTAAAAATAATTATCTAATATATATTCTGGATCCTCGTGAAATTCTAAAACGATCTAACAGTATGCGTCCCTCTGTCCGTTTGTCTGTCTCTTGAAAGTAGGAAAGGGCCTGGGAGGGCATTCTAGGGGGACGAAATTTTACACAAATATTTCTTTTATAAAAAAAGGTTTGTTGGTAAATGAACAAAATCGGTTTATTTATACTTTACATCTGATATGTTTCACAAAAGGGGATGTACACAAATGACATTTTGCACAAATAGTTCAAGGACCAATGTAAACTTGGTCTTGCCCACTTTACCGCCCACCTCACATATAAGGTGAAAAGTTGCTGATGGTGGGTATATAGATTCGGCGAAGCTGAATATAACATTCCTATTTGTCTAATCAGACTTACCAGGCGGAAGAACTATGTATTAATTTTATATTTTTATAGTACTGCTGCACAGTGGGGCCAAAAGCAAAATAAATGTTAATAAGTCTGGAACTTTGAAACCACTAAACCGATTTAGATGAAACTTGGAACATCGATAGAGGAGGAGTTCGGCTTTCAGAATATTGTCGGATACAGTCGAGGGTGAAAAACATATCGGGGATTATAACTTTTACAAATATTAACCAATTTTAAATATTTTTACATTTTTGAATTCTACTAAGCCTAAGGCCTTGTCTTTTTTGTCATTTTGCCCTATAACTTTTCAAATAAAATTTCTAAAATTTGTTTAAAAATATGCTGAAATTCTCTATAATTTTCTAAATTATGTTAATAATTTTTTTTTTTTGACATTTTCTGAAAGACAGGACCCCAAGAAAACGTGTAAGTGTAATTTTGAAAAGTGCCAATATCAGCAGCGATCTTACGATCAATAGTCAGTCATTTGTATTCCAAAATTTATCAAACCAATTCAGGTATCAATGCCAGTGAATGATGGTTGATGAAATTTAAGCGTCGACATGGAATTAGATTTTTAAAAATTGTCTTCGAAACCTCATCTTATTAATCTTACACTTCACAAAATGCCGATAAATCCGGTTTATATTATAGGATACTTCCATAACACACTCTTGTCACATATAATGAGAAAATGGTTCCCGGATGAAAGCCAATAAATTTTTTGCCCTGTTCAAATGCGAATGGCACAAACAAACTGAATTTGTTGGTTGTTGGAAAATCGAAAAAAAACCTAGGGATAAAATATGAGTGTCCAATATCCCAAAATCTTGGAACGCCTTGCTCGAACTTGGTAGTGAAAATATAATTCAGCTCAAATTGGTAGGGAACATCATTTCACGAATGCTGACATAAACAACTGGGTTCAAGAAGAATTTCATGTGGAAATTAATGAAGAGCAAATGTAATTATCAGATATATAATCGGAGGATTTATACGATAGTGGTCATGAAGAAAACGATTGTATAACATCGATACAAATACATATGCATACAATGGGCTTTGAAAAATGACAAGCCGACTACAGCACTAAATAAACTACGTGATTTAACTGTTATTTCAAAAAATAATTTGCAATAAAAACAACTCAAAATCTCCAATTTCTTTAAAAATATTTAAAATCTAAATACATATATCAATAAAAACAATTCTAATTTTAAAAATTACATAAAATTTTTCAATAAAATTTTGGGTTCTGTTATCGAAAATTTAGTTTTCGCGACAGGTCTGGTTTTTAATTAGTCGCGAAAATTGAGCTTACACTGCAAAATATTTGAAATCATTATATTTTTTTTTTATTTGTACATCCTTAAGTATTTTAATCCTTTAACAAAGATAAAAGCTCAGAAAATTAAAAAAACAAGTACTCATTGAAATTAATAAAACTTTCAGTGTTTATAAATTTTTCCAAAATTTTTATTTCTTTGCTATAAAAGATTATGTCACAGAAAAAACTTGGTATTGACATATAGTTACTTTTCAATGAGAACAACAAACCGTCAACATTACATAGAGGTAGTTTAGTGACTACTTATTTATAACCCGGTATGTAATTATTTTTTCATGATCAAATTTTTTAAATGCTACTTTTTATTGATTTTTATTCAGTTTACCAATTAATATATTTAATGAAGTTATAATTATGTAACCAAAAAAATATATATATATATATTAGCTGCTTAACTCATTACCTGATAACAAAGGTTTTTGTTGGCGTGTTTTGATTTGATCTTATATGTAAAACAATAAGTAGAATATTTGTTCAAAAAATTATATGATTTTTTCAAAGAAAATTTGAATAAAATTTACAGTAGAAATTTGCGTTCATTCTGTAAGATTTTAACAACTTCATAGGATAGTGAAATATCTTAAATTTTTGTTTTTCTGAGAAAGACTTTTTCGGATTATTTTTGATTTTTGAAAAAATGCTAAGAAGTAGGAAAGGTGAAAATTGATTTGACATCTGGAATTTAGCATTTAAAATTATGCATTCCTGTAGATCCTATCCCAGCAAAAAAAAAAAAAACTGAAAAAGCCATGATTTTAACATTGTGTTGTCATTGGAAGGAAGTACTTAGTGGTGAAAAAGAGGTGCAAAAGTTCTTTTTTTAACCCATGGTTGTCATTGGTAGGATGTTATTCTTTTATACTTCTTTTTCATTCCTTTTGAAGTACTTCCATTAAAACTATGTTTATATAATTTTTTGCTCTATTAAATAATAATAAAAATGCTTTAAAATTTATAAAATTTAAATTTTGTTAGAAATTATTACCATTTTTTCCCGCTAAAAATTCATTTATTTTCACTTTTTTGGAAGTAATTATTAAGAACTTCCAAAAATGTTTAAAATATGCACTTTGTTCCACTTTCAAAGTAGTGAAAATGTTATTTTTTTAGAATAACTTCATCGTTTTTTGCTGGGATATTATATTAAAATTGCAGATTTCAACTTAAATAACATAATTATACTATTTTATACTTTTAAAACATATTTTCACTTAATTTTTTTTTCTCATCTCATAACAGTTTTAAAATTTATTCTTTTGGTTATATGATATATTTCCGGTTTCCCATTTAAAGAATTTTTAACTTCTTTATTTAACCCTCAAAATTTTTTTTATTATGGAAATAACACAAAATAATGTAAATTATTTTTTATTGCATTAAAAATAAAAGAAAACTGTTAATAAAAAAAAAAGAGAAATTTTCACTTCAAATTCTCAGGTTCCAATCATTGAACATGATAATTGTAGTGCCAAAATAACTAAAAGAACCGTTATTTTGGTTAACATACAAATTTGTACCCCTTTTTGTGTTTAATATGAATTTCCGTTAATTTAGCTACTTTTTCTCTGTTTGTTGGCAAATGATACAAATGCAACAGCAACACAAAAAAATAAAAACAGAAATCAATTATGAAACTCATTCATTGTTGATGTTACAATTCAGATGTTGCTAATACTTTTTACGAAAAAAAAAGTAATATGCACAAAATGCGAAAAATCACTCAACTGTGAAAAATACTTGCAAAAAAAAAAACGACCAGGGCAGACCTGAAAAGATTAATGCATAAAACCCCAATATTAGTAGAGAATAAATGAAAGTACTACGGATTGTACTAACTAAAATGGGAATCCTGACTAGTGGCGTGAAAATTCACAAAAAAAGAAAAAAAAAATTAATGAAAATAACTAAAAAATTACAGCGATGAGAGCTAAAAAAAAAGTTGCAAGTAAAAATTTAAGACTTTTTTTTGGTTTTTGTTGATGCATTATTTGTCAACCGTTACATCCGTTGATGGACAATGCAGACCTCCAGCCATAATAGGAATAATGAACGAACGGACTTAGCAACAGTCTGCAGTGGCTGAGTGGCCAAATGAATGAGTTTTATGTATAGAAGACCGCTCACATATTGATGTGTGGCTTAAAAAAAAAAGAAACAAAAACAGTTCGGACTTGTTAATTTAACCCTTTTTTTCGCTTTCAACATTGTTTCATGAATGCTGTTACCAATTCTTTTGTTGTACATACTTCACATACATTAATGCAATTCAAAACATTGCAAAAAAAAAAAAAAGATAAAATTCATACATACCAAATTCATTAGTATCTTTTTAGCAGATACCGAGCTTTCCATCAATATTCACTCTTTACTAATGTTTGGATGGATAGATGGATTCTTTTTTGAAACAGTTTTTTCCCTTTTGTGTTCTGTATTTTGTTGATGTGTGGTAAAAAAAAGAAAAAAAGTTTATAATATGATTGCAAAAAGAAAAAAAGACTGTAATTAGACCATGACTGATGATATTTAATGACAATGAAATAAACACACAAAAAATATATTTCACAACAACAACTGCAGCAAGAGAAAAAAGAAGGAAGGAGGATAATGGGATAGACAGACGGACAGATTTATATTTAAATTTTTTTTGAAGTATGAATGAATGTAAGTTAATATGAAAATAATGCAAATTTATTTGTTGTATTCAAATTTAAGCAGTACGCTACTGAATATGAGGATGTATGATTTATTGTAAATTGGAATTCGTAAGATATTTATACCCTACACGAACACCTAGCAAAAAAAGATAAAGTTCACCCAAAAATTTTCATAACTTCCCAGTCGGAAATAGAAGGGCTAAAGATACGTTCTAAAATACCTTATTTAGGATCTACAAGGCCTGACACTCGCATTGCAACACTATTTCTTTTTTACACGGCGTGTTATTGGAGGCAAGGCCTTCCCTTCTCCCTTCCAAAAATAAGCGAAAAGGCAAGGACTCTTAAATAAATAAATATACTCTGTTATATTTTCAATGCTATTAAAAAAGAGTATGAAATATATTAAAAAAAGACATGTGGACTACCTTCTTTATCAGGCGCGGATCCACGGGGAGGGAAAAAAGGAAATTTCCCTCCCCAAACTGAAAACACTTTATGAAAAATCTGTACTAAATCATACAATTTAAGGAAAGAGTTAAGAAAATCGTTCTATTTTCCTCCCCCAAAAGCTTTAGCTGGATCCGCGCCTGTTCTTTATCGACAATTAAAACAAGACTAAATGAGTTTGAGCTTTGTAAGTCTCGTAGTTACAATTTTATATGTTTGTAATGAGAAAGTTAGTAGGTGAGTGATACCTTCTATTTCGCATCTAACGAAATGGAAACAATAATTAGTACCGGATTTCTTTTTAAAGTAAGTCGAGGCATTCTTTAAGGAATTTTTACAGAAGGCAAAAAGGAATGTGTTTATAGTTTGTTCGGATGCATTCAGAAAGGCCTGTTGGGAGGAAGCATTAACATATTTTCCTGCTGGGTTCAAAAGTAGAACAAAGTATATGGGCAATTATCAACAATTTTTAACCTGGCTGAATTTGAATTAAATCCTTAATAAGTTTTGTGGTAATGATATTTTGAACAAATTGTTTACAGATCTGAATTCACAAGACTTGAAACTAATAGAGTGGCACAAGAGGTTTCTTTTTCTAACCATGATTGTTGTTCAAAGTTCAAGAATATAGAAAAACTGATAAAAACTACTTAAGAGCCCAAACACAACCTAGCGGATTATTTTTTTTTTTATATGGATATTTGGCAACTAAAACAACACAGCGGAATCCGCTGGAAATTAAAATCTATTTTAATTTCACAACGGATTCTCAAAAGCTCTCATTTTCTCACTCTCCCTCTCTGTCAGTGTTGCCGTTGTTGCAAAATGAATCACATAAGTTTACATTAAATTTATATAAGAAAGAAAGAGATGGATAGATTTGCCTTATATTTTTTATGTATGGAATTTAAGAGAGGAAGATAAATATTTTTTTATATATGTAGTTTTGTTGTTGCCAAACACAAAAAATATAAAGAAACAAAAACAAAATGTATATGAAATCCGCTGCTGGACGCCGTCTTCATTTAATTTGCATTTCTCTCTTGGAGCGGAAAACAACTTTGAAATCCGTTTGGTTGTGTTTGGGCTCTAAGTTTTTACCATTCTTTTACAATTTTTGTTCGCGCGTTTATACTTTTTGATCTTACTCTATCATAAGTAAACTAATCGGTCTTTGTACATAAATTCTGTACCATCTTTGGTGTTATGTAGAATTTAAACAACTAAATGCAGGGTAGTAAAGTTTTGATGACAAAATTTTTTTGTTTTTTAAATTTTTCAGTTTTTTGGGCGCGGTCTGTGCGCCCCTCAACCGAATACAAAATTTAGGATAGGGATTGATACTTGTTGTAATTGTGCGTATTTTGCGCTATATCCCGTTGATGTGCCCGTAATAGTAAACGTAGTAGATAGTCTCAAAGTTTGGAAAACAAGACCGAAAATTCTTCAAAAAGTCAGTTTTTCGCGAGGTACATTCACATTTTCATATGGAATGGCTTGGATTACTGCGTGAACTTAGTTTTTTGTCATTTTACATAACAAAATCGAAAGAGTAATAAAAATAAATTTAACAAAAGAATTTTATGGACTTTTTGAAAATTATGGAAAAATTGCACTTTTCGTTTTTTTATTTTTATACAGAAAATTGCAATTTAAACAAATATTGGATATATAGAAAATCTTGATATTTTATAAGAATAATTTCTTTATTATTATACACAAATGATACTAAGATAGGAAGTATAGGTCTAGTACAATAATGTTTGCTTTGCCCTTACAAAGCAAACATTATTTACGCTGGCTAAAAAAAAAAAAAAAAAAAAAAAAAGGACTAGATGGAATTCCGCAGTTTCAGTTCTCCCATCAGGTCGAGATTTTTTATTATGGTTGTGTCTAATATTGCGCCCTAAATAACTCGAGAACGGTATGCACGATCTATATAAATAATACACCAACATATGTGGAATAAAAATGGCTTTAAGTCGTTCCATTAACAAATTTGGAAACATTTCGAAATAAGTGTCCGAAAAAATTATTTCATGCTAAATTCAAGATTTCTGTTTTTTTACTTAAACTTCTACTTAAATGTGAAAACATTAAAAATTTATAATTTTATCATCTTTATCTCAAAGCTGGCTATGAGTAAATAAAGCTACGTTAAATGGAAATACATTAGTGTGGAAATTTTAAATAAAAAAATAGGTGGATTAGATGGAACTAAAAGTGCTTAATAAGAATCAGCTTTTACTTTTTTTCTATCACGTATCGATTTTCTTTTATGGGCGTGACTTCTATGACCCCGCTTTTAGGCAGTCACACTTGTATAACTCAAGAACGGTTTGTCCAATTAAGATAAATTAAGCTCTAGTAGATGGTTATCTAAATTGTCTTTGAGCTGAGTTTCCATAATTTTTCTATATTTTTGTAGTTATTCGGTAATTAGTAGCGATTTTTTTTTTTTTTTTTTGAAAAATGGTGAAAATTTTGATCCATAACTCTGAAATTCTTGAGCGAATAAAAAAAAAATTGTTGACATATCTTGAAGACAATTTTTTTATGCGTCTTTTGGTGTATCATTTAACAGTTTTTGAGTTATAGCTTAAATTGTACTCGAATTTTATAGTGTGAACGCTGAATAAGGTGATTATATTAGTCATGCACCTAAAAAATTCAGATTCTTGTTTAACTCATCAAAATCCAGCTAGTCCACCTATTTTTGTTTCAAGAAAAAATAAAACAAGCGCGAATGTTATATTCGGCCCGGCCGAATCTATATACCCACCATCAACTTTTTCAAATTTTACGTTATATGAGAGGGGGCGGTAAGGTGAGCGGACCACGCCCATTTTTTGTTTCCGAGTTTTCATTGGTCCTTGAACAATTTCGTTAATTTTCACCTTATATGAGAGGTGGGCGGAAAAGTTGGCGGACAACGGCCATTTTTGGTTTCCGAGTTTATGTCGATCCTCGAACTATACGTACAAAATTTCGTTGTCATATATGCTTTTGTTGAAATATATATATACTTTGTGGGGTCTTAGATGTTACACACGGAATAACAAAATCAATATACCCCCCATTTTTTTGATGGTGGGTATAAAAATATTTTCTTTTTTTGGCCACCACTGTATTTCTACGCAATTGTATGTAACATGGGTATTTTTACTTAACTGTGAATAAAATCACGATTTGTGCATCAATTTTGAAGATACATGCCATATTTTATTTGCAGCATTACCAGCTTTAAAAGAACGATTTAAAGAACTGAAGTGAATATCTGAGTTGAGAATAGGAGAACCAAGTCGTTTTAGTAAGCTAAAAATATTATTCTAGTAGTAACTAACTTTTTACCTATTATTTTGACAACCACAAAATGAAACTGCTACATTACATCTGTAGTATCTGAATAAATATTAGTACATATCTTAAAAACCAAAAATATCTATACAAAAGAATCTTTGTAGCATATTCATAAATTCGCCTTCTTCAATTTTAAATTTATTTCTACTTTTACACATGACTAATTTAAATTTCATACATAAATAAATCCAAGAGGGGACACTTTTTGTCATTTCTTACTCTTTATGCTTAAATGAAATCATTAATGAATTACATGGGAATTTTGTAATAATTATTTTTAATAAAATCTTAAAAAAAAAGAAAAAAATTCTTTAAAAATCGCTTTAACAATTCCAAGAATAATTTAGTCAGCAATTTAGTTTATTTTTTTTGTTTCTTCTTTGCTACAAATAAATTATAAATAAATAAAAGATTTCCGTTTTAAATTCCACGAAACGGAAAAAAAAAGATCTCCCCTAGACAAAAAAAAAAAAAAAAAAAATATTAGCAATATAGAGCAGCTACATTTTATTAAATAACATTTGAATAGAAAAGAATTTAAGTGATTAAAAAAAGGTCTTATTTATTTACCATTGATATTGAAATCTATTAATTAATGTTAGGAAAAAATAATAAAAAAGAATCAAAATTTTTATTTTTGGGCAATCTGTGCTTAAGTAAGCTTACAAACAAAATTTAATTTAATTCTATGCCTTAATAATAAAAAATGATTTTTTAACAAATCTGTTTTTTTTCGTTTAACATAAATGAAACCGAAAAAATATTTTTTTTTTCTACATTAACTTTTAGATCTATTAATTTTTAGTTTGGGATAACTAATAATTTTTTTTGGTATTTTTTATTAATCGACCTTTTTTAAGATTTTTAATGTATTTATTTTGTTAAAAGATTATATCATAATATTTCTATAGAAAATAGATTTTTAGTTGAAAACATGTTTGTCGATATACATAGAGATTTTGAATTTGAAGATCTAGATAAGACCTTTTAAATTTAGTACATAGAATAAAAAACACAAAATTTAAATAAAAAAAATCTGCAAATATTTTGTGAAATATTTTGTAACAACAATTTCAAATAAACGAACTTGAAATATAATTTTCAAATCTGTATTTAAAGTATTTTTTTATAAAAACTATATTATTTGAATACCCCTAATATTTCTAAAACATTTTTGCATTATAATTAACAACAAATTTGTCATTTTACCAGCAAACTTAAAAATAATAATTTAATGTAGACTTGAGAAATATTTCTTAAGAATTTTCATATGCAACAGACAAACAAACAAATTCTTTTTTTTTTTTTTTAAGAACTTTAAACTTTTAAATTATAGGCATAATACATATTAGCATATTTATATAATTCTACAAAATTGCAGTTTGTCCTCTAAACTTAATGCAAAATGAAAAGAAAATACTTGGTGGCATTGACAACAAATTCAAAGTCACACGCATAAGAAAGTTGTTAAATGCAAATATAGAAACTAAACAGACGGACTAATAGACAGACCAGCAAAAAGACAGATTGTACTGATATGAATAAGCAAACAAAGTGATAAACGGACAATAGTACTCGTTAAAGATATTTAAACTAATGAATAATTGTGGTAAAGAGGTCTTGAAAAGGGCGTGGCTATTTATATGGTAATAATTTTTATGTTTAAAAATAGCAGCAGTAACAATAAAAGAAACAAAGAACCAATATCATTGTCAACAGTTGGTGACAAACAAATCATTCATACAAACCATCTATTTAAATATTAAAACTTTAGTTCTTAAAGATGTTAAAA
The DNA here is from genome assembly GCA_951394005.1 of Protophormia terraenovae. Lineage (NCBI taxonomy): Eukaryota > Metazoa > Arthropoda > Insecta > Diptera > Calliphoridae > Protophormia > Protophormia terraenovae. The sequence continues at coordinate 168,271,068 of OX596073.1, read as the reverse complement.
TTGTAAAGCAAAATGCACTAAACTTTGTCAGATAGCAACAATTGTTTGTTCACGTAATTGCAATTGTGTAAATATGAGATAAAAAAAAATTAAATAAGAAAAACATAAAAAACACATAAAACATTACGTAGAAATTATGTGAATTTTTTAGAAGACTATGACTGCGCCTATGACGTTGACAACAGCAACTAGCGTGTATACACTAGACTGCATTTTTTATTTTCTTATTTGAAAATTGCATGAGGAAGAATTGAAAAAATAAAACATTGAAATTGAATTGACTATGACGAGATAGATGGTTGATTTGACCATGAAAAGTTTAAAAACCTTTAAAGAAAAACTATAAATACAAAACTTTAAAATTGAACACTGAGAGGAAAATAAAGTAAAAAATATTGTACTAAAGAATAAAATGGGATAAAGGGACAATAAAATTTTTAATATAATGGCATATGAGTGAAATTTTCTACAAGTGGAACTGGGATTGAAGAAAAAAAATTGTTTTTTAATGCTCCGATTAAAGTAAAATTAAGATTTTATAAAAGAAAATTAAAGTAAAATTTAGTGCTGTATAATCCCCCATGAAAAGGTAAAAATTGGACGGTATTTAAATGTAAGATTGAGAAAAAAAAAACTTTTTTTTTCCGATTTGAGAATAAACTAGAATTTAGGACTATATGTCCAGATTGAAGTGTTATATTGCACGATAAAAAAATTAAGGTGAATTTGGACTATAAATGTCTAAGATTAGATACAAATTTTATTGTTTTCATAACTAAATTGAAGTTAAAATTGTACTTAAAAAAAAAAAAAAAATAATAAAAATTATTCAATAGCTTATATAAAGCATTTCTAAAATTTCTTCAAAACTTCCCACTTAATATGTAGATTTCAGAAACCTTTAACTCTAACACATAAATCCACCAAACGTATTAACTAACCATCTTATTATCTACGAGCAGTAGTGACTGGTGAATCGATTTCGACTACGGTCGAAAATCGATTCTTGTTGTCAAAAAATTATTATTTTTTGATCTATTCGTACCAGCCAACTTTATACTGAAATCGACTTTTAGGCTTCGACTAATCGAAAATTCAATACTGCACAGTAAAGAATTGAAAGTAATGCAATTCAAGAAATAAAAGGAGAGAGCAGTCGCCAATATAGTTGAGCATGCGTTCCCACAGTGCTGGACAGTCACATAACTAAAGAATATTACTAATCCTCAATAAGACAACTTCTGCAGTAATCCATTTCTCAAGACCCTTTTTGACAGTTCGACCAGAGAAACTTGATCATCTGTCGGTGTTTTTGTTATATCTGTAGGTGAAAAATTCCTTGCGCACTCATTCATCATTTCGATCCCACGAACACCTGCTATCCAGACTAGGCTGAAAAGTATAGATCAAGGGTTCTCACAAGATCTTCCTTCGTGACCCACTTTTGACTTTGTGATTGAAGCGCGACCCACTACAACCTTGACCAGTTTAAAATCAGATAAAATGTTTTGTAAAGATAAAATAATTAAAAAAAAATAATAATAATAATATTAATAATTGTGACATTGTATTTATTCCATGAGATCTTTAATACAAAACATATATATCTAATATCATACTTTGTGTCCACAAAAGATTAATACTTTGTTTTGATCGACAAAAGAGCAATACGGAATACGTATTTTCTGTGCTGCTACACATTCGTGGTATCTTATCTATTTCGGTTTCGTTGAAACCTTAACATATATTTAAATATTTTTGTTAAAAAAATTAATGCCAACTAATTTTTGTTTTAGAAAGATATTTTTTTTTTTTTTTACAATATTCGTTTTTTTATAAATTAACTCACTATTTAAAATCTGATTCCAAAATTATTTCAAAAACACCAAAAATTTAAAATCTGATAAGTAGATCTAATAAATTTTGAAGAAAATTTAACAAATTGGACTGTAAAGGCTTAAAAGTGATGCTAAAATTGGTATTTTTTAAAGTAGATATTGGATTGCGTAAATGATTCTATTTGTCTTCAATAATATTTATCCTAAAATTTCTAGCAGTGTTTTTTTTCTTAACTTTCAAAGCAACTAGCGAATGCGTTATGACTTTTGTATTTGAAGAAGAAAAAAAAAAACATTATTTTTTAGTAGTTGCAATTACTGTCTATATAGAGACAATATAGAGACTTATTCACCACCGGCAACAGACAAACAGACATAAATACATTGACTATGTGACTCTTTAACCATTTAGAATAGAAACAAATGCCTATTTTTAATATTATTTTATTCTGTTTGAGTTTAAAGCAAATAAAATATTAATTTTTCTTCTTTTCTCAACAATTTCAATTTTAATTTTTCCACATGAACCACAAGCATTCATTTATTTAACTAACCAACCAGCCAACCACTTATTACTTTTTATTACAAAATATTGTGTATTTGTTGTCTTTAAGAAAACATTAACGAAAAAAAATAAAATAGACTTAAATAAATATTATACTATTTGTTTAGATTAAATTCTGCGGGCCTATAAAAAAATACCAACAAAATTGTAAAAAAAACAACAATGTTGTATGAAAAAGACCATTCAACCATTATCACATTAATAACGATCTGTATGTCTATTTGTTGTATTCGCATGTGTCTGTTTGTTGGTTGGTGGCTGTTGATTGTATTGTTAAGTTTGCATAGCACTTATTGGTCTAAGATGTACAGTAAAGGATAAAATTATAGAAGAATTAGTTCTTTTAAGAAATTTGGAATTTTAGGAGGAAACAAATATAGATATTTAGATAGTATCCTTATTACAACAAGGATTTAAAAAATTATGTCAAGAAAAAGTTCATATATTTGTTAATTACTTAATAGATTAAAAAATAAAATTTCATATAGAAATAAAATATTTTGAATATTTTATTTTTGTAATTTTGGTTTCTTGCTATTTTTTTAAACCCAGCTTTATAATTAATACCCTTTTTGTATTATTGCGGTTTGGTCAGCGCAACACCAAAATATCAATGCACTTTCGATGCCAGCTGATTTGTCAATGTTTTAAAAGTTGACAATAAAACTGAAGGTGTTTAGTAATAGACTTTTGTCTTTGAGAATGTATATCGACCATTCCAGGAAAGAACGCCCGAAAAAGTATATTTTTTTACTTGATGGCTTTCAATTTCGATAAAAATTTGTATACATAAACTCCATTAAGCCTTTTATCAATTTCAGTTTTCAGTTCTGTAAAACTGTAAAAACTCGCGATTTAATTTCGCTTTTTAATTTCCTCAAAAACCAAAAAAATTTCAAAAGTATGTAACTTTGAATAGCAATATCTCTGGAAAGACTTTGTGAATTTTAATGATTTAAACGACCTTAAAATTTCGCATATGGTGGCTTTACGACGAATGTTTTAAAAATAAGAAAGATTTTTTAAAAATGCCTTTTAAAGCAATTGCCTTTTTCAAATGCATTTTTCTTTAAATATGCTATTCAAATTTTTTAATATTTTAACATAAATGGAAAGTTTGGAATCTTTACATTAAAATAAAAGTGTCAAATTTTTGGGACGCGAAAAACTTATATGCATAATCCAATTTTTATAAAAACATGTTTAAACATTTTCATATAAAATTAAATTTTTTTCTTGTTTTTGAAATTTTCTTTAAAATTTGTATAAAAGTTAACAAAATATAAAAAGTATGCAATTTTAAATATTCATATCTCTTGAAGTTATTGATAATTTAAAAAGTATTTAAAAGGCCATTGTATATTTTTTGTGTAATTTAGTCAGAATTTCAAAAACCACGTCTTCGATCCATAATATTTTGGAAATATAAATGCAGTTTTTAGATGCATTTTTGTTAGTTACGAATTTATTAAATTTTAATTTTTCAAAAATGTATTTAAAAATGCTTTGTTTATTATAACTTAAAACAATAAATAGTCTGATACATAAAGTTTTACTATTTTTCAGGATTTTTTAAAAAATAACACAATAAATTTTTTTAACAAAATACGTAAAGATACTCATAATACCAGAAAAATATAATTTTTATATGAAAAAATTTAAACTAGTTGAAGAAGAGGGGAAATTATGCACAATACGTGTGTGCGTTCCAAAAATTTTAGATTTTTATTTTAATGTAAAGATTTCAAACTTTTCAATTATGTTAAAAAATTAACAAATTTGAGTAGCATATTTTAAGAAAAATGCATTTTAAAAATGCAATTGCATTAAAATGCATTTTTAAAAAATATTTTTTATTTATAAAATATTCATGTTTAAGCTTACATAATTACAATTTAAACGCCGTTTAAATCACAAATTTCTGCAAAGCCTTCCCAGAAATATTTGTATTTAAAGTTGTATACTTTTGAGATTTTTTAGATTTTTTCAAAAGTGAAAAAGCGAAATAAAATCGCGAATTTTCTGAATTTACCGAATCTGAAAACGGAAATATTTATAGATACCCATAGACCTTATATGTATAAAATTTTATAAAAATCGGAGGACACTTGGTATATTTTTGTGCGTTCTTGCATGGAATGGACGATATAGATTTGTGTAACTATGTAATAAATAAAGTGTAAATAATTTTCAATATTTACGAGTCTGGCCTATGAAATACTTATGTACTTATGTATGTACTTATATGAGTTTGTAAATGTAACTAACTATAGCAGAGGTGTGGTTAAAATCAATCAATATTTAACAATTGTTAATATTTATTTGTTGTAATTAAATAGTGATTATATGCTTGCACCTCCTTGATTACAAACCTTGATTAACAATCAAGAAATGATAAGAGAAGTGCAATTTTTTTGTAAATATTTTTAATTTCAAAAAAAAAAAAAAAAAAGGTGCGAAAAATACACGTTTTGAAGTAGGGCCATAATGCGATTGACAACATGTTAAATTTATGATATCATACTAATCAGGAGATTAAAAAAAGCGAAATTTTGTGGTTGGCAGGACCATTTTTAATCGTTAGAAATTTCAAATAACAGGAATGTTTACTAAAAGGACGAAAATGTGTTCAAAATTAAAATTATAAATTAAATTTTGAAAAAAAAATTGCATGCGAAAAAAATTGAAAAAAAAAAAAAAAATTTTGCAACAAATATTGTTGAACCAATTAAAATTGTACTAATTGCATACCAACAACTCAAAAATTATTAAAACCTTTAAAGACGATGTTTATTGTACTTTTTACTAAATTATATTTTTTTTAAGAAACTGCTTTTGGTATCTAAGATATTTTGCTTATAATCACCAATTTAATTAAAATTTTTTCATTCCTGTCTTCAAATCTATGGTATAGAACTCCCACTTAGCTTTATAAAATGTTGATAGGTGTACCCGCGTATGATCTATAAGCATCTAAAAAAGGTTAAAAATCTAACTTCAATGTCTTTTTTCTTCAGACTGCATTGAAATAACAAAATTTTTGTTAGATATATTAAGACTCTAATTCGAAACGTTTAAAAAAAGTTCAAATTGCAAAGAAAATTCAAGTTTAATTTTTACATTTCTTTGAAAATCAAACAAAAACTTGCAGATAGCCCATTTTGCCTTAAAAAAAATATGCTGTTTGCAGATAGCCCAAAATCAAAAAGTTAAAAACAAAGTGTTAAAATTAACTTTTGACTCCAAAATTAATACCATATATAAAAAATAGAAAACTGAAGAGTCTGACGCAAAAAAAAATTTTTCTATATCTGCATGAGCCCCGATTTGAATATATAATATAATTTGCATAAATATGAAGTGACTTGGATGCATATAGAATCACTTTGCGCAAAGGATTAAATTGAACATATAAAATTTTTTACGAACTAAAAGTTTATGTATAATTCTGGTAAAAGTTATAAGTAATAAGTATCAAAACCAATAAATAAAATTTATAGTATTTTTAAATTTTAAAAATTTTCTTTATAATAAAAATCGCGATTTTTAAGAGTTTTACAAATCTAAGTTATTTCTATATATATACAATACGAAAATATATTTTATTAGAGTTTATTACAAAGAAATGCTATGTAATATTGTGATCTATTTTAAATCCAAGTAAATATATTTTGGTTTATATAATGTTTATCTTTCGAAATTTTTTGATTATAAAATGCAGTTTTCTAAATAAAATGAGAAAGAAAGATATAGTCAGTCAAACCCAACCATATGATACCCTACACCATTGTGTGCATTAAAATTGGGGAAGGTCTTTTATTAGACTTGTGGCCAATTGTGGACCGATACTTGTATTAAGTGTAAAATAAAACATACGAATACAGAATATTATGTCGATACTAACATTTATATGAAATAATTCACTTTTGGGTGATTCCCGAAAGTGCGCTTTATATGGGGGCTAAGGTAAATTTTATACCGATCATCGTAAAAATTTGGCACTATCATTTATATTTATAATTCAAAATTGCGACCTGTAGTTTGATTACAATTTGCTGAACTCGTCCCTGACAAGGAGTGCATCTATGTAAATGTTCTCGTTTCTTATATACCATGGTGCACCCATCATGGTTCTAAGAATTTTTGATTGGGCCCTCCGTTCCCCATAATTGGATGCCATATGTCCAAATTGGTTTTAAAACGGTTTTATACAGGATGACTTTATTGTCAAGGCTGAGTTTCGATTGCCTATTTATTAACCAATGAAGGTTAGAAGCTTTAATTTCATACTGACTCTCTTGGTTTCTATATAAGTCGCCCATCCAAATGAATACAAAGGTATGTGACATAATCAGACTGGGTTTAAAGCGTGGGCAGTTTCCTCTCCTCAATATGAAAGTAACATGTTTGCTTTTTAACTCGTTCACTCTTATGTGCCAGTTTTTTAACCAAGTCTCCACATGTCTAAGATAAGCATATAGTTTAGTAGAAGCTACATGTGGGTTTTCATACGAACTCAATATTGCTGTGTCATCAGCAAACGTAGAAATTGTCAGTTCATCGCATGTTGGGAAGTCAGATGTGTAGATTAAATACAGAATAGGCCCTAGAACACTACCCTGTGGGACACCTGCTTTTACTTCAAATTCTCTTGTCACAAAGTTATCATACTTCACTCTAAATAATCGGTCACATGGATATGACTCGAACAATTTATTGATACTTTCCTCCTTGTACCCATAAATTGTTCGAGAACATCTTATTTTATGTATTAAACCTTGATGCCATACTTTGTGGAAATCTTGCTCTACATCCAAAAAGATGGTAGAGCAATACTTCTTGATTTTAAAAGATTTTCTAATCTCTCCACTCAGACGATTAACTTGTTCAATTGTTCCATGCTTTTCATGGAAACCAAACTGATGAAATTGGATTATATTTCTATAATTTCTATCATTTAAGTATTGGCATGATTTTCAATTGCAATACTTTTTCAAATAGCTTTGACAAACAAGAAAGGGGACTAAAAGGTCTATAGTATGATGGTACGGTTAAATCCTTTCCTGGCTTTGGTATCATTATAATCTGAGAAATTTTAAAAATTTTTGGATATACTCCTAGTATTAAGATCACGTTGAACATTATAGATAGCACTATTATTGCCACGTACGGTAGGTTTTTAATCATGAATGGTGTTATTAGATCATATCCAGGTGATTTTTTTTAATTTGAGGCTGAAGGTCGGTTTCATAAAGGTAAACGTAAAATGAGAATTGCCCATATATAAATAAATTCCAAACAAGTAAAATAAAAAAAAAAAAACGAGAGAAAAAGATATAGTCGGTCAAGTCCGACCATATGATACCCTACACCATTGTGTACATTATAATTCGGTGAGGGGTCTTTTATTAGACTTGGAGTCAAATGTGGACCGATACTCATAAGTGTAAAATAAAACATACGAATACAGAATATTACGTTGATGCTGACATTTATATGAATTTATTCACTTTTGGATGTTTCCCGAATGAGGGCCTTATAAGGGAGCTATGGTAAATTATGGACCGATCTTTGTCAAATTTGAAACTATCATTTATGTTCATATAAAACTTATTTGTGTCGAATACTAACTTGATACTAACATTTTAATGGGATTTATGCCCGTTAAAGTGATTTTCTGAAAGGGGTTTATATGGGAGCTATGGTTTATTATGGACCGAAAAATCGGCACACTTATTTAGACTTATGTGAAACTTATATGCGCCAAATTTCATTAAAATATTGCTATATTTAAGGGATTTATGATCGTTAAACCCTTTTCCGGGAGGACATTTGTATGGGGGCTAGGTGAAATAATGGTCCGATCATAACCAATTTCAATAGGCTTCGTCCCTGGGCCATAAGAAACCTTTGTACCAAATTTCATTAATTTTGGTTTAAAATTGCGACCTGTAATTTTACATGGTTTTACATGGACGGACAGACGGTCAGACGAACGGACAGACATCGTTAAATCGACTCAGAAAGTGATTCTAAGCCGATTAGTATAAATTAAGGTGGGTCTTAGACCAATATTTTTGGGTGTTATAAACATCAGCACAAACGCATAATACCCTCCCCACCTATGGTGGTGTAGGGTATAACTACCAATTTTTTAAAAATTTTCAAAATATATCAATCAATAACAAACAGAAAAGTATTCCAATTTTTCAAATAATGAAAGTAAGTAAAAAGTTTTCTGATTGATTCTTTCATTACTTTTCCTTGAATGAAATCCTTTAAATTTATTTGTAAAAATTCTCGCACATTATTTAGTTAATGTGAATTTTCTTATTTTTTTTTCTTCCTTCTTTTTTCCTAATAATTTACTTCTCTACATGCTAATTATTCGATTTACGACCCAGACCTTGCCACAGCCTACATACGCTCATTACTTGATAACTCTTTTGCATCGAAAAGTAAAGAAATTTAAATACAGAAGCTTTTTTTCACAGCTACGATTTCTTGTAATTTTAAGAAGAATAGTAAAAAGCATTTTGCTGCTACCATAAAGTAAATTATTTTTTTTTTTCAACATGTTCTCATCAACATCATTTCTCATCATATTTAATCATCTTTCAAAGAAATAAAACCAGACCAGACGTTATTTGCGTTATTTGCTGTGCGTTACAATATGTTCGTGATATAAAGGGAATGCAAAGAGTAGTGCGAAGGAACAATTTCATCATATCATACTCATAGCAATTGTGGTGTGTAGGACCACGCAACTCGTTAGTGTAAATGTGTATTTAAGAAGGTGTAGAAATATGCCTGCAAGTGCGTTACAAATTTCCTTCCTAGAATGCAAAATAAGAAAAATAGCAAAAAAAAAAAAAAAAAAAATAAAAAAGTAAAAATTCCCTGCCTGCTGTTAACATTTGCTGCTGTAATTTTTGTTGACTATTTAGTGACTGCTGTGTGTATGTGTGTCTATAAGCTGCTTGCCTCTTATGCATCTATTACAAGTATATCGTGAAAAAGAGTTTGTTAGTGTATCTAAATTTTTACATCTTTAAGTCATCATGTACTTTCATTCATACATACTTACATCCATGTATGTATGTATGAACGTATGTATGTATGTACATATATTTGTTAAGTTATTCTATGAACAATTTGTTTGTTGTTGATTCCCTGCATATGGGAACATGATAATGTGGTCTATGTGGCATGATTGTATTCTTCTTGCTGTTTGTTGTTTGTTCATTGTTGCATTTGACTTATATGGCCCCTATTTTTGTGTGTTGTAATTACTTTGTCAGTTTATTTCGTATATGTACATCAGCAGGTCTGTGCGTTCTTTATTTTTTTTTCTCATTTGCTGATTTGCTGATTTTTCACCCTTTTTTGTGTTGCAGGCTTTAGTATTTTCTTGTTGTATATTTTGTGTTAAGAGTTCTTGACTTTTGTACTTGATGCCGCCTCAAATATAAATTCCTTTAGGTGATTTTTAAATACATTTGCAACGCTTTAATTAATAACATGATGTGGTAGAATAAAAAATAATTGCAAATAAAACATGTATGTATGTAAGTAGTATGGATGTTAGTTAAATTGGATATGTTGAATATTACTTAAACACAAAAAACAAAAAATAATATAATTGGAAATACTGTGTACTGTTTTTCAAATTGGATTAAGCTTTTGGAAAAACTTCACAGAAAAAAGTCACCAATCACCAAATATATTAGTAAAAAATTCATTCAATTAAAAGCTATTATAATTTTATCAATTACTAAAAACATAAAAATATTTCCAATTAAAAAATTTAATAAATCAATCACGTAGATGATTAAATCAATTAAAAATCTAAATAATAAATAAAATCTTATTTAAATTTTATTTTTAATTTTTATTTGAATATATTTATTAAATTTGTATGCAAAATAAAACAACTGTATTAATTGTTTCAAAGAGGGAGGATGTTTTTGGAAATGGGCCATTTTTCTAATACGTTTTTGTATTCCTCATACTTAAAAAAATACTCAAAAAAAATTCATGAAGTTTCTTGGACTTTTTCAACAGTGTGACACCAGATCTTCATAGCTAGTGGACTTCAAAGTAAATGGTACTGCAGTACATGATAAAGAAGATCAAATTGTTATCAGTTTATATGGTATTCAGATATAGATTTTTGAATAAGCAATCTAAAAATCTGATATTTTAGTTTCATATCTTTACAACGATTTTTATTTTAAGTTTATTCTGAATTTTTGTTTTTTTTTTATACCCACCATCAAAAAGATGGGGGGTACATATAGTTTGGGAATCGATATCAACTCGGAAGCCAAAAATGGGCGTGGCCCGCCCACTTTACCGCCCACCTCCCATATAAGGTGAAAATCAATGAAATTTTGTTCAAATAGTTCAAGGACTTTACTGCCCACTTTACCTCCTAAAAACTACAAACACAGGGTGTCCGTTTTATACTTTTCTGCTGATATTTCTGCAACAAAAGCATGTACGATTGCGAAATTTTGTACATATAGTTTGGGGATCGATATCAACTCGGAAGCCAAAAATGGGCGTAGTCCGCCCACTTTACCGCCCACCTCCCTTATAAGGTGAAAATCAATGAAATTTTGTTCAAATAGTTCAAGGACTAATTCAAACTCGGAAACAAAAAATGGGCGTGGCCCGCCCACTTTACTGCCCACTTTACCGCCCACTTTACCTCCTTCTCTCATATAACTTAAAATGTGAAAAAGTTGATGGTGGGTATATAGATTCGGCCGGGCCGAATATTTGCGCTTGCTTCATATTTAAAATACAGGTAGGATTTTTTCTGTGAAAAGAGTTCAAAGTTTTAACAGTAATAAATGTTTTCTAAAATATTGTGTAAAGCAAAACGAAATTGAAGAAACTCCCAAATGAAGAAAAAAGGATTGACTTCAGATTTGGTGCATATTATTAATATTATTAATTTTCAATTATGCAATAAAATTTTTAATAGCAGATATTTTGGAGTAATAGGTAAAATTTGTGAAATATTGGTTCTCTCTCACAGGAATCGATTTTTTAAAAATAGTTTTGCTCTAGAATAGTTTTTATTTAGTTATCTTTCAAAAAATGTAAACACTTTAACTAGGCTAGGCTTATAAATTTTAACATAGTGAAAAAAGAATAAGTCCCTTAACACATCTACATTTGTCATTATGCTGTGAGTTAAAAAAAGCAAACTTATAATTCAAAATCTAAGGACAAAAAATATGATCAAGTATATTTATTTAAAAATTTTGTAGTTTTCGACAAAATTTTATGCAAAACAATAAAATATTTAGTGCCATATCATTCCGAATATAATGAATTATACACATATACAAGAATAATATCCTTTAACATTATCCCAATAATGGCACATCGTCTCAAGCGTAAAAAGAACTTTTTCAGCGCGGACAAAAAATAGGGTCAGAAGTTAAATTTTAAAATTTTTTTAAAAAATTGTATAAAAATCTTTTGAAACTTTTATCTGTTCAAATCTCGATAATAATATTAAAATTAAAAAAAAAAAAAAAAAAAAAAAACAGAGAAAAGACAAGTATAATAGATTAACTCTAATTCCGGGAACTATTCGTATCAAAAAGGATCTATAGATTGGAAAGTTTTAAAATATGGGTAAAATCGAAGGTTCCAAAAAAAAAAAAAATAATAATAATAATAAAAAATAAAAATAAGAAATAATTTTATTTTCAATTAAATTCCAGAACTTGAAAGAAATTCAAAAGGATTTAGTGAAAAAAGTTCTTCGTTGACAGAAAATCACCAAAAAATTGTACCAAGTCTGGAAGTCGGCGAAAAATCTACCTGTGACATAAATTTCTTCTGGAAACATAAGAAAACAATTGGAGAACCATTATTTCTTTGAAATATTATTCTAGAGTTCCCTGAGATATTGACCTGACAATTTGAAATATTCCTAGAGTAAAGAGAACCGGTTCAAAACTAGTCACGTGACAGGTTCTCAGGGCTAGTGACCGGTCCCAGTTCCGGAACTTTATATGAGAAGAACCTGTCACTTTTACATAGGGTTGTCATTGGAGGTGGCTAATTAGCCCCTTGGGACAGGTCACAGGATAGGTCCTAGGACAGGTCCAAGAGGACAGGTTCAGTCGCGATTATTGTACTAAAAATTCGGTAATTGTTTACTATTTAAACATTATTTTTATTATTATCTTTATTAAATTATGTTTATCTTAATTTTATAATTTTTCGTTAATGTCGATGGCAGCACCCCGGCTCGAACCCATGTTCATCTGATGTATGTTATGTTTTATAGTCTTCAACGCTTACCACTCAGCCACTGATTGTTATTGCACGCGAGTTGCTATTTGCGCACTTAACGAGCATGTTAATAGTGAGTGTGTTTGTGTCAACTGGTTCTCAATTGGAACTTTGGTGACGAGTTAGGTGTAAATTGGTACTCAACTGGTACAAAGAAACCGGTCCATTACTGCAATTACCACAAATTTCCCGCAGGGATGTAGTAGTAACCTACACCGTTATAATTACAACACCGTAATGCTTAATTGTATAAGGGGTATTAAATGTTTCCAAATTTGTATTTCTTGACTACCTAAGAAAGTTATGTGACCAAATTTAACTTTTATATTCATTTAAAAATAAATAATTCTGTTATTATAATACCGTTATTGGGATAATATTAAAGGGTATTATTTTTCAATATATTCGCAATGATTTGCCACTAAAACATTTTGTTTGTTTTTGTCCGTAACTGTATATAAAACAATTGCCAGGAAGGAAGAGGTGTTATGAAACACAGTTTTTCGGGTCCGTAACTGTATATAAAACAATTGCTAGGAAGGAAGGGGTGTTATGAAACACAGTTTTTCGGGTCATAAAAAGGAAGGAAGGGGTGTTATGAAACACAGTTTTTCGGGTCATAAAAATGACAGTAGTAGAAAAATTGAATTTTCAGACTGTACGACCACATACAAATTAAAAATATTTTTTAAAGAAAATCCCGCATCTCTGGGAAAAAAGTGGCTCCATTAACACATAAATAAACGTGAATGAGTGCTTTTAAAAAAGATTTCTATCTTTTCAAAGAAAACACAGTGCGATCTTTGGCCTGATTTCTCATTATAGACACGAAGCGATGGAAGGGTGTTTGTACCCAAAGAGACAAATACACCAAACTGTCCAGAAAAGCTCAGCAAAAAATTAAACGGAGTTTAAAAAAGAGCTTATTCCAGCAAAAAACTTTAATTGAAGAAATTAAAGAAAACATCAGATATTTTATTAAAAAGCAATAAGAAATTCTTTTAAATTAAAATCTTGAATGAAATAGTCACATTTAAAAATATAGTTTAAAAAAAAAATACGGTTTAGCTTTTATAACCAGATTTGTATGGAAGGGTTTTTTTTCGTCCGCAGTCCTTAGAATGCAACCACTTTCTTGCTAAAAAGTTTTTTTTTCTAACTTCAAATAGAGCGCAATCGAGGTAAAAAAAACATTGCATGGCATCGCAAAGCTAAATATTTCAGGGCATTTTTTAATTAATTTATTTTTTTTATTTTTCTCATTTGTTGGTTTTTGTCAAACATTTTTAGAAAATGTTCACAAAACAAATTTAAATGCGAAAAAACGATATTTTGATAGTGTAGACTCTCATATAAAAATCTTTCAAATCGATTCAGATATAACGTATTACGAACGTTTTTAAAAATATTAATACCCATCCCTATCTATATGGTCCAAGCTCAAAATTTAAACACGTCTACACTTCTACTATCTTTGTGTGATTTTTCATTGAAATTGGACCAGCCGTCATGAAATTGCATATTTTTATCCATTTTATTTCCAGAATGAAAAAAAGTATATTATGAAATATAAATCGTATTTTTACCCAAAAATTTTTCCCGGATCTAAGCTCATTATTTCCAAGGTGTTTCACACTCTAAGATCATTAACGAATTGTCAGTTTCATTAATATTAAGTTAATAACAATGAACAGAGTCAACTTGTCTAGACTGTTACATTGAAATTTATAATTTTTTTAAAGTATCAAATAATTTTACAATTCGTTTGAAAACCCCCTTACATTTTTCCTTGTAAATTTCAGATAATAAAAGTTCATAGATATTTGTAACGAAAACTAAAACAAATATGATAAAAGACAAATGCAATAAATTCCCTAAAATTTATATAAAATCGTTAATATGATTGCAGATAAAAATCGTTTATACATATATTTGATGATATTGACTTTTAAATGACGTCTTTTAGATATTTTTCAAGTCCCACTTCAATTAAAACACTCAAAAATCATTGTCAAATGATAAAAATTCAGCAGCTAAAAATTTCCTTAAAAATTTCTCAGTATAAAAAATGGATTTTTAAATGGTTTGGTTATCATTCATATTTGAGATTTTGCTTAGTTAAAAAGATTTAGCAGAAAAATTTTATTAAAATGAATTTTTATAAATATTTTATGATCCTGCTGGTGGTGGTTTTGTGTTTAACTGTACCTCAAACAGAAGCTGGTTTTCGTAAGAAATTTAATAAAGTGGTGGTGAGTTTAAAACATTAATTAATTAAAATTTTTTTAATATTAGGTTTAAAAATTAAATATTTTAATTAAATTTGATTATTATTTTTAGAAAAAGGTTAAACATACTATAAGTGAAACTGCCCATGTTTCAAAAGACGTTGCTATTGTGGCTGGTAGCGGTGCGGCTGTAGGAGCAGCAATGGGTTAAATGTTTTTTTATTAATTTAAAAATTAACTAAATAAATTATAAATTTGAGAAAAATTATATAAATATGTACGTGATTTTAAAAAGGAAAAAAACATTCGGTAAGAATAAAATAAAATAATTATGTGTGGTAAACAACAAATCAGCTGATTTTGGGTAAACAAAATTATTTAATAGCAAACAAAAATGTTCGTAATATGATCACAGTGTGAGCACATAATGGAAGATAATTTAAAATTTTTTGGGCAAATAATTATTTGATCTTACAAAATGTTTGTAAGTAAAAACACTATCAAATAATAGATGTATTGTTTACTATTGAATCTAAATCATTAAAATTATAACAAATGAGAAGTTTTTAGCAATAAGTTCCGCCTGTATAGAGCAATATTGATGATAATTTTAATAATTTCATTACGAATGCGGAAATAAATATTATAATAACAAATAAATATTATATGCATATAGGTGTCTTACACATACTGCTAAAAGTCGCCAATAATCAGGTGTTTGCTAAGGCTTAATCCGGGATCGCCTAAGTCGATAAAATGTGGTGGTGAGATCGCTTTAAATGCTCTTTGTAATGCAGATGGGGTGAAGGTTGCTACTGCTTCCTCTGGCAAAGCAGACGAAAAGACACGTAGAATAGGGCACCCTAGGAAGAAGTCCAGGGTGACGATAGATCGGCTAGGCGAAGAAGATCAAGAAGGATCTTATGCAGGTGGTGTTTGAGAAGTAGGGTGTTTATATTCAAAAACACCATCTTCGAAATCTTTCCAACGATTTTCAATGGTAATCAAATATGGTGATTTAGACGATTTTCAATACCTAAATATATATTATGTATTAAAATGTATATTTAAAAAAGTTATAATTAAAATCAAAATTGAAACAGATTGGAAAATATTTTAAATGGATAATATATAAAGAAAACCATATAATATGTTATCTTCGTGATTCATTTTTTATAACTAAATTATAATTAATTTTATAACTAAATTATAATCAATTATATATACAACAAAAATATGATTGCAGATCAACAATATTTTTTTTTTGTGATTTAACCAAAATCACAACCATAAAAATATGGTTATAGATCAAGAATATTTTTACTGTGATTCATTCAAATTATTGCTGGTTTAAAAATTAAATAAATGAAGTACATATACAACAAAAATATGGTTGCAGATCAACAATATTTTTATTGTAGTTTAACCATATTATTTCTGTATACATGAGTTAAGTACAAATGCAACATATGGTTGCAGATCAACAATATTTTAATTATAGTATTGCTGTATACCTAAATGAAGTACATATACAACAAAAATATGATTGCAGATCAACAATATTTTTACTGCAATTTAATCATATTATACAAAAAACAAAATGTGATTGCAGTTCAACAATATTTTTATTTTGATTCAACCATATTATGGTGCTACATCTAACCATATTATAATTTACAAACAAACACAAAATCCAACCATAATATGACACCATATTTTTTTCTTTGCGTGTACTTTGGACTCATCTGGACTTCTTATGGGGCCAGTCGAAGTGAAGTACTGCGAAATTATGGCGATTGCAAACCTGCCTGTAGTTTAGTAATAGGATTTTTCTAAGACTTTTTTTTCAGATTTTGTTTTTGAAAACGTCAAGAAATAGTTAACGTATCAACTTTCAGCTCTAAGTTTTACATTAGGTTACGTCACAAATATATTTGAGTTCACCATTCGCTTTGTAAGCGTAAAATCACTTGGATAATTTTTTTACTTGCATGTTTGTGTTTCTTGGTTGAAATTGAAATTTCCAATAACTATGATAATAATATAATAATGAAAAACTAATAACATTTTTCAATGTTTAACATTTTTCTACTATTATTTTGCACAGGCAGAAACCAAGCGGCATAGAAAAAGGCAAATACTTTTTATAATTATTGTTCATGTTTAGGACCATAGATTATAACATAGATAAAGTTAGGGACAAAACTATTTGTACACCTCATAGATTTCGTATACCTTCACGCACATTTTCAACAGATCCGCTGTTTTTATACTTGCTTACAATGTATTGTACTGTGGAATGTTGCAAATTTACTAAATTACTTATATTCCGGAGAGATTTTCCTTTTTTATGTTCATCAATAATTAAATTTTTAATATCCAAACTCAACTCTTTTCGCTTTCCCATTTTTGATGTGCTTATTATTCAAAGCGTTAAAACCAACTTCTTATTTTGTAAAATAAAACTCGATTAACGAAGAAAATATAACGGTATTTAAAAAAAATCATCATACAAGAGTCCAACGTACAAATAATTGTACAAAGTACTGATGTACAAATAATTGTACAAAGTACTGATGTACAAATACTTTTGTCCCAAAGATTTTTACTTAAATTGTACTTTTTTTTAACAATGTGTTATATATTAATTTATTTTTTATTAAATAATTCAATAAAAATGGACCTGAATTAAAACTACATATAATAATTTTTTATTCTTTATAAATTATTGAAGATATACGAAATGCATGGGTGTACAAATAGTTTTGTCCCTAACTGTTTTTGAGTTTTTTTAAGCTTCATATCTATATTATAATCTATGTTTAGGACTATCATATACATAAATTGTTTTTAATTTCCTTGTCTAGAAATTATGCAGTAACAAAAATTCCAAAGTATGTGGTAATGCTACTATTATTTTGCACACAGCTGTATGTACACAATGGTGTAGGGTATTATACAGTTAGGCATGACCAACTAAATCTTTTACATTTCTTTAAAATTAAAACCCTCTTCCTAAATGTAGGCAGTTTTATTAAATCAAACTTAATCGATTTTGGGTCAGAGGTGTTGCAATCAATTTTCGCATAGTATCACAAATTTCCATTAACGTTTTTTTGTTTTTTTTTCTTTTGTTTTTAAAAATTCTTATGAGCGTATACAAAATCTCATATTCATATTGTATTTAGCTGATGCATATTTTTGCAACACTGAACTTGAAAGAAGAGTGTTAAAAATAATATTAAATATCATTGATTTTTGGTCATGGCCTCCTCTGAACTTAACCCTGAACTTAGACGATTCTGACAATATAGAACATTTATTATCTTAGTTTATTTCTTAGCTTACCTTTGTTTTTTTTCCTCTTTCGAGTTTTTGTGAAAGTCTGTGTTGGAAAGTAATCGGTTAGCTGTTAAGTAAATGGAAAGAGTTTTGTTAGAAAAAGTAAAATTATTTATTAAAAACAATATTTTGATATAGAATTTCTCATATTTTAGAAATTTATTTAAGGCCTTTATATATAAATAAATATTTTATTACATAAAATGCACAACTTCCAATGCAATGATTAATGCATTCGTCATACTAAGAATTGTTTTTTACTAATTTCAAATTTAATATTTAAATTAAACAGATTTAAAGAGTTACTATATCTTCACTCAGATCAGTGTTGTTAGATGAGGGGATTTGTCCCCAAATTATTTTGTAATTTTTTTAATATTTCTATGTAATTTGTAAATGAATATTTTCTCTAATTTATAAATAAAATCATAATTTATACTTCGATTTCAATGAAATATGACTTGTTTTATTTGCAAAAAAATTATTTTTATGAATAAAAAATAAACACGAGGCAAACTCTTTCTAGCAATAGTAACTGAGATTCTACTGTTAGGCTTGATCGACCTGAAATTAACGAAAGAAAATTTTGAATTGATCACTGCCAAAAGTGATTACACAAGAAATTGTTTCATCATCGATACCAAGTAAGTTTATATTTTACTCGATTATTCGTAACAAATTAACAGCTCTAAATGCAACAATCAACTCGCAAAAAAGTTTGAAAGAACAATACAACATTAGTTTCAAGTTCAAGAGATCATTAACAACAACAAAGTACACATGAATGCATATAAAATAAAAGAAAAAACGCACACATATTCATATGTATTTATATAACACACTATATCCAAAGAATGACTTGAGACTTAAACATAAAAAACTAACAGACAATGAATGAATGCATGTTACAAAGCATGCATGCATGCATGAAGTAAATGTTGATGATGACGATGATGGTTTAGTTAGTTGTTGCAAAAAAAACCTTTAAAAAACCAAACAAAAAGTAACAAAACACGTTAAAATATAGAGAAACTTAACAAAAACTTTTTAAAAAATAATCGACAAAAATCCAACACACAAACCAATAGTTAAGCTCTGATATTAAGAAGACACGGCAGACGCCAACACTTGAAAAATAAATGCACAGATACTTGTAGTCTCAGTCATACTCGAACTGAACATGAATTCATTTGAAACAAGTAAGAAAATTTGTAAATAAATAAAAAAAGTGTTTGTTTCTTTTCTCAGTTTTATTTTTTTAGGTTTCTATCCTCCACTTAAAACTGTATGCAAAATAGTCTTATTTGGAGCCGTGAAAACTGCATTAAACTGCCAGTAAAACGAGTAAAATAAAATCAAATTCAAACTAAACGATGTGCCAAGAAAATCAGCACCAAGAACAAACCAAAAGAAAAAAAAAATGAATGTATTAAATTGTATACATGGTTGGTTCTTTACATGGTTGTTTGTTTGGTTGGCTGTTAATCAAGATAAGCTTTCAAACTCCAACACACACAGACAAAAAGATTCATTTATGGAGGAATTTTTGAAAAACACTACAAGTCAGGAGGTATCCAACATTTATAATCTTAACAGAAGGTTCTTATTTTGAAGGTGTACTTAAAATAAGGTTTACATAGCAGAGGTGGCCAAGCGATTTTTTAAAAAAATATTGTTTTAAAAATTAAAATTCCTATTCCAAGAATCAAATGTATTTTCTTAAAAAAATAATTACTGAAAGTATCAAGGAATCTCGTGACTTGGTTTCAAGTGATTTCTTCTGTAGATAAAAAGAATAACTTAGTACAAAGTGACTTCTTTTGTAGAGAAAAATAATCGCTTGGTGTCAAGTAACTTTTTCTGTATAGAAAATTAATCTCTTGGTGTCAAGTGATTGTATAATTATATATATTAGTGACGTTTTCTCTAGAAAAAGTGATCACTTCTCAAGTGACTTTTTTTCCATAGAGAAAGTGATCACATCTTAAGTGACTTTTTCTATAGAAAAATATCACTTTTCAAATGACTTTCTATAGAAAAAGTGATCACTTTTCAAGTGAGCATTTTTCTATAGAAAAAGTGATCACTTTTCAAGTGACTTTTTTTCACTTTACAAATGATTTTTTTCTATAGAATAAGTGATCACTTTTCAAGTGATTTTTTTTTCTATAGAAAAAGTGATCACTATCCAAGTGACATTTTTCTATAGAAAAAGTGATCACTATCCAAGTGACATTTTTCTATAGAAAAAGTGATCACTATTCAAGTGACATTTTTCTATAGAAAAAGTGATCACTATTCAAGTGACTTTTTTCTATAGAAAAAGTGATCACTATTCAAGTGACTTTTTTCTATAGAAAAAGTGATCACTTTTCAAGTAACTTTTTTCTATAAGTGATCACTTTTCAAGTGACATTTTTCTATAGAAAAAGTGATCACTATTCAAGTGACTTTTTTCTATAGAAAAAGTGATCACTATTCAAGTGACTTTTTTTCTATAGAAAAGGTGATCACTTTTCAAGTGATTTTTTTCTATAGAAAAAGAAGTCACTTTTCAAGTGCCTTTCTCTATAAAAAATAGAAAAGGTGATAACTTTCCATGTGACTTTTTTCTATAACAAAAGTGATCACTTTTCATGTGACTTTTTTCTATAACAAAAGTGATCACTTTTCATGTGACTCTTTTCTATAGAAAAATTTATCACTTTTTATGTGACTCTTTTCGGTAGAAAAAGTGATCACTTTTCAAGTGACTTTTTTTAATAGAAATAGTAATTACTTTTCAAGTAACTTTTTCTATAGAAAATTAGTGATATTTTCTAAATAATAAAAAAACCTGCCCTTTTATATAAAAAGTTTTCTCCTACCTGCTCAGAGGTTTTTCAGATTTAATACCTTTACGTTCTTTAAAATTTTCTTCTTTCCTCTTCAAACCAAAAGTAAGTATTAAGTCAAAGTAAAATGATTTATAATTCCTGTAAAAATATAAAACAGACTGACATTTAAATGTACTAAACTAAATTATGTGTGGGAGGGCGTTCTCAGCTTTCGTTCCTTACCATCAGAACATTTTTTTTTTGGTTTGGTAAAAAAGAAAAAAGAAAAAAAGAAAAGATTATTAAAAAATTATGTACATATGTATGTATTTATGTGAATAAAAAAATATTATAACAAAGAATTTCTTTATTATTAATCTTATAAAAGTAGAGATTATTTTATAAATAAAAAAAGCCATGATCCCCATTTGTTTAATCATCAAACAATTGTCTTTATGAAGTCTGTTTTGTAGTCTATACACTTGACCTTAATCCGTATTGACATTATTTTTCAATAGATAATGAACATTGAAAATACATACATTTCATATTTACGCATGCGTAACATTTTAACGATTTAATACTTTCATCAGCATCATTTCATTGTAAAATCCATGACGACCCCTGTTTTCTTTATTGTCTAATAATGGATTGGTTTATTGGTTGTTTGGATGTTTGTAATTTAAATTTGATAATAAAGATCAATCGATATTCCGAAAATAAGACATCAAATGAAAGCCTGTTTATTGTTCATTGAAAATTAAGAAAAAAATGTTTATCATTTGTTTTCTTTTTTTAAATTTAATGACAAAATTATCAAATGTAATGAGAAAGTTATACTAAGTGTTTCATTCTTCAAATAATTACCTAAAGGGTTTTTAATGAAGCAACTCTAAAAATCATTGAACAGTTATAGCCTTTGACTTTCTTTTATGGAAAAAGGTTTTTTATTTGAAAATATATCGCAAATGAATTTAAAGCTACATTGAATTGAATTATTAAAAAGTCTTGAAAGATTCCATTCTATAAGATCACTGATCTCTATTGCGTCATTTAACCCCCTTTTTCTTTAGCACTAAAAAATAAGAGCTAATTCCTTTGTTATGTTTTTTTTTTGCATTCATTTGTCTTTTTTTAAATTTTATTAGTCTATTAAATTGCAAAATTTCTACTTTACAGAATTTTGCGACTCTTTCTTTCGTTACTCGATCACTGAAGCATAATTTAATCCAATTAAGTAAAGATTTTTTTTATTACGAGTATGTTATATGTCTCTTTAAAAAACTATAAACATGTAATAAAAAATTGCCATAATTTCGGTAACTTTAAAGGAAAAGGTAAATTAAACCAACCTCCCTCTTCTTAATAAAGAACTATTTGGTGTAGAGTTTAATTTTAGCAAATAAAGAGTTCTTGAAAAAGAACGAAAATTTTTTACTCAAAAATATAATAAATAAATTTATTTTGAACTGTTGGATTGTGAGAAACATAAAAATAATATTATAAGGAATTGTTAAATTAACTTTAATTAAACAAAGAACTTTATTTATTGAACAGAAATTTTAAGTGGAAAAGTGGAGTTAAATACTCCACTTTTCACTTTTCGCTAATTATTTACTTTAGTTGTATGGGGCTTTAAGAAGTTTATTTAATCGCAAGGAAGGATTTACTGAAATTTTAATTAGGAAAAATGAAATGTTACACCGTGCAACAATTTCTCCAAAAATTGTTCATACATGAAATAATCGTTATATGCATGAAACAGCAGAGACGGCCCATACATAAAACTGGGTACTCAGTTTTTCTCCAAACTTTCTCTTAAATAGAATTCAAGGTTTCGACAACTTTAAAAAATGAGAAAATTATAGTAACCCAATATGGGTGTCAAATAAAAGCTAACTGCGGGTCTATGCTATAGATTTTTCTATCATAACAGGTAACAAAACGAAGGCAGAGCTACGCAATTTTTATGTTTAAAATGTTAAAGAAAGATTTCAATTGATAGAAATATTTCATTCATGAAGTATATAAGCAAAAGTGATCACTTTTGAAGTGCCTTTTCTATAGATAACTTTTCAAGCGAATTCTTTTATAGAAAAAACTATTACTTTTCAAGTGACTTTTCTACAGCAGAGACGAATACTTTCTTTAGAAAATTTACTTTTTCTATAGAAAAGTGAAAACTTTTCAATTGACTTTTTCTATAAAAAAAGAGATAACCTTTCAAATGACTTTTTCTACAGAAAAAAAAAAAACACGATTACTTTTCAAATGACTTTTTCTATAGAAAAAAAAAACGATCACTTTTCAAGTGATCTCTTTATAGAAAAGTGAAAACTTTTTGATTAGCGTTTTTTTATAGAAAATGTGATCACCTTTGAAGTGCTTTTTTTCTATAGAAAAACTATTACTTTTGAAATGACTTTCTATAGAAAAAATAATCACTTCAAGTGACTTTTTCTATAGAAAATGTGATCACTTTTGAAATGAATTTTTCTATAGAAAAACTATCACTTTTGAATTGACTTTCTATAGAAAAAGTAATCACTTTTCAAGTGACTTTTTCTATAGTAAATGTGATCACTTTTGAAGTGACTTTTTCTATAGAAATAACGATCACTTTTCAAGTTACTTTTTCTATAGAAAAAGTAATAAATTTTCAAGTGACTTTTTTTTATAGAAAAAGTAATCACTTTTTAAGTGTATTTTTCTGTAGAAATCGAAATCACTTTTCAAGAAACCTTCTCTTAGAAAAAGAAATCACGTTTAAAGAATTTTTCCATAGAAAAAGCGATCACTTTTCAATTGACTTTTCTATAGAAAATATTATAATTTTGAAGTGACTTTTTCTTTGGAAAAAGCTATAATTTTTGAAGTGACTATTTCTATAGATAAAGTGATCACTTTTGAAGTGACTTTTTTCTATAGAAAAAGTAATCAATTTTCAAGTAACATTTGTTACAGAAAAAACGTCCACTTTGCAGGTGACTTTTTCTATAGAAAAAACAATCACTTTACAAGTAACTTTTTCTACAGAAAAACCGATTATTTTCCAAATGATTTTTTCTATAGATAAAACGATCACTTTTCGATTAGCTTTTTCTATAGAAAAAGTAATCACTTTATAGAAAATGTGATTACTTTTCAAGTGACTTTTTTTTATAGAAAATGTGAACACTTTTGAAGTGACTTTCTTTGGAAAAAGCGATCATTTTTGAAGTGAATTTTTCTATGGAAAAAGCGATCACTTTTGCATATACTCCGTTTTAAATATAAGCCATCGATGTCTAATCCTTTTTTAAATAATATTTTAAACTTTTCTGTAAATGTTTTAATGTTCTATCTTGCCTTACGTTCATTTTTTGGATTGTGTTTATGCCTATAAATCCCGAAATTTAACACACAAATTTTTTTTGTCCAATCCTGGGATTTTCGGAATCGGGATTGGCATCACCCAGTGAGACATATATAAGTAATCATGTGATAATTAGTAGGTAAATGAAAATTTTATGAAAAACTTTTTTTTTCTTCCAAAGCTTGTCACGCAAGTACGTAATTTTTATCCTAATTTTGTTCAGTAATTCCTTATCATATTAAATCTTATACATAACATCCTTTTAAATTAATTTTCTTCAAGCTTTTTAACAATTAATTAAAAAGCTTCCTTATCAAAAAAATTTCATGAAGCTTTTCTTTGTATCATGTGTAAGTGTGCAAAACCAAAATCATGCAAAAAAAATCTTTAAAGATTTTCAAGGCCAAGAACTCATAAAAGTTAGTGTGTAAGTGTGTTTACACACAAATACTCAAACAACAAATCGGTACATGTTTATTCTCAAGTATAGAAACAGGGCATGAAAGATCTGGATACTGGTTGCCAGTATATGTTGTCCGTCCGTCGGTCTTCTCCACGTTTTATTTTTTTTTTTTATTATGAACATAACACTTTATTATCATTATACTTAAACTCGTGTGTTTGTTTTCTGATTTTTTTTTGTTCATTCTGTTCTTTTTCTTACTCCAAATGAAGATGATCATAATGATCCTCTATACTGAAAGTGTTAGTAAAATATCATGTTCTTATGTGTGTATTTCTCTTTTTAATATTTTTCCCTTCCTCACCTTTTTTTCTGCTTTACGATCTTTGTTATTCTTGTGTTAGTGCTAGTGTTTTAAATGTTGTTGTTTTTTAAAGACCCATAAAAAGTATTCGTGCCTGGAGTGTAAATATTGTCCCAATTGAGTCGAATTCTAAAAAGTAGAGAACACTAGACTTTAGTATACGGAATTGCTTGTTGTTCTTTGGTGTTGCTTATAGAGGGTAGAGGAGAGGATTTTTTTGTTGCTATTTTATTTTAACAATGTTTATTTTTGCAAACATTGTTTTTTTCACTCCGATCTTTTCTTCTCTTATTGCACAAAAGAAGAATAAATAAGTGTGTATGTGTATTTGATATTTCAAGGTTTTTTGGGAGGCAAAGAGGGATTAACAAAGATTATGTAGTACATTGTTGGGTATTCTTGTTCATGCTGCTGTTGTTGTTGCATTTGTTTGTTTATTATTCTTGTTCCTCTTCTTTTTTTTTTGTTGAATTTTTACCCCATCAACAGAAATTGCACTTCACAATTTATGGAGTTTTTTTGTTGTTGCTGATGTGTTTTTTTCAGAAAGTCTTTATGCAGAAAATCAGGGTTCTACTGTGGCAATGATGGACCTTATTTATAAATATTACACTTAAATCCACGACCCGCAAAATAGTGCACATGGGCAAATTATCTCTTAATTTTGTCACATCTATATGCTCTTATTAAATTATACGTTTTAAATTTGTTTCCGTGCAAAATATAAGAGCACGGAAACAAGAGCATATAGAATGTGAAATTTAAGACCGCCGTTCCCTGACTTAAATACACTATCTACGCCAATCGTAAGAGTTTCGTCCAAATGTATTTCTCCAAAAAAAATTTTATAATTTCTTTAAGAGACTTTAAGAGACTATTTTAGCTAATGTCAGGACACTGTTGCCAGATTTGACGATTTATCGTCTTTTTGGCGAATTTTGGGTCTAAAAATGGCCTGTTGACCATTTGACGATTTTTACCCCTAATTTGACGATTTTTTTCTAAAAGAAAATTCAGAACTATTTTTACAATTTTTTATATATTATTCTTTAAAGATTGTTACAAAAATATTAACAATTTAAATAAAAATCTTCTTAAATTTGCTAATGTAAATGGTTCATTTATTTGGAAAGATCTATGGGAACCAATATAGTATTAGATTCGAATCAGTTATGTATGCTTTTATTACGAAATGGCGAATAAACCCTACAAATGGCCAAAATACTTAAATAGCCAAACTAAGAATCCAAAGACATTTTTGATGAATTCTTTCAAAATTAAATTTCGTATATCGTAGATGGGCTTACAAAGAAGCCTATGTTTTTTTTATAACAAGGCAAGATAAATAACTTATTTTTGTTTGAAAGTCATACCAAATTACATACAGGTACCATCGATTTACTCGATACTTCATTTACGCAATTTCTTTATAACGCGATTCAATTATTGACCATTTTTTGAAATACGAGTTTTCATTTAGCGCGAACTTGGTATAACGCACATAAACCCTGCGGGAAATTTGTGGCAATTGCAGTAATGGACCGGTCACTAGGTATCAGTTGAGAACCAGTTGACACAAATACACTCACTATTTATCAGTTTAGTTTTAATTTATAACATGCTTGTTAAGTACGCAATTAGCAACTCGCACGCAATAACAATCAGTGGCTGAGTGGTTAGCATTGAAGACTATAAAACATAACATACGTTAGATGAACATGGGTATGGGCTCGATTCGGGGTGCCGCCATCGACATTAACGAAAAATTATAAAATAAAAATAAACATAATTTAATAAAAATAATAATAAAAAATGTTTAAAAATTAAACAATTATCGAATTTTTATCAAATTTTTATTATTATTAATCGACACTGAACCTGTCCTCTTGGACCAGTCCTGTGATCTATCCTGTCACCTGTCCTAAGGGACTAATTATCCACCTCCAATGACAACCCCATGTAAAAGTGACAGGTTCTTCTCATATAATGTTCCGGAACTGGGACCGGTCACTACCCCTGAGAACCTGTCACGTGACCAGTTTTGAACCGGTTCTCTTTACAAACTTTGAATTTCGCGAATTACAGTACTGTATTGGAAAGAATTTATTGAAAAAATTTATTATTTAATGAAATAATGGCTACAAAATAAAAAAAATGTAATTTATAAGCTGTGTTGCATGGTTGCTAAAAAAAATTGTAAGATTAAAAAAGGTGAAAACGGCAAAATATGTAACAAGATTCCAAAACTTTAATAAAAATACATGTAAATATGTATATTTAAATAAGTATGCATAATAGGTACTATGTACTTGATTTTCATAATATGCCACCAATATAAAATTAACGTAATTTTTATTATTTTTTTTTTTTTTTTCAATTTAAAATTTAATTTTTCATCAGAAAAATCATATAAAAAAACGTAATTTTTCATATTGATGATTTTTTGACGATTTCAAATAGTTGTTTTGACGATTTTTTTCTCCAAATTTGACGATTTTTTACCAAATTTATCTGGCAACTATGTGTCAGGATGAAAATTTAGAGAAATGATTGTTTCAAAAGAAGTTGAGAACTTGTTTGTTTTTCATTTTGTTTAATTCCTAAGGCCACATAATCCATTCCCTTGTCCCATAAACCCTTAAAATGTTGTAAAACAAATGCAATAAAAATGATCATGCAACTTAAACAAAACCACACAATAAACAAGCGGTTTGTTCGCTGCATTTAATCTCAAACATTTCAAGTCATTCCAAATCAACATCATCATCGTCGTCGCCTTTGTGATCATCATTCATGCCACAAATATTAAAATGCAAAAAAATTAAAAAAAAAATTCAGCAATTGTTTTCGGTTTTCAATGTCATTGAAAAACGATGAAAACAACAAATAAAAAAAAATGTATTTAAAACAAAAAATGAAAACAATCTGTATTCAAAGATTAGAGAAAGAAATCTGCTGAAGAGCACATTTCATAAGATTTATGAAATTTTTCTTAGAATTTCATAAAAAAAAATTTGTCTTGCAAGTTTTTTTTCTTCTTTTTTCCATCTTAAATATAAACAAAACATATTTTCTGGCTTCCTTTAATTTTATGCCAAAAATATTTATAATTCTTGTTTTTAATTTAAACCACCCTTTATCCCTTTCTCAGATAATTTTTCGAAAATTATTCATATTACTTAAATGTATAATTGTAATAAATCATTTTTATTATTAAAGGGTTAAGTTCTTAATATGTTTTTATATTAATATTTGTAAAAAAAATCATATTTTAGAATCGTGTTATAAAAACGTGCCTTTAATATCCAAAGCTAAATAAGTTATCACAAAAAATTCGTTAAGTTTGGTAGAGACAAGCAAAGAGTAAAATAAGAGAAAATCATTTAATTTATTAATGTCTTTGTCCCCTACAGGGCAATTAAATGCCTGATTTTAAGGTTTAAAGAAAGTTTCATAAATCACCAAAAAAATTTGTAGTTAAGTTTATTTTTTGTAACGATAAAGGGATTTAAAGTAATATTTTATTTTAATTTAAAATTTAAATGGTAAGATTATATGCAGCGATATTGTCAACATAATTATGTGTTTATACTTACATACCTGCATATATTATCGTGTTTGTCATATATCAAATACAAATTTCATTATTCTACGACTTTTGTAGTTGAGTAATTCCATTTTAAATTTAAAAAATGTTGACTATTCTGAAATTTTCTCTGTAGTAAGTATACCGATGAGGTTTCTTACCAAAAAATAATAAGCGTGAATGTTTATATTCGGATCGGCCGAATAAGTATGAAATCAAGCTACAACGGACACCCTGTGTTTCTAGTATTTTCTCCATAACTTTGTTTATTAACCGATTGTGCTCATTTTCAATACCAAACATAATTTATATAAGATAAATATTTGAGCCGAATTTCATCTCCCAAAGTTGTCGCGTTCGAGCATGGTCCTGATTTCAACAGACTGTCAGACGGGTGGACATAACTAGATCGAGTCAGAATCTTACCGGGACCCAGAAAATATATACTTTATGGGGCCTTAAATGATTCCTTTGACATGCTACACACAGAATGACAAAATCAATATACCCCCACCTCACCATCAAGAGTATAAAAATTAAAAACATAAAAATTAAAAGCATCTTCAAACATCTGAAGATGATTAAAAACATCTTCAAAGATGATTTTTAGAAAAAAAAAAAAAAAAAAAAAAAAAATATGTTAAAATAAATATTTTTTAAATTTTTATATGACATTTTAAAATACAAGCTTTGACAAATCCATTACAATAAAAATAAAAATTTGATAATATTTATACAACAAATACATATATACCCCCTTATCTTGTAAATCACTCCACCTCACTTTGAAAAATTTTTTGAAAAACAAAAACAATTTGTATGAAAAATATTTCAAAGTGAGGGGAAGTGTTTTACAAAATTGGTCATCTATCATCACATGAGGATTTTGTCATTGTAATCTCTGCATCTTGATTCACCTAACTACGTCGATGTTGTGGTAAAGCTTATTCAGTAGAGTGTCCCGTGAAAAGCTTTTTCCGAGATTTCAATGTAGGAAGACCTCTCAAACGATACGTAAAAATTTGCTTAATAGAAAAAATTATTCAAAAAATTTTAAAAATTGGTCTTGAGTTGGTGCTACCAGCGATTGAAAAATCATGGGTTCCATACATTTTTGTCAAAAAAAAGTTTGGATTTTTTAATCGAAATTGGTTTAAAAAGAAAATTCATAATTTTATGCTGGTTATGAAAAAAATATTAAAAATTTTTTCTTATGGGGTTTTGTTTCGCTAGAAGACTTTTTAAGGTATTTTAATGAAAAATTTTTTGGAAAAATTTTTTAAATTATACTTCGAATACTGATGAAGTGTGTAGCTGTGCAGAAAATACGTATTCCATTATACTGGCGTCTAATTATAGTTCACAAACTCTGATTTGGTACCGCCAAACAGAGCCAAAAAGGCAATTTACGATTGCAAATTTGTTTACCCATTTCAAGACAAAACTCAATACTATTTTTTGGATGTAATGTTCTAGACCCGTGACTTTCTGAAGATCAATTTAATTTTTTTTTTTTTCATATTTTTTGGCATCATTTAAGGGGTCTTCCTACAAAATGTTTGTCTACGGGACGCCTTATTATACAGCCTTTAACGTCCATATATTTTGCGAAGTACTTTTATTTCGAAACCTGCCAGGAATGATCCATCTGCCTGTGTAAGTAACCATGCACAGTAAGGCCAAAAGCAAAATAAACGGTAATAAGTCTGGAACATTGAAACCACTAAACCGATTTATATGAAACTTGGAACATCGATAGGGGAAGAGTTAGGCTTTCAGAATATTGTTGGCTAGAGTCTGTAGGTGCAGCACGGACGCCGCTACAGTGGACCAAAGTTGCCCACATCGAGGGTGAATAACATATTGGGGCTTATAACTTTTACAAATATAAACCGATTATAAATATGTTTACATTTTTGAATTCTCCTCAGTAAGACAAGGAAAATACATGCTTACTGTGCTAAATTATCTCGAATGGTTTAAAATATATTTAACTTCAAAAAATAAATTTCTAATTTTTGGCTTTGACTTTTTTTCGATTTTGTCCTATAACTTTTAAAATAAAATTTCCATTTTATTTCCATTTTACCATTTATTTTGCTTTTGGCCCCACAGTGCCATGTTTTAGAGGCATATAACAAGACAAGTAAGATGAGCACATAGTAGAGCTATATTTTATTTAGTCTTTTGTGATAAAGTACAGCTGTAATCCGAAATAACACCTGTGCGCGAGCACAATTCTCCGCTTTATTTCCAGTCTTAAATTTTCTACCGTGGTAGACAATTTCATCCATTACCTCAAAGCAATTGTTCTCAACGTTCGATGAGACCAGTAGCTTCGTTTACCACTAAACCTATTTTCGTTGTTTCCTTCTCTATCGATGAGAAAACTCTCGTGACATCTCGCAATGTTCGGCCAATAATATCTTTGTCAGAATACATATTGGGTATCTCTGTGGTCTGCAACTTATCGTTGTCGAGCTTACTTTGTGCTTGGCTACGTTCACTTTTCGCCCTGCTTAACCTTGTGCGAACCTTTGCTATCATAAGGTAGGAAACTTCCTGAATCTGAAACATTTTTCTATGGTTTAAAATTTTGCATACAGATATAATTTACATAATATTTAAATACTGCCGCATATGCAGCTATTTTAAACCAAAAAACGATTTTTTTTTTTTACTATCAGACAGATTTTTCATTTATTTTCCACAAAAAATTATAGAAAAAATTGCCATATTTCAATAAAACAATAAATCATTAAAAATTAATTAAAAACACAAAATCTTAGCAACTGTAACAACCAGGAAAAAAATTAAGGTTATGAATCCTTTCAACACTCAACCCTTAAAAATTGTAAAAAAATAAAAAAATAGAAAAAAACTTAAAAAAAAATCATTACAGCATCTTTATAATAATGACGTCAGCTGTATTTATGATTTAATTATAAATGCAAGAAGTAAAAAAATTAAAAAAAAAAAAAATAAACAAACAAATTATTTAACAATAAAAATATACATATTTATAGAACGAAGGCGTAGCAAAAAAATTATAAAATGAAACAATGATCAATTACACCCCAGAGAGTTAAAGCAAAACTTTGTAACTCCTAAAAATTAAAAAAGGGTTTTAAATGACACAACACAAAATTTGTTACTTTTTTATTTAATAGAAACGAAAAAATCCTTACAAATTAGAAAATATGTAAATCAAATTTAGGCAAAAAAATCTATAAAAATAATTACAATTAAAAAAATACTAAAAAATCTATAGAAAAAAATTTGAATGATTGTTAGAAGTTTTTGTGGTTTCTTCAAGTGGAAAATGTACTGCATCATCACACCCGTTAAAAAAAAACAGTGGAAGCAAAATAAAAAATAATAGATAAAAGAAAAAATACTTTTTTAAAATAAAATTTTAAGGACCTTAACAACAATGTCTAAAAAAGTTAATTGATTTAGAGTATTTTGTTTTATTTTTTACATAAAAAAAAGAAAAACTTAAAGGAAATGTCAAACACATTGTACAGCAAATGCATTGACAGCAGAAGCCTTAATTTATGTGACACAACAAAAAAAAAAAAAAAAAAAATCTAAAAAAAAAGAAATATATTTTTGGGGTATTTTTATCCCATAAATGAATGAATTTTGTTTCTTGTTATTTTTAATTACCTTTAGGTTGAATATTCAATATAGAATAGCTAGTGTTATTGTTGTTGTTTCATTTAAATTAGCAGCCAAAAGGGTTTTTTATAATTTAACTGCCAACATAATTCTAAAACCATTATTATTTTTTTTTTTTTGCTGATATTTATAAAAAAAGCTTAAAAAAAGTCCAGTAAATTAGCACACGCTTATGTTTGGTGTTTTTTTTTTTTTTATTTCAAACCACCTTATGTTTGTTGTTTTGTTTGTTGCCCCTTAAGGGTTGTTTGTTAGCCTTCACAGCTACACAAACCCATACTTTAAAGGGTTAAGGAGTTGAAAAAATGCACGTTTAGCTTAAAAAAAATCCACAAAAAAAAAAAAAAAAAAACTAAAACGGAAATTAGTTTTAAAATTTATTGCGACAAAACACTAATGAAGTACAAAAATAAATTAAGTTTTTTTTTTTTGGTAGACTTTTAATTCTTTTTTTTCCAAAAGCATTTAAACTTTTAGAAATTTATTGCATAATTTTGTTCTTACGTTTTCATAAGATGGACTTCCAAAGGCTAAAGGTAGGAAGCTTTCAAAGTGATTTTACTTGAAAGAATAAAAATTATTCAAGTCATTATTTAAAAAGTACAAACGTAATGTTTAACATTTCAGAAAATAGTCCCTTTAAGAGTTAGTTTTGGGCAAATTTATATACCCACC
The DNA here is from genome assembly GCA_951394005.1 of Protophormia terraenovae. Taxonomy (NCBI): domain Eukaryota; kingdom Metazoa; phylum Arthropoda; class Insecta; order Diptera; family Calliphoridae; genus Protophormia; species Protophormia terraenovae. Next base: position 168,237,895 of record OX596073.1, on the reverse strand, counting down.
ATCTGTAACTTTTTTGCCAGTTTAATTTTAAATTTCACGGAACCAAATATATCCTTTTTGATGGTGGTGGTTAAAAAAAAAATAAAAATAAAATAAAAAAAATAATTTTTTTAAATTTAATAAATTTAAAGGTTCTTCTTATTTTATACCTTTTGCTAATAATTGTAAGCCTGAAAATCTAAAAGAAAATACTGAGATAATAAAAAGAAGTGGGCCTACTATTCTACCATGGTCAAATATGGACCAATCTGGATAAAATTTGACCAGATAGACCAGATAAAAACTTTGTAGCCTTTTATTTAGAAAAAAAACCAAAATGAAATATCAAAAGTCAAAGAACAATAAACTTTTTAAATATTTAAGTTACTATTTTCATACATCTTAACATTCAAAGTTTCGAAAACTATATTTTAATAGAGAACAATGTGACTAATAGGGCTTGTGGATTCACAACACAGAACCATACATACCCTAGAGGGAAAAGAGCTAACAAAAACATCTCCGGGATTGGTCCAAAGTGATAGGGACCGGTTCTATTTCTTACACTTTGTGTGAGCTGGGCCTGTTACTTTAACATGGCCTTAGCCTAGGAGGGAAAAATTCACCCTTTCTAACCAGTTTTTGGACAGGTAACAGAACTAACCTAAAAGGGCATATTCAGTTTTAATAAATACGAGCTATAAACCAGCTACTTCGTTTGCGGGAATTTTTTTTATAAAAACCATACTATATTATAAATTTAAACTAATATTCTTAACTCCATTGGGAACATTTTTAATAATGGTGTTATGTCATCCACAAATAACAATATCTCTTTAATTTCAGGTTTATAATCTTAGAATAATGGAAAAATAAATATCAGAATTACGAAAAAGTATATTAGAATAAAGAAGAAGGACCACAAAATCCATTTAAAGGTTTCTGATACACTTATTATTTCATGTTTCTAGGTTAAATATTACCGAAAATTAAAAAAGTACCGTTGGAAGAACAAAAAAGTACCACAAAGTCCCCTCTAATGAATTCTCATTCATTTAGGACCACATATCCTTCTCTTGAATTATTACCATGTTTCTAGGTTCATAATTATAGAAAATTCAAAAAGTACCATTAGAAGAACAAAAAAGTACCACAAAAACCTCTCTTATGGATTTATATTCATTTAAGACCACATATCTTTGATTTCATGTTTCTGGGTTAAATATTATAGAAAATTCAAAAAGTACCATTAGAAAAACAAAAAAGTACCACAAAGTTCCTTCTTATGGATTCTTATTCATATCCTTAATTTCATGTTTCTAGATTCATAATTATTGAATATTCAAAAAGTACCATTAGTAGAACAAAAAAGTACCACAAAGTCCCCTCTTATGGATTCTCATTCACTTAGCATTACATGTCCTTAATTTCTTGTTTCTAGGTTCATAATCATAGAAAATTGAAAAAGTTCCATTAGAAGAACAAAAAAGTACCACAAAGTCCCCTCTAATGAATTCTCATTCATTTAGGACCAAATATCTTTAATTTTATGTTTCTATGTTAAATATTACAGAAAATTCAAAAAGTACCATTAGAAGAACGAAAAAGTACTACAAAGTTCTCTCTTATGGATTCTCATTCACTTAGCACCTCATGTCCTTAATTTCATGTTTCTAGGTTAAATATTATAGAAAATTCAAAAAGTACCATTAAAATAACAAAAAATGCATTCTCATTAACTAAGGACCTCATATCCCTAATTTCATGTTTCTATGTTCATAATTATAGAAAATTCAAAAAGTACCATTAGAAGAACGAAAAAGTACCACAAAGCCCCCCCTTGTGAATTTTTTCCAACATCGGACCATGCGTATTTAATTTCATGTTTCTAGGTTAAATATTACAGAAAATGCAAAAAAGTACCAATAGAAGAAAAAAGTACCACAAAGTCCATCCTCTTGAATTTTTACGCACAGGACCATGTATCTTTAAGTACCACAAATTCCACTCTTGTGAATTCCTATCTATATTTTCTTAATTTCATGTTTCTATGTTTAATGTAATTGAAAATTCATTATTAAGTTTGAATAAAATGTAATTTCCCGCATTTACCCCTTTTTTTTTTGGTACTTTTTTTTCACCCATCAAAGTATCAAAAATTGTATTCCCATTAATTTCTAAATTGTAGTGGTATCCCATATTAAAATACTCATATGAATATTTCAATAAATATAAAAAAAGGTTTTATGAAAAAAGTACCAAAAATAGGTACGATTTTTACCCCTTAAACGTTTGAATTTCTAAAAAGTACCAAATTTGTGTTTCTCACTTTTTGATAAGTTAAGAATACGACATAAATTTTATCTGTATGTTGATTGGTTTCAAAAATACATATGGTGCCAAAAAAGTACCAAAATACAGTTTTTACCCGTTTTTTCCCTAAAACGGCCGATTTTCAAAAAAGTACCAGACACCTGTCCAATTATTTTTTAAACGAATAACGATAACTATTCAACTTTTTTTGTATCTCCATTAGTTTAGGAGATATAAAGTTACCGATTTTAACCTTTTTTACCCCCTAAACATTCGAATTTCCAAAAATCCTGTCTTAGTGGATCTTAAATGGTTATCACTCAACCAAAGATTGTTATTGCGCGCGTATTGCTAATTGCACATTCAACAAGCAAGTTAAAAATTAGCTCTCATTGGTTCAACTGGAACTTTGGTACTCAACTGGTACTGAGGGATCGGTACTATTGCACCAATTGCTACATTATTATTAAAAAAATTCAAAGCATAATATTATAATAAAGAAAAGTACCACAAAATAACCTCTTATGGATTCTCAATCACTTAGGGCCATACATCTTTTATTTCATTTTAGGTTAAACATTATAGAAAAGAAAAAAAAAGTGCTAAAAAGTCAATATTTTAGAAAATTCAAAATCCATATATTTTTAATATCATATTTGTAGGTTCAATATTATAGAAAATTCAAAAAGTATCATTGGAAGAACGAAAAGTATCACAAAGTCCCTCCTCTTGAATTATTACCATGTGTCTTTAATTTCATGTTTCTAGGTTTAATATTGTATTAAAAATAGGAGCATTAGAAGAATGAAAAAGTATTACAACGTCGTCTGTTATGGATTATTAATCACTTAGGATCATATATCTAATTTCATACTTCTAGGTTCAATTTTATAGGAAATTCAAGAAGTACCATTAGAAGAACAAAAAGTACCACAAAACCAATTTCCCTATTTTATACACTTTTTGGTACTTTTTCCCCCTGAATGAAACAAATATTGTATTCCAATGAATTTCTAAATAGTAATGGGATCTAATGTTAAAATATTCGTATGTATGTGTCAGTAAAAAGAAAGAAATATTTTGTCAAAAGAGTACCAAAAACGGGTACGATTTGTACCCCTTAAACGTTCGAATTTCCAAAAAGTACTAAATTTGTATTAGGTTACTGAATTTACCCGTTTTTATCCCATTAACATTCGAATTTCTTTACATCCCATCGTAGTGGATCTATTTGATAGGAGACCAATCTATAGTCCATTTTTCATCAATCTAGCTTTTAACGTTTGGGCTGTGCGATGATAAATCAGTAAGTCAGTCAGCCAAACATTCAGTAACTAAGTACCAAAGCAATAAAATAGTTTTTGTACCAAGAGTGGTCAATTCTCTAAATTGTCCGGAGCTAAGACCAGTGAAGAGATATTTTACTTTTGTCAAAAAAAAAAGAGAATCGAAGAGGACAAAAGAGGTGTCCCAAAATAACAAAGATTTTAAAAGGAGATGTGCAGACTGTTCCAAAAAAGGGAAGGGTTAACAAAAAAATTTCTACGAGTTCATAAGTAGTAGGCAGAAGTATAAAAGTTATATTTTTCTATGATTTGTAGTATAATGTCAATTAAATAAAAAAGCAATCAGAACTCTAAGATCAACCGTTTCCAAATTATTGAATTTTATATATGTTAAGATTTTTTCGATAGCACTCTTTAGATTATTGCAGGATTTTTGCACGATAAAGTGATTTTCAGAATAGGGGCTTATATGGGAGCTATTGTAAATTATGGACCGATCTTCATGAAATTTGGCAAAAAGATCTGAAAATATGGTATCTCCGATATGTAAATTTATATATAAAAAAATGCGAAATGCTTTGTAGAAATTTTTTATCTTCTGTGAACTTCTTGCAATCTGCTTTGTTGTTGCATTCGCCACTTTTTGGTTTAAAATGCGGTTCAAGATATGAATAAACTTTGTTAATAAAAACTTTAATATGTTGGCTAAAATCCTTTTGATCCTGACTATATCCTTGTTACGATAATTGTTTTTTATAAATTTCTAAAGTGACCCATGACGTAAATTCGCTAAGTAAAGGTAGAATTGTGCAACACATAACAAAATGCATTTGATAAAAAAATAAAAAAGCAACCATTTTAAAATTTTTAGTTCCATTCTCACATACTAACTGAGTGGCTGAATGACTGACTGACAAAATATATGTGTTTTTTTTTTTTTTAATTTTTTGATGATATCACACAACTCAACCATAAATACTCAAACAAATACAAAACAGCAATATTTAAGGCTATTGAAGATATATTTTTGGCCGAAAGAAAAAAGCTTCCAGACAGTCTGACTTGTTGACTGAGTGCCTTATAAAAAAATTGAACGATATCGTTTTATATATATTTTTTGTTATTTTTTGCCATAATTTAAAAATCATTCCTGTTCTTTTTTTTTGGTCTGTATGAATTTATTTCGTATACACATTATATTATTTTGCTCTTTTTTTTACATTTTATTAAGAATTGGAGACCTTGAAATTTATGTATCTTTTTTTTTTAATATTTATATGGAGGTATGTATTTTTCTGGTATCCTATATATCAAATAAGGCAACAATAACAGCAATAATAACAATAAAATGAAAAAAAAAAAATTAATAAAAATTATAAACATACATCGTCATATAAACTTCTGGTATATAATACGTAGAGGAGTGTAACAATAATATTTTAAATCTTTATTTTTTCATGGTCATCTTCTTTATTGAAATGCAGTTTTATATTTTTACTTGTGGTTCTGTTAAAGATTTTGATAAGATTTTTTTTTGTTTTAGTTGTTATTGTAGTTGTTGTCAGTGGTTTTAGTTGTATCTGGTAGCTACATATCTACCTTAACTGAATTTTAATGAGTTTTCTTTTTCTTATGTTTCTTTCATTTTTTGGCTTTTTTGAAATATAATTTCTGGTATTTATATTTATTGATATTTTTTTTTAATTTAATTTTTGGGGTTTTAACATTTTGACCACATAGTTTTTTTTTTTTTTAACATTTATTTTAAAATATTTATTTTCTCTTGAGAAATGTGAAAATTTGAATTTTGTCTTGTCGATTTTATTTCTTTCTCAACCACAAAATTTGTCATTTTGCAGCTGTTGACTGTTGGTAATGACAAAAATGTTTAGTATTTTAATGTAAAATGTAACTTAACCACATTGTTGATCGACATTAAGTTTTAGTGTAAATAAAACTTTCGAAATTATTAAAATTAACACCTTTTAGCAAAGTAAAACAAAAATAAAACAGAATTTATAAAAGTTTTTCAAAAAAATATCTTATAAACAATACAGGGAAACACTGATTCTGGGGCACAGGGTTTTTCAGTCAATTTGGATACACAGTATTAATAAGTACTAAGCCTCTAATCGAACCCTACACCACCGTAGATGGTTGGGGTATTATGCGTTTGAGCTGATGTTTGTAACGGACAGAAAAAATCTTCGGACCCTCAACTTAAAGTATACCAATCGACTCAGAATCACTTTATGAATCGATTTAACAATGTACGGCCGTCCGTCTGGATGCTGGCTGGCTATCCATGTAAACCTTGTGAACAATGCACAGTGGGGCAGAATCGAAATTTTTTGGAAATAAATCTGCAACTTCTAATTAGCTATTTGGATTTGCAATTTGGTATAGACATAGCAGAGGAGTGTGGAATGTTAAGTTTTTCAATCGCTTGTTAAGTTTTTGTTTCTCGTTTCAAATATTTTTATACATTATTGTAGGCACTGATGCTGATACAAAAAACATGCTAGCATGTCCTATTTATCTTTTATAGTTTTTGAAATATTTGCGTTTGAATTTTTAAGTACTTCAATTTTGCATGTTCTTGGTCCAGTTTTTACCATATATATCCTAGTATTTCCGACCGCTTTCATTTGTTTTTTCTTTAACTAGTTAAAGAACAAAATCATCTATTGATTAAAAAGAATTTGAAGTAGATATCTTTACCGACTTCAACGACTTCTTGTGTTTTTTTTTTTTCCCCGAAAAAGTATCTACACTATTTTTTCTCTACAGTAAAATTTTCTTTTAAAAACATATAATAATTTTATACTTATCTGAAATGTATCTTCACAGAGAAAACTTTAAATTAAAAAATAAGTCCAATAACTCAAATGGTCAAGGTACACACCCTCTCGAATTTTACCCATTTTACATGAAAGTTTTGACTTTATTCTATATTTTCTCAAATCCCAAAGGACGAATCGGCAAATGGAATGCAGTTCAGGAACCTATAATATATTGTTATAAGTTTTCAATCAAAATCTACGGGACTTCGGAAAACTGTAGATTTTATAGCCGAAAATGTGAAAAAGAACATTTTTGGGATTTTCGAAGTTTTTTTTTTTTTGGGAATTATGGGATTCTTTTTACATAAATCTTAAAGTTTTTTTCACTTTCTAATTTTATACGATAAAGTCTACATCCACCGAAAATTTCGTTAAAATATCTTTACTAACAAAGATTTTATTACAAATAAAATATTTATAGTTTCTCAAAAAAACATTTTTTTACAGAAATATTATTTTAACTGCAAAAATCAGAAAAAATATAAACTCGATTTTTTTCATCTAAATTATATTACTTAGCTGACATAATTTTTCGTTATACAGAAAAAAATTGAAATCAATGTATTTTATAGAACCGAAACTATGCCACTTTAAAGTTTTATAAGTCACGGAAAATTCCAAAAACATTGTACTATTGTGGATTTGAAAAAGCCATAACAACATAAATAATTTATTCGAATGTGTGTTTGTGCAAAAATGTACAATAAATGGAATTTTCCGTGACTTAATAAACTTTAATATTAAAGCATATCTCGAAAATGGCGCCTGATTTCATAAAAAAAAATAAAAAAAATATTTTGTGATTTTTGAATATTTTTATGTAATTTGTATGCATTAATTGGAATGAAATATGTCTGGTTTTGTTTGCAACAAATTTATCTTTATGATTCAAGAATAACAATTTGAATTTTTGACATTTTCGAATTTTCGAATTTTTGAGATTTTTTTATTTTTTTTAATTTTATATAAAATTATTTTTTTTACAAAATAGGCTTAAGATCTCCATTACTGTTAGTGGTATTAAAAAGTAATGTAAGAATTAGAAGACATTTTTAATTAGAATTTTTTCATATATTTTTGAATAAAATCAGATAAGTCGTTTTCGAGATATGCTGTAATATATGATGAAACCTCTTTAATTGTACAAATAGCGATTCAAAAGTTATTTTATCTCTACTTCCAATTTTTTAAATACAAATTAACATAATTTTTGTAAGCAGATCATTAAAATTATAATTTATTGTTTCATGTTTTTGCTTGCGTTAATCTCATTTTAACAACCTTAAAAATCATTAAGATCATAAAATAAAAAATATGTTAAAATATTCCACAAACCCCAACATTAACATCTAATAATTTTTATTTACATTTTATTGCAGCAATTTCAGCTGATCGTATAAACTACAAAAAAAGAAAAAAATGGTGATGATCACCATCATCATCTTCATTATTAATGGGTTCCTGTCAATGAGTTACGGCTACTTGCTGTTTAAATTAACGAAAAAAAAAAAAATAAAACAATTGTATGACTATAAATGGCACATAAAGGCTGCCAAAACAGGTCTCTGTTTTTTTTTTTTTTTTTTTTTTTTTCAAAAGAAAAAATGATTATAATGATTATTTTTACTAAAGAACTGGCCGTTTTATTTATTCACATACGAGTAATTCCTATCAAAAAATTACTAAATTTATAAAAAGCCATAACAGTGATCTGTATTCTCGAAAAACTTTCAATGCTTCGTTGATTGCACAATAATCAACCTAAAAAGGGCTTGGACAAAAGGAATAATAACAACAGCAATAACAACAATTGGTGGCAACAACAACATGATATTTTATTGTATTATTTTCATATGCAACATTTACTGCCTGGCGATTTTCAATGTCTCTACAACTACTTACACGAGTACTTGTAGATATTTCAAAGCAGAAGCGTAATGATATTTAAGGATGGGGAGCTGAAAAAGGTTCAGTACAAATCCATATACATAAATACCTATATAATATAATTATTTAACAAATTCTAAAATTGTTGTAAATTTTTGTAAAAAAAAGTCAAAATATCTATTATAATTTCGTTCTACAATATTTCAGCACAATTGACAATCTCGTCCAAATTTTATAAAAGATAAGAACAACTCCAGTGAGAAAGCAAGATACAGTCGGTCAAGAATGACCATATGATATGCGTATGAGCATTATTTACTAAGAGTAAAATAAAATTTCACAGATTTATACCCGTTAAAGTGATTTTTCGGAAGAGAGGTTAATGAGAGCTATGATCAATTATGGACCGATCTTTATGAAATTTGATATAAAGATTTATAATTATAAACGGTGATCTACACTTTTCGCAAAAGGCTTACATGGACAGCCAGACGGACGGACGGACATCGTTAAATTGATTCAGAAGGTGATTCTATACCGATTAGTATAAATTAAGGTGGGTCTTAGAGCAATATTTTTGGGTGTTAAAAACATCAGCCTAACAAACAACTTTTATGCCATACCGTTAATTCCGCAATAAAAATTTTAAATGAACTATTTTAGGCAACGCATGTTGGATCGAAAATGCACTTAATTCTGGGAAAGGTGACAACAATATTTTAATGATCTAGTTTTACTTTTTTTTTTTTATTTATTATTAGGTAAAAAATGCATTTTGAGAATTTTAAGATTTTTTTATTTATTTATTTTTTTTTTCCAAAATTGTGATGTCCGTCCGTCAATATATTGGGTTAAATGAGTCGAAAGTGATACTTAATTCAGAGAAATAAGATATCAACACTTTAACCATCACATTTTATTTTTCTATTCATTAGTAAGTAAACAAAATGCATTTTTAAAATTATAAGATTTTTTCTGGGCACAATGATAATGTCCGTCCTTCTGTCTATACATTGGGATTAATCGGGTCGAAAATGGCACTTACTTCAGAAAAAGGTGATGTCAATATTTTAATATTTACATTATACGAAAAGTATAAATATGTATTCTTAGAATTTAAAATGTGTTTCTTGAGAGAATTCTGATGTCCGTCCTTCTGTCCGTCTGTTTGTTAATTTTTGCAAATTTTCTAATTCAAAATTGTTTATTTTTGGACTCAATAAAGATATTGACTTCAAAAATCCTTTATTCAATAGATAATTTCCTTCTTTAACTATTTACAAAAATATAATAAAATCGGTTGAAAATGTTGGGCTACATATGGAAACAACTTGACCAATATCTTGGAAAATTGAGATTTTTGAAATTTCAAATAGTACACACAAACATATTCTTCAAAGGATTTATGGATGATATAAGATGATATAAAGTCGAGTAAGAAACAAAAATTCACTAGTGATTAAACATTTTCTATGTCATTAGTACCCTACTTTGAGTCCCTATATCTCTAATCCTGGAATTTATGTAGGACCCTATTTCCAACCTTTAAATGTAACTCTCTAATTTCTGCCTGTTTGAAATTATTAAGAAGTTACAGATTTATTTTCAAAAATATTCGATTCTGCCCCACTGTCCAATGTTTGATAAATCAAAGAAAAAAGATATGAGAGCTACTGGAGTATTCAAAAAAAAAACAAAAATAAAATAAAAACTAATTTCTAAAATCGGTCTTTATGTGTGCTCGAGTTTTTTCACTGTATATGTACTATTTTTCAAAAAATTTTCAAATCAAAATAACAAAAATATTTATTCGTCATTTTTGTAATTATCGAATTTAAAATCGTTTATTTTTGGACTCGGTAAAGATATCGACTTGAAATGTTCTCTGTTTAATAGATAATTTTGTCATCTAACCAGTTAAAAAAAAAACGAATAAAGTCGGTCGGAAATACTGTAATATATATGGAAAAAATCTGGACCAAGAATTTACAAAAATGAGGTATTTAAAATTTCAAACGCAAATAACTCGAAAATTATAAGAAATTAATAGCACACATAATCAAGGACTTGAAAATATATAACAATATTTGAAATCGGTCGAGTAACAAAATATGGCAAGCGATTAAAAATTTTTTATGTCAAAGGTGTACCCTATTTTGAGCCGCCTTAGCCTCGCCCCTGAGGGGTCTGTTGGGTCCCCGATCAGAAGTTACAGATTTATTTCCAATAAATTTCGATTCTGCCCCACTGTTGATATTGACACATAATTTTGTCTACTTTTATTCGTTACCCAACTTTATGACGAAAACTAAAATTTCAAAATTCAGTTATTAGCCACTTTTGGCATATTTAACACTAAAGTGTGCTGGCTTCCAAGATCGTGTGTTTTTGAAGCCATTAGTTTTGTTTATTGTAGGATTTCAATAACTTGCAAGTCTATGTTAGTAAGCCATATATTGCCTTCAAGCTCAACATATCACGAGCTTATCTATTCGTTAGAGTCTTCGAAAATTGGACCTATGCCCATCATTTATGAAAAGAAGTCTATAAGCTCCAAGAATGTTGCCGGTTATCACCGATAGTTCCTAGATAAAATGTTAAAATTTAATGTTATCATTGATGAAAACTTTCAGGGACTATCTACATAAAATTGGTCTTTAAATACAAAAGGTTTCAATAAATTTCTTTGTATTCCGATTAAAACACTTCCAAATTGGACGGATACTACGACTCTGCTTTCATTGTAGTCACAAACCACAAATATTGTTACAACCTCTCTTAATGGTGGCCCATCCAACCACATTTTAACTTTTAAACTATATTTTTACATGCATACATATGCATTTAGTCTTTTTTTACATGTGTAAGTAAAAAGTATTTATTCAAACACTGGCGGCTCTTAGTAAATGCCAGTATGTCAGCACTATGCAAAAAAAAAAAAAAAATATATATTGCAGAAAACTATTATAAAAATAAAGCAGCGCATAAACTAAACCAGCAGCAGCAACATATCAGCGCTATAACAGCAACAAAAAAAGGAGTTGGAAATTAAAGTAAGGCAGGAGGTTTCTCGGGAATTGTTTCACAATACAATAGCATGAGCTAATAGTTCATAACATGCCACACAAAACTAAAACTATAGTAAATTGTTCAACAACAAACACAACAATACAAAACTAGTATTTGCCAAAGGAGAGAAGACAATAAACAGAAATTGTATATAAATAAATATAAAAACAAAACCGACTTAATTATTTTTTATCTAAAATCTGCTTGATTGCCATGCCACATAAAAGAGAAAAAATAAAGGCCACCACTACAAAGTAAGTGATGAAAACTTTAAAGTAATGAAAAATTATTTTTATTCGCACTTGTTAAAAAAAAGAAAGAAAAAAACATAAAAAGAGTAGACCAAAATAAGAAACCATATGATTTCTAGGAATCTTATATTTTTAGTTAGATTCCCTCCCCCTTTTCTTTAAGGCGAAATTATTAAAAATAAGAACTTCAAAGCAAAAATTTCTTAAATATTCAAACTCCTCTTTTTAGTTAAAATTATTTATACTTGGGACACATGATTTATTTCAAATTCATAACAAATAGTTTAACTTATTTAATTGTTTATTTCGGGGGGTTTGATTTTTATGTATATTTTCTATTTGGTTTGTAGTTTTTTTTTTTTTTTTTTTTTTTTTATACAATTTTGTCATTTTAGGAATTTTGTTTGGAATCATTTGTTTGTTTGTCTTAATTTTATACAAAACAACGCAATTTCCAAATAAATAAATTTTTGTATTCGTATTCGAATTGTTCGATTGTTTAAACACATGTTGATCTTTCATTGCTTTTTTTTAACTTTTGAAATTGTTAGTGCCAGTGTTTGTACAATATTTATTTTCCCCTAATATTATAGATTTATTTTTTGTTTTTTGTGAATTTTGTTTTTGTTGATTAACGAGCACATCGAAGTGGCATACCAAACCAAATGTGACACACAACATTTGCGCTTCATTTGAAATGTTAGTTGTATTTATATTTTTTTATGTTGCTACATCAAGTCTACAAAATTTCGTTGGAAAATTAAGTCAAAGCTTTAAATTCTTATAAAAGATTTGAAAGAAAAAAGCACATACATATTTTATTTCTTAAAACGTAATTAAAGCCATATGAAAAAATTATTTGGTTTTTTAATTTTTAAAATTATAAAAATAATCAAGAAAATAAAATTTATTGATCAAATAAATCATTTTAAGAAAAATTTATTGGTCCAGGTCATGGGAATTGAAATATAAGAATATATATATTTTATACAAAGAAGTTTTTAAAACATGTGAACAATTTTGCTGTCAAAATAACGTATGAAATTTATATTAGAAAGTAGATTTATAAACTATTACTAAGGAGTGAGATCAAAAAAATTTTAACATGTATAACATTAAATAATTTGGAAACGGTTGATCTTAGAGTTTTGATTTTTCTTTTAATTGGTATTATCTCTCTCTGGTATTATCTCTAGAGGAAAGAGTTCTGGAACTTTATATGGGAAAAACCTGTCACTTTTACATGGAGTTGTCATTGGAGGTGACTTTATTAGTATCTTAAGACATGTCACAGGACAGGTCCAAGAGGACACGTTCAGAATTGATTAATATAATAATTTAATTTAATTTTATTAAATTATATTTATTTCTATTTTAAAAATTTTCGTTGACGTCGAAAGCGGCACCCCAAGCACGTTGGGGTAAAATGTGTCAAAAGTGGCGCTTAATTTAATTTTAAAATTTAAATTTTTGTACTAAAGTTGGGTACCGAATAAAAATATACAAAATTATGTATTAATAGTAGTTAAAATCTTTAATCTAGGTTTTGTTGTTTTTTTTTTTTTGGAAGAAACATTTTTTTAAATTTTTAAAAAAAGTAAAAAATTCAATTTTCATCAGCTTGCAGTGTATTTATTTTAAATAAAAGTCTTTTAAGGTAAAATTTTATACTGAAACCATCAACTTAAGATATTTAAATGTACTTTTCTTCAAGTATTTGTAAATTATATTTTTTCCTGACATTTTTGTTATTTTTTTGAAAATTGTTCTAAAATACATTAATTTTCAGTTTTCATGGAATGCAACTTAAAATGTTACAGGATGTTTGTTTTGAAAATTTTCTGAAAAATAGTATATATTGTCCACTTTAATATGAAAAGAAATCGTGCGTATTTATAATCCGATTTAAGAAAATATAAATTTTTTCCAGTTTAGAAATTAGAAATTTCAAAAAACTTAATTTTACAAGAAGTTGCTCAAGATTTTTCTATATATAGCCGAATATTTTCAATCGATTTTATTATATTTTATGCAGTTGTTAAAAAAAGCAAAATTATCTATCGAACAAAGAAAATTCTGAGTCGTTATCTTTATTGAGTCAAAAGTTAAACAATTTTGAATTGGAAATTTTGCAAAAATTAACAAACAGACGGACAAATGGACAGACATTAGAATTCTCTCAAAAAAAATCTTAAAATTCGAAAAAGATTTTTTTCCACTTCTCGATTAACATGAAAACCAAATGTAAGTATTAAAATTGTTATATCACTTTTCCCTGAATTAAGTGCCATTTTAGACCCATTTAACCCTAATGTATAGACAGACGGATGGACGGACATTGCCATGCTAACAAAAAATATTTTAAAATTCTAAAATTGCATTGTTTTACTAATTAATAAACAGAAAAAATAGGACATGATCATAAAAATTTGGATATCAACTTTTCCTAAATTAAGCGTAATTTTCTTTCAGTTTAACCCTAATATAAAGACGGTTAATTCTAAAAATGAATTTTTTACTTACTAATAAATAGAAAAATTAAACGTGATCATTAAAGTGTTGATTTCACTCTTCTTTGAATTATGCACAATTTTCGACACATTTAACTCTAATATATAGACGGACAGACAGTTTTAGAATCTTAAAATTCTAAAACTTTTTTTTATCCTAATAATCAATAAGAAGAAAAAAAAAAAAAAACTGGATCATTAAAATATTGATAACACCTTTCCATGAATTAATCGCCATTTTCAACCCCTTTTACCCCAATGTGCCATGTTCATTACGTTATTACGTTTCACAGTCCACCACGGATTGTTATTTCACGCGAGTTGCTAATTGCGCACATAATTCCGCCTGTTAGAAATTGACTTTTAACTGCTATTTAGTGAGTGTAGTTGTGTTCTCAACTGGAACTTTGGTGATGATTTAGGTGTCAATTGGTACTCAATCGGTACTGAGTAACCATTTTGAGTTCATTGCTGCAATTGCCACAAAATTTCCGCAGAGATACTACAGATTATAGAAAAATATAGCTTTTATAGTTCTAACCACTATTTATGAACTCGTGAACCTTTTTTGGTAACCCTTCCATTAGAGGTTTGATAGTTGTTTGATTCACTATTTTGGAACAGTTTGACCATCTTTTAAAATTTGTGATATTTTGGTACACCTTTTTATAATAAATAAAAAAAAATAAATAAAAAAAATTTAATATTAATACTAAGAGCCAAAACGTGTGTAAAGATTTTTTCGATCTCAATCATTACCAGACCAAAATTCAGCTCCTACTTGAGCTGATTTCTGGTTAGTTGACTTCCTTTTAGGTTAATCTCTCCTTCGCCACTGAATTATAGAGCTGACAACTATGTAGATGGTTAATAGCTTTTATCCATTAAACGTTTGAATCGGAAACAATTTTTATTCCCCGGTTGCTTTTAGGCTTTTTTTCTTCATGAATTATGAAGCTAACATTTCACAAAAAAGCACACACCTATTAAATCGTCTTCTCTTACAAAAGCTAAACAAATTCATGACTAATAAACAAAAAATATATAAGATTTTCAAAATGATAAAAATATTCAGCTGTTGATGACACATTATTAAGACATCACAACACAATTAAACATCTTTTTGATTTTTTTTTTAATAAAAAAAATAATAATAAAATTTAAATATAAAAACAATTAATTTCACATCGCACCTTTAATTAATTAGAGCGCATACTAATTGTTGTTACGATATACAACATATCTTAATCAACAAAAACAACTAGATTAACAAAATAATTTTCCAAAAAAAATTAATGAATTTTTAGCAATTTTTTGTCACACCAACCAAAAAAAAAAAGGAAACAAATAACTGAATAGTAATTAATGCAACAACACGATTAACGAATAATTTAACCAGAAAATCCCATAAACAACAAAAATGGAATGAAATAAATTGAAATAGAGTAATAAAAATTATATGTAATTGTTTAATGACGTTGAAAAGTTGCCCAAAAAGAAAATAAAATTGTACAACAAGATGGAAATCAAGTTTTCCCAACCAAAGCAGGAATTACACTCCAGTTAGTAAATAATTGTCCGAAGACCATTACTAAACCATAAAATTTTATAAAATAAAACAAAGATGAATTTTTACACGTTTCTTGATTTTACAACAGGGTGATAAATGTTTAAGCCAACACATAGATTTTCAAGTGATAAGTCACGTTGTTTAAAAAAAAAAGAATGAAAAGAAAAGAAAAGAAAACGACAGTGAACAGGAATTAAAGTTCTTTATATTTTTTTTTTTTATTTTTTATCATATACACATTTATTTAATTTCTTTGTCCTTCAAAGTTGAAAAAAAATATATATATATTTAAACAAAACTGACAAAAATCCTAAGACAAAAAGAAGGCACGATCATTTTGATCGTGAGTAATTGACATGTGATTGTATGGTTGAATGATGGAGAAGGAGCAGCAGCAACAACACAAAAAAATACAAATTTTAAGATTTTTTAAAATTAGTTTAAAACGAATGGAATTTTGCTACACTTTTATTGAAAAGGAAATTTAAAAAATTTATATTCATGGGAATTTTGCCATAAACTTTGATATTTGTAGTCCCTTTGAGATAAATTTGACATTTACTGGAAATTTTTTAATTCGTTGGTCATTAAAAAATTCTATTTTTAATAATTAAAATTTTATATTCGAATCAAATACTATTTTTTTTTTTCTTATTTTACAAGGATTTTTTCTAATATTTGTTATTTGTAGATTCTTTTCTAAAAATTGGCTATTTATAGAAAAATTTTTAAAATAAATTAGCTTTTTATAGGACAATTTAAACAGTGTAAACATTTTTCAAAATATTGCTATTTAAGTTTTTTTTTTTTTCAATAAAATTGCTATTTATGGGAAAATGTTAAAGAATTAGCTTTTTATGGAAAATTTATAAAAATTTGCTATTTACTGGATTTTTTTTTTTTTTAATTTGCTATTTATGGGAAATTTTGAAAAATTTGCTATAAAGTGAATTTAAAAAAATGCAATTTATGGAAAATTGTTCAAAAATTTACTATTTATGGGAAATTCTTAAAGATTTGCTATTTATGTAAATTAAAAAAAATCTATATTTAAAAATTTTCAGAAATAAGCTATTTATAGGAAATTTAAGGAAAATTTAAAAAAAAAATTTGCTATTTATAGGAAATTTTTTAAAACCTTGCTATTAAAAAAAAAAAAATGTTTCAAATCATTGTTATTTAATAAAATTTTTAAAACTGTACTATTTAAAAAAAAAAAAAAATCCAAAATTGCTATTAATAACAATATTTTCAAAACTTTGCTATTTATGGGAAATTTTTCAAAACTACTGCTGAAAGGACAATTTTCAAAACCTTGCTATTTATAAAAAAATTTTCAAGACTGCTATTTAAGGGAAATTTTGCAAAAAAATTGCTATTTATATGAAATTTCTCAAAACTTTGCTATTTAAAAAAAAGTTTCAAAACATTGCTATTTAAGAAAATTTTTAAAACTTTGTTATTAAACAAATTATTCAAAACTTTGCTATTAATAGGAATATTATCAAAACTTTACTATTTATAGGAAATTTTTCAAAATTTGCCATTTAAAGGGAAATTTTTCAAAATTTTGCTATTTATAGGACATTTTTAAAACCTTCTGTTTATAGGAAAAATTTCAAAACCTTGCTATTTATAGACAAATTTTCAAGACTTTGCTATTTAAGGGAAATTTTTAAAAAATTTGCAATTTATAGGAAATTTCTCGAAACTTTGCTATTTAGAGGAAATTGTTCAAAACTATTAAAAAAATAATGTTTCAAAACATTGCTATTATTATTTTATAATTTTTTTTTTTTCAAAACTGCTGTTTATAAAAATTTTTTCAAAACTTTGCTATTTATATGAAATTTTTCAAAATTTGCTATTTAAGGGAATTTTTCAAAACTGCTATTTATAGGAAATTTTTCAAAACTTTGTTATTTATAGGATATTGTTCAAATCTTTGCTATTTAAAAAACATTTTTCAAAACCTTCCTATTTATAGGAAATTTTTAAAAACTTTGCAATTTAAAGGGATTTTTTTTTTAAATTTTCTATCTATAGGAAATTTCACAAAACTTTGCTATTTATAGGAACTTGTTCAAAACTTTTCTATTTATAGGAAATTTTTTAAATCTTTGCTACTTATAGTATTTTTTTTTCATAACTGACATTTATAGAAAATTAAAAAAAAAAAGTAAAATTTATTTATAAGAAAACTCAAAAGTTTGCTATTTATAGGAAAATCCAAAAGTTTGCTATTTATGGGAAATTTTTCAAAACATTGCTATTAAAAAAAATTTTCAAAACTTTGCTATTTATAAATTTTTTTTTTAATTTTTTTCAAAACATTATAGGATATTGTAAAAAAAATTTTGCTATATATAAGAAAATTCAAAAGTTTGCTATTTATAGAAAATTTTTCAACACTGCTATTAAAAAAAAATATTCAAAACTGCTATTACCTATAAAATTTTAAAAAATTTCAAAAGTTTGCTATTTATGGGTAATTATTAAGAATTTACTATTTAAAAAAAAAAAAAAAAAAAATAAAATTTGCTATTTATAGCATTTTTTTTTTTTTTATTTGCTAATTATAGGAAAATTTTTTAAATTTGCTATTTTAAGGAAATTTAAAAAATAGCTATTTATAGATTTTTTTGGAAATAGTTATGAAATATGAAATTTTTTTATTGATATTTTAGGGAAATATTCAAATATATTCGCTATTTATGTATAGAGTCATCGATTGTTAATTACATGTGGTAGAAATGGAGTATGAAAAATCCCACATTGAACTGGTGCTTTGTGACTACCAGTGTTGCCAGGACGTGAGAAAATAAGAGGCTAAATAATCCTTTAAAAAGGATAAAAAAGTCTAATTAGCCTTAAAAGTTAAAGCGAGGAAAAAAGTAATATTTTCTATTTCAAATTTGTTTTGTTCTCTTTAGTTTATGATATTTCTTTTAAGGCTGTCAACAAAATGATCCAATGAAAAATCGCCCACAAAATTCCCATACAAATTTTGGTTATATTTCATGTGAAAAACAACTTAATGTTTGAAGCGATTTTTTGTAATTTTTGCATTATAATTATTTTTTTATTATTCACTTCCAAAATTTTGGGTAATTTTTCGTTTTTATAGGAATTAAAAAAATATAAAAAATTATATTCTCAAGAGTTTCTATGGTTAATGAAGTTTATTAAAAAATATTATATTTGATACGGAGAATGAAGTGCCGCAGCCGAAAAGCTTTGTTAAATATGTACATACAAATAATCTTAATCTTTTGCGTGAAAATAAAATTAGTCAAAGTAAATATGAAATATTAAAATTAGGCTAGAAAAAAGCTAAAACAAAAATTTTGAAACTAAAAGCCTAATAAAATTGCTAGTATAGCCTTAAAATGGCAAAACTTGCAACACTGATTATTGCCGATCTCAAAATTATGCTTACCTAAAATCATGCTATGTTATAACAATTTTAATTTTAGACAATGAAGGAAATATTAAAGCTATTATGTGAACTAATCCCCTACTTTTAATTGTAGGGTATTAAAAAAATAAAACTAAATAAAAAATATACACAAATAAATTTTAACTTGATGATAAGCAGACATTGTGCAGAAAAGACTTTTATTTTTTCAGTTTTGTTTTATAAGAAATGAGAAAAATATATTATGATAATAAAACCAAAAAAGCGAAAAAGAAGTCATATAATGACGTTGGTCTTGTCTCTTAATGCCATAAGAATGCAAGTGTATTTGTATTTTGACCACTTGTCTTGCACAAAGCACATAAAAAAAAACTTTAAGAAAAATGTCTTGTCAAATTGCCAGGCAATGGAAAAACAAAAGACTTAACAACAATATACACAAAAGAAAAAAATAATATATAAATAAAAATCTTCCATATGAGAGATAAAAATAAATAAAAGAAGACAATAAAGAACCTGTTAAACAATTCTGTTGTACGAATGACTGAATATTATGTGTTTTTGCTAACAATCTTCAATGCTGTCACGAATTATATGTGGAGATAGGGTGCTGCAACAGGAGATAAGTTGCATATTCTTATTTATTTTAGAGAAACATTTTTAGAAATTTGTTATAGGATTTTTTATTTTTTTTTTGGAAACATAAATATTTAAAAAGTACTTAATAAAGAATTCCTTTATCTGTAATATATGTTAGAAAATACGTTTTAGCAATTATGTAATATTTAATTAATGTCTAATATTGCTAAGTCAAATCTTATAATTGGAAATATTTTCACATTTATTTAACATTTCTTTTCATTATACCCTGTTCTTATTTTGAAAATAATTTGTTTTTCTTTATTTATGCCTAAAACTTTAAATGCAAAAAAGTTATACAAAATCCTTAGAAAACTTTGTTTGCTTTTTTTTTTCTCATAAAAATGTCTTCCCTTCTATTCAAATTATACAAATAAATTGGCAAAATAAAAGTTGTTTCCCCTAATTCTTTCCCTACTTCTAATTTATACAATATTTTTAGTTTCTTATGCAATTTTTTTTAATTTTTTTATTATAAGTATAAGTTTATCTTGTATCTTGTGCAACTTGTATGAGTATACGAGTATAAATACTTTATTATGTTCGGTCGTTTTTTTTTCCTTGTTTTTATTTTTTTTTTATACTTCTCGATTTCAAGGCTTAAATAGACAGAGACCTGCTTGTATATTAGTTTAATAGGTCACTATAGCATATAGTCACAGATACATATAATTGTTTATTATATACAACTTACATACATATGTACATAGACTGGTATATTTATGTTTTGTAGCATATAAAATCATTTTAGTTGCAGCCACACATGCGCTTTTTATAGTCCTGTGTTTATTGTTGTTTTTATGCCTTGTTCTTTATTTATGTATTTATTTTTTATGTATTACTTTATTCCTTTATGTTTTGAATCTGTTTTTTTTTTGCATGTACCTTGGCATTGTTCATGTAAATATTTAAGTTATTTAGGTTTCTAGGGTTTTTATTTAGATTTTATAGGAATTTATATGATTTTTCTTATTTTTACTACTATTATTATTATTTTTTTTTGTTGAGCAACAGTGAGACAAAGGAATTAATTTAATTGTAGATTTAGTTATTGTGATTTAAATTTGCATTCTGTTATAAATAAGGAATTATTTAAAAGCTGATCATAAATCAATGAATGTCCTTTATGGTTGTCCAAATAGAAGAATGATTTGAATTTTAACCAAAAAATTACGTTCTTTATGAAAAAAAACCGATCTTTTATCATGCATCTGTAGCTGATGCAACAGTAAATTCTTGTCATTCAAAATTCCAGAAATAATTAAATAATATAAAGGACTCGATACACAGTTCTTTGTTCCATAGACAAAAATCAAAATAAAAACATTTTTCAAATTGAGTTCAAATATACGTTTTTGGAAAGGTAACAATATAGATCATATAATTTAAAAATATTTTTTTGGAAAAAGTCATTTTTGTGGCTATTAGAGGGCGCTAAAGTCAGATAATTTAAAGCCAATATTAATGAACCAAAAAGCTGGTTTTAAAAAATTTTCAAAAATTCATTTTTTGATGAAATGCGTCGAAGTTTTGTTTTTTCAATACCTCAGAATATTGGTAAAATAAAACTATTATTATCTTTTAAATGTAGTGTTTTGAATATATATATATATATATTATTGCTCAAATTTACACATATTTTTTACTTAAAACCTGAAAATCCCTTAAATTTAATGAAGGATATAAAAAAATTATAAAAAATTATAAAATTTTTTTTTACGGTTTATGTAAGTTTTTACAGTTATTTAACAGATTAAAGAATAGTTAGAGCCCATTTTTTGTCAGAACTTAAAAAAAAGTTAAATTGAAAAAGTGTCTGATTTTCCGTTTTTACTTCAATTTCAAAGAGTTCTCAATGTTGACGTAATTTATTTTGCTAAATTGAAATAAAATAATTATAAAAATTATTTCTAATTTTAAAAAACAACTAAGGAATAGAAAAATATATTTTTTGGACCCCATATATTACTTTAAAAATCCTCCAGATGGCGCTAATTATAGAGCATTTTTAAATTTTAAAACAAAAATTGCATGAGTATTAAAAAAAATTATATTTTTTTTTTTTGCTGGATTCTAAAATTTAGTATTGTTTTTTAATATATAAAAGAAGAATTACTTCCCATTTTTTGCCACAACTAAGAAAAATAATAATTCAAAAAATTTATAAATTTCCTTTTATTATACAAAAGCCAAAAAATTTTTTATGTTGAAATACTTTGTGTTGCTAAATCGACATTGATTTAAAATTTAATAAAATATTGAAAACTAAAAAGAAATTAAAATTTTGGACTGGAAATCGGGCGAAATTAGGCAAATTAATGATTTACTCAACATAAAATATGGGTGCAGAAATTAAAATAATATTTAAAAATTATAGGGCTTGGGAGAGGTAGGTATGCCCCTGCTCCTATTAAGTAGAATATTGTTGAACCATAAAAAACCCATTTCCAATAGCTATCGTAAATTTGTATACTGTTTTGACCAGTATTTTGGAAGAAAATGCGTTTTTCACATTTCAGAATATATGGGAGGTAGGCGTGTTCTTGCTCCGATTTTTTACAAACTTTGTATATATTTACTCTGCGTCTAAAATAATATATGTGTCAAGTTTAAATTTTCTGCGGCATCTCCTTCTATTTTTATAAAATTAAAAACGGTGCATTAGCCAGAAATGCGTTTTTCTCATTTCAGGGTATGTGGCAGGTTAGAGTGTTCTTGTTCCGATTTAAATAAAAATTGGCAGAATCATAAATAATCTATATTTAACTGTAATCACAAATTTTGGTATTTACCAGTATTTACGCAGTAGAATTTTTAGTTTGAGGATATATGGGAGGTGGGCGTGTCCTTGTTCCGATTAAAAAATAAATTAGAAGACGTGTAAACAATCTATTTCTAATGTCTGGCACAAATTTTGGCAAAAGGTATGTTATGTTTTTATCCACCCAAATCAGATATTTTACTAAAAATAGTATCGATTTTTTAGTGCATTTTTTTTTTTTTTGCATATTTACTCGAGAATTTATATTTTTACATATTTTTCTTAATAATGCATATTTTTAAATTTTGTTCACTTTTTAAAAAGTTTGTTTTATTAAAGTTTTATTTTTGTAATGCGCATAACATGTGTTCTAGCAATTTTTAACTTTCATTTCGCGGTTAGTCTCAAACAAAATATTAAGTAAGGAAAGAACTTTAATAAAAATCAAATTCTCTTCCGATTAATATGATGATCCATATATGGTAAAATCAGCAAAAGCCATTAAGATTATTTTTTTTTAATGTTGTATGCAACCTTCTTAGCCCACGTATTACACAGAGTTCGTTGACTTCATAATGAAAACAGATAAATGTAATTGAAAGCATACATTTGCCACACAAATGTATAAAAAAATAGCTAAATTTAGCTAGAGGAGGCCAAGTTTGTGTTGGATTTTAATCAAAAGTATAAACTTTTTTATAAAAGTATTTAGTATCTAAGAAGAGGTTAGAATATGGAGATTAATAATTTATAAAAAAAGTTAGTGGAATCTAATTTGATCGCAGAATTTTTCAAAGAACTTAAAGTTTAGGATTTCTGTATTTTTTTTTTTTTTTTTTATAAAGTTAATATTTAAACCTTAATAAAAATTAAACAAATGGTGGTATATTATTGAAGTTTCAGTATAATATATATAAAGTTGTCCTAAAATCAAAGAATTAAAAAAAACTTTCTTCTTTTTACATGAAAATATCCAAAATGCCAATCAATTTAAAACATGTTTAAAAATTTACTTTTTTTTCATTGAAATGGTCACCCTGTCGTTATAAGGTGAGTCCGTCAGAAAATACTTTTTGGATGTTTAACTTACTTATATATATAGCTCCCTATATAATTAAACCAATTTTAAGACGATCCCAGCTTTGAAATTTGATAACTTAACAAAAAAAAAGTTAAAACGATTTTTCAAAATTTACAAAGTTTGGATATGGTTTGTGGGCAGATCTTTGCCCTAAACTCCTGCAAAATTTCTTTACATGCATTTGAATCAAGATTTCTTTTAAAATCATTAATAAAAATGATGAAGCCTAGAAAAAAAAAATTATCAGTGAATAAATTTTGCCACCTTTTTTTAAAAAAAAAAAAAAAAACAAAAAATGTAAAATTTGTTGTTAAAGTTCCAACTTCAGATTAATATAACTTTCTAACGGATTCATATACTTATATGATTCTTGCAGCAATATTATTTAGAATTTTGTATGGAATCTGGCTACTGGCTATTTAGGGGCAATACTTATTAAGCCCTCCAAAATTAGAATAAAACGAGGCTAGAAATGGGTTAACATTTTTACGAATTAATATCTCTTAAACTAAAAGAGACAACCTACACGTGTAGAGATTAACAAGTACTATCTATGTATAAAATTTGTTTTTTGTAATATCATAATTCTTCACCCAGAGAAATATCAATCACATACGTGTTGAAAACGATACCATTCTGTGTCAATAGTGAATCTACACCGTATGTGTTTAAATTAAACACTGTGTGTTCAATTCTTATTGAAAATCGATACCTAATTGGCACCAAGTTGAAACCATTTCGGTATCAAATTGTTAAATTACATATGTTTTGTATTGAATTTCTTAACGAAAGGTATTAAAAAGCTGTTGCCGTAAATTACCAATGTGACCACAACCGTTGTTGATTTTGAATCGAATTTTTTCCCTTAGTGTTGGGAATTTTTCAAAAGAATTAAATACCTGAGATGACCAACTTTGCAGGGCCAGCCACTACCGTCTGACTCGCTATAGGCTTGTACCTGTATAACTTCAACGGTTCAAAAGTTACAGAATTATTTCGAAAAAAGCGTTTTGGAACCGCTGTGCGATGCTAAGGGTATACCAAAATTTTAAGCGTGTAATAACATCAAGAAATATTAAATCTAAAAACTAATTTGGAGGGGATTTTGATTCATTAACTACTCATATCAGTTTAATTGATAGTGCTGCTGAAAAAATTAAAGCTGCAGAAGCCCATATTGAAAAAATAATGATACAAATTGCAGGTCGTTACTTAAAAAGTTATGCCAAATATTTCCTCTAACATTTGATATTCTATTTGAGTCATATATTTTTACCCAATATTTATTTAGATTCCTTAAATACATATACATATTTGATATAAAACATTTGCGCTGCTAACACAATTTTATTGCCAAAATTTATTTAAAATTAAACTTTATTTATTTTCGCTTTTATTGTATCTTTGCTGGTAATTTAAGTTTTTTTTTATTATTTTCCTTGCCACTTTTTTGCTGTGTTTCTATGTTAGTGGTCAAGGTCTAAGGAGCAGACTCTAAAAAAAGAAAAATCCAGAATA
Organism: Protophormia terraenovae; assembly: GCA_951394005.1. NCBI lineage: Eukaryota > Metazoa > Arthropoda > Insecta > Diptera > Calliphoridae > Protophormia > Protophormia terraenovae. Next base: position 168,212,770 of record OX596073.1, on the reverse strand, counting down.
CATAATAAAAATGCAAACAGTAAAATAAAACATAAAAAAACATTATCATCGACATATTTACTGCATGGCAAACAACTAAAAAAAAAAAAAAAACAGCAACAACAAGCATTTTAAATGAAACAGCACATAATAAAATAAAAAGCCTGACATGCAGCCACTAGCAGCAAACAGCATGGAAAAAGTGAAGAGCAGGAGAAACTAATAAAATGCGAAAGAATAAGAAGACAAAGAGAAAAAAAAAGCAAAGTAAAACAAATTGCATAAATTGCAAATGCATCATGCACAAACAACGTGATTGCGACAAACATACAACTACAAAAACCGACAACGACAGCAGCAGCATTAACAAAAAGGAGTAATTTTAAAACAGATTAAATTAAAAGATATCAACGAATTTAAAGTACATTACACTGATAATTGAGAACCCATATTGATGGGCCTCTGAAGTTTAATTTAAATTTCTAGTGGCGAGTATGATGTCTGTAATAGATTTATTAATTATACGTACGGTTGCACACTGGACCACAATCCCTGAATTTTGGCCGTAATTAATATACTTGGTTTATATAAAAAATAAATATCACATATAAGCTTTTTTAGGCGGATCCAATATGGCTGTAAATTTGTTTCTCTTTCTCATTTTAGGAAATTTTTAATAATTACATTTGGGAGATTTGCGGTCCCTGAATACGAATATGGTTTCTGATTTTCATAATTCGGAATGGCTAAATCAATATGTCGGATAAAAGTGGCCTATGATTCCTTTATTTCGTCTTCAATTAAAATACTTAGTGTACGTAAGATGTTTGGAGGCGCTGATTCGGATTCTGTGGTCCATCTCTGTCTATAGCCTTAAGATGGAATTCGCTTGATATAAGCAGTTTACAAATCGATAAATGAGCACCGATAGATGATGTATTGGTATTGAATAATCAATTTTATATTTCCGATATAAGTATATCACCGAGAATATTTGGATGACCATATCCTTGATATTTCCATGCTCTAGTTGCACAAAGTCTTATTGCCGTATATGCAGCAATCTTCCTGTCTGCGGTACTGGTGGTTCCCAATTCGGTATAGTGGACAGTGCCTTAGATGAGGTAGTTCTAAGTGCACCCGTTGTCATGATCGACATCATCCTCATTAAACTTCAAACCAAATATTTGACTTCATTAGATAGTGAATTCCGGAATTTAATAAACCGAGGATGAATGGAATAGTAAAGTGTATCAGTTCTGTTTTGGTTGGGTTTACTCCCAGTCCAAAGCCTTGCCACCATATCACTAGTAGATTAAGTGCGAATTCCAATATTTTAGACAGAATATTTGGATCCTTGCCAGTAGCCACTACCGCCACATCATCTGCATATATAACAGTTTTGCAGCATCTCTTTTCCATGGCATGAATTTTTTCTCTCAACATGAATTTGACTTTTTTCAAAAAAAAAAAAAAAAAAAAAGTTCAGCTTGTGGTCCAGAGTGGTTTGGCGTGAAAACAAAAGTAGTAAAAAGTGCATATTTTAAAATTTTTTTGATAGTCTTAATAATTACTTCCAAAAAAGTGAAAATAAATGAATTTTTTAACTGGAAAAAGGGTTGATATATTCTAGCAAATTTGAAAGCATTTGTATTATCTTTTAATAAGACTGAAATAAAATTTTTATTAAAAAATCTTATTAATATAATTTTAAGAGATGTGCTTTCAATCAAACGAACAAGAAGTATAAAAGAAAAACATACTACAAATGACAACCCTTGGTTAAAAAAAGAACTTCTGCAGCTCTTTTTCATTATTAAGTAGTTCCTTACAATGACAACACAATGCTATATTCATGACTTTTTTTTAGCTCTTTTCCAGTTCCTTTTTTGCTGGGATTTTATGTAAGATAGTAGTACTTCGAAATTTAAAATAAAATAATAATTATTTTTTTTTTTTTAGAAATTTTAACGATTTTTTATTTTTGCATTTAACAGAAAGAAATATCCAGGTTGGTAATCAGAATTAAGCAGCAGCCACAACACCGGCAATAGCGGAACCAGCATCAATTACAGTTTTAGCATCACTAACATCAGAGGCAACTTTTTCTACTTTCTTGAAACCTTTGTCCTGTAACAAAATATAAAATAATTTTAAATAAATATTTCTTTCTAAGTATCTATTCTAAAACTTACTAATTCATGACCGATATGACCACCAAAATGATGATGAGCTTCGGTAACTTGTTGACCCAAAAGACACAAGACCAAAACGGCCAAAAAAGCAAAGTATTTGTTGAAGTTCATGGTTTTTTTGGCTGGTTGAAAATTGTACACACAACTAACTGATGGTGGGTTCGAATTCGATTAGAGTTTATATACAGAATTTTTAAAGTAATTTCATTATTTTGATTTAGATTTTTTAATATTTTATCAAGTAAAAGTAATTAATAAAACATTAATTTTTTATTATAGATTGATATAAAATTTAATATTTACAAAAACTAGCTACCTATGTTATAGAGAAAAATATGTTTGCATTAGAAATATATTCATTTATCAATATTATTTTTTTTTTATCAAATTAACACATTTATATCTGGAGAAATTTTTTTAACTCTTTAATATATGTTAGTTTCATTTAAAAAAAATAAAATATTATGCCAAAATGTTTAAGAAATTTATTTTCTCTTTATAGCATAAAGCAAATCAATCAATTTTTAATTACTTTTTAAACAAAAAATTATTCTAAGCCTTTAAGTGAAAATAACCATTAATTTTAATCTATTATTGATAAATTACTTTCCAAATGATAACAACTTTTAAAATGCAATAATCGAATCACTTTACTAGACATAAAATACTCTATAAAAACGTCGAAATAACTATGAAAATATATCAGTCGTGTTTCACTTCTCAGCAAGCAAAAACATCATGAACTTCAGCAAATATTTCGCTTTCTTAGCCCTTTTGGTTTTGTGCCTTTTGGGTCAACAAGTTGCCGAAGCTCATCATCACTTTGGTGGTCATATCGGGCATGAATTGGTAAGCTGTTCAACAAAATATTCACTTTAAGTAAATATTTACTTAACTTGATTTTATATTTTTTCTTGAAGGACAAAGGTTTCAAGAAGGCAGAAAAAGTTGCCTCTGACGTTGGTAAAGCTAAAACTGTAATTGAAGCTGGTTCTGCTATTGCTGGAGCTGTAGCTGCTGCCTAATTTTGATTGATATTTTAACAGGAATATTATTTAAGATTAAATTGTGTTGAATAAAAAATAAAAATTTATTGTTTTAAAAAAATTTTCGTAATTACATATTATTTTAACACAAGTGGGGTGTACCTACCCAGCAAAAATAAATAGAAGTCATTTTTAAGGAAGTACATTTTCACTACTTCCAAAGTATCAATAGGTATACGTTTTCATGATCTTTAGAAGTTATATAAACCATGTTTAAAAATGTAATTAAAAATTGATTCAAAATATCTTCTTTCAAATATTTGTTACGAAAAATTAATTTTATTAAAAAAATGTATTGGTTTATGTACAAATTAAATTAAATTTCCCTGCAGTGATAAAAAGATCCAAAAAATTAATTTTGCATAACATCGTAGACATGACTTCTTATTCCGTGAATAGGTATAAAAAAGAAAATCTTCCTATGACAAGCCTATGTTAAATTGATTTGAAATGATCTGAATTTGCACTACTTCTGGATCACAAGTTCAGAATCTTATTGACTTCTATCGATGCTCTTTTTTGCTGGGTACTAATGTAGTACTTCCCAGCAAAAAATGATCAAGTGAACATTAATAATTACTTCAAAAAAAGTGAAAATAAATGTATTTTTAGCAGAAAACAACGTTAACAATTTCAAAGAAAATAACAATTTCACACATTTTATTTTTGTTATCTATTAATATGGCTTAAAATGATTTTTATTAAAACTGTTTATAGAAAAGTACTTCAATTACATTCTAACAATGATAAATTTGGGTTAAAATTTTTCAGCACTAAGTATAGCTATTTTTCAGTTTCCTTTTTGTTATTGTTATTTTGTTATTCACAAAAATATAGAAGCCGAAGAATTTTTTTAACATACCCTAGAGTAAAGAGAACCGGTTCAAAACTAGTCACGTGACAGGTTCTCAGGGCTAGTGACCGGTCCCAGTTCTTAACTTTATATGAGAGGAACCTGTTACTTTTACATGAGGTTGTCATTGGAGGTGGCTAATTAGGTCCTAGAGGACAGGTTCAGGATCGATTAATATAATAAAAATTTGATAAAAATTCAGTAATTTTTTACTTTTGAAACATTTTTCTATTATTATTTTTATTAATTATGTTATAACTACAACCACAAGGAACATTATTTTGCACTAACTTTCGCATTATGCACTACCCTTAACCAAGCACGTAATTTCTGAGAGATGTTTTGAATAAATGTCAGTTCATAGCGTTACCCTTCTTTAAGAAAAACCTCTTCATTACTGGAAAAAGTAGGGGAAATTGGGTTAAATAAATTTTAAAAAAGTTCGAAAACAACTTTGCAGGTTTATATATAACTTTAGAAAATAAAACTAAAAAAAGTATTATGTCAATACCGTACCTTAGATTGGAATTCTGCGGATTTCGGCAAAAAGGCGTAAAGTAAATTTTTTTGAACTAATGTTCAAGCGAAACAAAATTATTATGCAATAAGATAAAATATATATTGGGAAATACATTCTAAATAATAATGATAACCTTTAAAATACTGAGGTCAAAGGTCAAAATTAGAATAAATTGTTAATTACAGTTAATTATTTTTGCATGGATTTCAATGAAATTTAATGGAGATATAACTGATTAAAAAAAAAAAGGATAATTTAACCCTCAACTGAGCCTGCGGTCTGCTTTTTTTAAACCTTCTTATTCAAGCTGAACACATATTAGTTTTATACGCATGATTATTGCAAATAAAAATAATTTGCAAATAATTAACTCTCCGTTTATACGCAAATTGCAGAAAGACATATTTTTCCTTTTTATTGTGCCAGATGGGAAAAATATAACTATGGTCATAGAAAATTCTATGAACGAAAAAGGAAATGTCAACGTCATATACATTATTTGCAATTAATTTCACTAATCACGATTAGTTTTCGTGAGTTACTAACTGGCAAATAAAATATTAACTAACCGTTTATACGCAAAATTTTCATATCGCAATATTTATAATTGCAGTAAGAGGTGCGTATAAACGTTTTAAAAGTTGCAAATTTTCTTTAGCTCAAATTAGTGTCATAAAAAATAATGAAATGCACAAAGAAAAATATTGAAAAGAAATAAAATTTATAAATTTTTGAAATGCTAATTTTTTTCTTAAATTGTTAAACGTTCTTGTTGCTAAAAATGTGCTCACATCAACTAGAGCAAAATTTCGCATTTTCGCTAGACTAAAGATACTCATTTACAAATTACATAAAAATATAAAAAAAAAAATCAAAAGAACATTTTTTAATTTTTTAATATTTCTATATAATTTGTAAATGAGTACATTCATTAATCCTTAAGAAATTTGACACAAAGATAGTACCAGTGCCGGTGGTGGTTATAGGCTGTGTTAAATCTCGATTGGTTGTCACGCCCAAATTTTACAACTACTTAAAAAAATCAATTTTTCACATTATATATCTAAAGGAGCATTACAGTGAAAGTCTTAAAGAGTTCTAGCCATAGAGTAACATATAGAGACGAAATTCTCGATTGACAATTGAAAAAAATGATTGTTTTGTAAACAAAAATATGTTTTTATTTTCTTCTAGCAACAACAAAATGTATTTGATTACATGTATTTTGTTGTTGCATGAGTTAGGTTTTTGACAATTAGTCTCGTCTCTTGTTACTCTTTGGTTCTAGCAATAATTTTCATATCAAATTTCGAATAGGGCGGAAGTAGTAAATATTTGCTATCGCCTAAAATTTGGTAGCGAAACGCACGGGGAGAAGCTAGTTTGTGAATAATATCAACATTTGTGCATTAATTCAAATGAAATATGTCTTTTTTTATTTGTAACAAAGAATACAAATATGAATTTTTGACATTTTAGAGTTTTTAAGATTTTTTTAAACAATTTTTTTTTTTTTTTTTTTTGTAATTTTGTATAAAATTTATTTTTTTTCTATCTTAAAATGAATTGACTCCCCGCAAATTGTTTTTTTAATTTCTTAACTCTGTTTAAATTTATTTTGGTTTCCTTCCAAATCTTAAAAAAATCGAGGCAATTTAATGTTATTTTTTATTTTAGAAATATGAAAAATTTGTGCAGAAAACTTTAAGATAATTAATATAAATTATTTTTAAGCCACTTGAAATCAAGTAGTTGATAATTATATTAATAATTTTTAACATAATTTTCCATACAAAATAAAATAGTTTTCAAAAACTTAAGAAAAATCACTATTAATAGATTTGAAAAGGAATCCATTTCAGATTTGCAATATTCTAATTATCTACCCATTAAACAAAAATTATTAAAATAAAATTAAAAAGACAAACTATTTGTTTAAAAAGAGAACCAATCAATTTAAATTTAGAAGCACTGTTTTTAAGCCTATAAATAAAATCAATAGTTAATTATGCTCTATATTTGATTAATTACATTTGAAATGATAACAATATTTAATATACAAATATAAAATAACTTCACTAGTTACAAAATTCTCTATATAAACTTTAGCATAATTTGAAAAAGGTATCAGTTGTATTTTCATTTCTCTTTAAACGCAAACAAAATGAACTTTAACATATATTTCGCATTCTTGGCCATTTTGGTTTTGTGCCTTTTGGGTCAACAAGCTGTCGAAGCTCATCATCATTTTGGTGGTAAAATCGGACATGAATTGGTAAGATTATAAATAGATAAATAATATAGAAAAGTATATATGATTTATTATAATTTCATATTGCATTTGCAGACTAAGGGGGTTAAGAAAGTGGCCAATGTTGCTTCCGATGTTGATACCGCTAAAAATGTAATTGAAGCTGGTTCTGCTATTGCCGGTGTTGTAGCAGCTGCTTAATTTTGGTTTTCGATTTTTTATATACTTCGTTTTGGTTATGAACTAGGAAAAACTTGAATAAAATAAAAAATGAATGCAATTTTCTATTGCGTTTAAAAAAAGTTATGAGTCTTATTATTTCCTAGGTCGATAATAACACTGGTCAACAAAAAAATCTTCCCATATAGACGAATAGTTGGACTTGATGTATTTTGATTTGCTAAACACGAATCTGCCTTCAGTTTTTTTCCATCAGTTCTGGATTTTTTTTATGGCGTGTCTAATATTTCGCCCATAGTAAGGCCATTACTCTAATATATTTCCTCATAACTCAAGAACGGTGTGTACGATTGATCAAAGTGATACAGTAAAAGATGCGGACTAAAAATATCTTCAAATCATTAAAACTTAATTTTTTTATGTGCTTAATAGTTTCGGAGTTATTTTGAAGTAAGTTTTCAAAAAAATTAATTTTCATGCAAAATTTTTTACTTTTTTGTTACTTAAATTTCTTTTAATAAAAGAAGACATCTAAAATGTTACAGTTTATCATCTTTATCTTAAAGCTGGTAATGTTGCGAATAAAATAAGGCATGTATCTTCAAAATTGATGCACAAATGTTGATTTTATTCACAGTTAAGTAAAAATACCCATGTTACATATAATATAGTAGAAATACAGTGGTGGCCAAAACAATTTTTTTTTTTTTTTTCTTGAAAGCAAAATAGGTGGACTAGGTGGATTCTGACGAGTTAAACAAAAATCTGTATTCGCCTTTTTTCTATCACGTACTGATTTTTTTTTATGGGCATGACTAATATCATCACCTTATTCAGCGGTCACACTATAAAATTCGAGAATGGTATGTCAAACTTAGGTTATAACTCAAGAACCCTTTACACGATAAGTGATACAAGATGCATACGAAAATTGTCTTGAAGATATGTCAACAATATTTTTCATTCGCTCAAGAATTTCAGAGTTATAGATCAAAATGTTCAAAAAAATAAATTTTAAAAAATTTTCGGTACTAATTACCGAATAGCTACAGAAATTTTTTTTGCCCACTACTGTATTTCCACTTAGTTATAGGTATGCATGGGTATCCAAACTTAACTGTGAATCCAATCAAGATTTGTGCATCAATTTTTATAATACGTGGCTTTATTTACTCGTAGTTTCGCCAGCTTTGAGATAAAGGAGATAAACTTAAATATTTTTGATGTTTTCACTTTAAAAAAAAAGTTTTAGTAAAAAAAAGAAATCTTGAATTTTACATGAAAAATTTTTTTTCCGAAACTTTTTTTCGAAATATCTTCTAAACTATTGAGCGGATAAAAATTTGATAGTGGAGCGATTTAAAGCTAATTTTATTCCACATATCATAGTATATCATGTATATAAATCGTGCATACCGTTCTCAAGTAATAATGAAATATACTCGAGTAATCGGTATATTTAGGGCACAATATTAGACACGCCCATAAAAAAAATTCCGACTTGATGGAAAAAAACTGAAAGCTGATTCGAGTTTAGCATGCGGAATTCCATCTAGTCTACATATTTTTTTTTTTTTTTTTGAAGGAGCTCGAAAAAATTTTTTTTTGTCGACCAGTGTAATTGTTAAAATTTGTGAAAAATAAAAATCCATTTTTGAAATTTATAAAAAATCGTAAAAACAAAAACATAGATAGACTTTTATTCTTTGAATGCATTAAACACGTTAAATTCGAACCAGTCATATTTTATTTAAATCCATGCATACATTTTGACTTTATTAGTTTTCGATATGATTTGACAATGAGTATAGCAAATCTAAATTTCTTAAAACTAAAACAGACATAAAAAAATGGGAATCTTCGCTCCCTAATAGAAAATATTGGCACCGTTAGGATTTGTAGGATGAATTCATTTATATGTAAGATCATTATTACTTTTTTCACCTCACCTGAGAGCTTCAGAAAGCTCTGGAAAGAGAAAAAAATGTTTAGAAAAAACACAAAAATCCGACTTTTTTCCACTCCCTGAAAATTTTAAAAATTTGGCTCCGTTAGGATTTGTGGGACAAAAGGTTTTATAAGTAAGCCAAATTTTAATTTTCTACATCGTTTAGCAGCTTCAAAAAGCCCCGAAATGACATAAAAGGATTTGGAAATTACAAATATATAAACTAGGGTGATCGACGCGGTTTTCCAACCGGTTTTAAAACCGGTTTTTTCTGTCGATGTACTGTCGGTTTTTTCAAAATGTTCATTTTTCGAATGTCGAATAGACCGGTTTTTTTAAACACAAAAAACCGGTTTTAAAAATAGCATTTTATTTCAGAAAACATGTACTAAATAGTGATATTTGAATTGAAATTTAGGAATAATTTTTTAAATATTCATAAAGACTGATTTCTTATGTTTTAAAAATATAGTTTAAGTCTAAATTGGAATTTATTCTGTAATATTAAACAAATAAATAAGTAACAATTATCCTGTATGAATTTTTTAATTTATTGTAATATCTGTAATATTTTTACACCCAATTTAATTTTTTATGATCCAATATTTCCTTTATTTATTAAAGGTGTTGTGTTAAAAAAGTTTCACCTGCAGAATAATTTCAATTGAGACAGGCTTCCATATTAAGCCATGGTTTCTGTTTAGTCTAATTTTTGATGATTTTTTTTTCTACAATTTTGAAACATAATTATCTTCTAGTCATCTAGGTATATAATTTGCTTAGCATTTTTTCTCTTTCCAGAGCTTTCTAAAGTTCCCAAACGACGTAAAAAATTAAAATTTGGCTTAATTATAAAACTTTTCGTCCAACAAATCCTAATGGAGCCATATTTTGAAATTTTTATCAGGAAGCGGATATAAGAGGATTTATGTGCCTTTTTCTAGAATTTTTTTCTCTTTCTAGAGCTTTAGAAAGCTCTAGAAAGAGAAAAAAAAAAGTTCCTAAACATTGTTTTCTCTCCAGAGCTTTCTGAAGCTCCCAGACGATATAAGAAACTAAAAATCGGCTTACTTATAAAACTATTCATTCTACAAATTCTAACGGAGCCAGATGTTTCTATTAGGGACCGAAAAGTCTGTTTTTGGTATTAAGAACTTTTGAGTTGCTATACTTATTATTTGCTATCCAAATCCTTTCAAAAACTGATTCTGAAAGGTTGAAAGGTTTACGAATTTAAAACTTTAATCAATATTATCCCAATAAATTCTAACGGCTTCAAATAATTGACTTCGATTGGAGAGAGGAAGGTGTCCATATGTTGTTCATATATTTTTTTCTTTTAATTTTCAGATTTGTTTGTGCAAATAATATTACTTTTTCCTGGCATTGTCAGGCTTATACGCTTGTATTTAATAAATTTTAACTTGAATATTATAAGAATTATTGATATTTTTAAAGAAATGTAGCCTTTTGATATAAATATTAACTTCTGCAAAAACCGGTTTTTTCTGAATTTCGAAAAGTGCAACCGGTTTTTTTAAAATACCAACTATTCGAACTATTCGCAAACCGGTTTCTCTAAAAAGTCGAATAATCGATCACCCTAATATAAAACAACGTATCACCGCTGCGTGAAAAATTCCAATATTTGGCTCCGTTAAGATTTTGAGGTGTAATGAAAAATATGTACCTAAATGGAAATAAAAAAAAAAAAACAACGCAAAGATTTATTGTCGTCAGTGAGATTTGAACTTGGGCAGAAATTAACCATTCGTTTTTAATGACTAAAGTATTACTCAGTACACTATCCCGTATTTAAATTTCTAAGTTAAAATAACTTGTTTTAGTATAAAATATATTTTTAGACAATTTGTTAAAAAACAAAAACTTACAGCATCAAAATGTAGTTGAACTATAACCCTTTGGTTGTTAATCAAGCGCTCTAGCCAACTAATGCACGTGATTGCAAATTACTCTGCTATTATACTATTGAGTACTTTTTTATGTAAAGAAGGCAAATAATAATGACGCCTCATTACCAAGAAACTACTTTAATAAGTAGTACCATTACCGAAAACCAAAAAGTTTTTGCTGGGTAAATATTCTCTTCCAATGACAACACAATGTTAAAATCATTACTTTTTAAAGTCCGATTTTTGTTAAATAAAATATCAGGAAATCAATATTTAATGTTTATTAATCTGGTATTTTAATAAAGGCTTTTTCAGTATATACTACAATTCATATCTGGACCAATTTTTACATCATGATTACGTGCATTATAATTTATTAAGGAATTCCGAATCACAAAATCACAAATTAAGAAATTTAATACTAATAAATTTAAATAACATTTTAATCCCATTTAAAATCGAATAATAAATCTTTAAAACCATTTTTTAAATAATTTTTTTTTTTTTTTTTATTTAATGTTTTTTTAAAACTTAAAGAATAATCCATTTTAACAATTTAATTTAAGCAGCTGCTACAACACCAGCAATAGCGGAACCAGCATCTATAACAGTTTTAGCATCACCAACATCGGAGGCAACTTTTTCTACTTTCTTAAAACCTTTGTCCTGTAACAAAATATAAAATCATATTAAATATATATTACTCAAATCAAATTATGACCACAAAACTTACCAATTCATGGCCAATTTTACCACCGAAATGATGATGAGCTTCGGCTACTTGTTGGCCCAAAAGGCACAAGACCAAAATGGCTAAGAAAGCAAAATATTTGTTAAAGTTCATGATGTTTTTGCTTGCTAAGAATTGAAAACTTAACTGATATTATATCCACTTTTCTTCCAGGTTTATATACAGATGTTTGAAACTAGGGAGGTAATATGATTCTTGTAGTTTAAATATTTTTTATAATTTCGAAAGTAATTAATCAATCATATTGTATAATGATCGACGACTTTATTTACTTTTAGGCTTAAAAATGGATTTAATTTATTTAAATTGAATGATTAATTGGAAAATATTTTTTTTTTTTTTGAAAATTTATATTAGCAATGGCAAAATTTAAATTTTAGATATCTGAAATTATATAATTCAATACTCCATAATTGTAACAACATAAAAACTTTATTAGGAACTTTGTGTTAACTATTGCATTGATAATTACCTAATAAATAATAGCATATAGTTTTATATTGATGCTTTTGATATATTAATCTAAACTGAAAGTATTAATTATTTCTACAATATTTTTTAAAAATTGGCAAACTTTTACCCCACCAAACTTACTCTCCCATTGGTGTAGGGTATAGCAAAGAAGAATAAATAAAAAAAAAAAACCTGAGAACAAACAAGAAGATAAATTTAACACGCGTATAAGCTTTAGAAACTCAACATGCAGCCAGCATATGTGTTGCACATTGATGATGTTTGTCAATGATAATCATGACGCTGACATTCATAGTTATGATCATCATCATTATTATGTTAAACATAATTATCCTTTATACTAAAAAAATGCAATAAAAGAATACAAAAACAACAACCTACAACATAATAACAACAAAATGTACATAATGCAATTTTTTTCTAAACTTTATATGTAATACATGCATCATGCATGATGCATGCAGCATAAAAACAGTAAGCAAGCTGAAGATTTAATTTTAAGCAACAACTACTACAGGAGAACTTATGAACATTATTTTTATAGTAAATTTTGTTGTTATTTTATTGTAGTGATGCATTTTTTCCTTCTTTATTTATTTGTAAAAATAAACAACAACAAAATCAACCAACACAGGAAAAGGGTTGTCATGCAATAAAGTATTATTGCATTTTATGTTTGTATAAGTTTGTATGTATGTACTTGTATTATTTACACGATTTGCAAATAAAAGCGAAAATGTTTTTAAAAAAAACTTACACACAATTTAAAACATAAAATCGATTTTTATTTTTTTTATTTTAGAAAATAAACATCATTATCATCGTCATCATGTAGTATACCCTGGAAACAAAACATGCACTTTTTTAAAAGTGCACAAACAAATGCATAAAACTGGTTTTGGAATTTTTTTATTTAATTATTATTTAAAAAAACGGAGTGTGTTTGTATTTAAGAAAAAAAATAAAAAAATGGTAAATTTGCAAAAACAAAAAAAAAGTGATGCATTATTATGTTTAATATAATAATTTAAATATTTTCAATATTGTTTATGCCACACTTATTTGAGATAATATCCTGTAATCACTTTGTTAAGTAAATTTTATTCCTAAAATACATAATTGCACACAAAAATATTTGAATGCAGTAGACTGTGCCAGCCACGGGTGGCATAATTATTCCCTAGTAGACATTTTAATTGATCAGTATTTTTAAAATAAACTTATTATTAAGGATGATTAACAAAATTAACAAATTTTGCATCAATTGCTAACTTAAACATTTCATTTATATACTATTTTTATTTTAACGTTTATGAGAGAAAATACTTTTACATTTTTGTCGTAGAAAGACCATTCAAAACTGTCTTAAGTTTCCTACCAAACCACATTGGGGTAAAAGGGTTCGAAAGTGGTGCTGAATTTAGGGAAAAGTGATATTAATACTTTAATGTTTATATTTTGATTTTATATTAATTAATAATTAAAAAAATATACATTCTTTTTGAAGACTTTTGCTTTTTTTTAGAAAATTCTAACGTCTGTCCGTCCGTCCATCTGTTTGATTCATTTTAGTAAATTTTCAAATTCAAGTCTAAAATTCTTAATTTCTTTTATTCGATAGATAATTTTGATCTTTAACTAATTATAAAAAATATAATAAAATCGGTCGAAAATGTTGAACTATATACGAAAAAACTTGACAGGGATTTTGTAAAATTGGGATAGTTATAATTGCATTGAAATTAAAATACATATACATAACTCGAAAACTATAAGAGACCAATAGTACATGTAAACATCTTTTTGAAAGGCCTTATCAAGCTTTAAGGTTATATACTTACATATAAATCAACAAAGAGAAAACTTTTTCGTTGTCACAACCAAATTTTTAACTAACCGAATTTGGTCGGTTCTGCGTACTATCTAGACATTCAGTTGATTTTTTTTTATTATTATTGCAATTTGTGTGTTCTTATTTACATTTTTGCCACTTTATTTTAATAAATTTTAGAGATATATGTATATGTACATTACACACCAATTGACCACAATTTTAAATTTTATATCACTGTTGGTTTCATTTTCCTCCATTCTGGTTTTTAATTCCGCAACTCAGAGAAAGATTTGTATAAGAGGTCAATATTGATAATCCTGATTTTCCCAGGTTTTAAGGCTTCCGAGATATACATTTTTTTTATGGCGTATAGCGAGAAAATGTTAACCATTGAATTTTTGTGCTCCGATATCCTACTATTATTTGTCCTATTAGAAATATGGGTCTAATTCTTTTGCGTATAAACAACTGCGTTTAACTAATTGACTAATCTGAAAAGTATGAAAACATTATAAATAGCAATTTTCCATTTCCACATTTTTCGTATTTGAAATATTTTTGGTATAAAAATATAAATTATTTTATTTAATTTAGAATTTCAAATGATAAATAATTATAATCCCAATAAGCAATAAAAATTTTAAGATTCAAGTACTTGAAATTTTACTTGAATTCAACTGGAATTCCAACCCATTTTTTTAAGTATTTCTCAAGTAAGAATGTCCCTTAAATTCCGTTCAAACTTTTTGTCTGTTGTCAAAGAAAAAATATAAAAATATTAAAAAATAAAATATGTGTAAAAGAAAAAATAAGAAAAATACGTAATAAAATTGTTAAAAAATTGTTAATTGTGCATTAACAAAAGTGGTTATTGTAAATTAATTACAAACAGTAGATCCGAGCTTAAATCCCATCAAGATTAATCAGAATTTGAATGCTCAAGTCGAATACAAATAACCAATGAATATAAATGTGTAAATGAAAAAATGTGTTTAATTTAGTTTTAAGATATTTAAGAGATATAATCTATTATGTTGTATATCTAAATAATTTAAAACATATAAAATAAAAACAAAACGCTATGTGTATTTTGTTATAAGAAGTAATAAACATTTTGCTTTAATTCTACTATGATGAATATTTGATTTGCACTGTTATCAAAGGCTTGATTTATATTATTTTTTCAGCCTTGAATTCAACCATTTATTTAACTAGAAATTCACTGTTAATCAACACTTGGAAGTAACTGTATTAACATTGTTATGTTCGACTTGAATTCCATTTTCCTTTTCACTGGAGTATACTATTGGATAAAAGTGTAGTAGAACTGTATTTCAACACTTGAAATTTGAATTTATAATTGGAATTCAAATTTATTAACACTCGAATTCCAGGAAAAATGCTTGAATTTAACAATTATTTGTCGGTCGGGAGCACTGAATCTGCTTAGTTTGCAAATAATACAATAATAGGTTATTGTAACTGATAATATATTTTAATGTAATACATTTAAATTTACAGCATAAAAATTAATTAAAAGAATATTAATTAATGGTACTAAGAAATAATATTCATATTTTAATTTAATTGTCCCGATCAACATAGTCAAAATAGTTTCTAGAACCGTTTAGTATGATTAACATGATCAATTTTAAAGTAGAAGAGAACTACATTCTATTATTTTTTACTTACTTAAAGAAAAGTACACTAAACTACTACTTAAATTTTGCTTTAAGAAACCTTTTGTTTTAAAAAACTACACTTAAAAATTATAAATTTTGATTAAAATTACAAAATGTCATGTCAACACAAAAACAAAATTGTGAAAATTATAGAAAAATCTCGTATTTCTCCATCACGTTACACTTTTAATCCATTAACGACCAACGAAAATGTGCTTCTCTAAGAAGTTTTTATGTTTTATAATTTTCTAGGTAATATGAAGAGCAAAGAGTAGTATTTTGTACACATTAGAGTGTTCCTCAAAAGATGCGTAAAAATTGCTTAATATGGAAAAAATATTAAAACTTTTTTTAAATCTTTCTTCAGTTCCCTACTTTTGATTAAAAATCATAGGTCCCATACATTCAAAGCTTAGTTTTTTCTTTTTTCGGGGACTTTTTTTCCGCTATAAGACCTTTTAGGACATTTTGATGAATACATTTTCTGAAAATTATTTATTACACAGAGTTATAAAATGAAAAAAATTTCTGCCGCACGGGGTTTCTCAGTCAACGGTGTTCATAAGTACTAAACCTTTAATCCACTTTTTTTTAATTGACCTTAGTTTTCGCGATTTGTAAAATTAAGGAGGTTGCGCTATATATTGAATCATATCTAGAAAACGACTTGTCGGATTTTGTTAAAAAAAAATATAAACAATTCTAATTAAAATTGTCTTCAAGTCGTTCTTAGATTAATTTTTAATACGACCAACATTTATGGAGATATTAAGCCCATTTTCTGAAAATAATTGAAATTTTATACAAAATTTTGCAAGAATAATAGTATCAAATATTTTTTTATTTTTTTTTTTGCATGATGTACTAAAATGAGGTTTTTTGAACCTATATATTTTTGAAATATATTTTCCATTACTGGTTTAAAATTACGAATATTTGGATACCCATTTTAATCGCTGGTAGAGAACTGAAGATCAATTTTAACTTTTCTTTAATATTTTTTCCATATTATTTTAATTGTCATGCATCGTTTGAGGGATCTTCCTACACAATTTTTATCTACGGGACACTCTTATAGACATAAAATATCAAGTCTTCAAAATGCCACAATTAGCACCTAGAAGTCTTTAAAATTCTCAAAATTAAGAATTTCTAAATTAACTCTCATTAAACCATGAACAAATGAAAAGTAAATGGACGTGGAGGGGAAATTTATGTTTAATACAATTAACATATGACGGTAGATCTCAAAAATTAAAATCAAAATATCAGAAAATGTTTAAAAACAAATCCAAAATTTGAACAAACAAAGAGTAAAAGAAATGTATCCATCACATCACAATTTTAAAAGATATCATGTTTTTATTTTCAAATTTATTTAAAAATATTTATATATATTTTTGGGATTTCGGTGATTATGGATAATTTAAAGACTTTTTAAGACATTTTCTAGCATGAAAATAAATAAATTATTTCATGAAATTTCTGCACAAAATCAGAATGAAAATAGTTTCCACTTCAATAGGTTAAAAGTGATGGAAATGTTTCATTTAACTTTCCGTACTTTAAACAGTCTAAGGAATAAGAATTTTGTTGAATTAATAGCTTTCTTTGGCCTTCTAAGCGAACGAAAACTGATTTGGGTTTCTCTAACTCACTTCTATGCGAACAATGAGTCGAACGATAAGTCGAAAGAAAACGTAAGTGTTTTCATATAAAATTGGGTTTCTGTATTTCGAACGATAAGAACAAAAATGTCAAAATCAGTCACTTTCTATTTTGCTTTCGACTGCTTGATTTTTTTAAAGAAAAATAGGAAAAATACTCACAAGAACATTGCAATTGTTCCTTAATCATGTTTATTATTCATTTTGATGTATTTGGTATCCATAAATGACGATTTTGTGTCTAAAAAACAATTTCTAAAAAAAATAGAAAAAATAAAAAAAAAATTACTTTTTAATTATTTTAATTTTGTTTGTTTATTTACTTGGTTGTATATACGTTTAAACAATTTAGTAGCATTTTTAATATTTTTACGAAAAAAAAGTTACTCTGAAAGAAAAATAAAACAAAAACAATACGAAAAGACGTAACTCCATGCGAACGAAATCGTAGAAAATACAGAAACCCAAAATTACTCGAATTCGTTCGACTTGCTTTCGTTCGCTTTGATTTTCGTTCGACATAGAGAAACAGGCTATAAAAGTTTATTAAAAATTTAAAATAAAAGCTATTGAAAAAAAACTATAGAAAATTAATGAAAAAAATCATGCCATATATTTATA
Source organism: Protophormia terraenovae (assembly GCA_951394005.1). Classification (NCBI taxonomy): domain Eukaryota; kingdom Metazoa; phylum Arthropoda; class Insecta; order Diptera; family Calliphoridae; genus Protophormia; species Protophormia terraenovae. The sequence continues at coordinate 168,194,856 of OX596073.1, read as the reverse complement.
TAAATTAAACAGTTATGAATTATTATTTTTTAATTCTTAAAATAACTTTTTTACCTTCACTAAATCAATTAAATCTTATTGTTGATAAAATCGACAATAAATTATTATAATTAAAAAAAAAACATGTGTATTCATTATGATAAATATTTTTCTCTAAGCAACTAATATGATGTTGATTATAAAAGCAAATATTATTAGGCCTATTTGTTATGACTAAATACAAATAGTCGTTCATTACTCTCTATAATTGATTAATTACTTTCGAAATTATAATATTTAAACAAATTAAAAAAATTCAAACACTTATTACAAAAAGTTCTCTATATAACATTTGGTTTAATTCGAAAAAGTATCAGTTTAGTAATCAACTCTTTACAGGCAAAATCACTATGAACTTTAACAAATATTTTGCTTTCTTGGCCGTTTTGGTTTTATGCCTTTTGGGTCAACATGCTTTCGAAGCCCATCATCATTTTGGTGGTAAAATCGGACATGAATTGGTAAGATTATAAATAGATAAATAATATAGAAAAGTATACATGATTTATTATAATTTCATATTGCATTTGCAGACTAAGGGGGTTAAGAAAGTGGCCAATGTTGCTTCCGATGTTGTAATTGAAGCTGGTTCTGCTATTGCTGGTGCTGTGGCAGCTGCTTAATTTGATTTTAGATAATTGGAATTGGATATGTTAGTTTTGATTGTGATTATGAACAAATTAGTAAAATAAAACAATTTTTAATTACTATAAAAAATATTTATAGCTTATTATTTCACAAATTAATTAAAATTTAAATACAAGCTTTGAAAAGTGAATATAAAAATTAAGTGGGGCTTTTTAAAAAAAGTAACCTTTAGAAAGTCCTACTTTTTTATTCTCCTAAACATTTAAAATTAATTAGAACAATTAATTGAAAAGCATTGCTAAATAGAAAAAAGCTTTAAAATTCTTATGTTTACTTATAAAGCATTGGCGAATACAAAAGTTTAATTATTTCAATTAAATTTTAAATGCCTTTTAATTAAAAACAACTAATATTAAATAAGTAAATAAAAACATGCTGGATAAATATTTTCAATTAAAATAAAAATTATTATTACATAATACTACTTAAAAAAATAATGGATTTTTTAAAACATCATCAAATAACAATTCAATACCAGAAGTTTTTAAATTCTTTCAATATTTTCATTATTATTACATATTTTGAAATTTGAAACTTCTAAACAAGGTCAGTTTTTTGTTTAGCTTATTTAAAAAAGAAAAAAAAAAACTTGGGGGAGTCAAAGAACAAAATACAAAACCAAATAAAAATATTCCAGAAGAATTTAATTTTCAAAATAATAAAACTAAAAAAAGGGGGATCTAAACAACACTTCATAAAAAAAAAAACCAAAATAAAAAGCAGTAAATCAAAATTGAAAACACGTGATTATGTTTATCATTAGAGGATCAAATTTCAATACTAAATAAAACAACAACAATACATATATACTAATAAATATGTATGTATAATATTGTATATGCAATATGCCCCTATATGAAAAGTAATAAAAACTACAACAAATGTTTAAACAAGACTTCAGAGCCAGTTGTAGAAGAAGACTCTACCTTAGAATTAATTTGTATATAAAAAGAGGATTTCATAATAATAAAAATTAAAACCTTGATAAAAATTAGGTCATAATATATATTTTTTTATTTTCTACCTTTTATACAAAAACAATAAATGTTAGTAGAGCTCAAAGTACACATGTGTTGCATGTATGTACGTATATTGTACAACTTAAAATGTGTATGTATAAGACTTAATATAATATTAACCCTTTAAACAATATAAAACGGAAACTGTCCATAAAAAAACAACTTACAAATGCAGATGTGTTTAGTAAATAACTGATATTAAATACACATGTATAATTATTAAATTATTAAAGGTATTACTTATCTTTTCTTTTATGTAGACATTTTTGTAAAAATTAAATTAACTAAAATATTTATGTGCTGATAAAATGATCAAGAAGAATTTTTAATGTAGAATACTTTTACATATGTTTGGTAATAATTATATGTAAATATATATTATAAACATGGTTTTTATTTCCACATAATTGTTGTAATATATAGTTATGACTGCATACTAATGTGTGAATGAATTTTGAGAGAAACATAATTTATCGAAAAACACCCAATAGGTATTTTTTGAATAATACTTATTACTTACCACATTAGCCTTTTTTTGTTTTAATGTCAAAGGGCAGAGATATAAGCAGCTCATATGTTTTAAAATACTTCTTGGTGGATTTTTTGTACTATATATAAATATTATTCGATTAATCAAATAACTCGAAAGTACGTTTTTTAAATGAAATAAACATTGTTTAGCTCTATTATGATCTTATTATGTCCGTCCGATCCACGGTGGGGTAAAATGTGTCAAAAGTGGTGATTAATTAATTGAATTTTGAAATATAAATTTTCGTAACAAAACTGGATATCAAATAAAAATAGACAAAATTATGTATCTATAGCAATAAAAACTTTGGTTGCCTTGTTATTTGGACTGAGCTGTCAAAGTTTAATTTTTTTTAGATATTGGCAAAAAAAAAAAACAAATTCCCTTAAGCAAAATTTTGAAATGGAATCATCAAATTCAGGTATTTTACTGTGTTTTTCCTTAGGTACTCAGCAAAAACTTTGGTTGCCATATAATGAGTAAAGAAGCTAGTATAATGGTTTTTCACTACTTACACATAAGCGGAATAACCTATTATTTTACCTTATGTCATTACTTTGATATCATTACAAGAACTAATTGCCTAAATGCTCTTCAATAACTCATTGATTTTAAAGTATTACTGAAGTCATTATTAGTGACTTTTTAGGTTACAAATAACAAATAAAGTTAATAATGAAATACCAGGATATAAGGAGCAGTTTTTTCAAGTAATTTTATTTTTATTAACCGTAGATTTTTTAAAATTTATTTAGATTAAAATTTAAATAATTATACATGGAAACACTGATTCTGACGCGCAAAAAATATTTTGAGATTTTGTAAATGAGTATCTACACTAATCTGTGAAAAAATCAACATTTATGCATTGATTTGAATGAAATATAAATATGTCTTGTTTTATTTGCAACAGTTTTTTTTATGATTAAAGAATAAAAAAAAATTTAATTTTTAACATTTTCGAATTTTTCTGATTTTTGTAAACAATTTTTTTTTTTGGGAAATTTTCTATAAAACTTCGTTTTATTACAAAATTAGCTAAATATTTTTATAACTGTTTATCGTATTAAAAAGTAATGTGAAAATAATTTGAAAACAATCTTAATTAGAATTTGTTTATACCTTTTTGAATAAAATCATAAAAGTCGTTTTCAAGATATTTTTTTAATTTATAAGTAAAATAAAGGACGGTCGCCTACATAATCACAGAAAACAACTAGAAGTTCAACTCTTTTCATTGTTTAACAAAGTATGGTACTGAAATTCGGGTAGAAAAAGGCAGATCAAGTAATCATGATAATGAAATTGCTGCGATGTTTTATCATTCATTTTTTTCATCATAAAATAAAAACAACAGTATATTCATTATAAACTATTTTTTAAATTTGATGAAATGGAACTTAAAATATTACAGGTTGTTTGTTCTAATATATCTAAAGAAAATAGTACATATTTTTAATATTTTGAAAAAAATCGTACGCATATATAACCCGATTTGAGAATTTAAAAATTTTGTTAAAAAAACTCTAATTTACTCCATACAAAAACCCTTTAAATGCTAACTTTTTTTCTTTATTGCTTTATTGGAAATAAATCGGCTCTTTGGATTTACATATATTACATGAACATAGAAGAGGAGAGTAAAATTTTAAGTTTGGAAAGAGTACCCTACATACATCTCAGCGGCGGAGTTATAAGGGGTTCAAAGTAGGGTACCTCTGACGTAGAAAATTTTAAACCGCTAGCCAAATATTTGTTCCTTACCCAATTTCAAAGATTTCATATCACCTCAAAGCTCTTGATAAGACATTTTTAAAAACAGGCATGAACTATTTATCTCATATATTTTTGAAATTTCTCAATTTTACAATATCTTGGTCGTTTTATTGGATATTTTTTCGTAACTAAGAATTAACAAATAGAATTATCTACCGAATGAAGGAAATTTCAAGTCAATATTTTTATTGAGTCTAAAAATAAATAATTTTGAATTTTTAAATTTTCAAAAGTTAAAAAACAATCGGATGGAAGGACGGACAACAGAATTCGCAAAAAAAAAAATCAAAAAATTCATTTTTTAATTATTGATCAATATAAAAACAAAACGTAAGCAATAAAATATTGATATTACTTTTCCCTGAATTAAGCGCTATTTTCGAACCCATTTACCTTAATTTGCGCTTGTACAAACAATTGTATTATTCACTTTATATTAAAGAATTTTTTTATGTTCATTTAGCAATTTAATGTCCCGAAGTACCAAAATCTCATAAATATTTTTTATTCGATAGGGTTTCCACTGGTAAATTAACTAGGATTTTAGTCTAAAAAACTACATACAGTAGCGAGCATTAAAAATGCAACGCTATGTGATACGATCTTTGTACGCATATATTTTGCTTATAGCAAGTCCTAATGTAACAGTACTAATGTGATTTTATTATTTGTGGTAATAGATACCTGTTGCATATAATTTTGTTGAATATTTTTGTGCGTAACGAAAATGATTGAACGTTTAGTAAAAGCAGTTGAAAATGTGAGCGAGCAAAAAAAAAAAAAAAATGCAACTCTAAACAAATAAACATGATTTTTAAAATTTTGATAAAAATTTTGATTGGAAGTGGTTGAAAACTATAGTGTTGTTAAAAAACATGATTTTCTATCGTTGCATATTGTATAAGATACATGAAATCTACAAATAATATAAATATTAGCGATAAATTCCAATTTTATTAAATATAGATATTTTTCTGAACTGTTTTGGACATTTTTCAATATTTTTGGAATTATTATTTATTTTGTTAGTTGTTTTAAAACCAACAAACATTTTCTATAAATAACCGATAAAATTTTTATGATAGTTTAGCTTAACTTCATAATTTATAATTTAGTATGACCTTTCGACCGAAATAACGCAACCAATTTCGATCGTTATTGAGATGGAATCAACAGCTTAAAATATTTTTTTCGCAATGATATGACATTATCGAATGCCCGGTTTCGCTATAATGTTCAAATATCCCTTGATTTTGGTCCTGGAACAAATTCTAACACAAGGAAAAACAGTTAAGAAATACACTTATTTTGAACTCTTCATATGCTGAAAAATTAAAAGTACATCGTTCGTGATGATTGGACTATTGGACTTGTTTACTATTGGAAATTAATATTTAAGTAAGTATGTCTACGTAAACCTTCTAAAATTGAAATATATGGGTTTAGAGTCAAATAAATTCAAGTTATCGTAATAGGCTCTTATTTCCATTATACAGTACTCGTAAAAATAATAAAGGACCTGCCTCTAAAAGTAAAGGTGGTAGCTTTATATTAGTAAATAATATGTGTTGTTAGAAGGATATCCAGTTACCATATTTACATTATTAAATCAACGATTGCTGGCAATATTAGGTTTGAATGGCCAAATGTGGTTATTCAGATAATATAGAATATCTACTGTTAAATGACTTGTATCAATTGTTACAGGCATGATCGTTTCAATATTGTTTCTTTAAGATAATTTTTAAAAATCTTCATATTAGAACTACATATTAATATTATTTCACTGCCATTATCAGAATGTTATTCAAAAATATTCGAAAATTCTTAAAAGGTATGGATAAAGGAGTGTTTTCTTAATATTATTAATATCCTTTGTAGTTAAAATTACCTTAAATTTATATTTTATATATTGGTAGTAATTAGTGGTAACACTACCAAATTATAGTTTTCATCATTTTTCAATAATTATTTTTATCAAAATTTAAAAAAATCCGGTGATTTTTTAGGAGTTGAATTTTTTTTGCTCCCTTAAATTTACAACTTAAAAAAAAAAATTTATTAAGTGTTCGTATGAGTAACAATTTGGAACAAAATGACATACAATATTTGGCTAAGACCGCAAAGAATAAAATCATAATTAATAACGTTTTAGCCCTAATCAATACGATCAAAAATTATATAGCCTAGCGTTGCATTTTTTATGCTCGCTACTGTATATTAATGTTATGGCAAATTTTATTTTGTATTCAATAAAAAAAATTATAGAAAACAAATTGTGGTTAGAGTTGTTTTAGTTATACAATTCATGTCTTCAAAGGTTATATTTTACTAAAGTAAAGAAATATTTAAACAAGTAAATTTTGAAACATTTTCAAATTAATTAAAATTTCTACTTGAAAAATCATTTTAGTTAAAAAAAAAAATAAATTATACTTCTTAAACGAATTTCCTATAGGGTTTATTTATATTAATTTAAATAAAACGAAAGAACTCCCAAAATAATAAGACCATTGTATATAAGTAGTATATTGTGTTATTTATTATATTTTAAGTCGTGCTATTATAATAAAAATATATTTCAAACCTTATAATTATTAACAATTAATAAACAAAAGAATTATTTCTGTTTAATTAATATTTTTATTCCTTTTCGGCAAAAGAATGATAAAAATACAATGTCCACAATTTATTTATTTTTTATTAATTTCAGCACGTTTTTTAAGTTTTTTCTTTAACTAATATTATTCAACATTTCGTGTTCAATAAACATTTTCAAATATATTTCAAATGTTTTGTTAATAAATTTTATGTTCAAGACAAAACAAAAAGAAGAAAACAAAATATAAATAAACAATTTATATTTTAACCCCTTTAGTTAAACATGATTTCTTGTCAAAATATTTTTATATTTTTAATTTGGTTGCAGTTTTTGATTTTCAATATTAGTTGGCGTTTTTGTTTGGTCTGTATGTAGTTATTGAGTTTTTTTTTTTTTTTTGTGGTATTTTAGTGGTAAGCGTGACAAAATACCATTAATTGTGTTGACAGTTTAAGTGAATTAAAAATCGTATAAAATTGTTTAAGTTTCAGTTCCTTTAGACGAAAAATAATAAATGACCATTTGAATGGTGTTAAATATTCCATTTTTATTTTTTTACTTTTTATTTAATTTTTTTTGATGTTTTTTTGTAATATTTGTTTCTGCTTTACAATTTTTCTACTCTACTTTTAAATGAATTAATTTGCCATGACCATTTTAATTTTGTTTTTATACAATTTCATACTCAGATTACAGATTTTTTTTTTCGTTTACATGCAAAACACATAAATTAAAGATAAAGAATTTTTCCTGTTGGTGAGATTTTTGAAAATGTTTAATTCCCAAAAATATGTATTTGCATTATTAATTGTTCGGGAAATATTATTAAGGGGCTATGTAATTAAAAAGCTTTTATATTGGTATATGTATAATTAAATAAAATTTTTTATTTGAAAATTAATATTTGACTTACATATTAAAATTTTTGAAGATAAACCTCACTGCACTCACCTGAAAAGAGATCAAGTTTAGAAGATTATAAAACTTTTTAATTAAATAAAAATAATATAAGAATATAAAAATTCTTTTGGACCGCAAATAAAATAAAATACACCCAATATAATTTCTTTAATTGCAGTCAAATTTAAACAGATCAATATATCGTTGATCTATTTAGGGACCACCCATAAAAAAACATTTTAAAAAATTATGAAAAATTTATTAATGTTTTTATAATTTTCCAATTCCTTGTAACAAACACCCAATAATACGTTGATTCAGTTTAAGCGTCAGCTATTACACCAGCTGCAGCACCGTCAGCAGCAAATACTTTTTAGCGGTTTAATACAAAAAGGTGGAGCAAAAGTAAACTTCCGATGTTTTTTGGCTGTAATTAAAAAAAAAAATAATGAAAAACTTTGATTCTTCTTGTGGATTTTTTTTATTTGGTCTTTTAATTTTTTTTACATCAAGTCGAGAATATGATGTCATGCAAATGGCCGCCGCCACAGTTGATTGTCATTTGAGCCCTTTTTATGGCATTTTCCATCACTTTGGCCAAAACTTCCGGCGATAGGTCCTCACATTCTTGACGGATATTGTCTTTAAGAGCTGCAAGAGTCTGAGGCTTGTTGACATAAATCCGCGACTTCAAAAAGCCTCACAAAAAGAAGTCTGGAGCGGTCAAATCAGGCGATCTTGCTGGCCAGTGCAAATCGCCAAAACGGTTGTGGCACGTGCAGTGTGTGCCGTTGCACCGTCCTGTTGGAACCACATGTTTTCCAATCCCAATTCATCAAGTTGCGGCAAAAAGAACTCGTTGATCATTGCTCTGTAGCGCTCAGTAACCGTTTGGTCCGCGACGTCTTCGAAGAAAAAAGGTCCGATGACTCCTCCAGCGAAAACAGCACACCATACAGTGACTTTGAGCGGGTGTAATGGCTCTTCGTGGGTTACACGCGGATTTTCAGTGCCCCAGAAGCGTAAATTTTGCTTATTTACGTACCCGCTAAGGTGGAAATGGGCCTCATCACTCATGATTATTTTTGATGAAAAATCATGATTAAGGATGGCTTGAGCGTATGTTAGACGCGATTGGCGGTCAGCAGCTAACAGCTGATGCACCGTCTGGACTTTGTACGGAAACATCTTCAAATCTTGTACCAAAATTCGCTGTAAAGACCGTCGACTGATACCCATTTGCGTGGCACGTCGTCTGGTCGATGTCGACGGCGCTTCCATGACATCCTCGGCTACAGCAGCAATATTCTCTGCAGAACGGCAGAATGCCTGGCAGCATCTCGTGTTGTGCCAGTCTCTTCGAGGCGAGCGGCTAAACGTCGCAGTGTTTCACCAGTAGGCGTTGGACGGCCAGGAAATCTGCGACGAAATTCACGTTGTGCCAAAGTCACCGACCGATTATTGGTCAAATAAATAGTCAGCAATATTCCGCGTTCTGGAGCAGTGTAGCGTAACATTGTTTATTAACGTGTATTTCGCATGTGTTTACTACACAAATGTCAAAACAGAACTGACATTAGGGGCCAATCGCAAAATTTATAGCATTTTCTGATAGGAGGATAATTTTGCGCCACCTTGTATAACCAATTACTTTGTTGACATTTTGGCTGTCTTTTGAACACTCTGGCGGACATGTTCCTGAAGAAAAATAAAAGAAATTAAAAAAACTTTATAATATACCAACTAACAAAATACCTTACTAATTGATGGCCAACCTTACACGCGGATCATTCAAGTTCACGTCCAACATAGCCAAATTAATGATGACCTTCCGTACCTCAAAAGGCACAGTACCACTATTTGAATTTTCTATGAATGTCAATTATGAATTATAATATTTAACTGAAAGTGTTTTGGTCCGCAAACATTTCATTTTATAGCTAAAAATTTAAATATTATTTATAAAATTGTTTTTGTTACAATTATACCATTAATATTGGGTTTGGAATTAAAATGGCTTTAAGTTTTTTTCGTGGTTCATAGGATTAAAACCTCATTAAGACCAAAACTATTGTAAAACTTATAAAAAAAAAAATATATATATATATATATATATATATATATATATATATATATATATATATATATATACAAAATTTTTTAACTGTTGGTTGTGAAGTATTATCTATATAATGTAGGTAATTTATTGGGAATTGTAGAACAGAAAATGATAAAAAAAAAGTCAATAAACTCTATAACATAGTATAATTTTTTAGAAGTAGTATCAAAATGTATATGGGCATTTTCTAAAATTTTTGTGCGCTCCTCATCAGAATACAAATTTTAAAATAGGGATTGATATTTGTAGCAATTATGCGTATTTTACGCTAATCTAGTTGATGTCCCCGTTTGATTTTAAATTTTCAAAAAGTTAGTTTTTCGCAAGGCACAATTGCAGAATAGCATGGATCACGGCATGAACATAGTTTTTTGTTATTTTACACCACAAAATCGGAGCATTAAAAATAAAAAAATAAAAAACAAATTTATGATTTTTTTAAAAATTTCGCAAAAAAATTCACTTTTTTTATGTAGCATATTACAATTTGTTAAAATATTGGACATATAGTTATAAAAACGGCGAATTGATTGGGACCATAAAATTTAGCTAAAAGTCATTGATAAGGAGTGAGATTAGGGTTGCCAGATTCGAATTGTAATCTAACTTGACATTCCAGAAAAGCGAGCTTGATTTCTAAAATAAAGAAAAAAATTGACAATCGACTTTCGCTATATAACTTTATAGTTCTAACCACTATTTATCAACACGTGGGCCTTTTTTGGTAACCCTTGTATTAGAAATTTGATAGTTCTTTCAGTCACTTTTTTGGAACAGTTTGCCCATCTTCTTTTAAAATCTTCGATATTTTGGGGCACCTTTTTTATGCTTTTCTCTTTTAAGTTTTATCTGCTTTTGGGTCCTAAACTTTTCTTCAACATTTCTTCGAGCATTAGCAACATAAAAATCTTGACCAAGAAGCTACGAAAAATCGGCCAGTACATGCATTTCGTCGTCCATTATAGAACATGAGTATTTTCGTATGAAATTTGATTTTAATTTCCGTGCCCTATTCTTGGCTTCTAAATTTTTTGTAGAATTCCTGACTGGAACTTTTTTGAAGCCATTGGCTTTAACTTTTCCTAGCAAATAGTCAGAGCACTGAACTAACTGGGCTGCTTTTCTACCAGATGTGTTTGGAGCTCTCTTCAATATGCCTTCAATTTTCCCAATGTCATGTGTATCTTTTTTTCTTCCCGAAAGAGGTCTCCTATCAATGGTCAAATTCTCTTGACACTGTTTAATAACGTAGGAAACACTTTGACGGCAGAACTTTAATTCTTGATCCAATTTGTTGTAGGACCAATTAAGATTTTTGTTTTTTAATTTTAAATAATTTTAGCACGTAATTTTATGACCAAACTAAATTTACTAGGGTAAAAAAAGGATCAAAGTATATATAATTTTATATATGCCGCACTAAAGCATCAAACATTGAAAATATCGTAAAGTTTACTTAAATAACTCAGTAGGATTTGATATGACGTGATTTTTACCAGAATTATCTATATATATATATATATATATATATATATATATATATATATATATATATATATATATATATATATATATATATATATATATATATATATAAATTAATGTGTGTTTGTTTGTATGTATGTTTGTTTGAAGTCTATAGCCGCCTAAACGGCTAAACCGATTTTCTTGAATTTTTCACAGTGTGTTCCTATATGCCTGGAAGAAAATAGAAAATAGGCTACTTTTTATTTTGAAATTCCATGTGGGCCAGGTGCCACGCACACTTACTAAATAACTATTAAAAGTAGTATATCTCGGAAATTGGTAATACTAGAGTCCTCAAATTTTGCACGAACAACTTTGACACCTATATGAACATTCTGGAAAAAAATATTCGAACTAGCAATAGGGGGTGTGGCACATCCCACGCCTAATATTGCTTGCCAATACCAAGTGTCAATGTGAACATTTTGTGCAAAAATGGGCGAAAAAGAAATAGTGGGCGTGTCATCTCTCATATAAAGTTAATACCAAAATTTTTATATTTGGGAAACTATAAAAGTTAGAGAGCTCAAATTTTGTACGACTAGCATTAGCTTCAATATGAATATTTTGGACAAAAATTGGTACACTAGCAATAGTGGGCGTGGCACCTCCCATATAAAGAAAATATTAAATTATCATATCTGAAAAAATATAACAGAGTTCTAAAATTTTGTCGGAGCCACTTTGGTATCAATATTAATATTAAAGAAAAATATGGGCGGACTAGAAGTAGGGGGCATGGTACCTCCCATATGAATTAAATGCAAAAATGCGTATATCTGGGAAACTATTGCAGTTGGAATGTTCAAATTTTGCACAAAGAATTTTGACATCCATTAGCGGATTATGGGAGTATGGTCCCTCCCATAAAAATTAAATACAAAAATTAGCATATTTTTTTTAATCCTTTCTGTTTGTTGAAAATGTTTTCCTTTATTACGTCAATTTTTAAATCTAATAGCGTTTTTTTTACTGGCTAAAATTTTGAAAATAGACAAAATCAGTTCATATACACTATGGACTTAATGTCCCAAAAAATCCTCCCACTATAACAAACAAAGTTATTTAAAGTAAAATTTAAAATTAGGGTATCACAAAAAATATTGCAGATGATGATTTGTATTACTTCTTTTCGTATATAATATTCTTACTGCTTTACATATATTCACGTGTAAACAAATATAATTTATCTATATAATTATTTGTTTACAATAAATGTTATTATCTTTAAAAAAACAATCAATTATATGTTAATAGGCTGATAATAAATATTGTTTTTAATTAATAATATCAATATTAAAAACTCTATTAATGAATTTAAAGGGGTCTGGTATATCTCTTAGGAAACACACGCTTTTGGTTTTGATTCTTTTAGCTCAGCAACAAAGTATATGTAAAATTGATAAAAAAAAAGTAATTACATTTTGAATACCCATAGAAATAATAGCGATTTTAAAAAATATTTTTTTGATTAATTACTTTCACTAAAAAAAGAAACCTCCAAATGTTTATTATGTAAAATTGATAGAACATGTTTTAATAGTTATTTTGAATTTTATATGAAAGGAACTGCTTAGAGGAATTAAAAAATAATATATAGATATATATATATATATATATATATATATATATATATATATATATATATATATATATATATATATATATATATATATATATATATATATATATATATATATATATATATATATATATATATATATATATATATATATATATATATATATATATATATATATATATATATATATATATATATATATATATATATATATATATATATATATATATATATATATATATATATATATATATATATATATATATATATATATATATATATATATATATATATATATATGTATATGTATAGAATTAAAACTTGTTTGAAAAAAAATTTAAATATACAATTTTTAAATTATTAGATAAAAAATCTGAAATACAGCTTAAAACAATATCTATATTCATATAAAATATAAAAACGTTTTTCTTTTATTCAATTAAATCATTTGAAACAAATAGATTAAAGACAAAATTTAAAAAAAATTAATCAAATTAGTTTAAATAAATTTATTTCTAATTGTTCTCCAATAAAAAAATTTAGAAAACTTTATTCTGAGAAATTTACTTTTCTACAAAATAAAATTAAATTCCAAGGGAAAAACTTTAGAACACGTTCTAAAATCATTAGTTCTAGAACTTCTGTAATCATAACCATTTCAGATTCTTTAATAACATCCTAAGAACTGGTTATTTCAAAACTAATTCCGGAACTCGTTGAGTCTATACTTATTATGATTCTAAATTCGTTATAGAGAATAATATTGAGAACTAGTGCTTAAAAATTAATTCTTTATGACTTATAAATAACTTCTCTGAACAAATTACTGGTTCCCAAATGATTTCCTTAAACTATTAAAAAATTTTAATTAAACATTTAAAAAAAAAATCAAAACCTTAATTTAAAAAAAAACTAAATAGTTTAACAAAATTATATTTATTTAAAAAGTGGCCTCTAGGAAATGGCTCATTAGAATTAAAAATAAAAAAGTTTCAAACGTTTCTATGGCTAGAGTTTTGAATGTGACAATTTCGAACAAAAATCATTGATTAAAGAACTAGTTCTAGAGTCGTCCCATAGAATGGATAAAGGGTAGGTAATGCTTCTATAGAAATAGTATTGGAGGTGACAATTTGAAATTAAAATCATTGGTCGTAACTTCAAATCTGAACAAGTACAGGTTATTTTTATGCGTTCTGGAACTAGTTGTAAAACTAATACATTTTATCCTAAATAACACCTATTATTTAAACAAAACTTAAGTCCTAAAATTTGTACAACAAACATTTCAAAATATTAGCAAATATCATTCTAAGCAGCAGCTATTACCCCAGCAACAGCACCAGCAGCAGCAACAACCTTTTTAGCTGTTTTAATATGTCGAACTACTTTGCTAATTTTCTTGGCAGTCTTTTCTTGGAGAGATCTTTCCTGTAAATTAAAAAAAAATATATATATATATATTAAAGGATTCCAATATCACTTACCACTTCATGTCCTACTTTTCCAAACAAATGATGAGCTTCGGCCTCATGTAGGCCAATATTAAAATAACGAAAATACGAGGGCAGATCAATATTTCCGTGACTTTTCGAACTTCCCTCGTAGTTATATGAAATGCAACACTGTTCCCATCAAGTACCACCTGTTAATAGACTACTGTCAAATTTTGAGCAAGTGTCGTCATTTACTTTGCATTTAACAGCTGTTCAAAACATACAATTGAGGTTAGTACACCCGAAAATGTCGAAAAAATCCACGATATGGTGTTGGCCGACCTAAGAGTAAAAGTACGTGAGATTATTGATGCCATAGGCATTTCATATGGCAGTGTGGTTTCGATTTTAAATGATCAGCGGGGTTTAAGAAAGTTGTCTGCAAGATGGGTGCCGCGTTTACTCTCAATTGACCATAAACGTAAACGTGTGACAACTTCAAAGGATTGTTTAGAGTTGTTTAACCGCAATTCGAATGAGTTTTAGCAGCGTTTTGTAACTGTGGATGAAACATGGATCCATTACTATACTAAACAATGGGTTTCTCCGGGTGAACCTGCTCCGAATTAGGCCAAGGTAAGTTTGTCGGCCAATAAGGTGATGGCAACAGTTTTTTGGGATGCACGCGGGATAATCCACATCGATTACCTTCAAAAGGGTAAAACAATAAATGGCGAATATTATGCCAACTTATTAGACCAATTTAATGAGGATTTAAAAAGAAAACGACCCCATATGGCCAAGAAAAAAGTTCTTTTTCATTAAGATAATGCACGGGTGCACACGTGTGCAGTCTCAATGGCATAACTCTATGAATTTGGCTACGAATTGGTACCTCATCCGCCTTATTCTCTATGGGGACTTAGCCCCTAGTGACTACTTCCTATTACCAAACCTTAAGAAATGGCTCGGTGGAAAGAGATTCAGCTCCAACGATGAAATTATTGACCAAACAAATTCCTATTTTAAGGACCTCGAAAAATCCTATTTTTTGGAAGGGATACAAAAACTGGAGAAACGTTGGACTAAATGTATTGAGTTAAAAGGAGAATATGTTGAAAAATAAATTTTTGTTTTGCAAAAAACACTGTGTTTCATACAAAAAGTCACGAACTTATTGAGCCGCCCTCGTAGCAAAATATTTGTTGAAGTTCATGGTGTTTCTTTTACTGCTGGTAAATAGTTAAAAAATGCAAACTGATACAATTTCTGCGATTTTAAATTTTTGTCAAAATTTATTTAAATATTTATGAATACACATTAATTTGTATAATATTTCTGTTTTAAAGGCTTAAAAATAAATTAATTGTAACAGTCTATAACAAATGATGCCTTTATTGTAGTTTGTAGACATAAAGGCTTCTTTTGTTTTTATTGTATATAAAACTTATCAGAGAAATACGGTAGTGGGTATTAATTAAATTAAAGATAAAATATAGGATCAAATATTTAAGCGATATTTTTAATAAGCTTAATAAATTAATTAACTTATTTGAAATAACACAGGTTAAAAAAAAAAAAATAATAAATAAATAAATAAATAAATGATGCAGATATTGTAGCTATGGTAATTTTAATCACCAGAAATCTTGCGGTTTCTCTCCATCACACCACACTTTTAACCCTTTGACGATCATAGAAACTATGATTCTCTCAGGAGGTTTTAGTATATAATATTTTCTATTTTCGAAATAATGGGCTTAATATTATTCAAAATTCTAAATAATATTGCTGTAAGCATCGCTAATAAAATTAGTTTTTTGTTCTGGGATTTATTATTATAATGTTTTCAAAAGAAATCTTAATAAAAATGCGTGTAAAGTTAAACCGGAGGAGTTTGGAACAAAGTCTGCCCACAAGCACTATCCAAATTTTGTCAATTTTGTAAAAAAAAAAATTTATGCTCTCAAATTGCAAAGCTGGGATCGACTTAAAATTATTTTAATTATATAGCTCTATATATATGGTATCGTATACAACCATAAAGTATTTTCTGACGGACGCTCCTTATAACGACAGGGTGACCATTTCAATGAAAAAAGTAAATTTTTTTAACACGTTTTAGACGGTTTGGAATTTTTGGTATTTTCAAGTTAAAAAGTGGACATTTTTTTAAATATCACTTTTCGCTTAAATATTATAAAAGTTTAAATATTAATTTTATTTAAAAAAAAAAAAAAAATGATAAATTTTAAATTCTGCGATCAAATTACCTTCCATTAACTTTTTTGTATAAATTATTAATCTCCATATTCTAACATTTTTTTAGATACCAAATACGATTTAGCACTTTACCAATAATATCTTCTGGCAATACTGATATGCACATACGTTTGGAAACTCAGTTTGTCTCTCTAGAGTCTAGACCAACGATCGCCAAATTAGGCCCAGGTCCCGAACATAATCGGCTACTTACACAGACATAATACGAACGTCAACGAAACACTCAGCTTTGAGAGCAAAACAAAGAAAATGAAATTGAAAAAAGATTCGGCTGTGCCGAATCTTTGATACCCTTCACCATATTACCATCTTACCATCTTATCGACATCATATTACCATATTACCGACAATTAATAAAATTTTCGCCTTAACGTATGCTTGCATATTTTCTAAATCTAAATTTTTTTCAAACTACGAAAATTTGAATATGAAAAAAAACAATCATAACAGGCTTTGCTTTTAAAAAAGAAACAACAACAATTCCATATATATTTATTTTTGTATGTACAAACTGACTGAATACACAAAGAACAACAACAACAACACTGTTATTCATTATATTACTGCTGTTGCTAACTAAACTACTTGTCTATACAAAAAACAAAAAACGTCACTAATAGTCATTACAATGCTTAATATACATGTTTGTGTATGTATTTATGTATATTCTTAACAGATATGTTTTAGTTTTTAAAAATAAACAACTACAATTCCATATCTATTTATTTTTGTACAGACTGCATATACAAAGAACAACAACAACAACACTGTTATTCATCATATTACTGCTGTTGATAACTAAACTACTTGTCTATACAAAAAACAAAAAACGTCACTAATAGTCATTACAATGCTTAATATACATGTTTGTGTGAGTATTTATATTCTTAACAGATTTGTTTTTGGGCCATAACTCTGTTGATTATGAACGAATTTGGTTTATTAAAAAAAACCGAAATTTTATAAAAATATTTATGACTGATCTATATAAAAATAAAAATCTGTAGCTTGAACAAGGGCTTCAAAAATAAAAAATTCGTTTTCCCCGATATCTCAGTTATTACTGAACCGATTTATTTAATTTTTTCAGAACAAAAATTCAGAAAATAATTTTCGAGCCCCCTTTAAAAATTCGAAGTCCCTGGTATATGCAGAGGCTTCAGAAACTAAAAAACCGGTTCTAAAAACCGGTTTTTAAAGCATATCTCCACCATTTATAAACCGATCTTCCTGATTCAAAAAACTGAAATTTTATAAAAATATTTGTGACCGTTCTGTATAAAAATAAAAATCTATAGCTTAAACCAAGGCTTCAAATAATAAAAAATGCGTTTTGTCCGATATCTCAGTTATTACTGAACCGATTTATTTCATTTTTCAGAACAAAAATTCAGAAAAAAATGTCCGAGAATTCTTTGTAAAAACGAAGTCCGTAGTGTATACAGAGGCTTCAGAAACTGGAAAACCGGTTCAAAAAACCGGTTTTTTGAACATATCTCCGCATTGTATGAACCTATCTTGCTGAATTCCAATAACAAAATTCTCGAAAGCATTTTCGATCGTTTGACATACATATTATATATGTCAGTTATCGGTGGGCTTCATAAACGCCATTTCAACCGACACACGGACGGACGGACGGACATGGTCCAATCGTCATCGCTTCTTACAAGGATTCCGAAAATATAAACTTTTTTGCTCTCCGACGAAAATTGTGGAAATTACAAACGGAATGACAAACTTATATATACCCTTTACACCTGTGGTGAAGGGTATAAAAATCATTTAGTAGCATGCTAGCTTTCAACAAAGTAGGTCTATGTCGCATTGTTTTTTAAAATAAGTATAATGTGTATATGTGTAACAATTTTCATTGCAAGAGTACAAGACACCAACACTTACTTATTTTAGTGCATCTCTTTTTGGTTATCGCTGCTCTAGACATGGCTGCCATTACTTGTTTTGGTCAACCCCAAATTTTTAAAAAAATTTCCCCAAAAAGAAAAAAACGCGATTTTTAATTCAAAACAATTCAATTTTATTGTTTTTAAAAAATATTTGTAAAGAGGTCATTTTTAGACGAGTATTTATACATAAATACATTCATATGTATTTCAAAAATACATAATATCATCGGATCGTTAGCATATTATGAACTAGCTGTGCAAGTTATTTATAATAGAATGTACCTGTAGCATCTTTGAAATTATATTCTTTTAGCTAAAATTCCAGTAAAATTAGATTTAAAATTATTATCAAAATATTCGTAGCATATACTAAAAGAAAGTTTTTCCATTGAATCTCATAAACATCAATTGGATATGTTGGTCTATAAATTTAATCAACACATTTTGTTTCACACAGAACTTTGGCTGCGCTAATGCGTAAATACTAAGGTGATCGACGCAGTTTTCCAACCTTTTTTTTCCGTTTTAGTGCTGTCGGTTTTTTCAAACTGTTCATTTTTCGAATGTCGAATAAACCGTTATTTTAAACAAAAAAAAAAAACTGGTTTAAAAATTATACTTTATTTCAAAAAAAAAAAAAAAATTGTATTAAATACTAATGGAATGGAAATTTAGGAAAAATTTATAAAATTAAAAAAGTTAATTACTTGTTGCTTTTTGAAGTTAAATTAAAATTATACAATAAGTATGTATTAGCAAAATTGATAGAGATTGAGAATATGTGTGTCAAACGACATTGCAGTATAAAAAGTCAAAATAGTTCTGATTTTAAAATGAACTCATTCTGCAGAGAGTTTTTTCGAATGAATTTCATTACTTCTTCTAGTATCTATTAAATTTTCTGTTTGTCCTATTAAATTATTAACAAGAGCGAATATATTCGCCCCGGCCGAATCTATATACCCACCATCAAAGTAGGCAGTAAAGTGGGCAGACCACGCCCGTTTTTAGTTTCCGACTTTACATTGGTCCTTGAACTATGTGAACACAATTTCGTTAATTTTCACCATATATGGGAGGTGGGCGGTAAAGTAGGCGGACCACGCCCATTTTTGGTTTCCGAGTTTATGTCGATCCACTAAGTATACGTACAAAATTTCGTTGGCGTACGTGCTTTTATTGAAGAAATATCAGCAGAAAAGTATTTCACGGACACCCTGTGTTTCTAGTTTTTAGCCCATAACTTTGGTTTATTAACCGATTTTGCCCATTTTCAATCCCAAACAAACCTTATATAAGATAAATATTTGTGCCAAATTTCGTCTCCCTACGTTGCCCCGTTCGAGCTATATCCTGCTTTCAACAGACGGACAGACGGACGGACATAGCTAGATCAACTCAGAATTCAACCAGGACCCAGAAAATATATACTTTGTTGGGTCTTAAATGATTCCTTCGACATATTACACACGGAATGACAAAATCAATATACCCCCCATCTTTTTGATGGTGGGTATAAAAACGAAAAATTTAAAAATTATTTAAAAATTCTTTAAGTTTTAAAAGAATTTTCAAAGTATGATTTTGAATAACTTTTTAGAAATACTTATAAAAATATAATATTTTTATAAAAGTGAACAAATAAAGGTCATATTTTATTATTATTTAAAAAAAAAAATAAAAAAAAATTAACATTACTTTAAGAGAGAAAACTCAAAAGCAATGAATAAGAAATATATAAAAATATGCAGGTTTTTTTCAATAATCAATACTTCCTTCCAATATCAATAACAGTTTTTAATTACTTTAGAAGCTGAGTTATTTAATTTCGTTTTATTTTAATTAATATCAGAATTATTATAAAAAAGAAGTTTGATATTTTATTAATATTAATTTGATATTTATTTTTATTTTATTTTTATTTATTTTCTTATAAACCTAATCTTCAATAAATAAATTAAAAAAATTAAATATTTTTATAAATTAAACATATTTATTAATTTAAGCCAAGATCAAAAGTCATTATTTCAAATGCAATATGAGCAAATCATTTAAACTTTTTCGATAACACCAGCAACAGCACCAGCTACCTCAATAACCTTACCGGCGGTTTTCACATCATGAGCAACTTTATAAACTTTGTAAGCTTTCTTGGCAGTCTTTTCCTTTATAACAAGAAATATATGAGAAAAAATACAATATTGTGTAAAGTTTTACAGTAAATATTTAATAATTTAGAAAACTCACTACTTTATGGCCGACACTGTGAACATCATTTTCCTAAAACAAAAATATTAACAAAATGTATACGTATTCTCAAAAATGTTAGCCATTAATAAATTTTAAATATTTACCACACTATGTTTATCATTATCCTAAAAATAAAAAATATCAAAAATTAAACCTCAAATTTACTATAATTTCAATTAAATATACTCACCAAATCTTGACCCACTTTGTGAACATCTTTTTCCTTAATTAAAATAAAATTTATTAACATTAGAATTTTTAGGTCATTAAGGATTTTTATTTTATTTATGCCTACTTACTGCATCATCTTTTAATTTTCCCAAAAAGTTAGCTTCTGCAGCATGTTGACCCAAAATGCATAGAACCACTATGACTAATAGGGCTACAAAATATTTATTAAAGTTCATTTTGAATTTATTAGAAATTTGGCAGACAACTTGTAATACAAACTGTTTCATTGACAAAATTCATTGACAAAATTTGTTATTTATATGAAAATGTTCAATAGTGATTTAGGCAAATTTTATAAATATTCGAGTATTTAAGTTTTTAATTATTTAAATTTGTGAATGAATAATTACAAAATAATAAACAAATATAAGTTGAGTCTTAAAATCATATCAATTTTGAAAGTTACTTAAAAAAGAAATTTTGTTTAAGTTAAACTATTATGTTCATACACACAGAAAAAAGATTGTTTGGAAAACGATTGAAGTTATCAAAAGTAAATAAAATAAATTAAATTAGTTTGCTATTGACAAACATTGAATTGAATAAATTTTTATTAATTTATAGCTAAAATTTTATATATATCAAAAAATAATTCATACAACTAACTATTAATTAATTAGTTCATTCAACCATATTTCATTAAAGTGAAATAGTTTGGTGTTCATAACTAAAAAAATTTTTTACATTGATCATTTGTATTTAATAATTTATATCATAAGGAGTGAGATCGAAGGAATTTTAACACACGTTTTGAATCAAAAATTTTTTGATATATATACAGTGGTGGCCATGAGGTTAGCACACATCATATCTACTGTTTTTAAAAGAAAATTATTTCGTCTCCTTACAATTTTTCACTGAAATTTTTGCGTTTTAGTGTTTATGGTGTCTGCAATAAGTCCCGTTACTTTTTTTTTTTGCATTCTATCGCAATTCTCTTTTAATTTTTAATTTAAGTGCAGTAATAGGCAAAATAAGCTGGTCACAATTTTAGCACAAGCAAGTATATTTAAATTTTTTATATGTTTTTTGTGAATATAAATAATTAATTGGTAAGTTTAGATATTATTTCATTAATAACAATAAAAAATTAAATAAATAAACATTATTTAGGCATGTCTAAAAAAAGTTGTGTACGGAGGAACAACGTAAGATTATTCAACAGATGTGCTCAAGAGGAATAAGCATAAGTGAAATTGCTAATACTTTGGAATGTTCTAGAAAGATGGTTTATAATGCACTAAACCATATTCGGAAGTATGAAATATTTAAAAATGTTACACAGGCTCCTAGGCCAAGAAAAACTTCACGTAAAGAGGATTCTTTAATATATAGAACCTCTGTCGAAGATCCTTTTAAAAGCTCCACCGTAATCCAGAGGGAAATTTCAAGAAAATATGGTATCAACGTGTCTTGCAGAACAATAAGAAGAAGACTTAATGAAAAAAATTTACGTGGATGCATTTCTCAGCATAAGCCAAACGTTTCAAATAAGAACCTACGGGATCGGTTGTGCTTTGCTCGTGAGCATTTGGAAAAGCCATTAGTTTTTTTGAAAAATGTCCTCTGGAGTGATGAAGTGATGGAGTTATTCTGAACAGAAAAACAGCAAAGATATATATAGAAATGACAATGAATATATTGTGATGTGATCTTAACAAGACATGTTACACGTATATAAAAGAAATATTTAAAAAAAATAAAGAAATACAGGAAATATTTGCTTTTAAAGATAGGCAGTAGCAAGTGTGCTAACCTCATGGCCACCACTGTATATATATATTTTTTTTTTGGATTTAGTTATCTTTGAAAAATATTTCAGTTATTATTTTTATGAGAACCATGTTCATTTGTTGTGAGCGTGATCAAAATAAGTGAGAAAAAAAAAGTATTATTAAAAATTAAAAAAAAAAATCCAAATTAGAACTACAAAAAATTTACCAAAGCAATAAAGACTTGCCGCCAAACTGTTTCCAATGTTATTAAACAGTATCAGGAGAATTTGACCATTGATAGGAAACCTGGTTCGGGAAGAAAAAAGGTATACATGATAATGGGAAGGCCAAGGAAATTGAAAGCAGCTCAGTGCTCTGACTATTGTGGTGTAAAAAGTTAAAGCCAATGCAGGCTTTAAAACATAAAAGTCAAAAAAATTCCAGACAGAAATGATGAACAAATTTTGAAGCCAAGAAAAGGGCACAGAATTTAAAATCAAATTTCATACAAAAATACTCATGTTGTATAATGGACGTCGAAACGTATGTACTGGCAGATTTTTCGCAGCTTTCGGGTCAAAATTTGTATATAGCTAATTCTTGCAGAAATGTTGAAGATATGTTTAGAACCCAAAATCAGACAAAATTTCCTAAAAAAAAATTCTGATATGGCAAGCTTTATGCAGTTGTGGCAAAAGAAGCAAGTCATTTGTTGCAGAGGGCTTTATAAATACTGAAATATACATCAAAGAATGTTTGCCAAAAAGGCTTCTTTCTTTCATAAGAGACCACAATGTGTCCACATATTTTTGGCCCGATTTGGTATCACGGCACTACGGTAAGAAAACTCAGTAGTGGTACCAAAACATAGCTTTTGTTCCAAAACCAATGGCGAGATATTGGGCCCTTGTGAAAAGAGAATTGAAGAGCACAAAAAAGGGGTCCCAAAGTATAATAGATTTTAAAAGGAGATGGTCAAACTTTTCCACAAAAGTAACTGAAACAACTATCAAATCTCTAATGGAAGGCTTACCAAAAAAAAGTCCGCGAGTTCATAAATAGTGATTAGAACTATAAAAGTTATATTTTTCTGTGATCTGTAAATAAAAAAAAAAAAACTAAGATCAACCGTTTCAAAGTTATTGAATTTTAGATATGTTTTATGGACAGTGAAATATGCGAGAATTCCTTTTAGTAAAGAAATTTTAAAATTTTATGTTTAAATATTTTTTTAACTTATTTTATTTATTAAAAACAACAATCTAAGGAATAAAACAAACTTTTTAATTTAATTTTTTTTTGCGAATACACCTATTTTATTGACCACAGAAAAATATGGGTTTTTATCCTTCAAACCTCTTCCGATCTCCAAACACCAATTTAGGAAAATTCCAAAACCATAAATATAAGTTTAAAAAATCTTTTTAAATTTTCTTCATTTAAAGGAATTTACACATATTTTACTGTCCATATGTGTAAATGTATGGACAATAATAAAGTAATTACAAATATTTTTATAGGGATCGGGGTAGTTCGAAAAAATGAATTCTTTAATTCACTTTTTAAAATTGAATTAAATTATATAGAATTGTCAATTCTTTCTAATAAATTCATTGTAATTAATTCTGAAGCTTAATTCCTAAAGCTTTTGATAAAATGGAATTAATTCATTTGTGAATTAATTCTTTGGGAATGCTTAATTCTTTTGATTTCATTCAAATTCAAATATTATCATTCAATTTGTAGTAGAAGGGAATGAAAGAAAAAAATATATCATTCAATTTAATTAAATTTTTTAGGGAATTAATTCTACATATTTTTCATTTATTTTGTAAAAGAATTGAATGAAAGAAAAATTGAATCATTCAAATTGAATTGTAATTCTTCAAGGAATTAATTCTCTAGGGAATTAATTCAATACAAAGTTAAGCCTAAAGAATTAAGTCTAAGAATTATTTTCTGAGGAATGATTTTAGGGAATGCTAAACTAAATTTTTATAAGCTGATTTAAGTTTATACGTGAATTAATTCTAAATAGAATTCATTCTTTCAAAGCTCTGGTAGCAGCAACCAATTTATTTGGTGATAAATTCACCCAACGAAAACTAATGTTTTATTCTAGTGTGTCAATTAAACTGTTTTAGTAATAGAAAAATTCGGTAATAGCAATAAATATTGCTGACAGTATGTAAAACCGAATAAATTCGATTGGCAAAAAATTCGGTTGTCACAATGAAATTGTTTTCTCTGTGTATATGTTAGAATATTATGTGTATTAATTTTATTTTAATGATGTGGACAAAAGATATTATTAAAGGTGGTAATATATTTAATTCTTCTATACACAAAAAGAAATTAGTTCTCTTTCTGGCTTCCATAAAAATATTTAATCCGAGTTATAAGCTTTTCTATACACATTATTCATAAATTATTATATTAAATATACAAAATAAAATTAACACCCTAAAAATTGTATATATGCATAAACAAAATTTTGTATATAATCCCCGCAAAATTGATTTACTTTTTATATAATTAATTAAATTTTTAAGCCTTAATTTTAAATTTGAATAACATATAGTAACAGAAACCATAACAAAATTTTTGTATAAAAACTAAATTTTGTTAAAGAATTTCTAACAGTTTTTATTGACAAGTTGTCTAGAAAATCAAAAATGAAATTTAACAAGTATTTTGTGGCTCTATTCGTTATTGTAATCTTTTGCCTCTTGGGTCAACATGCTGCCGAAGCTAACTTCTTTGGAGAATTAAAACACGATGCGGTAAGAATTTTGAACAAAACAAATTCTATGTTTGAAAAAATTTATATAAAAATCCTTTTTATTTTGGAATTTAGGAAAAGGACATTCACGAAGTTGGTCAGGATGTGGTGAGTTTAATTTATTTAATTTTTTTTACAGTAATAATAATTTATATAAATAAATAATTTATATTTTTTTAGGATAACGACAAACATGCTGTGGTAAATACTTATAAAATATAACCCTTAATTTTTAAATTGAAAAATAAAAATAAAAAATATTTTAAATTTGATTTTTTTTTTTTTTTTAATTTAGGAAAACGATATTCATAATGCAGGCCATGAAGTAGTAAGTTTATTGTTGAATAACAAATAATTCTATATTAATGTTTTATTATTTTATAAAAATTATTTTTTTTTAATTTTAGGAAAACAATATTCATAATGAAGGACATAAAGTGGTAAGTTTATATTTACAGTTATTGTTGATTAAGAAATAATTCCAATAATAATTATAATATTTTATTATTTTATAATATTTTATAAAAAGTTAATTAAAATTTAATTTTAATTTTAAATTTAGGAAAACGATATTCATAATGTAGGCCATAAAGTGGTAAGTTATTTTTTTGCTCTTAATATTAATTAACGTAGAATAAATTCAAATAAATTTTTTATTGTTTTAGGAAAACGTTGGTCATAAAGTGGTAAATGTTTTATATTTGTAAACCGGTTTAAAAGGTTAAAATTTGTATATGTTTTTATTTTTATTCTTAAGGAAAAGACTGCCAAGAAAGCATATAAAGTTTATAAGATCGTTCAAGGTGTTGAAACTGCAGGAAAGGTCATTGAAGCCGCTGGTGCAGTTGCTCATGCAGTTAAAAATCTTTAAAAGATTATAATATGATTGATTTAAAGGAAATAATGATTAATATGTTTAAATAAATAAAATAATTTGCAATATAAAAATTTGTGTACTATTTATTATTACAATGCATTTGTTGAGTTATGAGGTTTTAGCACTAGGGTTTCTCATATTATTATTTTGAAATTTCTGAAAGAAAATAAAGTTTTTTGAACGACATACATTGGGGCAAAATATGGCGCTTAATTCAGGGAAATGTGATACAAATATTTTAATGATCACATTCCAATTTTTTACTTACTTTTAGGTAAAAAAATACATTTTAGAATTTTACGAGTTTTTGGCAGACATTACCATATCTGTCCGTTTATACATTTGGGTTAAATGGGTAGAAAATGATATTTAATTCAGGGAAATAATCACGTTTTATATTTCTATTTTTAGTAAATATAAAATGCATTTTTCGAATTATAATGTTTTTTTGGCACAATGCACAGTGGGGCAGAATCAAAATTTTTTGGAAATAAATCTGTAACTTCTGATCGGCTGGTTGGATTTGCATGAAATTTGGTATAGGCATAGCAGAAGAATGTACAATGTTAAGTTTGGAAGGGGGACCGAACAGACTTCTCAGGGGCGGAGCTAAAGGGGCTCAAATTCGGGTACCTCTGATATACAATCGCTTTTTAATCGCTTGCCAAATTTTTGTTTATTATATTCTATTTATCTCATATAGTTTTTGAGTTATTTGCATTTGAATTTTTAAGTACCTCAATTTTGCATGTTCTTGGTCCAGTTTTTGTCATATATATCCTATTGTTTCCGACTGATTTCAGTTATGTTTTCTTTAGTTAATTAAAGAACAAAATTATCTATCGAATAAAAAAATTTGAAGTCGATATTTTTACCCAGTCCAAAAATAAGCGATTTGAAATTTGAAAATTGCAAAAATTATGACTTTTTGTGTTTTTTTTTGGCCGAAAAAGTATCTGCACTCTTTTTTCACTAAAATAAAATTTTCTTTAAAAACATATAATAGTTTTATACTTTTCTGAAAGATATCTTCACAAAGAAGACTTTAAAATAAAAAGCAAGCTCAAATAACTCAAATGGTCAAGTTACACACTCTTCCGAATTCGACCCATTTTATATGAAGGTTTTGATTTTAGTCTATATTTTCTCAAATCCCAAAGCACGAATCGTCGAGTGGAATGCAATTTAAGAATCTGTAATATATTGGTAAAAGTTTTCAATCAAAATCTACGGGACTTCGGAAAAATGTGGATTTTTTAGCCGAAAATGTGAAAAAACCAAATTTTGGGATTTTCGGCGTTTTTTTGGGAATTGTGGGATTCCTTTTACAAAAATCTTAAAGTTTTTTTCACTTTCTCATTTTATTCACTTTCTTATTTTTGGATTTTTGGTAAATATATCGACTTCAAGTTTCTTTTAATTAATAGATAATTTTGTTCTTCAATTGGCTAAAGAAAAAACAAATGAAATCGGTCGGAAACACTAGGATATATATGGAAAAATCTGGACCAAGAAAATGCAAAATTGAGGTACTTAAAAATTCAAATGTAAATAACTCAAAAACCATAAGAGATAAATAAGACATGCAAGGTCTTATCACTGCCTACAATAATTTATAAAAATATTTGAAATTGGACGAGAAACAAAAATTTAGCAAGCGATTACAAAAATTGTATATCAGAGGTACCCAACTTTGAGCCCCTTTAGCTTCGCCCCTGAGGGGTCTGTTCGGTCCCCTTTCCAAACTTAACATTGTACACTCCTAGAATATGCCTATTCCAAAATTAACGCAAATCCAACTAGCTGATCAGAAGTTACACATTTATTTCCAAAAAATTTCGATTCTGCCTCACTGTGCTACGGTAAGAAAGCTCTGGAGTGGTATCAAAACAATAAAATAGTTTTTGTACCAAGAGAGGTAAATCTTCTAAATTGTCCGGAGCTAAGACCAGTGGAAAGATATTGGGCTCATGTGAAAAGAGAATTGAAGAACACAAAACAGTTCCTAAAGAAAAAATAAAAATAAAAAATTACTAAAACAATTATCAAATCTCTAATGGAAGGGTTACCAGAAAAGGTCATCGAGTTCATAAGTAGTGATTAGAACTATAAAAGTTATATTTTTCTGTACCATTTCCAAATTATTGAATTTTATATATATGTTAACATTTTTCGACCTCATTCCTTATATAACTTATATGCATATTCACATACGATCCTCGTATATGAATATGCATATATTACGAGGGCGGATAAATATTTCCGTGACTTTTCGAACTTTACTCGTAGTTATATGAAATGCAACACTGTTCCCATCAAGTACAACCTGTTAATAGACTACTGTAAAATTTTGAGCAAGTTTCGTCATTTACTTTGCTCATTAAACATTATTTTTTGCGAAAAAAACCGTCAATCAATCCAAGGAAAAGCACGATAAATATTATGGAGACTTTGCACCATCGATTTCAATGGTAAAAAAGTGGTTCACTGACTTTCGTTGTGGTCGCACAAGTACAAATGATGCTAAACGTTCTGGACACCCGAAAATGCCGAAAAAATCCACGATATGGTGTTGGCCGACCGAAGAGTAAAAGTGCGTGAGATTGTTGATGCCATAGGCATTTCATATGGCAGTGTGGTTTCGATTTTAAATGATCAGCTGGGTTTAAGAAAGTTGTCTGCAAGATGGGTGCCGCGTTTGCTCTCAATTGACCATAAACGTAAACGTGTGACAACTTCAAAGGATTGTTTGGAGTTGTTTAACCGCAATCCGAATGAGTTTTTGCGGCGTTTTGTAACTGTGGATGAAACATGGATCCATTACTGTACTAAACAATGAGTTTCTCCGGGTGAACCTGCTCCGAAGAAGGACAAGGTAAGTTTGTCGGCCAATAAGGTGATGGCAACAGTTTTTTGGGATGCACGCGGGATAATCCACATCGATTACCTTCAAAAGCGAAAAACAAAAAATGGCGAAAATTATGCCAACTTATTATACCGATTTAATGAGGATTTAAAAAGAAAACGACCCCAAAGTTCTTTTTCATCAAGATAATGCACGGGTGCATACGTGTGCAGTCTCAATAGAAAAATTCTATGAATTGGGCTACGAATTGGTACCTCATCCGCCTTATTCTTTATG
Source organism: Protophormia terraenovae (assembly GCA_951394005.1). Taxonomy (NCBI): domain Eukaryota; kingdom Metazoa; phylum Arthropoda; class Insecta; order Diptera; family Calliphoridae; genus Protophormia; species Protophormia terraenovae. Next base: position 168,165,489 of record OX596073.1, on the reverse strand, counting down.
GGGACTTAGCCCCTAGTGACTACTTCCTATTTCCAAACCTAAAGAAATGGCTCGGTGGAAAGAGATTCAGCTCCAACGATGAAATTATTGACCAAACAAATGCCTATTTTAAGAACCTCGAAAAATACTATTTTTTGGAAGGGATACAATAACTGGAGAAACGTTGGATTAAGTGTATTGAGTTAAAAGAAGATTATGTTGAAAAATAAATTTTTGTTTTGCAAAAAACACTGTTTCATTCAAAAAGCCACGGACTAATTGATCCGTTGCGAAAAAATAGTACTAGAAAAAATTACAAATATTTTTATAGGGATCGAAATATTTGATAGCAGCAACAAATTTATGTGGCAATAAATTCGGCTAACAGAAACGAATGTTTTTTTATCAGTGTGTCAATTAAACTGTATTAGTAATAGAAAAATTCGGTAATTGCGATAAATATTGCTGACAGTATGTAAAACCGAATAAATTCGATTTGCAAAAAATTCGGTTGTCACAATGAAATTGTTTTCTCTGTGTATATGTTAGAATATTATGTGCGTTAATTTTATTTTAATTATGTGGACAAAAGATATTATAACTGATCAATTTAAAAGAAGTTAAAGGTGGTAACATATTTGACTCTTTTATACACAAAAAGAAAATAGTTCTCTTTCTGGCTTCCATAAAAATATTCAAGCCTATAATAACCGAGTTATAAGCTTTTTTATACACATTATTCATAAATTATTATATTAAATATACAAAATAATAATAACACACTAAAAATTTAAAATATGCATAAACAAATTTTTTGATATAATCCTCGCAAAATTGATTTACTTTTGATATAATTAATTAAATTTTAAGGCCCTAATTTTAAATTTGAATAACAAATAGTATCAGAAACCATAACAAAATTTTCATATAAAAACTAAATTTTATTAATAAATTTCTAACAGTTTTTATTGATAAGTTGTCTGTTAAACATCTAAAAAACCAAAAATGAAATTTAACAAATATTTTGTGGCTCTATTTGTTATTGTAATCTTTTGCCTCTTGGGTCAACATGCTGCCGAAGCTAACTTCTTTGGAGAATTAAAACACGATGCGGTAAGAATTTTGAACAAAACAAATTGTATGTTTAAAAAATTTATATAAAAATACTTTTTATTTTGGAATTTAGGAAAAGGATATTCACAAAGTTGGTCAAGATTTGGTAAGATTAATTTATTTAATTTTTTTACAGTAATAATAATTTATATAAATAAATAATTTATATTTTTTTAGGATAACGACAAACATGCTGTGGTAAAATTGAAAAATAAAAAAAATGTTTTAAATTTGAATTTTTTTTTTTTTTTTTTTTAATTTAGGAAAACGATATTCATAATGCAGGACATAAAGTGGTAAGTTTATATTTAGAGTTATTGTTGATTAAGAAATAATTATAATATTTTATTATTTTATAAAAAATTAATTAAAATTTAATTTTATTTTTAAATTTAGGAAAACGATATTCATAATGCAGGCCATGAAGTAGTAAGTTTATTGTTGAAAAACAATTAATTCTATATTAATGTTTTATGATTTTATAAAAATTATTAAAAATTACTTTTTTTTTAATTTTAGGAAAACAATATACATAATGAAGAACATAAAGTAGTAAGTTTATATTTACAATTTTTGTTGTTTAAGAAATAATTCCAATAATAATTCTAATATTTTATTATTTTATAATATTTTATTTTATAAAAAAATTAATTAAAATTTAATTTTATTTTTAAATTTAGGAAAACGATATTCATAATGTAGGCCATAAAGTGGTAAGTTATTTTTTTGCTCTTAATATTAATAAGCGTATAATTCAAAATATTTCTTTTTATTGTTTTAGGAAAATGTTGGTCGTAAAGTGGTAAATGTTTTATATTTGAAAACCGGTTTAAAAGGTTGAAATTTTTATATGTTTTTCATTTATATTCTTAAGGAAAAGACTGCCAAGAAAGCATATAAAATTTATAAGATCGTTCAAGGTGTTGAAACCGCAGGAAAGGTCATTGAAGCCGCTGGTGCAGTTGCTCATGCAGTTAAAAATCTTTAAAGGATTATAATATGATTGATTTAAAGGAAATAATGATTAATATGTTTAAATAAATAAAATAATTTGCAATATAAAAAATTTTTTATTTTTTATTATTACAATGCATTGGGTCGAAAATGACGTTTAATTCAGGGAAATGAGATACAAATATTTTAGTGAACACATTCTTGCACATTTTACTTAATTCTAGGTAAAAAAAAAAAATTTTAGAATTTAAAGATTTTTTAGCAGACATTACCATGTCTGTCCGCCTATACATTTGGGTAGAAAATGATGTTTAATTCAGGGAAATTATCACTTTTTATTTTCTATTTATTAGTAAATAAAAAATGGTTCCATTTACACAGAAATATGCGTAAATGAGTGACTTTGTCTGGTCTGTTCTCGCTTCTTCTCATGAGAGCAACAAAACAATGGAGTGATAATAAATTAATTGTTAGTGTTTGTACTTAAAGAGGCTCATCCATTGTCCGGAATTCCGAGCAATTGAAAGATATTGGGCTCTAGTAAAAAATAATAGTGGAATTTTTGATAATATCAGATATTTTCTTAAAAACCAACAGAAAATAATTTATTTTTTTATGTTGAGAACTTGAACAAACAGTCATTAATAAAAATATAATTTAAAAAATATTCGCCTATTGGTTTAGTTTCTATAAACAGATTTGCGATTTTTTCGTGCGCAGTCCTTAATTACTAAAAAAAAATTGTTCTTCAAATTTAAAAGAAACAAAAATTCGCTAAAGGTTTAATATTTTCCATGTTATTAGTACCCTACATTAAACCCCAATATCTCTGCTTTTGAAATGCATGTAGCATCCTCCTTCCAAAATTAAAATGTTACTCTCCTCTGCTACGCCTATGCCTGTAGTTAAGCTATTTTTTAGGAAAGCTACTGGAGTATAAAAAATTTATTTTTTATAAAATTTTCAGAACAAACATCTCGTAACATTTTAAGTTCCAATTCATAACACAGAAAAAATTATTAACATGTATTTTTTAATTAACAAAGTTGTTTAATTTTGCCTCAAAACTTAATAAATATATTCAAATAAGAATCAAATTTCAATAATATTTTTTTACTCATTTAAATTTTTAATTCATTCAATCACCCACTTAATTGATTTAATTAACGTTTTAATTGGAAATTTTTTTCTATTTTTCATTTTTTTAAAAAGCTGTTAATTGCATGAATTGTTTACTAACATTTTTGTTGATTGATTTTATTTTTTGATTTTTCTGTGAAAAGTTGAAAACTAGTGAATTTTAAGGCAAAAAATAAAATAAATAAATAAGAAATTGGACAAAATTTAACTTACAAATACATGGACATCCGTACAAGAAAACACATCAAATTTTAAATTTCAAAATTCAATTAATTCCCACTACTACTTATAATTCGGGTAAGAAAGTCATTACATTTATATGGAGATGTCCACGAATTCATGGGTCCCCAGAGGATTTATTTTAAACAATCAAATAAGTAGTTAATAAAATACTACAAAAAAATAAAAATAAAAAATAATAATAAAATAAAATAGATAAAAAGTTGGCTGGCTTAACTGAGATTTGAACCTAGGCAAAAAATTGTAGATAGTTCAAAGGCTACCGTCCTACTCCCTACGCCATTACGTCCAATTTGTCCGTATTGTTAATAGCTTTAACATACCAATAGAAATTCAAATTATCAAAAATATGGGTTTAGTTGGATATTGAACCGAGAACCTTCTAAGTGCTAAGCAGTCACTCTAACGAACCGAGCCATTGCAGAACTAAATGGCCTTGTTATTTACTGGTAACTACTTATTACACTACTCAAAGAACTGAGAAAAATAATGACAACTCATTACCAGGTAATGAGTCTAGTAAGAAGAAGTCATTAACAAAAGCCAAAATATTTTTGCTGGGGTTTAAAAACTTTAATTGGTTAACAGATATTCAAGATAAAAATTATTAAAGTTGCCAAGTATGAAAAACTACTTTTTGGATTTACATACCTTCCGATTCAGGGGGTATATAAAAAATTCTAAAAATGGTGAAATAATCTACTGACCCATATCTACACTATGTTACATTTCAAGTGTTTTTTTATTTTTATTGTAGCCCTGTGTGATGTTTTAACAAACACATTTGAAACGAGTTTGATTCAATCTAAAATTATACCAATAAGGAACCTCCCACCCTTTCGCTTTTCTAGATTGTGGCAAAATCCAGATTTTTTTAAATCGTTTAAATAAAAAAAGACATGTAGGTATATGCAATTTTTTAATAATCATAAGTTCAATTTATTTCATTATTTTTTAATTTTTAAATTCTTATAACGAATTTAACAAAAAAAAAAAAAAAAAAAATTATCCTTTTAAGCAGCTATTACCCCAGCAACGGCACCAGCAGCAGCCACAACCTTTTTAGCAGTTTTAATATGACCTACTACTTTGCTAACTTTCTTGGCGGTTTTTTTAACTTTAGTGCGAGCATGTTCCTAAAGATTTCAACAAAGAAAAGTAAAAAAAAATTTATTATTTTCCATTTAAAAAAAAAAAAAAATATTAAACTCACCAATTTGTGGCCCACTTTATGAAGTGATTTTGCCTATAAGGAAAAGAAATAGTTAAATAATTATAATATTCTGTTTAAGGAATAAATTTTTACTTACCACTTCATGTCCTACTTTTCCAAACAAATGATGATGAGCCTCGGCTTCATGTAGACACACAAGGCCCAAGATTACAATAACGAAAATAGCAAAATATTTGTTAAAGTCCATGGTGTTTGTTTAACTTTGCTGGCGGAAAAGCTAACTGTTGTTATTTGTTTTCAGTTATTAGTTTATATAGGAAAAATAAATTTCGTTAATTTTAGCAATACTTTGGTTGTAAAATCCATATAGAAATTAATAGCACTTTTCAAAGTTTAAAGGCTTTAAAATGAATTCATTTGTTAAAAAAAATCTATGAAAAAATAGAGGGTCTTTTTAAAGATTAAAAGCTTTTCTTTTGTTTTTTGCTATTATTTACCTTATCAATGAAATAGTTGGTATATTTTTGTACTTTATTTAGGGCGATTAATAATTTTATCATAAAAATATTAATCTATTATTTGCATATGTATGTAGTTGCTACTGAATAAACTAATTTTATAGTTTTCTTTGAACTTTTGAAATTTTATTCATAATAAAATTTTTAAATTTTAAGCTTTGTAATAAAATAAAAAAATAAATTTAACAAAATTTGTTCCACAAAGTTTTTCCCAGGAAAAATTTTATTCGTTCTACAACTAGTTCTAGAACGCATGAAAATAGCCTGTACTCGTTCTACTTTGTCGTTACGACCAATGATTTTTGTTTGAAATTGTCACCTCCAGAACTAGTTCGGTAGAAGCGTTATCTAGGCAGTATCCATTCTATGGAAAGGTTCTAGAGCTAGTTCTTTAATCACTGACTTTTATTTGAAATTGTCACATTCCGAACTCATTCCATAAAAGCGTTCGGGAATAGTTTTAAAACCTATATTTTTATTTTATATTCTAAAGAGCCATTTCCTAAAGACAATTTTTTAAATTAATATAATTTTGTTACACTTTTGGTTTTTTCTAGAAAGTCATTCAGGAACCAGTAATTTGTTCGGAGAAGTGATATAGAAGTCATACAGAATTAGTTCTTAAGCATTAGTTCTCAAAACATTACTTAAAACTAATTTAGAATTTTAAGAAGGTTGCAATCTATGAATGGCAGAATTAGTTGTGACACCATTAATTCCAAGGATGTTATTAAAGAATCTGAAGTGGTTCTGATTACAACAGTTCTAGAACTAATGATTGTAGAACGTGTTTTAAAATTTTCTCTGGGTTATAAATTTAATTACAACTACAGATTTTAATATGGACTACTAAAGTTGATGAAGAATGTTATTATAAAATATATTAGATAATTCCTAAATAGAACTCTTACGTTTTAAATATTTTACATTTATTTAATATTAAAACATGTTTAATTCTTTTTCCTGGGGTTTAACTGTGACAGAAGTAATATTTTTTATGTCTTTTAAAATTTATCACAAGTTATAAATCTAAAGATTTAGTTTTTCCTTCTATAGAAATATGTTTTTTATAGAGACTTTTATGATATTTGCAATAACATTGATGGCAGTTTTGCATAAAATATTTCCCACAAATCTTAAGTTAATGCAGAACGATAGAAGTGAAAAAATATAATGTGACCAACTGAAAATAATGAGGACAGGTATAAACTAAATTTTTTTAATGCGATTTTATAGTAACAATTTTTTTTTTTTTTTTTGAATAAAACGATTTTATACAAAATTTTATATCTAAAAATTTTATTCTATTTAAAAAAAAACCCACTTAGTAGATAAACGACTACTTGGAAAATCTCACGACATTCTGGAATGAGTTGCCAGATAATTATTCCCCAAAATAAAATTTAAGAGCTAAAACAAAATCTCTATTTCAATGCACATTGGGGCAGAAACGAAATTTTTTGGCAATAAATATATAACTTCTAATCGGATATTGAATTTATATAAAATTTTAAGTTTGGAAGGAGATCCTCACATACCTGTCAGGAACTGAGCAATTAGGCCTCAAAATATAGTACCTCTGACAAATAAAAATGTGTTTCTTACGAGATTTTAAATATTTTTAAATTTTCTTAAAGCTCTCCTTTGAAAACCATGCTTCCATGTATTATTTATCTCCTATAGTTATCAAATTATTTGCATTTGAAATTTCAACTATCTCAAACTTGGTCCAGTTTTTTAATATGTAACCCAATATTTTTATACGATTTGATAAAACTTTTTATGATTTTTTGTCTAAACTCTATTTTCTCCAAAATAAAATTTTATTTAAGAAAATATAATAATTTTGCATATTTTTCGGTCCAAAGGACGAAAAGAATGTACAGACCATCCCGAATTTGACCTATTTTTTAACAAAATATTTACTTTATCTTATATGTTCTAAAATTCCAAATGTTAGTCTGCAAACCTCTAATGTGTTCGAAGAGATTTTATGGACAAAATTGGAAAAAGTCAATATATTCTATAGATCCAAAACTACGTCATTTTAAAGTTTAAAAGGTCGCGAAAAATTCCATAAATATTTTACTATTGTGTAATTTTATGTAAACCCAATCATCAGATTAGAAGTTACAGATTAATTTCAAATAAAATTCTATTCTGTCCCATTTAGTACTTAATACTACTTAGTACTACTTATTAATACCGTGTATCCGAATTAACTCGTGGCACAATTTGTTTCTTTTTTTTTACCTAAGTAAACCTAAGGAATTTAACGAAATTGTCATTAAAGAAAGGAAATTAAAAAAAAAAAATTATTGACATTTTTTATAAAAAGAACAGAAATCGAAAATTTCATAGGAAAATATAATTTGTAAGAAATTTTCTGTTAAAAAAAATTATACAAAATTTCACTTAAAAAGTAAATTTGTACAATTTTTTTTTTTTTAAGCAAAAATGTGGAAAAAAATACTAAAAAAGTTCTTTAAATTTAAAAATGAATAAAAATACACATATTTTAAAATTTATTTTACTTTCAGATTACTATTAATGTACTAGTTGGTCCCATTATTTATCTCCAATATCATCTACGTTGCAATATTTTGTTTATTTTTTTTTTTTTTTTTTATATTAGCCTCATAGTGCAAAATCAACACTCATGTACTTAAAATCAAACTTCTAACACGTCGCAAACAAAAAAATAGTCATAAAAACAAAAAGTAGTAAAATTTTCTATAAAGGTTATAAAAACATAAATCCAGTAGTCGAAATAAAAAAATGCAAACTGCCAAAAAATTACTAAAAGAAACATTTAGTTAAAATGAAAGTGTCAAATGTTCAAAACACTCAAACCTTTTGTGTCATGACCCACAAAGTAACGCTGTGTAAACAACAATGAACTCTTAGTCAAATAAAAAAAAGTACAAAAACTATAAAAAAGTCATAAAAAAAAAATATTTTTTTATAAAAGTAAATATTTAAATGTTACAACTGATGAATAACTGATGGCAGGATGAATAAAATAAATGATATTCATCTGAACAAACCCCTAAATGATGATGACAATGGGTGAGTGATGTCGATAAAGGCATCAAATAGTAATAAAAAAAATATTTGTTTAATGAAAATCACTAGGATTTTTCGGCATTAAGGAATTACAATAAATAATCGTTTGTTATTTTATTATTATGTTTATGATACGTACTTATTAAACATCATGTAATAAATATAATATATTTTTAGTGGGATTTGTTTTTATTTAATTTTGGTACAAAAAATGAGGATATAATACTTTCATAAATAGCAACAAAATAAAAAGTACGAAATAAATAAAAAAATATTTTAAAAATGACTGAATATGTATTTTTTCTTATAAAAAATAAATATGTACTAATATTAATTTATTTTAAATATTCATATATACATATATGTGGACTGGACAAAACAAAATAACTCAAAATGTTAAATAACTTTTTAAAAAAATCAACAATTTCTATTGAAATGTAATTTTTTTTAACAAATATATTTATTTATTTTTCTTCTTAATACTTATTATCACCTACTTTACTCCCCTAACATATGCTGTATATTTTAATCTTAACAGTGAATAAAACCATTTGAAAAGCTAAAGCTTTTGCCTATACGAATACTATACAAATACGAAAAGCTTTTAACATTATTTCATTTTATCATTAACATTTCACTTTAACATTACCGTTGTATTAACATACAAACATCCTTTAAAACGATTCGCTTGCAAACGCTTGCAGTGGTTCGACGTCTATACTATTATATGAAGATGACGACAACAGAAAAAAGGCCAGGGTATCAAACACCTGCAAGCGCCGCGGTCGCGTCAATCTCAGAAAAAAAACTGAAAAACTTTCAATTCAAAGAAAAAGTTCAAAGAAAAGTTGTGTATCAGTTATGTATTATCACATTCTTTTGAGTATTTGCTATTCAGTATATAAATAGCAAAAATATGGCTTTTATATTTTTTTATATTAAAATAAATGATTCTATTTAATTGCACTTTTAATTTTCATACAAATTTTTGTTAGAGTCTAAAAACAAAACAAACATTTGGCACAAAGGTGACAACAGGCAGCGTGGCCGAGCGGTCTAAGGCGCTGGTTTTAGGCACCAGTCCGAAAGGGCGTGGGTTCGAATCCCACCGCTGTCAGTAGATTTTTTTGTTTGTTTTTTAATTTTTTATTATATATATTGATAGCTTTTTTTTTTTGCAATGAGTAATTAATAATTTAAGCCGGAGATAAATCGTATATTAATAGAAATCGTGACTAGAATTTATATAAGAAGAGTAGAAAATATTTATGAAGCGATTACAGTGAAATGTTAATAATGTATGGTGATGGAAATACATAACTCCATTGTAAATAGTAAAAATAATTAAGAATCCATTACATATTTATGTATGTAATATACTAGCTTTCGCGGTTCGCTTCGCTACCCCTTTTAATACGATATGAAATTTTTTTCAGCCATTTTTTATGAGTCAATTACTACTTTAAATATGCTAAAATTAATACATATTTGCTTTATATGGTGGCTACCCTACCCCTGGCCATATACGAAATATTTTTGTTTCATTAATGCAATATGATAAGAAAAGACTTCCCTCAAAATCTTGAGGGCTCTTACATTAATAGCTCCTTATATATGTCATTTAGAGTATTTGTTTTTATGGGGACTACCATTCCTACTGGTCCTACCCGTCCAATTTTCTTCTAAAATTATGTAGATTGATGAAGAGTTATTCCTACAAAATGTTGAATTTTGCTGTATTAGTCTTTAAGATATAGAGCATTTAATATTTTCTTTGTATGGATGATAACATTCGTCCTGGTCCTATCCAGTTTTATTTTCATTCTAAGTTTGGAGGCTGCTGAGAAAGGTATTGCTGTAAAATTTTAAAACTTTTGCTGTAACATTATTTAGTTTATTCATTAATTAGTATGTTCTTTCTATGGGGCTATTATTTCTCCTAGAGGTAACCGCCATATCTTCATATTAATTGTTAAATTTTATAAGAGAATTAATTATTCCCACAAAATTTTAAGATGTTTGTTATATTAGTTCTTAAGATACTCGGTAATTAATACTTTCTTTGTATGGAGGATATATTTCCCCCCGCTTCTATTGAAAAAGAAAGTAGCCTGTTCCATGAAAATCGGTTCAGCGGTTTAGCTATTTATAAGGTACAAACAAATACAATATGTTTTTGAATTAAACTCATTTTATTTTGTCATAAAAAAATCAAAAAAAGCATTGTGTGTACTTTTGACTGTCCGGTAGAAATACTTTTTTGGGATTTCGAGCTGATTAAAAAATATTTTAAAAAATTTAAAAATTCATCTTCAGTTCCCTACCAGCGATAAAATCTCATTTATACAAAGAAAGTTCAGGTTTTTTCGAAAAATAAGTAATTTGATTTTGTTCCATTAGAAGATTATTTAGAGTATTTTGGTGAATAAAATTTTTAATATAATGCTGTTCTTTTGTTTATGTACATTTTTTAATACAAATATGAAAGCATTCAAATGATCTTGTTTTATTTCAAGGAGAAATCAATCACGTTCTTTCCGTTATTTTCAATAGCCCCAATTCAAAATAAAATATTCAAGAAATAAATTTAAAAATAAGTCCATATTTGATCATAAAGAGCGTGTGCCAAACGGTAGCAAAGTTCTGTGGAAATTTTAAATTTTCTTATGGTGAACAAATTTTGTAGTTTTGCTGTGCCAAATGAAAACTTTTTCCCGTGATAAATTTTGACAAAATCGTTAACAAAATTTTACAAAACTTTAAATAAAATTAATATATTTAAAAAAAAATTGTTTCAAAGAGAAAAAAATACAATTTTATAAAATAAACATTAAAAATCTCATACAGTTTCAAATTATTTTAATTTATTAGCCCTATGAGCTAGTGAAATTTTATTTACCTCATATGCTTAAAAATTTTACTTTTCTACATACTTTGCTACCGTTTGGCACACACTCAAAATGTTTTATAAAAACATTTAATAGAAAACATAAACACATATCTTGATATTTTTTCTTAACTTAATTTCAGTAACACACCAAACAATGTAATTAATATTCCAGAACCAGAATGTTAAAAAAATTTCGTTTGAAATTTAAATCGTTAAATTATATCAGTAATTTAATCGACTTCAAAAAATAAATAAAGGATGCAAAGATACTCATTTATGATCAGAGTTTTTGAAAAACTACTTTTTATTGAATAACTATATATGAGACAAAATTATCTTATGAATTAATTTTGAATCTAAAAAAGTTTTTAAAATATTAATTATCTGCTTATTGTTAAGATTTTTAAAATTAAAATTTATAAAATCTTACCACGTTTAAAATTAAAAAACTGTTTTTTTTTTTTCGTTACTTATTAGTAGTTTCTCTTGTTTTTACTTAACAATAATTGTTTTCTTTTTTTTCTATCCATTTAATTTTTTTTAGATCGACTAACCGTTTACCTCTATTATACGTGATTCTAAGCATAATTTTTTCGATTGCTTTTGAACAATCAAACACAATGTAAAATAAACGTTTGAATAAGATGAGTCAGAGCAAGATAAAATCTAATTTATCGCATTCATCTAAAGCTAGTTAACGAAAATATGAATTTGAAAAAGAAGAAACAAACAACATTTCACGATTTTTTAAGAAACTATGTAAAACGAAAATTGATTATACAGAATGCTTCCTGTCCTGACCATTACAAATAATCGAGGTCTTACTGTACTTTAAAATCAATGAGTTATTGAACACCTTAAAAGTAATTAGTTCTTGTAATGACATGAGGTAAGTTGTTGCTTCTAATTTCTTATCGTGTTAAAATAATGGTTTATTGAGCACATGTGCAAGTAGTGTAAAGCTTCTTAACTCATTACCTGGCAACCAAAGTTTTTGCTGGGCAGTTCAATGAAACCATTTGGAACTACTTAGTATGTATATTATTTTAATATTTATTAAATTAAAATAATTCCAGAGAATTAAATTAAAACCCTTATAATAATTCTTAGTGTACTTATTTTTAAAGCCCTTACTGTTTGTCTTATCATTTTCGTAACAGATAAACAAAAAAAAACACATGGTGTTGATTTAATGCTTATTTATATTAGCAAAATATATAATTTATTAGTGATCTAAACAAACAAGAAAGATCATAAAAAAATAAACAAAAGTTGGCTCAAATTAGGGTTTTTGCGAATTGCTCGTACAGGCAGCGTGGCCGAGTGGTCTAAGGCGCTGGTTTTAGGCACCAGTCCGAAAGGGCGTGGGTTCGAATCCCACCGCTGTCACAAGTTTTTAATATTTTTTCTTTAAGTTTATTTTTACTTTTTTTAAATATTTATTTCTAATTTGTAACAAACAACCGTTTTTACAATTTTCTTTGCAATTATTTTTAACAACCTAGTTACAACAAAGTAGAAAGAAAACATGTTCTTGCAGACCTTAAAAGAAACTCCTTTAAATAAATTGTATTATTAGTGAAACTTGATACTTTTTTTATTTAAAATTGCCAATCATATATTTTATTCCTTTACAACTCTACTAACCAGTTTTATTTTGTATTATAAATGTCCAAGGGACACTTAACAAAACATGTTTCTTTTATTTGTTTAAAACTGAAATTGAAATGAAAATCATTTATAGAAATAATTTTAATGATTTCTAAGAAAATCATTTATTTTTAAACAAATGTAATGAATATTTCTGCCACCGTTTATATTTTAGATTTCTTTGCAAAGATTTGTCTAAAAAAAAATGATATTTTAAGTTTTGTATTCAAAGATTTTCAAAAATTAACCATAAAGGTTTATTACCGCCTTAGGTAAGGGTCTTTCTTTGTTTGTTCTTGTTACCAAGGGCTAGTTTCTGTTTAACAGAAAACCACGAAAACGCGGTTAATTATTATATTTCTATTACACATTTACTATAAAATTTAATGTAAAAATCATTTCCTTGAGATGTGTGTGTGTTTCCTTTTAGAAAAGGTCCTTTCTTTAATCTTGTTATCAAATCAACAATTATCACCATGGGGTGTTTGGTTTCTTAACCATTTTAGAGCATGAAAAAGAGATCAACATGTTTCCGTTTTTGGTGGTTTGTTTAAAAGTTATTCTTCAAACATCATTATTAAATGTTTTTTTTAATGTAATAAAATACTTAAAAGCCTTAGAAAAAGAGAAAAGGGGTTAAACGGGTAAAATAGACATGTCAGCAACAGATAGTGAAATAAATTCAGTGTCATTATCAAATAAAAAACATCTACAACGGAGTGAGAAGACATACTACTATAAAATGTTTAACTCTGATGCAAATTTGAAAACATTTTGCTATAATTGAAGTTCTTTATGTCATCATTTTTATAGAACAAGTAAGTATTGATTGACTTTAAATTTTACATAATAAGCTATAAACTATATAAAAACTAACCTGTAAAGGCAATAAATCAATAATTTAGGTTAATGAATCATTTGATTATTTAAAAAAACTCGTAATTTTATTGGGATTACATAAATCTAAAAATAAATTTAATTAAGCGAAATACACAGGCGACATTCCATAATTACAATTCCCAATAAAATATTTTAAAAATAGAAATTTTTATGGGTGACAGGTAGTTCGTAATACTTATAGTTTATTAAAAAAAGGTAGATATAAAGTAATATGTAAATTTGATAGACGACATTGTTTAGGAATAATATATAATTATAAAAATATAATATATTCGCGTGAATCATAGCAAAATAAAACATATTGACAGCTTGTAAGTGGTTAAAGAAATGTCAAACAACTAAGAGAAAATTTTAAATTTGTATAATTTACCATTTAAAGTTAACAAAGAATTTTAATAAAATATTTATTAATATTTTTATTTTATGTAAAACTTGCTTAACATGATTTGCTTCGCCATCTCTACTGATGTGATAGCTAATGTTTTCTTTGTATGCTGTTTTCTATTTCTCCTGGACTTACTAGACAACCTATTCTCATCTCAAATGCGAAATATAAGAAAATTATTCCTACTTTCACTGCAACAGGTCTTTTGATATGCTATACAAAATATTAGCTTTGTGTGGTGGGTACCACTAATTTCATATCTGTCCCCTTTATCTTAATCTCAATTGTAAATCTTGATAACAAAATTATTCCGACAAAATCTTAAGACTTTAGCTATAATTGTTCTTTAGGAATGCGTTAATTATTTTCTTTGCATGAGGGGTACACTTCCCTTTGCTCTGAAATAAAGTAGCCTATTTTACATACTCGGGGTTTATTGTGAAAATTTCAAGTAAAATGAAATATAAAAAGATTTGGCCTTGCCGAATCTTTAATACACTTCATCATCTTACTGACACATAATAAAACTTTCGCCTTAACGTATGCTTTCATATTTATAAAACTACATTTTTTTCAAACTATGAAAATTTGAATAAAAAAAAATTTAAGTCATAGCAAGCTTTGCTTTAAAAATAAACAACATCAACAACAATAAAATATTTAAATATTTTTGTATGCATGTATAAACAAACTTCATATACAGAAAACAAAAACAAAAACCGTTAATCATTATATTTCTGCTGTTGCTATTTGTGTATACAATATTTATAATTTTTTCAGTTTTTGGCCCATAACTCGGTTGTTTATGACTGATAAGAATAAAAATCTGTAGCTTCTAGAAAACCGTTTTTTTAAATCGATTCCGCCATTTATAAACCGATTTTGCTGATTTTTAATAGCAAAATTCTCGAGAGGATTTCCGATCATTTGATATACTTATTATATATGGAAGTTATCAGTGGGCTTCATAAACGCCATTTCAACCGACACACGGACGGACGGATATGGCCCAATCGTCATCATTCTTACAAGGATCCCAAAAATATCAACTTTTTTGCTCTACTTTTTACCTGCGGTGAAGGGAATAAAAATAAGAAAACAGATTTTGTTTTTGTACAAAATGTACCAGTCTAGAGATTTCCAATCGCTGTTAAGGAACACAATCGATCATCAAAATGATAATATTAATAACTAGAATAATTAATTTTGTTATTACTGCTTTTTTTTAAATAGATATAATGAGTTGAAAAGTGTTGGAAATTAAATTTATTTTATTTCTATATTTTTGTAAAAAAAAAAAAAAAAAAATTAAATTTTCTTTAAATTTCATTAAGATATAAATTATATTAATAAATAATATAATTAAATTCAAATATAAATTTAAATTAAAAATAATATGAAATATTTCTTCTGTGAACTGAAGAAGAATTTTTTTATTTTTTTCCGTATACTGCTCACCAATACGCATCATTTGAGGGGTCTTCCTATCAGAGTTGGGGGTAGTGCACTAAATTGTTTATTCTGCTTTTCACTAAATCGCACTATAGTCAAAAAAATTTGAATTTTAACTATTTGGCAACACTATAGTTACAGTGAAACATTTCTTCACTACCACTAAAAAATGTTAGTGATATTGCAAATTTTTTCACTATAACTAAATTTAGTGGTAGTGAAAAAATTTGCACTACACTCAATAGTGCAAAATCTGAACAGTCACTACACATAAGCTGCAAATATTTTTTATTTTTTATTTTTTTCACTAAACATAAACATGACATTTTTCCAATCAATCAGAACTCACTAAACTTTTTTTAGAGAGTTATGATGGTAATTATAAAATTTATAATCCTTTTAGAACAACATTACATAATTTGGAATTTCTTTTAGTGTATTTTGGAAATTATATAAGCGTATTTGTATATATTGAGACATCCATATATAAACTAGTAACGTTACTGACTTAAATATCATTCCACAGACCGAACGCCTAAAGTAAGATAGATAAAATTTTGGTCTCTCGGAAAATATATCCATTACGAAAGGATTTTTGGAAATTCGAGTATTTAAAAGACTATACTTGTATACAATATATGTTTTAAAATACATTTTAAGTTTAAAATTCGTTTGTGAAAATTGGCGTTAGTCTTTATTTTGTATTTAGTGAAGAAAGTTTAAAAAAACATTAGGTTATCTTTTAATTTAGTGAACAATTTCGAAGTTCCACTAACATTAGTGGAGGGTTGCTTTTTGTTGCACTAGGCTTGAGCTGAAAAAATTTTAACTATCACTAATTAATTTTAATGGAAAAAAAATATTTTTTCACTATGCTGAGTGAGGCTGATATTTTTCAACTCACCACTAAAAAATAAAGATTGTAGTTAAAAATTTTGCACTATCACTAAGTGTTAGTGGAAACTGCAAATTTAGTGCACTACCCCCAACTCTGCTTCCTATACTAAAATCTGTAAACATACATTTACATTTCTCTTATAAAATACAAATATATTTCTTTAGCACCAAAAAAACAATGACACATTTATATTATATGTCGTCAATGCATTAAGTGATATTTCACCATCCAGATTTACTGGAAAATTAATGAGATGAATAATTAAGTCAGAATGTACTATAAAATAAAACCAGAATTTGCAAAGGTCGGTTGATGACCTTGACAAATTGGTAGGAGCTCTGATTTACGAAAAAATTTGAGTATTGTTTTTGATAAGTATGTCAAACAGATCGATTTAGACCGTATAATAAAAATATTATTTTTTTAATTTTTTACATATACATTCATATATTTATATATCCCAGTTGGCCAAATGATCATAGACGATATTGTCGTCGATGTTGTCTGCAGGAAATTGTGTATTTTGTCGTTTATAAAACTTTATTCAAGACAAACAAGTAACAATTGCATGCATATTTTCGTGTTTCTGGTTCAATTGACGACTACATGAGCGATAATATCCTGTATTTGTCCTGTTTTAATTGTCAAACAATAATTTATTTCTGAAAAAATATTAGTTTTATTAAAAAAATAAAAAATTGTTAAACGCGTGTTAATATAAAAATGAATAAAAAGAAATTAATATTTTTATTGTATGAATTATACATTCACACAACAGTAATATTTTTCGCTTATATTTGATCGGTCGCAGCATTTGTGCAAATTGCTTCTAAGGCGATTTAAATTAAATGAAGATAGACGATATGTGGTAGCAACAAGATGACAAAAGATGCCACTATGAACATTCTGCAAAATCAACATAACTCAGTCCACTGCTTTTATTTAGCCTAATCTATGCTACAGTCATTAGACCTTCCACATCCATCCATGCAAAATGCGCGAAAATTTAAACAACATTATATTCCTTTCATGATTAACTTCATGGGTCAATTCAATAAAAACAAAATATCAAAAATTTCACATACACAGTTTGTTTTATTCAATATAATATATGTATTATTGTAGCCATGGTCATCTAAAAATGTTGCCACATATTCGTTGACATTCATGACATCCATTGTTCTCCATATAATCGTCGACGATAATTTGCACGACATTGTTGCTAATAATGTCTTTAAAGATTTGGCGGACATTTGTTTGAAAAAGTCGTCGACGAATTGTATGGGCTGTCAATGTTGTCTTGAAGAAATGGCCAACTGGGATTTTATATCAAAACAATTACAAGTTATGTATGTTAACTATTTTGTATTTTAAAAATTTAATTGAAAGCATTAGTTTTTAGTCTTTAAAATAAACATTTATTTTAGAAGGGTAGAATTACAAACATTTAAATCTTAAAAACGGAAGTAAAAAAATATGAAAAATATTAAAACAACACTACACATGTTGCTAAAAACTTTAACTTTAAACATGTGTAGATAAATATATTTAGATAAAAAGAATTAAGAACTTAAATAAATAAGTAAAACATACAATAAATATAATTAGACAAAAACTACTTATTTTATATTAACAAATTTGACACCTTAATATATTTATTTTAAATGAGAAGGGAATGTGTATTTATGAATTGAATGGGAATTGAGCAGAATTTTTTTTGTTATTGAATAAAGCTAAAATTAATGTTTCAATAAGAATATTGCAAAAAAAAGTGATCATGTATTTTTTATTATTTATTTTTAAAGCAAAATTAAGAGAGAATCTCAAAAATGTTAGGGAATTTGATAAAACTCAAAGCTTGAAACAAATCTTATCTTAGTTTAACACATAACGCGCTATTAGAAACATCTAACAAAAACAGATAAATTAAAGACAGTTAAAAAGAAAACGTGAATCCCGGTTTAAAAAAAAAAAAAAAAACTTAATAACAAAAATAAAAATAACGTCGTCCGAGTACTAAAATAGAGATGGCAAAACAAAAAATTATTTTAATTCAATTCACACTCCTCTTTAGTGTTTTTGTAATCAAAACTAAAGCTTTTGCATATGAAGGTGTGTGTGAGTGCGAGTATCTGTGAGAGCTAGAAAATTAATAAACAATAACTAGTTAGAATAAAAAAACAAAGATGACTAGTTGTTGTTTTGTTTGTAATACTTATGTGATTACTTAATAAATATATTTTTTTTAATTATAGCTCCTGCACGTTGCTATAATCCCAATGGTCGTATCGGTTTATGTATTTCTATCTATGAGTGTCGATCACTTTTAAATGTTTTCATAACTCATCAACCAGCTGGTTTTGCATTTGCACGCAAATCAGAGTGTCCGCCTAATGGTCAAGGTCGCCGGCCATACGTTTGTTGCACTTCTGATACCGGTTTTACAACACGTTCAGACTTAAATGGTCATCCAATAATTTTTCCTCAAGATACTGATTATGATGATCAAACACCTACAACAACAGCAAGATCACCCAGAGAAAATGAAAATATAAAAATATCAAATGATTTATTTCCAAAACCTCCTGAATGTGGTCCCGTTACCATTGGCAATAAAATATATGGTGGCGAAGAAACAGAATTGGGAGAATTCCCCTGGTTAGCCAATTTGGAGTATAAAAAGTGTAAGTATAAATGAGTTAGTGGAATGTGAAATACATATAAGTACAAATTTTAAAAAGTACAGTTAAAATGAAAGTTCATCTGTAAGTAATGTAGAAGTCTTAATAAGTCATAAGCTAAAACAACTTTCTTTCTAAATTATTTGATATGCAGTTTAGTTGCTTTTCAGCATTTAAAAAAGTTTATCACAAAATTACAGTACAACGGACACAGATTAATAAGTAGATGTTTATGTGGGAGAAAAAAACCTAATTGAATTGTCAAAAGCCTAATTCATACTACAACAAAATACATGTAGTCACATACATTTTGTTTTTGGCTTGAAAAATTGAGTAAATTTTTTAAAAATCTCGTTCTATTCTATGGTAACGGAACTGGTGTAATTGAGAGAAGATTAAGAATGCATTTAAAGTCATATAAATAACTAATTAATTTATTATTTGAAATTTAATAAAGCATAATTAATAACACGCAATAGGTATTGACAATTAGGAAATTTTTGAATTTGAAGCAAAGGTTCGAAAGGCTTAATTCTTTAATTCATTTTCTTAAATCGAATTAAATTTATTATTCTAGTCATTTTTTAAAGCATTCAAATTAATTTAATTCATTGAATTAAATTCTTTGTACTTCATATGAGTTGAATTAATTCAGCTATGAATTAATTCCTTAAAGAATTCATTCATCAATTATACAATTCAAGCTTAAAAACTATATTGAATCATTCAAATTTTATTCAATTCAAATCTATTACAAATTAGCTTTTTAATTCATTTTGTAAAAGATTAAAAAACAAAATATTACAAATTGAATGAAAGAAAAATATTTTCATTCATTTTGGAAAAGATTTGAATTAACAAAAATTTAATGAATTCTTCATGAAATAATTCAATAAGGAATTAATTCTATTGAAACAAAAGCCTTTGAATTAAGCTATTGTATTATATTTTTTAGAATGGTATTATGGAATGAAAAATTCATATTTATTAATTCAGAATTAAGATTTAAGGGAATTAAGCTAACATTTAATTAAGTATTTCGAAGCTCTGATTTGAAGTTATCTAATTAAATATTTTATTTTTCATATATGCAAAGTTAGGTTAAAAGAACTTAAGTTAAAACTAAATATTTAATATTTGCAAAAGAAGACACAAAACTGTTTAATTCAGAGATTTTTTAGTTTGGTTTCTTCTCTATTAGACATTTTTAAAATTAAATATTTATTAAAAACTGTTTTAAAAATATTTAATTAAATTAAAAATGCATTTATAGAAAACTAGTTATTAATTATAATCACAAGATCAAGGCTAAATATTAAAGAATCATTTTATCAATTAAAATATTTAATGGCATGTTGGAAGCGTAATACCAAAATGCACTAAAATATTAGTTTTTAAATAAAAAAAAAACTAATTTTTAAGCAATATTATTGAAGGCCTTTTTATTAAGATAATGACTATATCAGATTTTTTGAGAATTTCCAAAAAAAATTGCGAAACGAGGGTATTTTCTCCATTGCCCAGCATTTTTTGGAAATATATCTTTAAATCGGCTGTTTAGATGCATATACAGTGTCTCACATAAGTTAGTGAATTTTCATTTTTAAATAAAAAATTAGTTATTTTTTATTTATAACTAGGTAAACAAAAAAAAGTAATAATAATAATTTTTTATGAATGGGATTATTTGCCAGTTTTGTCTTCTACCAAATGCTGCAAAAAGTAGCACAAAATGTTGAATCAGGTACCTCACAAAAGTATTTGAATTTTTTAATTATTTATATTTGAAGATACTCAAAAAAAAAAAAAAAAAAAAGTTAAAAAATATATGCTTTTTATAATTATTGTTATTAAGTAACACTGTTAAGCATTTACTAATTATATTTATGAATTGGGGTGTAAAATTTTGGGGAAATTAAGCGAAATTTCTTTACATGTATTTTACAAAAAATATAATTGGAATAATCGGGTAATTTTTCCTAAATTATTTCTTTAATTTAATTTTCTTTATTTGGAAATATAAATGAACTTTGTCATGTCTTCGAAAAAATAATTTTTACTGCAAAAAACTTTCAGATTTTGTTTCTGTAGGTATTAGCTGTTATAAAATGGGTGACTTTGATACCGGCTACAAAAATACAAAATTGGTGTCATAGTATAGTTCTGCTAATATCACTTGTGTTGATGAAAATAAAATTAAACATTTTCCGCTCCAACATTTCTGGAGCGCAAGTTATTGATCCAAAAATAATATGGCTAAGTAATTAGAGAAATAAAACCAAGTACAATTATGTCGGGTTATATTTAAGAGTTATATCGTAAAGTCGGGTCTTTTAGTCCCCAAATTTATCAATGACTATATATCGGGAAGATATTTCCTATCATTTTGAAATAAATTTTTAATACGAAGGGTACCAAAATGGGCTCTATATTTAAGATATTGTATTTTTAATGGTGTAAAGCCTCATAATCAGGGCAAGTTTTTATATGCACAAAAAATATTGATATATGCGCTTGAAAAAGCACGAAAAAATTATATAATAAGCACAGAAATATGCAAAAATAGCATGAATATGTATATAAAAACCAACGAATTTATGCATTCTTATATATTAATGTGTAGAAAATATGCACAAATATGAATTTTTTTACTTTCAATCTCAAATAAATTTCGATGTTTATAAAAATATAACTATTTTAATTTAAAGTATCATATTTGATGCTTCCGATTTTTTTTCTTTACAATGTTTACAATGTACTCAAAATACTAACAAGAAAATTTTTAGAAATCATTTGATTGAACTTCAAAAAATTGCCAAAAAATTGTGTTTTTGTTAAGAAAACTAACTTTTGTATCCATTATATGCAAATTTATGCAAAGATTTATAATATAAGCATTTTTTGTAAAATTCTTTTGAAATATGCAAATGCTTACTTTCCAAGCGAAAAGCTTGAAAAACTTGCCCTGCTCATAATTAACGACTTGGATCCTTCATATATGGTGTTTTAACAAAAAAAAAAAAAAAAAAAAAAAAAAATTATAAAGAACTAAATACTTATTATTTTTTTTACTACAATGACAAAAAAGATGATCATATTTGCCATTTGTAGAAGAAAAGTAGGCGTGTTCTTCCTAAATCAATCTTCTAAGTCAATTACATAAAAATAAAACTAAAACTCCCCTAAACTTTAACTCCAAATTGGGGAATTAAATCAGTATACATTTATTAGTGATACTTATGACCTATTATTATTAAAAATTACAATAATTTCATCTATTTTTATTTTGTTTGTCATTCTCAAATACAAAGGTGATAAAAATTCAAATACTTTTGTGAGGTAAATTCGATGACTTTTCATACTATTTCTGGAATAACTTGGAAACAAAGTAATATTTTTGATTGCAACTTTTTGCATTATAAAGTTAACAAATAGACAAATATAATTCAATTCAAATAATTCAAATATAAGAATTATTTTTTTAAATCACGTAATAAAACTGTTTTTAATTTAAAAAATTTAAATACTTTAGTGAGACACTGTACATAAAATTTCATATAGATTTAGTTGAGGAGTGATCAATTTTATTATTTACGAGCGTAAACTGGTATGCTTCACTACCCCTTAATAGGGAATATCAAACTATAGATCTTACATAGCCTATAACCACCTCCGGCACTGGTACTATTTGTGTGTCAAATTTCGTGGAAATCGGTGCAGCCGTTTAAGAGTTTTAAAAAGTGGGCGTGGCAACCAACTCAGTTTATTTATAGCCTTTAACGACCACCGGAACTGGTACTATCTGTGTATCAAATTTCGTGAAAATCGGTGCAGCCGTTTAAGAGTTTTAAAAAGTAGGCGTAAAATGTGGGCGTGGCATCCAACCCTGTTCTTTCATAGCCTCTAACGACCAGCGGTACTGGTACTATCTGTGTGTCAAATTTCGTGAAAATCGGTGCAGCCGTTTGAGAATTTTAAAAAGTGGGCGAAAAAGGTGGGCGTGGCATCCAACCCAGTTCATATATAGCATATAATGATCAGCGGCACTGATACTATCTGTGTGTCAAATTTCGTGAAAATCGGTGCAGCCGTTTGAGTTTTAAAAAGTGGGCGTAAAATGTGGGCATGGCATCCAACCCAGTTCATATCTTAAATATTAATATTGATACCAAATTGGCTCCGACAAAACTCTAACTGTTATATATTCTCAGATATGATAATTTTATATTTTCTTTATATGGGAGGTGCCACGCCCACTATTGCTAGTGTACCAATTTTTGTCCAAAATATTCATATTGAAGCTAATGCTAGTAGTACAAAATTTGAGCTCTCTAACTTTTATAGTTTCCCAGATATAAAAATTTTGGTATTAACTTTATATGAGAGATGACACGCCCACTATTTCTTTTCCGCCCATTTTTTGCACAAAATGTTCACATTGACACTTAAGTTTATTGTACAAAATTTGGGAAATGTAACTGTTATAGTTTCCTAAATGTACGGCATTAGGTATTGGCAAGCAATATTAGGCGTGGGATGTGCCATACCCCCTATTGCTAGTTCGCCTATTTTTTTTCCAGAATGTTTAGGGTTCAAAAATACATCTGATATACATAATTTTTAATTGCTTGCCAAATTTCTTATCCAATTTGGAATATTTTTACACTTTTTTTTTTAATTTTTTCCATAAAGTCCACATTTATTGTAAGTCCGACAAAATATGCTTGCAAACTCTTTAGAGCAGATCGGAATTTCCGAAACTGCATTATGTTTGTAGATTCATGCCTTGGAATTTTAGAACATGTAGGCTAAAGTCAAAATTTCGATAAAAAATATGTAAAATTTGGCAGGTTCTATACTAAGCTCTATTGTTTAAATGGGTTTATTTCAAAGTTTAAAGTTATCTCCGTTAAGACAACTTTCAGAAAAGTATAAAATTTTTATATGCTCTTAAGAAAATTTTTGTTTGAAAGAGAAGAGAAGAGAAGAGAAGAGAAGAGAAGAGAGAAAAGAGTTTTCTGCGAAAAAAAAATTATAATTTTAATTTTCAATTTCAAAATCGTTTATTTTTGGACTCAGAAAAGATATCGACTTCAAATTAGTTTAATTTGATAGGCAATTTTGTCTTTTAACTAAATTGGAAAAAAAAAATATAGAGGGGTACTCTATACTGCATAATTACTTTTTGCATTGGTTTTTATAGAGCCGGCTTATATAGAGCCGTGTGAGCCGACAAATTTGGTGGCGGCTTATAAAGTAGACAATCGATCGGGGCGGCGCGTCTCCATTTTTGAGCTAGTCAGTTTATATCTCTTAGATTCGGTTCGGCCGAATCTAAATAGCCACCATCAACTTTTTCAAATTTTACGTTATATGGGAGGTGGGCGGTAAAGTGAGCGATCAAACTATATATTCAAAATTGATGGTGATGAGTATACACAAAAAAATAATTTTATGAGGAAAAGTAAGCGTTCACAAATCGAGGATCCTTTCTTAATTTGATTAAATATTTGTTAAATCGTAATTTCTTAACTTTATTTTAATTTGTTTCTCTTACAGCAAATGGAGACTTGGTATCCGTCTGTGCGGGTAATATTATAAATCATAGATATCTTTTAACAGCGGCCCACTGTGTCAAGGGAGAAATTGAAGTAAAGGTTGGCCAATTGTAAGTATTTAAAATTAAAATAACAAAATAATAATAAATTCTAAAATATATACATAATATATATATATATATACATAATATACATAAATTACAAAGTGTGACAGTGAATATATATTTTTGAAATGACCTAGTGTACGTAGATGACCACATTTAATAGATCACTAGGTCATTTTAAAAGTATAAACAAAATGTCCATTTTATTGCACAAAGTTATTTACAATGCAATTAAATTTATTTTCAGAGTATCTATACGTGTGGGAGATCATAATACACAAACTCCAGTTGATTGCAATAATTCAGGATGTTTAGATGCGTATCAGCGTATGGGTGTTGAAAAGATTATAGTACATTCTGAATATGGTTCTAATAATGGTTATCACAATTACAATGATATAGCATTAATAAGAGCTGATCGCAATATACAATATTCAATTTCTGTTGCACCAATTTGTTTACCAGATGTTGTGCCACAAATGCCAAAACTAAGAACGGGACTAAAACTATCGGTGGCTGGTTGGGGTCATACGGGAATGGGTAAATTTATTTATATATACATACATATGTAGTAAATAAATAATAACAAATATTTATTGTGTTTCAGCTAAATACACAGCTGAAAAACGCAAAGTTGAATTGCCGTATGTGGAAAATGAAATTTGTCCCATTAAGGTGGCTCCCGAACAATTGTGTGCTGGTGGTGAATATCTAAAAGATAGTTGTACTGGTGATTCTGGCGGTGGTTTAGTACGTTTAGCCGGTGATTCATGGGTAGTAGAGGGTATTGTATCATATGGTCGCGGTTGCGGTTTAGAACGACCTGGTGTTTATACTCGTGTTAGCAGTTATATTCCATGGATACATGCTAATGTTCAGCCATAAAACAAATTTAAATAAAAAAAAATACTTTCTGTTATTTTAAAATTTTGTTTGTATGTTTTAGTGTTTATTAACCTAATTACTGTGATATATTTTATTTATATTTTTGTGCATTTGTATATAACTAAATTTTAAATAAATTATTACTTTTTTTTATATAATGTTTCAATTTTCATACTATTTGTTTATGCGGTTTTAAAAATGTCATAGGTATTTAGCAAATATTTAGTTAAAATATTATAATATATGTATGAGTAGAAAAAAATATGTAAATGAATATCTAAATGATAAATATTATTTAAGCAAATAAATTCCATTAATTTTATTTAATAGGTGATTTTTTGCTATCTTAAATCTTTAAAGGATTTAAACGAACATTAATCAAATTTAAACGGTTTGTTATTTAAATGAAATTAATTGTGAATTCCCTGTTTTTTTTATACAAAATAAGTCGCCATTATTTTTAAAAACACACACAAAGTGTATGATTAAGAAAGATTTATTTTTGAGAATAAATTTTTTGTCATACATGTGTTACAGTTACAGTAACCTATTTTTTTTGTGTTTAAAAATGTGTTTTTAATTGAATTATTTTTTTGACTGGTTATTGTAAGTGGTTAACATTTTTTTTCGAATGGTAAATATTTCATTTATACATGTATATCAAACTTTCGTATGGCTAAAACTAATTTAAACCATCAAGTCTTTAAAAGATATAACAATCATCATTCTAAAATGAAAGCAAGGCTTTTAGAATTGAAACTAACATTCAGCAAATAACTCTTCTTACAATGAAACAATGTTTTGCTTGTCTTTGATATCTATATGTTTTTTGGAACTATTTACACTAAGGGAAAAAATTCGATTCAAAATCAACAACGGTTGTGCTCACATTGGTAATTTACGGTAACAGCTTTTTAATACCTTTCGTTAACAAATTTAATAGAAAACATATGTAATTTAACAATTTGATACCGAAATGGTTTCAACTTGGTGCCAATTAGGTATCGATTTTCAATAAGAATTGAACACGCAGTATTTAATTTAAACACATACGGTGTAGATTCACTATTGACACAGAATGGTATTGTTTTCAACACGTATGTGATTGATATTTCTCTGGGTGTAGTAATGCTCGAAAGGGTTGCAATCTGATCTATGATATATGCCACACATTATTCTATTTTAATTATTTCTTAAAACTTTCATGGCTACATATTTCGAGTCGATAAAAAATCTAGAACCTGAGCAATTTTCTCAAAAGTGTTCTAGCTTTTTCTGCACCGATTTTTGTACCGAAAGTAATATGGGTTCGAACCTGCCGATATAAATATACCACCTTTAGAGAAATATAAATACTTTTTTCTAAAGGTGGCAAGGGTATGTAGACCATACAAAGACAAGGGGTATTATGCGATTTTTTACATTCTCGAATATAATTTTTTTTTTTTTTGTTTTTAATTTTACTAAAACAATTTTTAAAAATAACTAGGGATATTTAAAGACATCAAAAGCGCTGAATTTATTTTCTTGAAATTTTGACAGCATCATTAACCTCATTAATTAAAATAGCCCATTTAATGTTACGCTCGGAGCAGAGAGAGTGGTACTCCCCCTACAAATAATATATTAATTCTCCTATAATTTAAAAAAACTCGTAAAAAGTCTTACAATTGTCAGTAAATAACTTTATTATCATCCCTTATTTTTGAGATGAAAATTGAAAGGATAGGACCAGGGGGAATAGTACCCCTCAGTAAATAACTTTATTATCAGCCCTTATTTTTGAGATGAAAATTGAAAGGATAGGACCAGGGGGAATAGTACCCCTCCATACAAGGAAATTACTAATTGTGGGATAACTTAAATACAGTTACAGCAAAAGTCTTAAACATTTCAATTTCATTAATTTCGAAACTTGACATGAAAATGGGACGGATAGGACCAGTGTAAATGGACCCCCTACAGAACAAAAAATATCGTCTTAAAATTTTATAGGAATAACTTTCTCAACAATATCCAATAATTTATAATGAAAATGGGACAAGTGGGACCAGTGAGTGTACTAGCCTTATAGAAAATAAATATATTAGTTATCGCATACAATGGGTAGCGAATTGCATCGGCAAAAGCTAGTACTATATAGAAATAAATCTGTGTTTGTTTGGGCTTTATAGAAAGCTAAACCGGTGGACCTATTTTCTTTAAATTTTTACATTATTATTTTGTAATACCCGAAAGTCAAACAGTATATTTTATTTTTACATAGGAGCATAGGTAGTCCCCGCACAAAGTTAATATTAATTATTATATATCTCCAGAATTATTACAGATAAAGTCGTAAGACTTTTTGAAAATAACTTTATAATTAATTTATATAATTGAATAAATAGCATTACGAAATTATGTTACAAAATTTGGCAAATTTCATCAACATAAATATATAAAATATACTTTTTTTCAGGACATTATTAATATTAATATACACTTGTAGAAAATCGGTTTAAAATTCGGTAAAAATTGTAAAAAAAAGATTAAAAAAATTGTTAACTTTCTAAATAAATTTTAATCTCAATAATATGAAAAATATTTAAGTAAATCGGATTAAAATTAATATATAATAATCCTTTACAAGTTTTACGGTGTTTAACTGTGGGTTTATTTAACGGTGTTTCAAGTGGTATTCTTTAAGATCCGGTCTTTAATTTAATTTTGTGTAAAAGTTTATTCCAATAGATATCAATGATTTTTTTTTTATATTTTATTTACGTATTTATTTTATATTATTACTTAAATATTTTCCACTTTAAAGCAATTTTATTAGAATTTTGACTTTTAATTTCTATTGAACACAATGACGAATTTTATTTATTATCGTGTAAATTGCTCTGACAAAAATATTAGCTTATTGTATTTATAATAATATTTTTGTTTTTTTTTTTTTAATATATAAGATATTCATTTTATAATTTATAATATTTTTTATGGCCGTAAACATCAGACAGGTTTAATCTCCTAAAGCGATTGTTGACTCTTCAAGTTTTGTATTATTGTTAAATAAGATTTTCCATTTGTTTGGGAAGATTTGATTGGAGTTTGAAAAAAAAAATTTTTTTTGAATCATCGTTAAGAATTAATATACGAGTATTTGAATATATAATCAGACTAGGCGTAGAACTTCCAAATGTTAAATTACAAGTTTTAAAAGTAGGGGAATTTTTATTAATTGTTCTAAAACGGTAACATTTCAAGCTTGATTTCACACTTAAAACATTTGAATTTTAGGGATTTACGTAGATAATTTAGAGTGTTTTGAAAACATAACACAAGTTGATAAAAAGGAAACTTTTTTCTGATCTGTCCTTTTTGAATAGGGGTTTAACTATCATAAATGCCTTTAATATGACAATGTTTAACCGAAATTTGGGACATATGTTATATACATATATCAGAGCTGCAAATGAATCATTCATTTCACACAAAAAAATTAATTTAATGAAATTTGAGTCAATTCAAATGAATTTGTAGAATAAATTGCAATTCACTTCTAATTCAAATGAATTTTTCAAAGTGAATTGCAATTCATTTCTAATTCATTTGAATTGAATTAATTTTGAATTAACTCAAATGAATTAGAACAAGCGAGAATATTCGGCCCGGCCGAATCTATATACCCACCATCAACTTTTTCAAATTTTATGTTATATGGGAGGGGGCGGTAAAGTGGGCGGACCACGCCCATTTTTTGTTTCCGAGTTTACATTGGTCCTTGAACTATTTGAATACAATTTCGTTGATTTTCACCTTATATAGGAGGTGAAATATCAGCAGAAAAGTATAAAACGGACACCCTGTGTTTCTAGTTTTTAGCCCATAACTTTTTTGTTTATTAACCGATTTTACCCATTTTCAATCCCAAATAAATCTTATATAATACAAATATTTGTGCCAAATTTCGTCCCCCTACGCTATCCCGTTCGAGCCCTATCATGCTTTCAACAGACGGACAGACAGACGGACGGACATAGCTAGATCGACTCAGAATCAAACCAGGACCCAGAAAATATATACTTTGTGGGGTCTTAGATGATTCCTTCGACATGTTACACACGGAATGACAAAATCAATATACCCCTCATCTTTTTGATGGTGGGTATAAAAATGAATTGCAATTCAAATGAATGGTTCAAAAATGAGTTGCAATCAATCAAATTCTTCTTGAAGAAACACCATGTTTTCTTTGATCAGGCGCGGATCCAGGACAAGGCTTTTCAATTTTTCTGCTCTTAAATTTGATTGATTGCAACTCATTTTTGAATCATTCATTTGAATTGCAATTAATTTTTTTAATTCATTTGAATTAATTAAAAAACAATTCAATTCAAATGAATAGGAAAAGCATTGCAATTCACTTTGAAAAATTCATTTGAATTGGAAATGAATTGCAATTAATTTTTACCAAATTCATTTGAATTGACTCAAATTTTATTCAATTCATTTTTTGTGTGAAAAGAATTAATTAAAAATTTATTCGAAACGAATTAAAATCAAAAATGAATGATTCATTTACGCTCTGACATATAGTAATCCAATTGCCAAATCGGTTAGCAATCGGTCCATAATTGACCATAGCTCCCTTATAAACCTATCTTCCAAAAAACACTTTTACGTGTACAAATCCTATACAAATGTTAGTACCAAATTTTGTAAGGATTGGTCCACAAAAAAGCATCATAAAGCCCACTTCCGGGAATTGTTAAAAGTTTCGACTCAAATTTCGACGCACATAAAAAATGGTATATAGTCGGGTTAGACAACACTTGTTTTAATATTGAAAAAATAAAAAATAAACTCAGTTATAATTATCATAATTTGAACTTTTATTTCGTTCATGATCTCTATGGTCTTGCGTATCCATATAGCCTGAGGAATTCCAAGCCGAAAAAATAAGTGTGGCCCTGCATAATTTAATTCTCTGATAGTTAAGATTGGACTAGGGATGTCAATTACTAAAAATATAGTTGCAATTGTGAGAGTGGAAAAAATACACTCAAAGAAAATAGGGTTTAGTAAACGAAATACATTAGTTATACATGGTGTTTTATTATAATATAATATTTATTGTTTTTATGTACTTTCGCTTTCTTTACACTTAAATCTAATAATATTGCCATAAAAAATATTATTACCATCTCTACAATTTTATCATCAAAGAAATTGTTTACCAAACCATTAATTCCATAATTTTTTTCCAGTGCATTTTGTACTCTTTGCACTCTCAGCAACGATAAAAAATAAAGAGCGTAAGAATACGTGTGAACTTAGCCAGCACAATTGTGCTATGAAATTCACATCCCTAGATTGGACGCAATTTTTATATTATGTACTTCTAATTTAATTTATAAGCTGCAATTATAACCTTACTTATTACTGTTTTGATTACCCTGTATTAGACACTTTCCACATAATGAAAACATTTTAAAATATTATTAGATTTCATTCTAATAATATTTTAAAACTTTTAATCAACACAAAAGTTTTTTGTCACTTTATTATAATTTGTCTATACTACGTGCCAAAATTCAATTCATTTAATTGGCATTCTTCCCTTACAGAATACTTGTATTTGATCTAATTCTTTCTATATTTAAAAATTAAATTAATTATGTTATTTTTCTAAGGCTTTGTCTTAGAAATCAAATAAAATAAAAGTTTTTAATTTAAAAGTAATTAATCATAAGTTTTGGGAAAAACAATTATACATTTAAGTCCGTTACTAATAAATTATAAAATGAAAATAAATTAAAAATTTATAAAAAAAAATAATAACAAAAAATCATAAATTAATCTATAAAAAATAATAACAATAACAATTGTTCTAATATTAAATATCCGCAAAATTATAACAATGAAACATGTAGTTGCTTATATGGACAGACGGACATACGGACAGACGTTAACATATTTGAAGTTACAGTGGCAAGGCGGTGACGTTTTAGATATTAAAATTAGAAAATCATGTGTAAACAATAGAAAGTAAAGCTCCGCTTTAAAATAATAATAAAATGCCATAACAACAAATATTATACGTAAATCAGAATTTATTAAATCTATTGTTAAAAAAAAAAAAAAAAAGTTATTTAAATAAAATCTAATTTAATTCTTATGAATTTCTCACAAATTATAGAGAAAAACATGTGTATGACTAAGACATTTGTATCCGCAGCATTTAGCAGCAACATCATGTGTAATAAAATGCTTTAAGCGCCAAGGTATTCCCCAATTAAATCGCATGAAATTCTAAACTTGAACAGAAAAGTAGCTTAAAAAATCTTTTACACAAAAATAAAAGCGGAAAGTTTTGTTCTATGTATAATATAACAAAACAAATTAAAATTTTTTTGTTTTTCTTAAATTTGGTTTTTTGAAAAATTTCATAATTTGGTTAAAACAGAAAAAAAAAAAATATCTTCCAAAAAACCTAAAAACGTCATTGATTTCTTGTGTTTTGTTTGAATCTTAAAAGTTCGCTGAACTTAAATACTTTAACCGCATAAACGGAAAATGTGTTTATGTGTATTGTTAGAAAACCATATAAGAACTGGTACGATTACGAAGTATATGACCCTGAATAAGAATGACATATTTTTTAAATACATTCCTGACAAACACAATGTATTTAATAACAAGTATATATGGGCAATTATCAAAAATTTTTGATTTTAGCCCTTCAAAAAAATATATATTTTTTTTTGATGGCACATTAAAATCCTTTTGTATACATATAAAGAGACACGAATGAATGTAGAATCAGTTCGCGTTAATCATTTCCTTTGAGGGGCGAATCATGTCTTTTGAGGGGCGAAAGTTATGGCGGTTTAAAGTTGAACATATAAAAATTTTTTCCAACTAGAAGTTTATGTACAATTCTGGTCATAATTACACATAATATTAAAACCTACTGAGTTATTCAAATAAAATTAATGATATTTTCAATGTTTTAGGGTTTCCTAGTAAAATTTTAAAAATTTTCTTTTCAATAAAAATCGCGATTTTTAAAAATTTTGTGAAAAATTTGGATTGAATCTAAGTTATTTCTCCATATATTGATTGAAAATATATTTTTTATATTATTTATTATATTATTTTTATACCCTTCACCAAAGGTGTAAAGGGTATATATAAGTTTGTCATTCCGTTTGTAATTCCCACAATTTTCGTCGGAGAGCAAAAAAGTTGACATTTTCGGGATCCTTGTAAGAAATGATGACGATAGGACCATGTCCGTCCGTCCGACCGTCCGTCCGTCCGTGTGTCGGTTGAAATGGCGTTTATGAAGCCCACCGATAACTGACATATATAATATATATATCAAATGATCGGAAATGCTTTCGAGAATTTTGCTATTGGAATTCAGCAAGATCGGTTCATACAATGCGGAGATATGTTAAAAAAAAAAACGGTTTTTAGAACCGGTTTTCCAGTTTCTGAAGCCTCTGTATATACTAGGGACTTCGTTTTTACAAAGAAGTCTCGGACATTTTTTTCTGAATTTTTGTTCTGAAAAAATGAAATTAATCGGTTCAATAATAACTGAGATATCGGACAAAACGCATTTTTTATTTTTTTAAGCCCTGGTTTAAGCTATAGATTTTTATTTTTATACAGATCGGTCACAAATATTTTTATAAAATTTTGATTTTTTGAATCAGCAGGATCGGTTTGTAAATGGCGGAGATATGCTTTAAATACCGGTTTTTGGAACCGGTTTTTCAGTTTCTGAAGCCTCTGCATATACCAGGGACTTCGAATTTTTAAAGGGGGCACGGAAATTATTTTCTGAATTTTTGTTCTGAAAAAATGAAATAAATCGGTTCAGTAATAACTGAGATATCGGGAAAAACGATTTTTTTATTTTTGAAAAATAAAAATAAAATTTCGTTTTTTTTAATAAACCAAATTCGTTCAGAATCAACAGAGTTATGGCCCAAAAACAAATCTGTTAAGAATATAAATACACACACAAACATGTATATTAAGCATTGTAATGACTATTAGTGACGTTTTTTGTTTTTTGTATAGACAAGTAGTTTAGTTAGAAACAGCAGTCATATAATGAATAACAGTGTTGTTGTTGTTTTTTGTATATGCAGTCAGTTTGTATATACACACATAAAAAAATAAATAAATATGTCAATTGTTGTTGTTTATTTTTTAAAAGCAAAGCCTGCTATGATTGTTTTTTTTTTTTCATATTCAAATTTTCGTAGTTTGAAAAAAATTTGGATTTAAATATGTGAAAATATGAAAGCATACGTTAAGGCGAAAATTTTATTATTTGTCGGTAATATGGTAATATGATGTCGATAAGATAGTAAGATGGTAATATGGTGAAGGGTATCAAAGATTCGGCACAGCCGAATCTTTTTTCAATTTCATTTATATTATATATTGTGATCCTTTTTTAACACAAGTAAATATTTTTTGGTCCATAAAATGTTTATCTCTCAAAATTTTTTGATGCGCCACCGAATTTTCATTAAGCATAACAAACACCTTTCTAATTATGTCAATTATAGTCAATTTCATGCTGCCCACACGATGTGCCTTAGCGAAATGTGTTTTGACAAAAGTGTTCCGTTTTCAATTACCAACGACATTTCACTTAAATTTATGATCCCAATCAATTATATTTATTGCCACACGTATATCTAT
Organism: Protophormia terraenovae; assembly: GCA_951394005.1. Classification (NCBI taxonomy): domain Eukaryota; kingdom Metazoa; phylum Arthropoda; class Insecta; order Diptera; family Calliphoridae; genus Protophormia; species Protophormia terraenovae. Next base: position 168,131,190 of record OX596073.1, on the reverse strand, counting down.
ATATCCAATATTTGTTTAAATTGCAATTTTATGTATAAAAATACAAACATAATTTTCAAAAAGTCCATAAAATTTTTGTATTAAATTTATTTTCAATGCTCCTCAGATTTTGTTAGGTAAAATGACAAAAAACTAAGTTCACGCAGTAATCCAAGCAATTCCATATGAAAATGTGAATGTGCCTCGCGAAAAACTGACTTTTTGAAAAATTTTCGGTCTTGTTTTCCAAATTTTGAGACTATCTACTACGTTGACTATTTCGATCACATCAACGGGATATAACGCAAAATACGTACAATTACAACAAGTATCAATCATTATCCCAAATTTTGTATTCGGTGGAAGGGTGCACAGACCCAAAAAACTGAAAAATTTAAAAAACCAAAAAATGTTGTCATCAAAACTTTACTACCCTGTATTTAGTTGTTGAAAGTCTGCACAACAACAAAGATGGTGAAGAATTTATGTACAAATTCCGATTAGTTTACTTATGATAGAGTAAGATCAAAAAGTATTAACGCGCGTGCAAAAATAGTAGAAGAATGGTAAAAACTTAAGTAGTTTTTATCAGTTTTTCTATATTCTTGAACTTTGAACAACAATCATGGTTAGAAAAAAAAACCTATTGTGCTAAAATTTTGCACTGTATTAGTTTCAAGTCTTGTGAGTTCAGATCTGTAACCAGTTTATTTAAAATATCATTACTACAAAAGTTATTAAGGATTTAAGTCAGTTTCAGCCAGGTTAAAAATTTTTGATAATTGCCCATATACTTGTTTAAATAGCTTCTAAAACATTAACTCATAATTTAAGAATCTAAATGTATTGAAAGGGAATTAGAATAAATCATATCACACGTAACGTATTAAACAAAGGCCGCTTTGTCATATATATATATATTTTAAACTTAAAATTAGATTTTATTGGCTTTTAATTTATCTTTACAGTAGTAGTAACTAAATACAAATACTCTAGTATTTCTATAAATAAAATGTTTATACATAATAAAAATTTAGTTTTGCTATTATTATGTAAATAAATTTGTATTTTAGTTGTATTTTTTACATTTTAATTACTTACAATATAATACTAATACTATTTATGTTTGTATGTACATGACAATCAACATAACTTGAATATTTCTTTTCAAAAGAATTTATTTTGTATTATATTCCTACTTATATCTAGATGTCTCCATAAATAAATTCAAGTAGTTTCAGTTTCATTTGAACATGTAAAATATCCAAGAACTGGTTTCTTAAAGACTACGCATATTAATTAGTTTAGACCATATGGCAGAAAATTTAGATATAGATCGGACAAGGTCGTTTAAATAATGCCTTAGAATACATACATATGTCAGGAAGTTAAAATATTTAAAATTTTTTGTAGCAAAGTTTGTTTATCCTTTCAGAGATTTATTATAGTATTTTTTTGGTAAACATTTAAGATTTTTTTTTGAATATTTTGACAAATTGTATTATCCCATAAATAGTACCTATTAAAAATACAAATAATTTGTTTGTGGTACTTGACAATCATTCATTTATTACTATGTGACAAGTTTGTCACGTAAACTTAATTTTAATTACTTAATATATTATTGGGTAGGTAAAAAAGTATTTTCCTAATTTCAGCAAGTAGAAGAACCAGGTTAATTAAATATTAAGAAGTTAGTTCCCAACAAAAAATTTGCTAACTTTATATTGATACTACATAGTAACTTACAATTCGAGGGAAAATCTCTTTACTTTTTTATGGTGTCCAACGCTTTATGGTCTTACTTTCCATCTCCTAGCAAGTAAATATATATAAATGAATCACTGAGTTTTAAAAAGTTGTAAAAACAATTTCATATCAAATGTTGAATAGGGTGGAGAGGTCATATAAAATAAATAGTAGATATGACTTCAAAACGGATAGCAAAGCTAGTAATTGTTATAAAAATTACAACTAAAAATTTAAATATTTTTTTTATATTAAAAAACTACGTTAGTCCTACGTTAAATTTGTTTAGCGTTTCCAATGGTTTTTCTATGCAAATATAAATTGAAAATAATTGCCGAGAAAAATAAGGATTTAATCTGTGTTTAAACCGACAATTTTTTGTTTCTAACGAACTGATACATCAATAATTTAGTTTTAAATTAGTTTACTAAAATAATGACTGTATATAACTAAGTAATGAGTATTAAAGTGCCTTGATATGTATGGGGATACAAAAAATTGCAAATGTACCCCTCTCAAATTAAAGATTGATATTTTTTTAAACTAATTCCAAAAATATTTCGGTTTAATTATTTCATTTACATGAGCTGGACCTTTTTTAAAATACCTCCAAAAATATGGGTTTTGATCAAGAGAATACACAATTTTTTACCTTTTATCAAAAAAAAATCACAACATATGATAGAAAAACGACGTCTAATAAATATTGTGCAAAAAATAATTTATAATTTGTTTTCATTATCGCGAAATTAAAATTTAAGTAAAATTTTCAAATGATTTTATTTTAAAAAGTATTTTATTAAAGTTTGAATATTTTGGCCATTTTCCATCGCAAATTATATTTTGGGGCATCATTGGAAAGCTCTCATTGAACACTATTGATATGTGCATTCATTTAATCCTTTAGTTGCACAAATTATATTTTGGGATATCCGGTCCATAATTGGTTAAGTTAATTTTAACGGCAAATAAATGGTCAGTTAAGGATATAAATGTACCCAAAACATAAATTGATCAAAAAAGCTATAAATTCGTGTAAAATAGCGGCTAAATTTCAAAAACTCCTTTTTATTCGATTATTTTCGCGGTTTTAAATGAACTTATTATCTTTTTCACAAATTTTTCAATATTTAAGTGTAATAAGTACTTACATGAGACTTATTTGCAAAAATTTCTTATTTAACCTTTTGGGAACTAAATGCATAAAATTGACCCTCTAGATCTTAATGGGTTAATTACGGGTTATCATCAATAGTGCCAGGGTAGACCATTCCAATGGTACATTAAAATCCAATATATGTTGAAAAATGTCAGAACTATATAAAATTAAATTTTTCTATAAAGAAAGTATGACAAAAAACGTTAGTAAAATCTTAATATTCCGAGACTGAAAAGAGACATAATAATTATTTAAATGAAAATTCAAAGTATGTCTCTATAATAATTTGAAGTTTATTTTCTTATAACTAAAATTTTGATAATGATATTGAAAGAAATACGTAATTTTAGATGTGTTTTGAAAATGGTTCAGCTCACGTAAATTTAAACATTGAGATGTAATATTTTGAGATTCATATAAAAACATACTAAACTTCATTTCTAGAGGGGTACATTTGCAATTTTTTTTCGTGTAGCACTGTAATGAGTATAGTAACAAGTAGTCATTTCCTATAGTATGAAAAGTAATTATCTAAATGCAAAATAATTCGTGCACTTTTATATTTTCAGTTTCCAGTACAATATATTTTAAAATGTTAAAATTTTAAATGATTAAAAACAATTTTAAATGAAAAATCACATTAAAATCAGATAATAATTTTTTTAATCATTCTAGAAGCAAGATATTTAAATCGATCAATTCGTTTCTTGGAAAGTTCTCACAGATATAAATTTCTGAAAATTTGAACCGATTTGGCGGAGCTTGAACTTTTTGAAACTAATGCTGGCAGTAACTAATTAACTGTTAAGCCTGTTAAAAGTCAAATTCTAGTCTGAATCGCTATAATTTATAGTGGCGATTCAAGGTAATAATTCATAAAATAAAATGCATAACAAATTACATACATACATACATTATAAAAAACAGTTTACCAAGTTTTTCCCACGAAATTGCACATCTATTACTTGCATTATAAGGTACGAAAAAAAAAAATAATCACACCCATTTACAATGTGTTTTATCTAGCCAGGTGGTCATATATATGTACTTTACATTTAAATGACTTTTAAATTGAAGATTCTGTTCTAATAATTTAATAAAATTTCATCTTTTATTAAATTATTTAATAATTTGTTAAATTATACATGATAAAGTGCAGTGTACTTTAAAGACGAATGATAGGTACTAGAAACAAATCTGATTCAGTTTACAAGAAAAAAGTTTAGTTTTTTTTTATTATTAGTAGGGCATCCAAAAATATACTCCTAAAAAACAGTTTTCAATATTTTAATGATCACGTTTTATTTTTTTATCAGTTTTAGACTTCTAAAATTTTTTTGGCAGAATAGTAATGTCCGTCTATACATTAGAGTTAAATGCTTCAAAAATTAAGCACAATTCGGGGAAAGGTAATATCAACAATTTAATGATCACGTTTAATTTTCCTATTTATTAGTAAGTAAAAAATGCATTTTTAGAATTACAAGATAATTTTTGGTTGAATGGCAATGTCCGTATGTCTGTCTATACATTTGGTTAGATGGGTCGAAAATAGCACTTAATTCAGGGAAAGGTGATATCAATACTTTAGTATTTAGATTGGACAAGAAGAAAAAAAAATAAAAATAAAAATAAAAATAGTATATTTTTGGAATTTTAAAATTTTTTCAAAATAATTTTTATGTCTGTCCTTCCGTCCGTTTGTTTATTATTTTTTGCAAACTTGTCAATTCAAAATCGTTTATTTCTTGACTCAATAAAGATACCGACTTAAATTTTTTTTACAAAAAATATTATAAACTCGGTTAAAAATTTTAGGATATATATGGAAAAGACTTGAACAACATTTTGCAAAGTTGAGATTGTTGAAATTTCAAATTAATGTATCTCCAAGAATATAGAGAAACAGTACAAGCAAACATGTTTTCTAAAGTATTTACCAGGTAAGGAATAAAAATTCGCAAGTGGTTAAAAATTTTCTATGACATTAGTACCCTATTATGATCCTGCTTATAAATTCAAAATGTTACTATTAGGGTGATCGACACGGTTTTCCAACCGGGTTTTAAACCGATTTTTTCATTCAATGTGCTGTCGGTTTTTTGAAAATGTTTATTTTTCGAATGTCGAATAGACCGGTTTTTTTAATCACAAAAAAACCGGTTTTAAAAATAGCTTTTTATTTCACAAAACATGCACTAGATACTGATATTTGAATATAAATTTATGAATATTTTTTTTTAAATATTCACAAAGTATTATTTCCAATGTTTTAAAAATATAGTTTAAGGTTAAATTTAAATGTTTTAGTCTTTTTTTTATTCAATATTTTCTTAATTTTTCAAAGATTTTGTTTAAAAAAGTTTCACCCTCAGAATCGTTTCAATAAAATTGATTCTGACTTTTTACATATTAATCCATGGTTTCTGTTTATGCTAAGTAAAAGTTAATAACATTTTTTATGATTATTTTCTTATATTTTTTATACCCTACACCACCATAGGTAGCGTGGGTATTATGCGTTTGTGCTGATGTTTGTAACACCCAAAAATATTGGTCTAAGACCCACCTTAATACAGGTTGCAATTTTGAACATAAATTAATTAAATTTGGCACAGATGTTTCTTATAGTCCAAGGACGAAGCGTGTTGAATTGGTGAAGATCGGTCCATAATTGACCATAGTATTGGTCTACAATTCCAAAAAGACCCCTCCCCGAATGGTTTAGGTTATTTTGGGTTAATAGTTATTTCCAAAAATTATTATGTTTAATAAATTTTAACTTGAACATTATAAGATTTATTGATTTTTCTTTAAGAAATGTAGTCTTTTGATAGAAATATTAACTTCTGAAAAAAAAAACCTGTTAACCGGTTTTTTCTGAATTTTAAAAAGTGCAACCGGTTTTTTCAAAATACCAACTATTCGAACTATTCGAAAACCGGTTTCTCCAAAAAGTCGAATAATCGATCACCCTAGTTACTATCTTCTGCTACGACTATGTGAAATTTCATGTAAATCCAATTAGCCGATTAGAAGTTACAGATTTATTTAGATTTTGTCACACTGTTTAAAGCAAAAACAAAATTTCTGCACTTAAGCTGTTTTTTTGTATGAAATATACTGATTTTTCGAAAAAACAAAAAAAAAAAATAATAATAATAATGAGTAAAATAAAATAAAAATAATTTCTCAAATCGGGCTATATATGTGCACGATTTTTTTTTTTTTTTTCATATTAAAGTGGGTTATATGTAATATTTTTCTGTACAAACATCCTGTAACATTTTAAGTTGCATTCCATGAAAGTTGAAAATTACTGTATTTAAGGACAATTTTAAAAAAATAATAAAAATATTGGGACAAAATATAATTTACAAATGCTTGAAGAAAAGTATAGTTAAATATCTGAAGTTAATTGTTCCATTTAAAATTTTTACTTTAAAAGACATTTTATTTAAAATAAATACAATGAAAATTTATGAAAACTGAATTTTTTACTCTTTTTCAAAAATGTAAAAAAATAGTTAACTGACAGCTCCTTATAAGAAAACAACTTAGGTTAAAGATTATAATTGATATTGATATATAAATGTATCTATCTTTATTCGATATCCAACTTTATTACAAAAATTTTAATTTCAAAATTCAATTAATCGCGACTTTTGATACATTTACCCCAACGTGCAGCCGAGGAAAACAAAAAAAAATATTTTGCATATTTTTGGTTGTACTAGTCAGCGTTGCCAATTTAGCGATTTTCGCGCTAGATTCAGCGCTTTTAAGCAACCCAAAAGTCGCATTTTTTTACATCAGCGCTTTTTCTTGAAAAGGCGCGTTTTGTATTCGGTTAGTTTTAGTTGCAGATTTTAATCATGTTTTCTAAATTTATGAATTTTAGAGACAAATGTAGAAACTTTTTTTTTTTTTTTGATGCAAAATATAAACAAAACATGGAAAATTCAGATTTTAAGCGTTTTTAAATTTTTTTCTTCAAATGTACAAAAAACTTTATTATACATACTTAATATAGAAAAGGCGTATCTTGATTTTTTTTAATCGCTTTTTCAAATCATTCTGGTACACATCTAATACACGTGTCTTAAAAAATTTAGTGCTCTATGACTGCAAAATAACGGATTTAAAATCATTTAGAAAAGAACACTCAGTTGATGTTTGCTTTATTTTCACATTTTTTAAGAAATTTTCTAGAATTTTTAATGAAAATAATTTTTGAGAAATATTCATATATAATTTATTTAAAAACTAATATAATATATGTATATATGCATCCTGATTGCATTTAAAAAAATAATGATTTCCAATATCTAAAAACAATCTTCCCTCCAGATTGCCACCTTTTTGAAATATTTTTTTAGTTTAGTTTTGTGTTGCAATCTATTGAAACATTAATTTTTGTTATTTAAAGTACCAATTATATAATTAATTTATTCAAATTTTAAATTACTGAAAAAAATCCCTATCAAAGATTACTTATTAAGGAGTAGAAAAGTCCAGAAATAAAAGTTAGAATTAGTTTCGTTCCTTGTTTTGTACCTTTTTTTGTACCCTAAATATTGTTTTTATAAAACGTTAATGTTCAATATTGCATAAAACTACTAAATATTTGCAAATGAACTTAAAATAACAAATATATGTATTTGTAATAAGTTGTTTTGCTTTTAATAAAAAATACATATTTAACTAAAAGATAAAAAAATAATTTATTCAGATATAATTTAGCGCTTTTTAGCGCGTTTTTAAATGATGACCGGCGCGTTTTGGTTCAAAAAAGTTGACAACGCTGGTACTAGTTATCAGAAATTTAGATCAGGGAACTTGTTAAAATACTTAAGTAAAATAAAACATAATTTTTGTGGATTAATTCTTGTTAAGAACATGCATAATCCTAGTCTGTAATTTAATTTCAGCAACCAAGAGCTTTTCAATATAGAAAATAGGAACAAACTATTTTTGATTAATTTTACAAAATAGCTGATATTTTTGTATTTAAAATTTCTAATGTCTTTTGGAATATCTGATGAATATGTTTTAAATAATTTAAAATGTTTTTTAACCATTTTACAAAAATACTTATGTATGTGGTATTATGTCAACATTTCTTGTAGTGTAAATAATATATAACTGTATACATCAGGGGTTCTCACAAGATCTTGCTTTGCGACCCCCTTTTGACATTGCAATGTTAGCGCGACCCACTACAAATTTCATTAGTTTAAAAATCAGTTAAAATGTTATGTAAAGTTAAAATAATTTAAAAAATGTTAATAGTTAGGACGTTGTTTTTTCTTTATGAGATCTTTAATATTAACAGACTTTTTCGAATAACTCATATCTAATTTCATTCTTTGCGTCTACAAAAGATCGAATCTTTGTTTTGGCGGACAAAAGAGCGGAAATGATAGTTCCACATAAAATTATATATTGATGAAAATTTTCGAACAGTTTTAGGGTATTGGAGCTAAAAAGCGGATAAACATTGCTATATTTCAGCTAAATTGATTTAAATCTGTACATTAAAAAATTCAATTTGACCAATGATTTAAATTCCAATTCTTTTTGAAATTAATCTGGTATTTCATTGATATTTATATTGAAAGGATTTTTGCATCTTTAAGTTCTTTAGCAAAATTTATTTTAATAACTGCTATGCGAAATAAAACTTTTATGCACTCAGCACTTTAGAAGTCGCGCCATACTAACAAGTTTTAATAATCTTATTCCACAGGAGTTTATTCTACAGTTCAAATTAGGAAAGACCATTAAAGAGACTATTAAAAGTTTCTTGGCATAATATATTTACCAAAAATAAAAGTAGGGTTTCATGAGAAAAATTTATAGTTTCATCAAAATAAAGTGAGCCATTCATCTTTTCAATTGTTTTTCTGCCACATAGTAAAGTTTTCTTTATATTATTTCATGGGTCAGCATATATTTCTTTGTGTGATCATTGTTGCCATTATCAATCATAATTCTTTCATTCGATGCTTGGGTTCCCCCATTGGTTCATGCAGCTAGTGCTCTTTGATTCTCAAAAGAACTCAATTTAGAGAAAAAACATGTCTTTAATTTGGAAATGTTTTGTATAATGATATCTTCCTATACTTTCATTGGAATTTCTATTTAAACTTCCAACTAATATTTACTTACTTACATTAAATAATTGTAAAATAATATTTTTCAGAATTGCTTCGCGACCCCCCACTAATGTTCTTACGGACCCCTTGTGGGTCGCGGACCCCCATTTGAGAACCGTTGGTATACATGAACCAGATTAGCGGTAGCACTATAAGTTTTTATTTAATTATTTATTATTTAATATTATTATTGAACTCGATTTAATAAGTACGACCAGTTTAATTATGTGTCTCCAACAAGCCTTTCTTTTAAAACACGTGTTCGAGTTTGTTCATGTTGTCAAGACAAGTATCTGGCAAAAATAAAAAAAAAAAAAAAACGTTTTAGTAACTAACACACCTAATACATACATATCGCATTAAGAGCAAGTGAAGCGTTAAGAAAGAAACATTTTTTATACTCAACAAATATATAATAGGGTTTTGACAAGTTAATTGAATTTATAGTTTTAGTTTATAGTTGAATCATGAGAACTTAACTTAAATAGAATTACAAAAAAAATATATATATATATATATTCATTCATTAAAAAGAGAACAAAAAGTCAATAATCGAACTTGAACCTTAAAAATGAAAATTTTGTTTGTTTAATAAATAATCAATGATAAGGTTATAGAAAACCACAAACAAAATGCTAATGGATGATTATTAATATAAATAAACTGATAAATAATAAGTAACAATATTGAAATTAGTATTTAAAATAGTGGAAAATCCCAAATTTTTAGAATTTACATTAAAGTATTGAATGCTAAAGAAAAACAGGATTACAAAACTTGAAGTAACTTATTAGCGTTTCCTGTTATAAATTTAAATATAGTTTAATAAAAATCTACAAAAAAAAGTGTAGACATTTGGATGAAAATATTTATTGAATTAGTGTTTGCATTTAAATGTAGGTAATTAAATTAAAATATGTGCTGATTTTTTGTTTCTATATCGATTTTTTTCTAAAACTCATTATGTGGTAGCAAAAAATTAAAATATTTAAATTTAAAAAAAATCTTTTATGAAACAGTTATATTGAAAAACCAGCTTTGATTTTTTTATTAAAGTCACATGCAGTTAAAATAAAAATACAATAATAGACTTAATTAATGGACAATTTAAATAAAATTTTGCATATAAAAACTAAAATTTCTGAAATTAATTTTACTTTCGCTAGAATTTTAATTGCACATGCATACTTGTTTCAAAAAAATTGGTAGTGAACTTAGAATCTATGTTTAATGCATAAGACATTTAAAATTTATCTAAATCATCTATTTAATGCAATATTTTTTCTTTTGTTTGATATGAAAAATGGTTTAAAATAATAACTAATTGCAATAGATTAAAAAAAAAAAAAAACTAAATCGCACAAAAATCAAAATTGTAATCAAGAAGCTTTATGTAAATATTGGTAATGCCTACTAATTGTTATATGCTGCATTACCTGGTAATGGCTTGTGGGTTTCCTCTGCATAACTTTAATTGAAAAATAATGACTTATTGATAAATTAGATAATTTAATTTTAAACGTATGTGGCACAGTTGACCAGAGATATATGTAATATAAAACTATTGCAATTTCATTATTACTAAAAACGTATCATAGAAACTACACATAGAAAACAAATTAGTTGGAAAACGGTTACCAATGTAAATATTTGATAAACCATACTAAAATTTTACAATATTAATAAAAAATTATTTGTAGTATACGATTTTCAATATAAATGCATATAAAAACTTCATTATGTTAGAATAATGGTTATTAAAATTTTTTTAGATAGTTATTGTAATCAATAATGACCAGTTAAAATAAATTAAAAAATTTCAGAAGAAACAACCGAATTGTTTTCATTATTACCACTAATTATTGGTAGTTGCAAATCAATAATATTTTGTATTTTGAACTTTTAAATATTAACTATGTTTTCAGTTACTGCAATCAATAATATTCGGTTACAATAACGAAACATAAAACAATTCGATGCTTTCAAATGAAAAATGATTCAAATGAAACATTCAAATAATGTTTATTTATTTTTTGATACTTTTTAAAAAATAAAAAAAGATGAAAAGATGATTTAAATTTCATTTTCATATTATAAGTATTAATTGTAGGTATCTGATAACTTATAATATTTTTATTGTTTACAGGTTAAAAAACAAAATACCATTATTATTGGACCAATGCTAATATACCAGACGTTAAATTATTTCCTCCTAAGTGAAACGATGCCAAATTGGAAAGTTTGAAAACTAAGAGTCTATTTAGCTTCGTTTTGGTGTATTTTGCATGCTGTTTACAACCAAATATAACAACCGAATTTTGGGATAGTATATGTAACCGACCAAATTCGATTGGCGAAAAATTCGTTTGTCACAACGAAGCTGTTTTCTCTGTGTAGCTAAATTATTAAATTAGTTTAATGGCTGTCTTTATTTCTATGCAATTAATTAATTTTTCCCATATTTGAGTCACTCGTTTTTTTATATATCAGTTAACATTCTGCCAAATAAAATCTTTCTAAATAATGCACTATTTAAATTCCTAACACAAATAGAATGTCCATGCAATTTCGTCGCGTATTTCTTTTCATGTGTGTATTTATGAGTGATCTAAAAATGACAACGTTTCTAATTACACGCTCAAAATATCCATTTAACATTCATTTAAGTAAGATATTTATTTAAAAGTTAATTATGTAGCCGAATGAGTGTGTATAGTTATGCGGCTGGCCTTCAAATAAAGTTTTTATTAAATCAATTATCACAAATATAAAAGCACATGTTTGTTTTACATTTCAATTAAAGATTCTTTACGGTTTATTCATGAAAATGTTGAAACTGTTTTTAATACACTTGACTTTGTAATATATATTTTTTTTTTTGAGTAACTTGTGTAAATATGTATATAAAACGGCTTAAAAAAATTTGATTTATTTCTTGAAGAAGAAAGTTGTATAAAAAGAGGTTTATTTTTGAAAAATTAGGTACATTTATAAACAATTTAAGTTCATCAAACTTAGTTAATTTTTTCATTAAATTAATTTTTAATTTTCCTTTCAAATATGTTAAATTTTAAAAGTCAAAATGATAAAATGTTTAATGAAAATATCACATGTAATTTTTCTAAATTAAGTTAATTTTCTTGCTAAAAAGTGTTCATTTTTTCTGATCTCCGATATTAATTAATGAAATTTGTTTTGTAAAATATTGAAAACTGACAGTGTAATACAGCGTTTAAAAAATGTTGACCCCCAAGTACAGTTGAAATTAAAGTTAATTTCTTATCAGTTATATTTTTTGAACTAAAAATTTTTAGTATTTCGTTATGTTTTCATAAAAAAATAAATAATCTTTTTTAAGGATCAACGTTATAGGATTTTGGTAAAAACAAGCGAAATATGAATTATA